>OX451741.1:1374322410-1375069563 GCA_948472305.1 Vicia faba
ATTCTCTCTCTCAAATTTTTTCTTCCGAAAAAGTCCAACCCTTATGTCTTATGAGACAATCCTTTTTGTAGACCCTTTACTGAGGTTTAGGGGGGAAACTAAATAAGTTATTTGAATTGTTTTTGCCTACTATTTTGATACTTTCTTCACCCAAATTTCTTTTTCCATTTTGGTGCAATCTTGGGGTTGTTATGATGCAGGTTTGGGCAGACTGCATAGAGCAGTTTTGGATTGTATAGGATGACATAGCACAAGGTTTCTTGTAGGTCAGTAATGGAGTAGGTTTTGGGGTGTTGTGGCAAGGTAGCATGACACGCTTTGTTCAACTTGGACAATATGATTTGTAGCATGAAATAAATTTGGTCTTGTGAAATATTTTATGCACATTATGTCAAGGGTAAAAATATTGTGGCAAGGTTTTGAGAAAATTTAAACAAGACATAGTTTTAGAATTTGTAATTTTGCAAAAATGCCACTTTGTAATAACTTGAATTACTTGCATCATCTTGAATTACTTAGAAGTGTAGTAAAAGATGTCATGAAGTAAATGAAATTAACCAAGTATAGGAAATACATAGAAAAATTTCAAAGTCTTGCAGAGTTGGATTTTGATTCTCCTTGATTTCTAATGATCATATTTCATATTTTTGGATGTCTTGACATAATGTGATTTTTGGGACTCAAATTTGGTCAAAAAGTCAAAGTTTGACTTTTTAGCGTCCGGTTGACTTTTTCCAGCTGAAACTCTGATTTTGATCATTTTGCCCCCTTTTGACAATTTGAATGATTCTTCTTAGAAAATTGTGATCTGAGGCTTGAAACTTTACTGAAGTAATTCTAAGAGTCCTTGAGACACGAGAGGGCAAATTTTGGGGTACAACAGAAGGTTACGGAGTCGTTTGGGAATTTAGGGAAAGATTTGTGTTCTTTCATATTCACATAACAGACTCATATTCTTTCTCTCAATATTCAGCGCCGCCGTGGAAGCTTACAGCCACCACGCTCGCGGCCGTTTCTTCTTTGATCATCGCTTTCCCTCCTATTTTGATTCAAATCGTCTTCTCCAATTTTCTTCCATTTTCATTTCACTCATCTTTGCTGTTATCGATCGTTCCTCCGGTCGCAAGCCGCCAATATCGTCGTACCAGTCAAAGAAACGAATAGTGCAACCCTCCCTTCAATGTTCTGACCTCCGATTTACTTTATACTTTGTTCAGTTCTTAAGTCCAAGGCGATCATGGCTCGCTTCTGTCTTCGACAAACTCAGATGCAATACCGTCATGCCAAGCTTTGTCGGTCGTAATTTCGTCATCTTCGTTCGCTTCGATCTTGCATGCTCTCCCTAACATTGAGGAAATATGCTCAAAGTGAAGAAAGTTGGAAGGAATCAACTTACCGATCGGAAGTAAACTTCGGCGGTCCTCTAATTAGCAACATCACCGTCAATGGCGAAAAGGTCTGAAGACGTTTCTTCAAGAACTCGGGTTTATCCTCGTACTCATCCTCTCCGTCTTTGACTACTTCTTCTTCTGATCTTGCTTTTTCTTCTATTCTTGAATTGTTGTTGTTCTTACTGGAGCACTGTGATGGTTTTGCAGAATCAAAATGGACGCGTAATTGTTGAAGATGTTATGATGTTGCTTCAGAAGCGGAAAAACATGGTTGTTGTAGTGATGCTGAGGGTTTAGAGTTGAACCGGAAGATTCGAGAAGATGAAGATTGAAATATGTCGATGAAGTAACGGTTATACAAATTGATGAGTGAAGATGGAGTTCTCAGAATTTGTAGTGAGATAAAGTGTTTGAAGGTGAATAATGGTTCAAAGAGAATTAGAGAGAAGATGGAGATGGAAGTTGATGGTGGTTGCAGAGAGGGAAGGTTGATGATGAAGTGGTGAAAAACACAAGAAGGGGGGGTTGAATTGTAAAACTGAAATCTAAAGCAATTGACAAGATATTTTTATCCTGGTTCGTTTGATCTCAAACTACTCCAGTCCACCCGTCAAGGTGATTTCGCCTCTCTCCAACGAGGTCTTAATCCACTATATTCAACTGAATATTATAGACTGCTTTAACAACTGCTAAAGCCTTCTTGATTCAAACCATAACCCGGTTTGTCAAGGTAACACTTTCTTACAAAGAGATAAAACTATGTGTGTGGATGTTTTCTACAAAACTGTATCACAACTGTGATGTATACACAAAATGAAGCTTAGAAACTAGATTGCTAAACAGTAATGGAATATCAGAGTGTATGGTTTAGCAAAACTGGTAGAACGAAGATTATGGTTCAGCTTTTGTGCGTGTAGAGATTTTGGAGAGCATTAACCATTTCAATCTTCAAAGCCTTGTTTATATAGCATTGAGATGATGAACGTTGGATGCAATATTCTTGATTCAATGCTAATAACAAAGTTTCCTTATTGAGCAGATCTTGTCTGGAATGAAGCCGTTGGAATTAATTTGCTTTCAATGCACAGTACCGTTGCTTACTTAATGCAAGTTCTGGCTTGGCTCATTCTGATTCTGCTTCGCTGCTGATGAACTATTGTGTTTCTGTATCAGAGTATTAAGCGCAGTCTTGTTCATCAGGCTTCAGCATGTACGAGAGTTGATCATCTGATTTTGACGTTCTGATGTAGCAACTTCTGATGCTGGTGTCTGAAATCAAGTTCTGATGCTGAATAGATGTGATCTTGCTTATTTCAATCAGCGTATCTGCAAGTCAGAACATAATAATTTTGGGCAGAAGATAGTTCATTCATGACACTTATAAATACTATATCTTTTCACTTTTGTTATCATCAAAACTTAAATATAGGGTAGTAGATTCAAACATTGTTCTAACAGATGAAGGTGATTGTAGAGAGAGGCTAGATGTAGTTTCAGTATAAAGATGATGATGTGATTCAAAGAGTAAGAATTTTCCTGTCAATTTTTAGTGATTCTCCTACAGATTGAAGAATGATCCAATTCCAAGATGATTTTCTGTTATATTCTATTAGAGTTTGTTATAGTAGAAGTTAGAGTTGGATTCAATCAGAGCCCTTGACTTTTGATTTTCTGTTATGGAATAGAGGGATAGGATGAGAGCAGTTAGTAGGTTTTTTGACAGTTATCCGTTAATTATAATTTAGATTCGATTATGAACAGTTAGAAAATTGGTTATGGAGTTTAGACTTTATGTTATAACAGTTAGGGGGTTAATTCTTACTTATTGCTATTTTCCCATTATTTCCCAGATGCAAATTCTTCCTATGCATTTTCTGTTATGCTGCACAGTTTCCTCTCTCCATCTATATGATTCCCCTAATTTTCTCTGATTTATGTTGAAGCTAAACAAGAATCTATGAGAGTTTTAGGTAGGGACTTTCTGAATTGGAACTGAACTGCTGATTAGTTGTTAATTGTAGGGCTACATTATTTGATGTAAGCACAAGTTTGGAGGATGCTGAAACTGACTTTTCTACCAGTTTCCTTTTGATTCTGTTTGATGCAAGCTAAGGTTTTGGAACTATTAGTAGCTATTGCAGGTTAGCTTGGATTCTGTTGGTAACTGCCTTTTTTCTGTTGCTGGAAGTTTGTTAGGATATTAGTTTGAAATTGGTTAGGAATCGGTTACAGTTGTTGCAGCTTTGTTTCTTTTTGTTGGAATCTGTTTTTCTGTTACTTGTTGGCTGCATATTCTTCTTGAAAGTTGTTGAGAGAGTTGAACATCATTGTTGGACTCCATTTTCTCATATTGAACAAAGAATTATCTTCACGCGAATGTGAATGATGTTCCTTTGCTTTTTGAGAGGTTCTTTCTGCTGCTTCAGCTTCATTATGAATCAGCTTCACATGATCAAAAGAAGGATGATAATTCACAATTTGTGTACCTGCAGATTCTACCACAGTTTCAAAGGGGTTCCAAGTGAGGTTAGTTTTTGTTCTTCCTTCATTTCATTGCTTTGAATTTGATTCATCAACTAGAAGTGATGTTCTAGTTCTAGCTTCCATTTTTACTTTTGTCCTTTCTCTTACTCTTTCTCTTTCTGTTTCGATCCCTCTTGCTAGATCTTTTCCTTTGGATCTGCTGAACCACTACACTTTTTCCTTTACCAGAAATAGCTTCTACAGGTACAAGAATATTAACAATATTGTTGTTGGCGTCAGTTATCTAATTCTTCGAAGCCTGATCCTGATGATTCGGGGTACTATTTTTGTTATTCATCATTATAGGTGAATGATGAAGCTGAAAATCAACATCATGTTGCTGTTGTTGTTGTTGTTAGAGGAAAATTTGGATGTCTTCAAATGGATCAGAATATGGAAATTGAAAGCAAGAGAAATTAGGAGTGAGAGGAAAAGAGGAATGAATGTTGTGATCATCTTTTGATGAAGTTGAGTTGCTTTCAAAGGAACAAAAAGGTGAATTAGAGGAAATGTTAGGTTATTTCCATTAAGGGAACTATTTGATTAATACATATCTGAAAGTTTGAGATGGACAGTACTGCACCAAACAGTATTATGCATATATATTATTTTATTCATTGCTGAGCTGCTGATTGATTAATTGCAGGACATGGTTGGTTTCAAGTTTCAAAGCAAGTTTGTTGTTTGGCATAACTTGGTCTTGGATGCAGGACAAGACCTCGGGTGGAGAGCACAAACAACTCGAGACAGACTTATGGAGATCTTATCAAGCCAAGCAAAAGTGAATGAAGGCATATAAGATCTGAGAGAGCAGTCTAAATGTAGATCTAGGTCCTTATGTTTTGCACGAACCAAGTTGTAATAAAATTTTGTACCATAGTATGTGATGGATGTTTATTGATACTTGAAATTTCCTTTTCTAACTTGGTATGATGTATTAGGTGCCATGAAATGATCTTATACTTGATAATATAATGGCAACTTCTAAATACTCAAAGTAAATTTCCCTTTCGTTAATTTCTTTCTTTGCTTTTGTAATTATGTTGACAAAATGATGATGACTTTGTGATGTAATGAGAACCTTTGAGTTCAAATGACAAAATCCAAATACTTCAAGTATCTTTCTCTCCTGTCTCTAGTATTAGCTTTTGGATGAGTCATGGACATTGATCCATCAAGGTCTTGAATAATCAAACTTCCCTTGACATTTATGAATGGATCACCAAGCTTAAAAAACCTCAAATGATTGAATGAACTTTGAACTTGATTGTGACTTGATTTCCAAGTAAATGCCTCTTTCACTTTAATACCAATATGAACTTTAACCGAGTTTGAATCGTCCTAAATTCCATGAAAACCCCTAATTCAACTCTTCCATCCATGTTAACTTGTATCTCAAACAACACGCTAGTGTCTCAATCACCACTTCATCTTTTGTAACATGAATCAAAACTCGGAAACTCTATCTTCAAAAGTTTTATTTGAAAGAATTATTTTTTTACTTGATGATTTTAACATAAAACAATACCCTTTGAAGAATCCTTGGATGAAGATGAATGATATTTGAATCATAGAGGAAAACCCTTGGGATAACCCCATCCATGATCTTTACACTGATGAATGATAACAAGCTCAAACCATGTATGAGAAATCCTAGTCTTCTCGAGATACCCTTGAATCTCTTGATGAAAGTGGGATCCTTGTAGCTTGATGAAAGAAGAAGTTCACGACAATGCTTAAACAAGCAACCCTAGCTTTTGACCAATGATTGATGGAGGAACCCGTAGAAACAAGCTTGAAAGAAGGTGAAAGTCCCAAAGTAAAAAAACCCTAGCTTCAAGATTCCTGATCCTATGCCCATTTGATTGATTAATGATGCATGATGTTTTTAAATTACCTAATGGAAGGTTATGTACATGTGAAAAGTGCGAAAAGCATAAGCCAGATAAATGTAAAAGGGGTAGGACAAATTTGGGGTATTACAACGGGAAGCATGGATAATTGGCAGCTGAGATGGGAAAGGGTTTACAGTGGAGAAGTCAGCTATTGCATAGGTGAGCACCAAACTAAACACTTCTCCACTTAGGCTTCAAACATTCCGTATTTTTTTTCTACTTTGTATATACCTTGTTATGGGTTTCTTTTAAAAAAAAGGTTCTCTTTGTTTGCAGGGATGTTAGAAAGCATGTATTAAAACGAAAGTTAAAATAGACGGATGCACAATTATACGAAAAAAAGATAAATGACAGAGAGGAAGCGACTTACCTCGAGGTCGAAAAATATGTGAAGTAGAAAGCTAGATATAACGAGTTATCTTGTGACTTCTTCGTGAAGAGATTGAGGATGGGGATTTCGTGATGTTTGGGCTGAGTTGGTGATTCTTGCTGTTGTTGCTATTCTATTTTCTTTATGTCCAAATATCCTTCTGTTGAATGTTGACATTGTTGTAACTGCTGCTGCATATGAAGGTTGATGTTTCAACTTCCATTACAGGTTCAAGCATACTCGGTCCTCCTCTTACTATTTCTCTGAGTTTTTTTTTTGGTTTTTTTCTAGATCTTGTGGTGTTGTGGGGTTTTTGGTTTTGCTGGCTGTGTATTGTCACTCTTTATTTTTCTTGGCTCTATGAGAAATCTCTTGGTTTGCTGTGTTTTTATGCTGGCTTTATTCTCTCAAAAATCCACCCTTTCAATGAAACAGTGGCTTTTATTTATAGTGAAATAGAAGTGGAAATTAGGGGGAAATTGGTGAAATTATAAAATATTTGTCAAGTTGACTTTGAACATTTGAGTAGCAGGTTTGTATTTTACTATCTGGTGCAACTGTTTTTTAGGCTTGCAACAGGTTTGGCACAGGTTTTGACATGTTCTATTTGGTTTGAAGCAAATTTGGACTGTTTTACAGTAGGCTGGGGGCAGGCTTATACACAGGGTGACATCTCTCTAACCCTACTTCTTTTCCTCTTTTATCTTTCAATGACTTAAAGTTATTTGGCCTTTTGAACATTCTGAAGAATTTGCATTTTAGGAAAATGATGATGTAGGGTTTTGACCATGAGCTAGCATTGGTTGTTTGTATATTGGATGATTTTACTTTGTTTTGGCTATTTCTTGTTGTTTTGTGTGTTTGGAAGCTTTATACATGTGTTTTTTTTTCCTATTTTGAGACCTTTGTAGCCTATGCTGCCTTGCTTGCTTGGTTTGTTGACCTGTTGCCTTAGTGTTGCGCTACTGTTGTTTTTGTGATGCAGTTTTTTGTTTTATTTATGCTGCATTTGTTTGCCTTATTGCTTCTTGCTATGTGTTTTTGTTTAGGCTTCCTGCTGCCCTGTTCTGCTGCAGTTATCATGTTTGCCTAGCTGTCATGCTGTTTTAGTGCTTTTCAGTTTTAACTTTGCTTTTGCAGTAGGAAAACATACTAATTTCTCTTCCTTTTGTAAACCAAAAAGATCAAACTTTTTGTGATTTGCAAAAGTAGGAGATATTCCATGATTAAAAACAAAACCTTTTAGTTCTGATCCCAAATGCAAATCCTAATGATGAGCTTTCTTGTTTAAAAAAAATTCTTGCTTGAATTTTCACATGTTGTTTGTTTGCTAAGTTTTTCTTTTCTTGTTTCATGAACACGCGGAGTGGATGGCAAGCGAGGCAAGATGAAGAGAAGATCATGGCTAGCAAGGAGTGGATGCGTTTCTTGAAGATGAATACTTGAAGAAACAAACATTATTTCTTTCTTTGTAAACAAAACCATTGTAGTTTGTATTTCACATTGTGATCCCTTTTGTTAAATTGTTTACAAAAATGTAATTTGAATGATATTTCTTTAAATTGTGTGAATGATGAATTTTTTGTACAAAAATTAAACAACTCTTGAATTTTGTTTGAACTTTGAAATTCTTATTTGAATGATTTGAATGTTCATCTTGCCTTTGTAACTTGAATTTCAAGAAATCACAAACAACTGTTGTAATTTGTATTCGCAGAACTTTACACCTTATCTTTCAATCCTTAATTTCATATCACGCCCAAACCAAACGTTCCATCCCAACAAGAACTTTAACTTTGATATCTAAAACACTAATAACTTGTAATTTAAGCAACAAAACACGCCTTGATCGTCATGAACCTCCAACCTTCTTTCTTACACCCGGATTCCATGTTCATCAATTTAAACTTCAAAATCCTGGCTTGGTGACTTGGAGATCTTAAAAAGAAAACTTGAGGTGCGAGGAGATATTAGACATGAAACCCCTAACCCAATGTACTTGACTTCGAGTTATCCTTGAGGCAGGTGCAAGAAACAGTTCACTAAAATCAGGGATCTAAAATCCTAGCATCTTGACCAGCAAATAAGGAAATAAACCTTAATCCCAGCTCTGGTGAATTCGATCAAGAAACAACCTTGTAACTTGGTGAGAAAGAAATCCTTGATACCTCAAAACCCATCCCACGATCCACTAACCGAGAACCAGATGACTTTCCCTCTTACCTGATAAGAAAACTTCAAAACAAAATTAGACATAAAGAGGGAACAACCCTAATACCTTAATCCAAGGCGCTTGATTCCATGAGATACGAGATATGAAAATGACTTACTAAAAATGATGCCAATGGGATGTGAAGTTCAAAGCCGAAATAAAGTAAAAAGAGGTAGGGCAAATTTGGGGTACGACAACCATATTCAAACTGCGTATTCATTTCAAGATACTCACCAATAAAAAGCAAAACCTAGAAAAAATATATAGAGGAATCCAACGTGAATAAAACAAAGGTAAAAAACTCTCAGCATATTCATACGCATCCATGAACTCGCAAACATTCCACTTCATAAATTCATACAAAAAACTTATCATTTTTCAAAAACTTTCTCCAGTTAAAATATTGGTAAGAAAGCACCACCTCTCCGACCACCATATCGAACAAGAGCCCATCAAAAGAGAGTGATGAAACAGATAGAGGAGATTCAAGCCGCATTCAAGGAAAATTTAGAGCATGTGAAAGGCAACTTCGACTTGATGAAGGGAGATATGAGCCAAGTTCTTCTAGCCTTGAAGAACATTATCAAAAGGCAAGAACAAATTCCTAGGGTAGCCTTTGAAGAAGTAGCCCGGACTATTGGTGCATCGAGCAGTCACCAACCAAGAAGAGAACCAGAGTCAGGACCTCAAAAGCCAACTATGGCTCAACAAGAGGTTAGACAAGCTGATACTGAAGGGTTTTTCCCACTTCCACCAAAGGTAGGGGAATCTCATACCTTGCAAATTTTGGTCAATAATGCGGACAACTACATAGACTTGCAGTACTGAGACCATGACTTAGAGGACGTCAATCAAGAACCTTAAAATACAACACATACTTATGTCACTGAAAATCCCGTGGCGCTCAATCAATACAAAGCTCTTGAAGAAAGGTTAAAGGATATTGAGGGTTACGATGTGTTCGACACCGACGCTCTTAAAATGGGTCTAGTTCCTGATGTGGTGATCCCTCCAAAATTCAATGTACCTGACTTTGGAAAATACAAGGGACTCACATGTCCAAGGAACCATCTATGCATGTATTGCAGAAAGATGCATCCCTACGCTCCAGATCAGAAACTGATGATCCATTGTTTCCAAGACAGTTTAAGTAGGGCATATCTATATTGTTACATGAAATTGGAGTGAGTTCATATCCAGACATTGGAAGATCTTGCAAATTCTTTCTTGAGTGAGTACAAGTACAACTTGGACATGGCACCTAACTGCATGCAACTCCAAAACTTGTATCAGAAGAAGGAGGAGTCCTTCAAGGAATATGCACAAAGGTAGAGAGAAATGGCAGCCCGTGTACAACCAACGCTCTTGGAGAAAGAACTAGTCGATATGTTCATGGGCACTTTACAAGGGTTGTATTATGATAAGATGATAGGAAGCGTCTCTTCTGGATTTTCTGATTTGGTAACTATTGGTGAAAGGATTGAAGCGGGCATAAAAAGTGGAAAGATACAAGGGGTATCATCTAGTACCCCTTATAATTCAAAAATATGTGTTCCTAACTTCTCAAAAGAGAAGGAAGGAGAAATAAATGTTATAGAATCGCATCAAAGGGCACAACAACCGTTGTTAATTCTAAGAGAACAACAACAGAACATGTTTGAAAGGCCTCCGAGAAGATTTGGTCCTCTCTCCATGTCGCATAATCAATTATTGCAACACTTAATCAAAGCCTCTTTGGTAGATCTAAAGCCTATAGCTCCTACGATTGGGCCACTCCAACCAAAGTACGATGCAAATTCCAGGTAAGAATAGCATGCCGACTCTCTGTGGCATACCATAGAAAAATGTTGGGCCTTCAGACATAAGGTTCAAGATTTATTGAATTCTCAGGATATCACTTTTGATAAACTGATCAAGATAAACCACATGCCTCTGCATGGTGGGATAACTATGAATGCAATTAAAGTGATGACTGACTTTGGGGCATCCGGAGGAGTAAAAGCTCTGATAGATCTCTTGAAAGAATACTTGTTTGAATGTGGGTTCCTCTTGGAACACAATGAAGCTTTTGAGAAGATGTTACATAAATTGGTGGATCAAGGGATAATCCAATTTGGCAATACCCTCAAGAAGAATATGTAGCTACGATCAATTGAAGTACGAAGAAGCCATTAGTAATTCCTTCTCAAGGGCTAAACCCTAATAAGAAGACTCCTGTGATTCCATGAGGAAAGCCAATAGAAGCACCAGTGATGATACCACGCCAGAATCTGAGAATTCCAATAGTTCCGAATACTACGATGATGATTAGGGGGCATATCCTACCCCTTACAAAAGTAACAAAGCAGCATTGTGGAGTTATAATTATACTTTCTATGTTAATGGTTTAAAGCAAGAATGTGAGCCATCGACAAGTCAAGAACCTGTGAACATAAATATAGCGGGAATAGGGGGCATGACTCGCAGTGTCTGAATCTATGGTCCTGAAACACATAAGAAGAATGATGTTGTGGGTATGGATAAGGGGAAAGTCGTCATAGAGGCAAGCCAAGAACAAGATCCTCCGAGCAAGAATTTTTCTAACCAAGAGGCAGAAGAATTCCTGAAAATAATTAAGAGAAGTGATTATAGGGTGGTGGATCAGTTACACCAAAACCCGGCTAAGATTTCAATACTCTCGTTACTCCTCAACTCAGAAGTGCATCGAGACTCTCTATTTAAGGCTCTAAGTGTTTCTCATGTCACAGAAGAGATTACAATAAATTAGTTTGACAATTTTGTAGCAAATCTGACATCTAGATCATATCTAGGTTTTAATCACAGTGAGTTGCCTCCACATAGCAGAGGTAACAACAAGGCTTTGCATATTTCTATTCAAATAGGTACCACAAGCCTGTCCATGGTACTCACCGTTATTGGTTTTTCTATCAATGTATTACCAAAATCCAGCTTGATGAAGCTAACATTGGATGATGTTGTAATAAGATCAAGTTCTACGATAGTCAAAGCTTTCGATGGTTCTCAAAGTACAATATTTGGAGAAGTGGATCTTCCTGTCAACATCGGTCTGCTTATATTTTATATCACATTTTAAGTGGTGGATATAGAACAAGCATATACATGTTTACTCGGACGACCTTAGATTCATGCAGTAGGGGCTGTTACTTCAACTCTACACCAAAAATTGAAGTTCTTCATTGAAGGAAGATTGGTTATAATTGATGGTGAAGAGGATATCTTTGTAAGTCACATAGAGTCTTACCGATATATCAGTGCTAATGAAGACTGTATAGAAACACTATTTCAAGTCTTAGAGGTTGCTTAGATGGTAACCCTATCGGTGGAGAGAACCAAGACATCTACTATGACTTCGTGGAGAGACTTACAAACAGCTGTGGAAGATGGTACCTCAAAAAGTTGGGGTAAACTTTTGGAGATACCTGAGAAGAAGAATCATTTTGGTTTGGGCTACAAATCATCAAAGGCTACCCTGAAAGGCAAGGTGCAGTTTCCTCTTATAATCAGGAAACCTTCATCAACAAAGGAATGGAGCATGGAGGGCAAGTGGCGATGATATTTAACAAGAGTAACACCAAGATATAATCTGACTTCATCTGTGAATGTGCTCTAGGTGAAGAGCTCGAGAATTGGAAATCCGTGGAGATTCCAGAGATCTTTTTCTTTCCAAAGTAATTTTTTCTTGTTTTTGAAAGAACCTATGTCAAGCCCGATCCATAAGGGTAGCTTGTAAGGGTCCCCCGATTTTCCTCAGACAGTATTCACAATTAATAAAAAGTTGTATTTTTCATTCCATTAAGATCCATGTCTTTCTCTTGCATTTATCTCTTATTTTTTAAAATGGAAAAACTTTTCTTCATATGAATTTTCCAAATTCAAATACTAAAACTGCACCAAAACATGATAAATGTGCAGATTCATGCCTAGAATCACCGATAATGTTACTGCCATTATCTGATATAACTTTGATGCACCCATCAACCAAGCGGATGAGGAAAATGATGAAGATATTGAACTCTCTGAAGAATTGGCGAGGGAGATAGAGCAAAAGGCTGATAATATACAACCATACCAAGAATCCGTTGAGACCATCAACCTTAGCACAGAGGAGGATCCCAAGGAGATCAAACTGAACATTGGAGGAAAGCATCAAAGAAAGACTTATCAAGTCGTTACACAAATATATGGATATATTTTCTTGGTCTTACAGAGATACGCCAGTATTTAATACAAATATTATGGTGCATAGACTACCTCTTAAGGAAGTTTTCTCTCCAATTAGATAGAATCTCAAAAGAACTCGTCCAAACATGTCTAGCAAGATTCGAGAAGAATTCCTTAAACAATTTTATGTAGGCTTCTTAGAGGTGGTAGTTTATCCACCTTGGATAGCTAATATCGTGCCATTACCCAAGAAGGACGGTAAAGTACACATGTGTGTAGATTATCGGGATCTGAACAAAGAAATTCCAAAAGACAATTTCTCGTTACCATGCATAGATGTTTTGGTGGGTAATACAACTCAAGCTTTGGTATTCTTATTCATGGATGGTTTCTCAGGTCATAACCAAATCAAAATGGCACCCGAGGATATGGAAAATACTACTTTCATGACTTCTTGGGGCATTTTTTGTTACAAGGTGATTCCTTTCGGTATAAAGAACGCAGGGGAAACTTATCAACGAGCTATGATCACACTATTTTTATGATATGATCCACAAAGAAATCAAGGTATACGTAGAAGATATGATTGCCAAATCTCATATAGAGGAAGATCGTATTGTACATTTACAAACGTTATTAGAACGTCTGCGAAAGTTCAAAATAAGTTTGAATCCAAACAAGTGTACATTTGATGTCAGGTTACGAAAGCTATTGGGCTTTATTGTAAGTAAGCGCGGTATTAAGGTAGATCCCGACAAAATGCATGTGCCACCAACTTCTCCGAATGTCCTGAGTTCTCCTTGGCCATTTTTGATATGGGGAATTGATATAATAGGAATGATCAAACTGAAAGCCTCCAACGGACACCGGTTCATACTAGTTTCCATTGATTACTTCCCCAAGTGGGTGGAAGTTGCGTCCTACACAAATGTGACAAGAAAAGTGGTTACTCGGTTCATCAAGCAAAATCTTATATGCAGATATGGAGTTCCTAGCAGGATCATTACAGACAACTGGTCCAATTTAAACAAAAAAATGATGAAGGAGTCATGCGGTGACTTCAAGATCGATCATCACAATTCCTCACCATATCGACCCAAGATGAACGGAGTTGTTGAAGCTTCCAATAAGAACATCAAGAAAATCATACAGAAAATGGTGAAGACATACAAAGATTGTCATGATATGTTTGTACGTCTCTCTCGTATATGGCATAGAGGTAGTACTCCCTATTGAAGTAGAAGTTCCATCAGTACGGGTTCTAATGGAAATAATGCTTGAAGAGTCATAATGGGTTCAGATGGATCTTGATCAGCTCAACCTCATTGAATAAAAATGCTTGACAGCTTTGTGCCACAACCAAATGTACCAAAAGCGGATGAAGAAAGCATTCGACAAGAAGGTTCACCATCAAGTGTTCAAAGAAGGAGATCTGGTGCTCAAGAAGATTCTACTACCTCACCTTGATTCACATGGTAAATGGACACCCGACTACAAAGGTCTGTATGTGGTAAAAACATCATTCTCAGATGGTGGTCTTATCCTCACAACAATGGATGTAGAAGAACTGCCACATCCAGCAAATTCAGATGCAGTCAAAAAATACTATGTATAAAAAGCTAACTAAGTTTAAACCCTAAACATGGGACTTAGGAAAAAAGGAGCGTCTCAGTGGATTGAAAACCCTAAAGAGAGATCCAGGCAAAAATTAGAGACATTAACAAAAAAAAATCATCCCGGTGGATTGAAAACTTAAAAGGGTGATTCAGGAAAAAGTTAGGGATCTCACTCAGAAATAAAGAACAAAAAGATTACAATCTAAGAACCACGACTATGACCATGAAGGAGAGAGATTAATCCAAATCATTTGACTCATAAGCAAAGGAGATTGGAGCTATCAAAAGGACATCAGAGAAACAATAGTACTAATTATCATATTCATTTCCATTTTCAGTTTTTAAAATTTCTGTAATTACCTATTTCAAGGAATTACATCTTGTACTCTCGCCTATTCAGAGGCATATTTATCAATAAAACATTTACTTTTTCAATCTTTCAATTGTGTTTTTTCCTTTTCGAACCTGTTTGCGAATACTACGATTATTTCTTGTGAATATTGTATCGAAACCATTTTTGGGATTTGACAAACAAATAGAAGCATTTGATAAAACATCAAAAACCATTTTTGTTAGAAAAACATTGAAATAAAGTCCACTCCTACGTCCATTTGGGGCATACACAAACATTACATTCGGAGCATACACAAACATTGCATTTAGGGCATATACAAATACTCGACGCATATACATTTTGGGCTCCATATCAGCTTAGGGAATTATGCATGGCATTTCCAAAATACATCTCTAGATAAAGCTACGAACTTGCTTGGGGCTCATCATTCGATCATTTGGTCCACAAAACTAACAAATACTTGGGTTGAGAACAGACACAACCCGTAAAACACTGATCTTATGCTTGGTCTAGCTACCTAATATTTGATTACCAAAACACTCTTCAAATATCTATCCTCTAGGTTGTGGTAGATATGCAAATTTTTAGGATTATGTTATTTATCCTCTAGGTCGTGATAAATACGTAAGACTACCCCCGCATCGTTTATCCTCTAGGTAGTGATAAACACACGGACTTTTCAAATCATTTATCCTCTAGGTTATGGTAGGTGTGTGAATTATTATGTTTTATGTTATTCATTCCCTAGGTCGTAATGAATATGTAAGTCTATCTTAGTGTTGTTTATCCTCTAGGCTGTGATAAACACACAAACTTTTCAATCATCTATCCTCTAGGTTGCGATAGGTATGCAAATTTTCATGGTTATATTATTCATCCTCTAGATCGTGATAAATATGTAAGCCTATCCTTGCGTAATTTATCTTCTAGGTCGTGATAAATGCACATGATAATCTTCATATTGTTTACTCTCTAGATTGTAGTAAGCATAACAAAATCTGTGATATAATTTATTACGTCAGTCTCCATGCAGCGATGGATTATCAACTCTGTTTTATTCATCCCCTAGGTTGTGATGAATAAGCAAAATATGTGTTATAAACTTATTATGTTAGTCTCAAAGCGTTAGCAAGTAAACTTTCAAATATGTATTATTTACCTCATAAGTTATGGTAAATATTAAAAAAAAATATATGTTCACTTTTTAAATTGACGATTTATCCGCGTCGTCGCATCTAAGTCAGATCTAAACTTTTTGTTTAAACTCTAGTAAGATAATACATCATTATTTGTGCTTATTTTCTCTACACTCATAAGACCGTTGTACAGTGTATCTTTATAATCTTGTGGTTAAATTTTAGGGTCTTCCATTATTTAATAACCCTTTGATTCGAATGTGCGAGACCTGCGTATTCTCGAACCGTTCAATCGAAAGGTAATTAAATAGGGGCAGTTGTCATACCCCAAATTTGCCCCTCTAAATAATTGTTTCATCTTTTATTATTCATTTAGGATTTTTGGCATTATTATTACTAGTTTGTTCTAAGAAGGGTCTAAATTCTAAAGAAGGGGTGTATCGCTTGGGGCTTATGGGCTCATTTAAGTTATAGGGTTTATTTAATAAAACAAAGGGGGTGTTTTGCTTCAATGGACCATCAAAATCTGGTGGCCCATTAAGGTTTGGTTAAAATAGCAAGGGAGTGCGTTTTTAAATTCATTTGGCCCATTAAGTTTTCTCATAATTAGAGTGGAGGTGCATTCTCTTTTCCTGTAATCAAAGTTGCTGGCCCATTAAGGTCTTTGGCTCTTTTGGGATAAAAGAAGGAAGGGTGTGTACGTTTTACTAAGACTGGTCCATTAGTGTTTTTGCAAGGCCCAATAAGTGGGAGGCTCATCGACTTTTCTTTTTTTTCTTGGTCCAGATGTTGACCAAGTCAACATTCATTTTTTATTATTATGTTATAATATTACTATTATTATTATTTTTAATATTTTTATTACAATCAAAATTTTTATTTAAATTTTGTTGACCAAGTCAAACTGCAAGGGTATCAAAACCCTAATGCCCTATTTCCAGCAGCGGCGACCCAAGGAATAAAAAAGAACGATTACTGTAGAGATTCACACAAACAAGAATCAAAACAAATCAAATATACAGTTTAATCATATCTAACTGTATCAATTTGTGTCCAATTACAAAACAAATCATCCAATACAATATCAAATATGAATCAATTACAATCTAAGTCTTCCTAATCCCTGATTCAATCTCTAATGTACAACAAATCAAATCCCTAATCGATTTAATCACTAAAATATAATGACAATCAGAAATATCTTCCTAATATGTCTAAAATTCTAACCTATAAATAAAACCTAAAAATAAATGAAAGAAGAAAAAGAAAATTGGAGGAGAAGAATTTATAACAGAGAAATAAAATTCGCGAGTCAGTTGCCTGCTTGAGATCTGGATTTCAATTTCTGAAACCCTAGATATGTGCTTCAAATCATCTTCACACATCATCATCTCATACACCTGTAAAAAAAGTAGAAGAAGATTAAAAAGTGGGAGAGAAAGTCAGAAGAAAAGAATACAAGAAGAATCATTGCATAGAAGGTAATACGAAATACTTAGCTTAGGGTTTTAAAATTCTCGTTGTAATGCTTGCGCAATTGGTTTCGTTGTTGTGCGCTTCTGGATTTTTGTGGGAGTTTATGGATTTCTAGGGTTAAGGTTCTAACCTAGGGTTAGGGTTCCTATATAATAAGGTTTGGGTTCATCACGTTTAGAATCCTGGGTTTTGTTGAGGTTAGGGTTCATCCAGAACCCTAGGGTTAGGTTAGGGTTCTTTGATCTATATAGGGTTAGGTTATGGTTTCTAGGGTTAGGTTTGGGGATGAATCTGGATGATGGTTATGCTTGAAGGTGGTGGCGCCTCGTTGCGGCCACCCCAGAAGTGATTTCCGATCGGTGGCGCCCAAGGCGGAAGCGATTTCTGGCAACGGCAATCTAGAGAGAAGTTAGAGCAATCAACCTAGGAATTTGTTTATATAACACTCGATGTTCCCATGTTTTGCTCATATCGTGCACCCTCGCTCCTAAGCCCTTTGATCATCATCAGATGTTCCTCAAGCGCGCTTCCACCATAACGCCCAACGCCTTCCCACATTGTGTCCAACGGATCATACATCTGTGTTGGGCTCAACCCAATACTTAACACACCCTCAAATCACTTCCTCAACAAAGAAACATACCCCCTGTGCTATTGGGCCCGATTTAATATCTAAACTTGGGTCCTTGTTGAACAAACCCCCCAATTTTACTATCATGTTCAAAACAACACCCCTGCGCTTTTTAGGCCTAAATTCAACATACCCCCAACCTTTTACTAACTAACTAAAAATACCCCCCCTGCATTTTTAATTAATTTATTTGTTTTTAATTGTTATTCATTTATTTATTTTCTTATATTTTTACAATTAATATTTATATTTATAATGAATTCTAAATTTATTTATTTTATTAATATAAATTCTTTTACTATCCCATTCAAATAATTTTAATTGCATTAAAATTATTTTTTCCTCATGCATTAAAAACTATTTTTCTTATATTTTTAATATATTTTAAAAAATATCTAACCAAACAAATTACTAACAACTTTTACTAACTTAACAGATCGAAGATATTATTGTCAAAAAAGGATTATGAAAATACCTTTAATCAATTACGAACTTCGCCTACAAATTATGTTATTCACACACCCAGACTTGATTTAAGGATAATTCAAGATATTTTT
Organism: Vicia faba; assembly: GCA_948472305.1. Classification (NCBI taxonomy): domain Eukaryota; kingdom Viridiplantae; phylum Streptophyta; class Magnoliopsida; order Fabales; family Fabaceae; genus Vicia; species Vicia faba. The sequence goes on from OX451741.1 coordinate 1,374,340,755, forward strand.
ATAATCCATAAAAAAACACTAACCAAACAACTGCGAACTACGAATTGGGACTCTGATTCCTCATAAGAGGATACGTAGGCATGCAACTTAAAATTGTGGCGAGTTCCCGTAATAAAAATTAAAACCCTATTTCCTAAACCGTAAGTTTAAACCCTAGTATCCTTGTGAACAAGGTAGATGAGGGGTGCCTAACACTTTTTCTTCATCTAAAAAAGAGTCAAAAACTTAGAATCTCTTATCAAATTAGGGTTATCCTTTATATTCCCTTCCCAAGGATAAAAATTAATGGCAGCGGCTCTCATTTTAAACCGGTTATAACAAACCCATTTCAAATATTTATCTTTATATAAAACCCAATCTTTAATTCAAACCAAAACCAGCTCAAAATCATAACTCGGACAATAAAAACTCATGAACGCTACATATGAACTACAACAAACTACTGAAAATCTTATGGGTTGTTTGAATAACCAGATGTTGTTGTTTTCATTCAAAGAAACAACGCGACAAATATGTATTGTACGATAAATAAAAATGCTAAAACGTATGAGAAACAGGAGGTGAAAGATCATGGAATAGTTATCTTACATGATTGAAAATGAGTAGAATATGTTGAAGAAGATGAAGTAGGAATGGATACGAGAGAGAGACGAGAGAGAGAGAGAGAGAGAGAGAGAGAGAGAGAGAGAGAGAGAGAAAAGTTCTTTCAGAGAGAGAAATGGAATGAGATATAAAAGTGGTGGTAGTAGTGTTATAATGTGAAGAAGTGGAATAGATTATTACATAGTGCAAGTACCATTACTCGGGTAAAGGATTGCTTCCTTTGAATTTTGAAAAAATGAGTAAGACTTGGACTATTGGGAAAATTTCATTGGACAATACAATTGTATATACTGAATTACCAAAAAGGAAATTACTTAGTGTACATTTTTTTCTTTAGAAAGGGTAAGAATGGAAGTGCTTAAGCATCTTCCATACTTAGTAAGGTAGTAGATTGCTTTTTTAAAATTTTACGTGTCTAGATTTTTCTTGAAAGAAACCCATAAGATCTTGAATTAAAACAATTAAACTAGAATGGAAAATTTTAGAAAATACCTCATCTTCTTCTTCTTCATATTATGTATCTGAAGATACTAGATCCATCAGAGCTAGATTGGCTTCTTCCTCATCTTTTTCATATTATTCTTCTTTGTCTAGTTCATCTCATGTTGCCATGAGACCCCTCTTTAATTTGTTTATGAATTTTCCCTTCTGATAACTTCTTTTCTTTGACTTGTCCTTCTGCAACTCTAGACAATCAACAATGAAGTGATCAAGCTTCTTACAGCTGAAACATCCCTTCTGGTCATCTTTCTTGTCTCTAGAACTAGATCCTCTGAAGTCACTGCTTCTTCTCGATGTTCTTCTACTCTTCTTAGCCAAATATTGAAATCTCTTGACCTAGACTGACATTTATTCATCATCTGAGCCTTCTTTAGAACCTGCTGTAGAAGCGGCTTCTTCAGATTCCCAAACTTGAGGAGATTTGACAGGTTGACCAACAAATCTTAAAGAAAGAAAATTGAGTTTCTTTGCGGTTTTGTCTCTTATAAGTTCCAACTCGTGACTTTGTAAATTACTTATAAAACTTTCAAGACTAATATTTTTCAAGTATTTAGCCTCTTGAACGATTGTCACCTTTGGTCTATATTTGATATAAAGACTCCTAAGAATCTTCTTGACATGATCAAAAGTTGTATAGGTCTTGTTCAAAACATGAAGACCGGAACTTGAAACCTAGATAACATGGTTTAAATATTCGCATCTTCCTTTATTATGAATAACACATATTGTTGGACGAAAAGATTTACCTTTGCCTCTTTTATTTGTTGATTTCCTTCATAAGTAGCACATTCAAAGATGGTTTTAGAAGTAGATTTATCAATAACCTTGATGTACTCAGAGTGAAGTAAAGCATCTACCAGAATGCCACACAGTATGTACCATTGTTAAGTGTTAAGAGCACATACCATATACTTTGATGCCAACTGAAGGCAAGAAAAACACAAGAAAGGGGTTGAATTCTATAGTCTTTTTCTTTCTTTTTCAAGACACTTTATCATATTCTGAACAGAAGGTTGAAAATCTAATTCAAGGTAAGTTGTTTGCAGGAGTAGTCCAATCCCTTTGTATAATAAATTTATCCTAGTTTCTCCCACAAAACAGTAGTAGTCCAATCCCCTTGCACTTCCAAGGGATTTTACTATAATCACTACTGACTACAATTATTCAAGCACACTAGTGTAAAGTGCTAATTGTAGCTATTTTTGTATATACTTTTTTTTGCACTTATAGATTTTTTGTTGTTAATATCGTTAAATAAACTCGACTTTGGTGTGAATACGTTTAGTTTGTGTTTATTTGTGTTTTTGTGTACATAGTGTACTATTTGATCTTTTTCTATTCATTTTGTAGGTATTTGTTTTATTTTAGAGCATCGAGGAATAAGGTGTCAAAGGCACCGCTCCAGATGCGCGTTTTCGGAATAAAAGACTAGTTTTTCCAAAGAGAGCCTGCTTAGCATGCAGAAGGTTGCTAAGCACGAGTGCGCTCAACTCATTTTGTAGCGCGCTGCTTGCTTTTTGACATTTTGGTAGAACCAAAATTTTGGAGCCCGCTTAGCGCAGATAGAGCGCTTAGCGCGGTTTAGGTCAGTTTAGTGTGTAAATATTGCGCAGCTCGCTTAGCTCGGTGAGCATGCTAAGCGCGGTCTGCTGAGATTTGTTTTATAACTTTCATTTTAGTTCATTTTTAGGTTATGATTTTGGGTAAGTTTTTTCTCCCAACTCTATCAACCTCCAATTTTGTTATGATTAGCTTAGATATCAACTATGGAGCTTGCATACGTATGATCTAAGGTGGATTACTCTTTGATCGACTTTGACAAACCGATAAATTTGCAGTTCATTTCTCTTTTTATTTGTGTATTCTCTATTGGTTAGGTTTGTATATGTATTTTCTTTGAAATCATGTATATTTATCTCCCTTGGCGTTACATAAAACTTGCTTTACAAATCTTTGTCGATTGTCATCCTTGATTTTTGCTCTATGCTAGGTATTTGAGTTGCTATAGACATATACTGCTTAGATTCTTATCTAGGATGATTATCTAATAGTGTCTGAATTCTAGAGATAGATTTAGCGCCATTATTCACTTAAGGTGTTTGTGATTAATGCCTCTGTGTTGTTTGTGTTGCTCTGAGAGATCGTCGATGCAAGCGAGCATGGTTGACTTCTCTGTTGTTGAGGTGGTTGAGAGATCGCTACTGAGGTGATGTAGTTGGCCTCTCAATTTTGGTTAGAAATGACTTAGATTATGAGTGACACGTGATGACATTGATGAATATTGTAGGTTTAGTATAACAGGTCGATAGGTTTAAGTCCGTGAGAAGTGGTATATAATCACGCTTGATAAGTTATTCCTTTTTCCTTTTTATAGATTTATTTTCTGTTGATACTTTTCCTTTCAACCCATTTATCCCCAAACTCATTAATGAGAGATTTGTCGAATGGCATTTCAATTCACCAATCTCTATGGACAGGATACAATATAACCTAAATATCACTCGATAATTTAATAACTTGCTTTTTGCTTACCGCTTTACCACATCAACAAAATGGCGCAGTTGTTGGGGATTGGTGTTTATTGTTTTTTTCATTGTGATAGTTTCTTTGTTTTTGAGTTTTGTAATTAATTTATATGTTGTATAGAATGTGTATATAAACTTTTCTATGTTTACTTGTACATGTTTTGTGTTTACTTTCCATATTTGTGCATATTTGTGTTTTTCTTTGTTTTCACGTATTGTTGTGAATTGTCTCGTTTTCGTAACGTTTGTTGTGAGGTTTTTAGGACACTTTCTTTTGGTTTTCACTGTGTGACAATGCCATGGCATGATGAGAGGAGGTTACTATCTCGCACAACAAAGGCGTCAAACTTATAACGTAAAACAAGGATGTTTTGTTTGTATTTGTTTATGTATGTGTTGACTTGTGTTTTAACAAGTTGAAATTGGACTTGTTTTAAATTCTCAAATTTTCACTTTTCAACCTGTTAATTCACTTTCACCCATTAGTTTTGTTATGTCAATTTGTATTTTTTCTGCAATCTTGTCGTGTTTAGTTTGAGGAAGTTTGTATGTGTGGTGGTAGAAATGTTAAGACTAGGCCATTGAGTTGACTTAACTCGCATAACTCAAATGAAAATTGTCATTGTGCTTTATTGTTTCCAGAGGTTTGGGAAAAGTGTGAATAAACCCAAAAGAGAGGGGGAGAGAGCCTAGGTACGGGGGTTGGTTATGAAAAGGGAAAATATTAGCATCCTAAACATCTATGGTACTCCACAGGAACCTCTTTGAAAACTTGTGTATTTTGGCTATAAAAGGTGTATACAAAATTAGATGGTGGAGATGAGAAAAGAAGTATTTTTTACAGTTTTGCACCCATCACGATTTTGAACTTTAGTGCCTACGTACCACCTTCCATGCAATAGGGGATCAGAGTACTCATAGTTCACCTAAAAAATTTTAAAACACATATGTACTGGTTAATTTTAAGAGAAGAGACGTCATAGTCATATCCGAGTGCAAAACATACTTACTACCCACGATTATGAGAAAGGAGAATTTGCATCATCAGAAAGTGGAGGACATAACTTAAATTTTAAAATCAACAAAGCCTCACTCAACACCCAAGTGGAAAATATCTCACTTTTCTACATATGGCAGAAGTATAGTAGCTCTCATCACTACAAGAATCGACAAGAGTCTAATTTTTTTAGAAAAAGTTTTAAAGTAAAAATTCAAAGCGGAAAAAATGGTTTGAATAAGATTGATTGACTTTTAGTCTTATCACAAAAGAAATGTCAAAGTATGATTAAGTTGGTAAAAGTTTGATTAAGAAAAGATTTTTTTGAAAATGCATGGGCCTAAGTTCAAGTTTATTATGAAAGAAGTTCAAGTTAGAAAACAAGAAGATTTTTGAAAATGAGGGAGAAGATTTTTGAAATTAAAGAAGATGTGAGGAGATGAAGGGACTATCCTAAAGCATAAGGTAAAAGCTAGGTAAAATAAGGATCTAACCAGCCAGAAGCCAACACTTGACATAAAGAGTCAATGTAGAATTCATATCCTTTGGATTGAACTCAAGCAAGCAAAAATACTAAACCTCTTGGGAATACCAAGCTTCAGATGAATTAAGTCTTCACAAAAATTCGGTAGAGTAATGGTTGTATACAGAGGAATTCTCAATCATAGACAAATTATATAATCCGAATAACATGTACACAAATAAAATTAACCCAATGTCTTAGAGTAAACCCCAAGAAATTCATACAAAATAAAAACAGAGTCACAAGGTACCAAGTGTAATCAAGGCTTCTAATCCTAAGTCCAAGAGGTCCACAACTCCATTATGCCAAGGATAGTAACCAAATAGTCCAAGTAACCTTAAAGTGTTTTAATGTTCAAATGAGCAAAATAAGAAAGAAAGCTTAAGTGAGCAAAATAAAAAAGATATAAAGATAAATGCTCAAATGAGCAAAAACTAAAATGACATAAAGATAAATTCTCAAGTGAGCAAAGATGAAAATGCCATGAAAAAATGCTAAAATAAATGGTGCATAAAAGTAAAGGTATAAAATAAAGGGCATAAAGTAAAGGCATGAAGTAAAGGCAAAGTAAAGTCAATTGTTAGTGAATTATAAGTTAGGGGTTAGTTAAATAACCATCTTGACACTTTCATTTAAAAACTAATTAGAAGATTGATAAAATCAAAGCTTCTCAACAACAAGTTTCATTTGCTTTTTGGTCAAGTACATCATTCATTACAAGTACTCAAGGCAAACATATATGATCAATGATGTTTAAATGATTCACTTAGACCAAAGTTCATTAGAGGATTGATAAGATCAAAGCCTCATAACAATGAACCTCAAGGTTATTGGATCAAAGGTTTCAAATTAAACATACTTGGGCTTATAAACATAGGTTTGGGCCACGAATGATCATTTTTCGAATCGGAACAAATTTAGCGCTATGTTAAGCAACCGTAAGTGAACTTATGTAGAAGCCATTCATATATTGAGGTCTGTCAATAGCAATCTATGTATCATATGTTAGAGAAATGATATGTCGATTATTCTCCAACAATATGTAGCACAAGTAAGAAAGGGTTAAGATGAAGAGGGAATGGATGTATCAGATGAAGTTAAGGTTTCAAGTATCATCAACATCATTCATCAATTTTTGTGGATTTGGTTTTTCAACCTATCAACACCCAAGATCCAATGAGGTTGAGGAACTTGTCCCAAAATAACACCCAAATCAGGACCAAATAAAAATAATAAAATAATACTTAACAAAACAATATTTAAAATGATTAATAAAAGCGAAATAATTGGTAAAATACACAAAGTATATTAAAAAACCAAATAAAAATCATAGAAAAGGTCAAACATCAGTCAATAAGTGTTGACAAAAATATTCAGAATTTTTTAAAGTCAGAAACTATTTTTAAAATTTAAAGAAATAAGCAAAATAAACCAAAATTTGTGAAAAATAGTAAAATCAGAAATAAAAATAAAATGAGGTCACCAGTATTAGTCAAGAGGTCATTGGATCCTTACATAATTTTTCCAGAATTTAAAAATCAAGAAAAGTATTTTTAAACAATTAAAACAAGTTAAATAAAGTGAAAAATAATAAAAAATATCAAATCACAAAATAAAATTGTGAAAAAAATAAAAATATGAAAGATAAAAATCAAAAGTATTGTTGAGAATTCTTTCAGAATGTTTGAAGTTAAAATGATTTTTTATGACTTTTTGAAGTTTAAAACAAATAAAATATAAAATCAGAAAATAAAAATAAAATAAAAAAGATGTAGACCATTAGTTCAATGTCAAAACACTTTAGTAATCAGATCCAAGGGATCTGGTGCGCTATGCATGATATGGACATTAGTGAATAAACCATTGGATCATTTATTTAAAACAAATTTTGAAAAAATGTGTGACCCGATATGATTGGCTGAAGGGAAGACATGTCAATCTCTTCAACCTCTGACCACGCACCAATTACAGGTTCCACAAACTGCAAAATTAGAAGCTCAGACTGGTGTCATTCGCTTCGTCTCTTCAAGACGATTTCAATAGTACCCTCGCCAAAAATTTATATAAATTGTAGCTTAGGTGATTTTAAAGAAAACCAGAAGAAAAAAGTTAGAAAGGGATTTAAAATTTCATGAGTGAAATTCACTTCCAGTTAAAAACTAATGACGCGATCAATATCAGAGTGATGAGAGCTAAATTGTAGCAACAAGTTTGGAGAGAATTTATGGAGGAAACTACCTGTTGAAGTTCAAATTCAGAGCTCTGAAACTTGACTTGGCTAGCATGATTCAAGGCATTTCAAGGCTCGGTTTTTCTTCTGTAAGCTTCAGTGAAGTTCAAGGATGAAGAATCAGCAAACAAATTGGATCGAAAGATGCTTTAGAATTGAATTCGAAGTTGCGGAATTATGAGATATGGAGGGAGTTCAACAGAGGTTCTTTGGATCTCTAAAGATTTTCAAATGAGTGGGATATCATCCTTTATTTATAGGGAAGTGAATGATGATGAGAAACGAGAGGAGCTAAGGGCAAATCGTGCAAACCAAGCCAGTTCTGATCATGCTAAACGTGTGACTTGAAATGCCTCAAAACGACCTCATATCAAGTGTGATTCTTGTAAAAACGCATATAGACAATTAGTTAAACATGTTTAGAAACTAAAACTTGAGTAATTTGACCTGTAATCCATGTTTACCTGTGGTAAAAAATTCTCACTTGAAGCAAAAACAGATTTCATGGAGCCAACTTCAATAATGCGTAGCTCACTACTAAAGAACCCTTATGGGATGGTTCTTGAAGCATTTGAAAGACAAGGTTACAATATTTACAGTGTCCCAAGAAAGACATCATTTGGATACTTGAGCAAACAGTTATGTCCAATTGAATTTGTGAAAAACACACTGATGTTTTATACTTAGAAAAATTCTAAGTGTTAAACTTCAAAATGACCTATAATGTTCTTCAAAATTAAATGACTTTCCACTCAAAATTTGGTCTTGATATATTAAGATGTCATGAAGTAGACCTCCTGAATTTAATTGTGGAATTAAGATCACTAAAAATCATAAAAATTGAAAGAGATATGATCTTTGGAAGATGATGAACAAATTTTGGGAAAATCACAAAAGACCTATAATCTTTTCAATTATTCAACCACTTTTCAAGCATTTCAAGTCTTACACATGAAAACAAAGTTGTAGTATACATCCCAAAGATTATTCTGGAAAAATAATGGGATCAAGGAGATCAAAATTAACCAAGTTATAATCATTTGAAGTTAAACCCTAAAATTCAAAGGCTCTTCAAGGAGGCTTATAATCTTTCTCAACTTTTTGTGATCTTCTATTTAAAATTAGCCTTAGATTTCTGAAGAGATCTTATTAAGGACGTTTAAAGAGAATCATGGTTTTGGACCCAATCAAAAATCTCAAACAATGAGCAAGATATGGACCTTAGAAGTCAACAATCCCTAGCTCAGAGAGTGTCAAAATGACTTGAAACCCCTTTCAACTTTTGATTATTTTTCTTGCACAATTGGATTTTGTCATGTGAAGAGAGGTTGTTCTTGATGATGATAAGAATCCATAGAAAAAATAACCAACTCAAAATTTTGAAAATTGAGAGAGTTATGCACTTGTGATCATTAAATCTAATATTTACTCAATAAGGTTAAACTTGTTGAGCCAACCTTGAATCTCTTTGAACTTTCTTGGCAAAATAAAGCATGGTGTATCATAAGAGGCCTTGAAATGATGTTTTATTTAAGTACACTCAAATATGGATCTTATGTCTCAATAAATCTTATTTAAGAAGACATGGAAATAAACACATGAACCTATGAATCTTCTTGATGAATTCTGCCACCAACTTTGAGGAGATATTGACCTAAATAAAGTGAGAGGGCTCCTTGAGCTACAACTATTTGATTCCATTGACATGAACGTTAAGGTTGAGCCCTTGCAATCCATTATAGAACCATTTGATTAAGAATCACTCCTGTAGCGGTAGAAATGTTCAAGACTAAGCCATTGGATTGACTTGACTTTATACAAATCAAAAATAAAAATCGCCAATGCGCTTTATTGTTTCCAAAGGAATGGGAAAAGAGCGAATAACCCAAAAAGAGGGGGAAAGATTCAAGGTAAGGGGGTTGGTTATGCAAATGGAAGGTATTAGCACCCTAAACATCTACGGTACTCCGCAGGAACCTCTTTTTAAAATCTGCATATTTTGACTATAAAAATGTGTTGTATAGAAATAGATGGTGGAGGTGAGAAGAGAAGTATTTTTTATGATTTTTGCACTCGCCGCGGTTGCGAACCTTTAGTGCCTATGTACCACCTTTCGTGCAATAGGGGATCAGGGTACACGTAGTTCCTCTTTTAAAAATTTGAAACACAAATGTGTTGGTTGATTTTAAGAGATAAGACATCATCGTCATTGTCCGTGTGGAAAACATACTTACTACCCAAAATCACGAGAAAGGAGAATTTGCATCATCTCAAAGTGGAGGATATGGCTTGGATCTTAAAATCAACAATGCCTCACTCAACACCCAAGTGGAAAATATCTCACTTCACTACATATTGTAGAAGTATAGTTGTTTGCATCACTACAAGGATTGACAAGAGTCTAATCTTTTGAGAAAAGTTTAAAGTAAAAAGCCAAAGTGGCAAAATGGTTTGAAATGAGAATGATTGACTTTTAGTCTTCTCATAAAAAATGTCAAGGTATTATTAAATTGATTGAAGTTTATTTATGAAAATATTTTGAAAATGCATGGACATAAGTCCAAGTTTATTATGAAAGTGTTTCAAGTTTAGAAACAAGAAGAGTTTTCAAAAAGGAGGGAGAAGATTTTTGAAATTAAAGAAGGTGGGAGGAGAAGAAGAGGTTATCCTAAAGCATAAGGTAAAAGCTAAGGAGAAGAATCATCTAACCAACAAGAAGAAAATACTTGACATTATGTGTCAAGATAGAATTCCCATTCTTTGGATTGAAACCAAGCAAGAAAAGATACTAGACCTCTTGAGAGAACAAAACTTCAAGTGTATTAAGTCTTCAAAAAATTGGGCAGAGTAACGGCTGTATACGGGTGAATTCCAGATTACAAACAGAGAATGTATTCACAAAAACCTGCACACAAAAGCAAACAAGCAACCTAATGTCTTGAGGTAAACTTCAAGAACTCCAGACAAAATAATCAGATAAGATCACAAGGTCTCTAAGATAGGCCAAGGTTTCTAATCCTAAGTCCAAGAAAAAGTCCCATGCTCCATAATGCCAAGGATAGTAACCAAATAGTCCAAGTGCCATTAAATATTTTTTAGGGTTTATGTTGATTATTAAGTATCTTAAGAAAGGAAAAGAAAAGATCAAGTCAGCAAAGTAAAAATGGCAAGAAAATAAATGCTCAAATGAGCAAAGATGAAAATGACATGAAATGTAAATGCATAAAGCATAAAAAAGAATAAAAGCATAAGGTAAAACAAGTCAATAATTAGTGGTTAGTTGGATGACCATCTTGAAACTTTCATTTGGAACTCATTAGAGGATTGGTAGAACCAAAGCCTCCACACAATAAGTTGCATTTGCTTTTTGTCAAGTATATCATCCATTTGGAATTCTTATAAGTACCAATTAATGATCAACGATGTTTAAGTGATCCGCGTTAACCAAAGGTGTTGTAGATCCATTAGAGGATTGGTAGAACCAAAGCCTCCACACAATGAATCTCAATGTTATTGGATCAAAGAGATCAAATTAACATACTTGGGCTTGCAATCATAAGTTTGGGCCACAAATGATCATTTATTCGAATCGGGACAAAATTCAGCGCTACGTTAAGCAATCGTAAGTGGACTTATATAGAAGTCGCACCTATTTTGAGGCCGGTCAATAGCAATTTATGTATTTCATGTTTGGATAAATGATATAAATATCATTATCCCATAACATGTAATACAATAGGAAAGGGATTAAATCTTCAAATATCATCAATATCATTCGTCCATTTTGATGGATTTGGTTTATCAACCTATCAACACCCAAGACCCAATGATGTTGAAGCATTTTCCTCAATATGTGTTCCAAGTCATTACCACGTGATATTTCAAGAATCAAACAAGAATCATGTACAAAACTTCTCAATTTACAAACATTGTTCAAAGGGAAAACCCTAAATTCAATCTTAAGTCAAAAATAGTTTTAAAATATTGAAATGACTTGAAAAATTATGAAATTAAAACCCTAACTTCCTAAGGTCTAATAAAAGTCATAAATAAAATTTGGAGTCCCTGGACTAAGGTGGAAATTTGCTTTAGAAATGAAAACTTGGAAACTAGTAAGTTTAAGCCTTAAACTAGATGGTTTTGGAAAATAATTTGTGAAAAATATGAAATCACATTATAAAATTCCAGAAAAATGATTTTTATGGCCTCAACATGTTCAAGCATTCCAAACAACTTCATCTCTGATTTTATAGGTATAGGAAGTTAGAAACTTAAATCCATTAATGTGCATGATCAAGCAAAAACCCTAAAAGAGGAAATTAAGTTCACAAATTAATCAATTCGATCCAAAGGAAAAATAATTTTGATTTAAAATAACCTAAATGTCAAGAAAATTAAATGGATCAGAAAGCATATTTTTCTTGAATTTTATCTTAAAAGGAAAAATTAATAGAAAATTATTTACACAAACTAACAAAATTAATACAAATAAAAGATATTATGTCCAAATGATTTTTAAAATGTAACCAAAATTTTTATAAAAATTTGACAAAAAATATTTTCAAGTAATTACTCAGAGAGGAGTCTAAAAATATTTTTTATGTATTTTTTTACTTAATAGAAATAGGAAAATAAAATTCAAGATTTAAAAGAAAAATTAAAACCCTAATTATTTACATAATTTTATTTAATCAAGAAAAATAATTAAAAAAATGAAATAAAAATAAAAATATGAAAATATATTGAAAAATAAGTCTAAAATAATTTTTTCATAATTTTTGAAGTGAAGGAAATATTAAAATAAAATTTGAGAAAACAAAGAATTAATATTAAAAGGCTATTACACCTGTTTTTGCAAAAAAAAAAAACGCTGTAAAAAGAACTGAAGCCATGTTCAATTAAAACATGACACATCATCATCCCTACCAAACAACCATGTTGTTCACGTTTTTCAGCTTTGCAACCTCATTTTCAGATCACCATAACTCACTCATTTCTTGATGAAATCCAAAAATTCCAACACCAAAGTTCAAGATTGAAATTAGTAGAACATGCTAGAATCAAAAAATTCATGAAATGATGCATGGATGTTTGAGAAAATCGCGCGTGAAAATGCTACATGAACACTTTTTTTTTAATTTGCACATTACATCAAACAGTTTTCAAACTTGATTTTCTCCCTCAATTCTCCACCAAATTAAACGAACCAAGAATGAAAATTGATCAGAAAAATGCAAGGATTATGAATATGCTCTTAGATTTTCAAAACAACTCATGGATTCAAATAACGATGCAAGGTTGCAATAGGAGAGAGAAATTGGATCTATTACCTTGCAATGAGTTTGATGATGTTGGAGCTCAAATAAAGAGCTAGTAATGGAGAGAAGCTTGCTTGAATGTGCAGAGATAATAAATGGAGAGAGATGTGAAGAAATTTGAAAAATTATGGAAGCTTGCTTTTTACAACAATGGAGGAAGTTTGATATTTAAAGAGAGAGAGTGGATTTCGTGTGAGAGGGGGAGATAATAACTTGCTACTGATTGTTTATTCTTTTTCCTTTGCTTGTTGAATTTGATGGCTTTATATAGGGTGAAGAAAAAGAGAAATGAAAAGTGAGAGAAATGGAAAGTATGAGAGAGGGAGTGATGTGCTTCCTTTTTGTGTGCAAACGAGGGTGCAAATCACGTACTTGAGTGAGTGAATAAAGGTTGGGGTGATGAGCTGGCAATTGGCTTGATTGCATAAAAAAAATTCCATGCGTTTTCATGCAAATATGTTATTTCATGAACACCTCTTTGCTCCCTTATATCTCTCTCTATGGTTCATGAAACGTCACAAACTTTGAATAAAAAATGTAGAGGACACTTCATACTCCAACTTTCATGTTCAAAATTTTTCAAAATGAGGCTTGAATCAATGAGATATTTGGCCATTAACATGTGCTTACAAACTGTTTGACAAAATGCCTTGCCTGTCTGGGCTTGCTGCACGCGTGACTTGCTGGCTGGGCAGAAAATTCAACATGCATGGTTCCTACTTCTCACAATTATATCTCAAAATGTAGAAAGAATTTGGAGAAACTTTCTGAAGCAAAGTTATTCCTCTCATTTAGGGCTTCAACTTTGATGTTTGACATTTTTCAAAATAATTAATATTTCACATAGAAAAATGATGATGAATATGCGCCCACAACATGTTTGATGAAATGCCTTGCCTGCATGGGCGTGCCTTACCTTGTGCTGGGCAAAAATTCAGTTTTCAGCCCAAAATCCTAATCATCATATCTTTCTCTACACTTAACCATTTGACATGATTCTTGAATGAAAAATGAAGAGACAATTCCAATCTACAACTTTCATGTTGCCAACATTTTGATTTGAGTCCAAACAGTCCTACAAAGTTGGAGAGTTTTTCATCATCTTTCTAGGCATATAAAGTTTGCACATTTTCAATAAAAAATGAGAAAGTTGTAGCCAGTCAAAATTCATCCCTAAGGATACTTAGAAAAAATTTCAAAACTTCAAATAACTTCCTTGACAAGTTATCTCCAATTCACACTTCCTCTTAATATTTTTGCACTATTGACCATGAAATATGAGAACAGGGATATTGAATTGATGGTTGACCAAAAGTTCTCTTGGTCAACAACTGATTTTGACTGTCTTCTGACAAAATGACCATTTTACCCCTTTTCATCAATTTAACCCTTTCAAGCCAAAATTGATGATCAAACATCCAATGATAGATGCTCATGACTATGTAGAGAAGTATGGGATCAAGAATTTCCCAAAAATCCAGAGATCTCCTGATTAAACTCCAAACCCTAGTTTTGATCATTTGTGATAGGGGATGGTGAGATGACTGCAATTGTGCCATGACCTACAAGATGATATTCCAAGAGACAAAATATACACACTTTGAGGTTAGTTAGAAGCATACAAGTACAAGATATACAAATACAAGTGCTTCAAGGTGCTTGGTGATTCCATAGGTAAACCCTAAGACATAATGCAGTAGAAGATAAACTCAAACCCTAATTTGTGATCTGATTGCATTGTGATGGTATGAGATGATAGAGGAATCTTAGGGACAAAAATTGGGGTACAACAACTGCCCTTATTTAAGTTTCTTCTATCCAGAGATACGAAGGTTAAGAATGTTCGTGTCGACGTGATCGAAGATGCTTAAATATAAAACAAACCCTATTTTTGGCCCTAAGATGCCATTCAATGCTTATGAGTATAAATACGTATGAACGACTTCAAAGGGATGCAAGACACCATTGGGGATGTAGCAAAGTAAATAAGGATCAAAAGAGAAACCCGATCAGGAAAATAAATCACTGGTGGACTAAAAGAACTGAATCAGGGAGAATGGTAGAATGGTCAAAGGATACACCAACTTCTACCGAAGGCGAAGCTAACAACATTTACTGAAGGCAGAGAGAAAGATCACAGAAATTGAAGTTCATTGCCGATGTTCTACTAACTTTCACTGAAGGTGGAAAGATAAAATCATATCATCACCGTTCACTGACGATGAACTATCCACGTTTACTGAAGATAGAAAAAAGATAACAAACACCGACGTTCACTGCCGATGTTCTACCAACTTTCACTGAAGGTAGAAATAGAAAAACATATCATCTCTATTCACTGACGATGAACTATCAACGTTCACTGAAGATAGCAAAAAGATAACAAGCACTGACTTTCACTACCGATGTTCTACCAACTTTCAATGAAGGTAGAAAGAGAATAATCATAGCACCTTCATTCACTGATGATGAACTATCCACGTTTACTGAAGATAGCAAAAAGATAAAAAAAACACCGACATTCACTACTGATGTTCTACCAAATTTCATTGAAGGTAGAAAGAGAATAATCATAGCACTGCCGTTCACTGACGATGAACTATCAACGTTTACTGAAGATAGAAAAAATATAATAAGCATCGACGTTCACTGCCCATGTTCTACCAATGTTCACTGAAGGTAGCAAAAAGATAATAATCACCAACGTTCACTGATGGTGAACTACCAACGTTTACTGAAGGTAGTAAGAGAAAATATCATCGACGTTCACTGACGATGAACTACCAACTTTCACTGAAGGTAGATAGAAAATATCATAGCACCAACTTTCACTGATGGTGAACTACCAACGTTCAGTGAAGGTAGAAAAAAGATAACAATCACCAACATTCAGTGATGGTGAACTACCAACGTTTATTGAAGGTAGAAAAAAGATAACAAACACTGACGTTCACTGTCGATGTTCTACCAACTTTCACTAAAGGTAGAAAGAGAAAATATCATCGACGTTCACTGACGATGAACTACCAACTTTCACTGAAGGTAGCAAAAAGATAACAATCACCAACGTTCACTGATGGTGAACTACCAATATTTACAGAAGGTAGTAAGAAAAAATAGAAAAAAGTAACGTCGACTTTTACGGGGAAGTACAAGTTGCTCAAATAAAGAGACATGCTACTTGCTGTTGTGAAGGATTGTAAAAATGACTTCCTGGGGAAAGCAATATGACTTCCTGGGGAATGGAATATGACTTCCCGGGGAATGAATTATGGCTTCCTGGGGAAATGCCAATATATTCCTGCTGAGGAGATAAAGTCTTCTCGTTCAAAATAAATGCACATTCTCAAACCAAGGCTCGAAGCTTGCAGAGATCATAAGTATCAGTATTGTTGGGATCCAAAGATTCAAACCAGAAATAAACCAGAATGAATTACTCAACCAAAATACATCCTTTGAGAAATAAGCTCAAGAGGGAAACCCAATCATCCAGCCAAAGAGTTGTACAGGAAAGCTAAAGCAAAAATCTTCCACGAGGGATAGCACAGTGGGAAAAATGAAATAATATACACTTTCTGCTTAAGGTTGACACTCTATTGGAGAGAGGACAACACAACTATACAAAACAGGGTAACATGCCAATAAAATATCAATGAATGCGAATGAGCAATGATTTGCTAAATTCAACTATGCATGATTTATGTATGAATGTATGAGTCTTATTATGTATATGCTGACAAAATAGACATATAACACTGGGGATAAAAAGACAAAACCAACACGGGTACAGTCAATACTCGACTAAATTACATCTAAGATAAAAATTCCATAAGAAAGATAAGCACTAACTGAGGAAATAGAATCCTATTTCGCGGCTTAACTTCATTGGAAAAGAACATAATCCAAAAATAATCACATCATAGCGAAAAATCAGCACAGATACAAGGATATAACATTCTTCTCCAGGCTTCACATGGGAATAACACACATACTTCAATGGTGAAGATACATGTTTCATGGTCCGTACTTATACTGGGGATTGCAAAAACGATTTCAATAAGGCAGATGAAAACCATATCATCAAAACATCAATTGAGGATCTCGTGCTTGCTTCATTGGGGAAATATCATATAGACTTCACTAGGGGAGATAGTGTCTCATCATCGAGATATCAATTAGGGACCTCGTGCTAACTTCATTGGGGAGGAAAACACCACATCATTGAGGGGAAACCAAAATACGTTCTTCACTGGGGAAACCAGAAATACGTTCTTCAATATTGAGAGTAAGTATTACACCAACTTCTCTGGGGAAAAAGTATGAAATCTCACGGGGACAACAATTTGAAGAGTTAAGAAGTCAAATATTATAGCAAGGAATCAATCTTATGGGGATTTTAAATCAAACCTAACACTTGGAGAGTGAAAACCCAAAAAATTGATAACCAATTCATCACTTCTTAAATAAAACACTGCCCTTGCCTGATTATCGGGCAATCAAAGGAAATGCAAGTACTGCCGAGAGGGAGATGCTCCGTAAATGAGTCCAACTCAGCATGCACAGGGAGAAAGGACTTTTATCAAATAACAAAGTCTTCACTGGGGAATCTCAGATTGAGTCTTCATATCACACAAACCTCTTCAAATAAAAATATTCCCTGGGATAGCCTTCTTGGGGAATCAAGAAGTCAACATCAAAGAAAGAGGTCAAACCCATGGGAATTTTAAATCAAACCCAACACTTGGCGGGTGAAAACCCAAAGAGTTCATAACCGTCTCAACATTTCTTAGAAAATATACTGCCTTGGTTTAGTTTCCTGGGAAGTAAATACCAACAATAATGCCAATACTGCAGAAAGAGTGACATTTTGCAAAAAATTCCATCTCAGCACCGAGGGAACAAGACCTTTCTTCATATGAGGGAAGACTCCGCTGGGGAATCTGGGACAGAGGCCTCAGACCATGCAAACCCAAAATAAAAATGAACCAAGACTTGACTGAGGACAATGGGATCACAAACCCAATGCCACATCTTACGCCAATTGGTATCATCTTCAATATACAAAAATAACGTGCATACTAGCAAAAACGACCTGAGAAAACCTTCCCGGGGAATCCAGAAGTTCACGTTATAGCAAGAGGTCAAAATTATGGGAATTTTAAATCAAAACTCAACACTTGGTGAGAGAAAAACCCAAAGATTTGATAACCATTTCAACACTTCTTTGAAAAGATATTGCCCTTGTCTAGCTACTTAGGGAGCACATAACAACAATAATGTTGTAACTGGAGGGAGCAATACTCTACAAGAGATTCCATATAAATACAAAGGGAGAAAGAACTCCATCAAATGAGCAAAGGCTTCATAGCTCTTTTTAATCTCCGTTTGATCACCACCTGGATGGGGAAAGAATCACGCTTAGTTGGAGAAGTCTGCAACGAGACTGGAAAAATGGGATTATAAACCCAACACCATAACACAACCTGTAGGAAATCCTTTAATTGATCAACGACTGCTAGAGGAATCCAGACACACGTCTATAAAACAGATCACAAGAAATAATCCTGCTTGAGGAAGATTCTCGGCTTGGGGTAGACATAGCAGCCATCTTGATGAAATCTGGATATGCCCTTGGAGACCAATCTGGTGTCCCAAGCTTACTGTGCTGATCAAGGTAACTTTCATAACCTTCCTTTGGCTGCATGCTTTTAAGATAACCTTTCTGATCAAATGGCTTCTAGATATTTGTCGAATCTCGATGTAATTTCCCTAGATTGGATGAATGTTGCATCCTCTTTACTCCGCAACTCTTCTCAGCAACATGCCTTTTGCTGATACTCAAATGTAAACTTTCGTGATATCAATCAGTTGTTTTACAATCAGAAAAATGTTTATTCTAAGAATGAAAATTCTAATGCAACAATTATGTAAGTCTTGAAGATTTTATTTGAAAAGATGTCGGAAAACCTTGTGAACGAATCACTAGCCAGGATGCGACATGGATTTTTTGTATGAAATATAACAAAAGCATATGATACCAATCACAATAATTTATCAAAATTAATGGTAGTCAGGAAACACTATTTCATTGGGGCATGCTTTCGAAATAAACCATGTTTCAATTAGGGCTTTTGAGGGTTGTAATGTGGCCTGGTTCACGGTTTTAGAAAAAGTTTTAAGGCTAAAAAATATTTGGTGCCCACCCCCTTCATGATGTTCTTCAGTCCTAAGTTCAGTTAACCTGACACGAACATTCATTTCTCAAAAGGAATTTCGAGATGGTTGAGGAATCAAACAAGGTTTTCTTTGGACATGCAAATCATTAATTCCTGCTTCTTTTGGGTTTCTTGTCACACGACTCTATTCTTTGCTGAGGATTTCGCAATGTAATCTTTTATCTCATTTCAAGCATTCCATTTCTTCCTTGCTTTCTGGACAAATTCCTTTTGGCTTTGACTCTGAAGTGCAACGGGATGCCCTGACTTTTTCCTAAGCGACTTATTTTTTCAAGTTCCGACTTAGCGGGGCTTTTTGTCTCTTTCTTTTTCATCATCATTTTTTTATTCATATTTTCTTTTTCTTTTTCTTTTTGAACAAGTCGCGTGACTTCGAGTCGTTCGTGACTTGTCGAAAGAATTATGACTGCCCTATTTCTGAGTAGATGAAGGATAACCATTATTGTATCGTCATCTGTTGATCTCCTGATGTGTGATAGATACCCATTGGGATAACGTCTTCTTTTGATGCACACTATTGATATGTGAATATTAAACATTGCAGTTTTGAATTCCCTCAACCTCTTGAAGGATAAAACCATTATTGTATCCTTAGATGCGCACTCTTAATGAGATTTTAATACTTAATCAGATCAACTGAACACTACCCTGCCCCGGGTTAAAAAATGAGGGTTTTTTTAATAGAAAAAGAAACTCCTACTTCAAGGCTCAAAGGGGTTAACGAGGTTTTCACTCCCTTATATCTCCAGTGTTTGAGGATTCGAAACAATGCCTGTACATCGTCAACATGGTTTTATCCAAAAGCATACTACCAGAAAATTTGTGTTTTAATATCATCATCCTCCCTCCAATCTCTGCCTAGGCGAGAGAATGGGTAACAAGTTGGTATTATAAGGCAATTTAAAATTGAAAACAAATACGAGTGAAACGAATGAATTTCTTCAAGACAAACATACTCATTGTATTAAGATTAAACATTCAAATGGAAACAAGTTCTTACATGCAAACAATGCAATGATAAACAAGAAAAATTACAAATGAGAAAGCAGTAAAAGTGCTAATAATTAAGATGACTCTCTTATCTGGACTTGCGCTGAAGGAAACATTTCCCAAACTTTGGAACTACCACCAACAGAGATTCATTCATGCTCTGCTAAGGAATTGTTTTGAACATTAGGGCCAATGTACTTAAATGACAAGATACCGCTTCGGACCAATCTCTGAACTTCGACCTTTAAAGCAAAACAATCTTCTAAATTGTCCCGAGGAGCATCCCGACGAAAGGCACAAGAAGCTTCAACCTTATAGCCTCTTGGCAATTATTCAGGAACAACTGGTCGAGCTCAGGTTTGAACCAGATTCTTCTTCAACAAAGAAGGATACAACTCGGTGTATGTCATTGGAATTGGATCAAAGCTCATTTTCTTCTGATGACCTTGCCCTTGATTTCCTTGTTGAGGTGCCCTCTGATATGCAACAGCAGTCGGAGTCACATTGATGACTGGAGTCATAGAAGTAACTTGTTGATTCCTAATATGAGATCTCCCTTGCCTACCACGAAGTATAGCGTATGAGTCTTGCTCTTTCTTTTTGGAAGAACTATCACCATACTTCTTAGAACCATTTGACGACTCCCCGTCTTTAGATAAACAGACTTCACGGACAACTTCCTCTAAACTGACTCCCATGCTTACCATTTCAGTAAAATCACTGGGAGCACTCGCTACCATCCTCTCGTAGTAGAAAGCACCCAGAGTCTTCAGGAAAATCTTAGTCATCTCCTTTTCTTCCATGGGAGGAATCACTTGGGCGGCTACCTCACGCCATCTTTGTGCATATTCTTTGAATGATTCCCTGTCTTTCTGAACCATGGCCCTAAGTTGGTCACGGTCAGGCGCCATGTCCATGTTGTATTTATATTGTCTGATAAATGCTTCTCCCAAATCATTAAAAGTATGTATATTGGCGTTATCTAAACTCATGTACCATTTCAACGCTGTACCGGTCAGACTATCCTGGAAAAAGTGAATCAGCAGACACTGATCATCAGTGTGGGTAGACATTCTCCTTACATACATCACCAAGTGAGCACGAGGGCAAGTGCTGCCCTTGTACTTCTCAAACTCAAGGACCTTGAACTTAGCAGGCACTTTGACATTCGGGACCAAACACAGCTCATTCACATTCTGCCCAAATAACTCTTTTCCCCTAAGAGCCTTCATCTCTCTTTGAATTCTATCAAACTGCTCTTGGAAATCATCCATTCTGTCAAAAAGACCCAAGTCTTCACTCGGTGGAGGGAAAGGATGATACGCATCTTCATTAACAATTGGAACCAGATTTACCGAAGGAGGTGCAGCAGGAACAGTATGCACCACATGAGGTGCTAGAGTAACAACATTTGGAACCACTGGAGCATCTTGGGCGCCCAAATTGAAACCATCAGGTGCAAAATTTTCTGGCATTCCCCACGGATAACCCTGAGGCATACGGTTTTGAACAACAGCCGGAGTAGCGGATATAGGAACAATAGGAACTTCAACATTTGCCCTTGTTGGTTGAGGTTGAACACTCGGTGGCTGATTCTAAGCAGCCACCAAAGCTTCCATCAGAGCAGTCAGATTAGCCATGCCGACCTTCAAAGCAGAAACTTCTTCATGCAGCTCGCGATTCTCCTGTTCCAAATTGTCCATCTTCTTTTTGAAATTAGCCCGAGTGTTGTAGTGATGAGTCAGCTTGCTGATCGAAGTAAAAAGCTGGGTAAGACACCTGGATATGCATAGTAAATGCAAGAAATATGTACAATATAATGTATGATATGCAATGCACATGATTTATTTTTTTACTTTATCGTTTAATATTTCAAGGGATTTAACGTTTATAGACATATTACAAACATCAAAATAATAACGCATTTGAAATACTAAAAACTTTTATTATAATAACTTCAAAATGGGTTACAAGTTTCAATGATCCCAAGTACAAGACGAGCATACAATCTAAAATCCCGGGAAAAGGAACTGATTAAGATCAATCTGTACGCTGGCGCTTCCCTGTGAGCCTGGCAATCTGAGCTCTCAACCTCTGGTTTTCTTCCACGTGTCTGATGGCAACCTCCTTCCAATCATTTGAATTAGGAAGTGAACGAACAACACCTGTTTGAGGCTTAGGGGAAAATAAATCCCCTTGCCTCTCCATAGACTCCACCGCTCGACTCTTAAGGATCTCGATCAAATCGTCTTTCTCCTTCAAGTCTGCTCTATAGGAACTCTCTAAAGTCTGGACCTTGTTCTTCCAAGCATCTCTTTCTTGTTCCATCCTAACCAAAGCAAGTTGCATATCTTCTAGATCATCTAATAAGGGAGGAGTGGTCTTCAAAAATAGATCAGGCATGGGTGTCTACCGAGTATACGACATCTTCAACTGAATGGCTCTCGATCGGACCCACTAAAGATATGGCTCCAAAGAAATAACACCCCTAGGTCCCAAATCCTTCCTACTCTTCTTATTAATGTGATGCCAAGCCTTTGCAATCTTCTCCCTAGCTTCCCTGTGGTCTTCTCCTTCCTTCAGAAAGAAACTACTCAAATGAGTACCGTTCGGTTTATCCCTCATCGGATAACCAAGCTATCACCGTGCAAGAACAGGGTTATAGTTAATTCCTCCCTTTGTACCAAGAAGAGGTACATTAGGGAAGCTACCACAATTGTCAATAATCTTTATATCCTGATAAGCTCGATGATACCAATCAATACCCGAGTGAGTAAATGCCATGATCTTAGGAGCCCAACGAGGTTCCTTCTTGACATCCCAAAAAGCATCAGACTGAGGCATATGAGAGATGAACCACCGGTACAACAAAGGCGTGCAACAGATAATCATTCCCCCATGATAAGAACTCCAAAGATGAGCAGAGTAATAAGCATCACCCAATAGTGTAGGAACTGGGTTTCCAATCATGAAATCCTGATAGCGTTAGTGTCGACAAACTTGTCCACATTAGGAAATAAGAACAATTCGTAAGAAAGTAGAGTAAAGATGGCCTCAAAAGCAAGTGTACTATTCATTCTGGAAAAGTAACGAGCTTTCTCCAATAAGAACTGAGCTGGTAATCCTCTAATCCCTTCTTTGGTAGTCATATGGGCTTCCACCTCAGACTTCCCCAGATGAATCAAAGCAGCAATCTCATGTGGTTTTGGCTCACCCTCTAAACCAGTAAAAGGAACACGATCGGTAGTAGGTAAATCAAATAGATAGGAATACTCTTCCAGTGTAGGCATCAGCTGATAATCGGGAAAAGTAAAGCAGTGATACACCAGATCATAGAACTGGACCAAGGTTGAGAGAAAACCTTCCTTCATCTTCAACTTCATGAGAAGAATAATGGATCCATACTTCTTCCGAAAGTCTGCAGGACACTCAATCTCTGAAATTAGACTGATCAACTCATCTATCTTGGGATCCTTGAAACTATATTTCTCGATCTTTCTCTTTCCATAATCCATGGTTAAAAGTACCTGAGATATTCACAAATAGTCAACCTTTAAATCCCTTGAAATATTGTTTTCTTCAAAAGATGCTTATGAGTGCATGGATGAATGATGCAACAATCACACACAAGATCACACATATAGGATTCATAGGTTCAACGTCACGAGCATGAGGTCGAAGGTACTACCCATAAGGTGTTGGTCTAAAAAGTTATCACCTGCTGAACAAAGTTCTAGAGATTCCCAGAGTCTACATCCTTCCTTCGGATATTACCAACTTCTCGATTAACTCAGTAATTAGTAATATTCTCAAGAAAGACTCGTCCGAGCGTAGTATCACGTGACAACTATTTCTGGATTACTCCGTCATAGCTTCCTCACTACACCTAAAAGGCCAAGATGGGTTTGGTATTCTACGGTCCTCAGTTTCAACAGGCTCCCAAGTAGAAAGCAATACGTCTTTCTGAATACTCGGTAAATGACACTATAGTCAGAGGGGCCTCCACTGAGTGGGGGATCTCATGCCTCCTTTTTTGGGATTACTCCCTCAAAGTTAACATGACTATACCGCCCGTCCTATCTTAAGGTTTGCCCAAGTCCGGGTATAGGACTTATGAGTAATCACCAAGAACCCTGAAAACCAGGAAAAATCCAGACAAACATATATACAAATTATAACACATAAACAACAATAGCACATATACAGATATAAACAAAGATAGGCTTAACCCACTTAAGGATGGACCAGCAAGAGGTCAATCTTTCTCCAGTGAAGTCGCCATTTTTCTGTAGCGGTAGAAATGTTCAAGACTAAGCCATTGGATTGACTAGAATTTATACAAATCAAAAATAAAAATCGCCACCACGCTTTATTGTTTCCAAAGGAATGGGAAAAGAGTGAATAACCCAAAAAGAGGGGGAAAGATTCAAGGTAAGGGGGTTGGTTATGCAAAGGGAAGGTATTATCACCCTAAACATCTATGGTACTCCGCATGAACCTCTTTGTAAAATCTATATATTTTGGCTATAAAAATGTGTTGTATAGAAATAGATGGTGGAGGTGAGAAGAGAAGTATTTTTTTATGATTTTTGCACCCGTCGCGGTTGTGAACCTTTAGTGCCTACGTACCACCTTTCATGCAAAAGGGGATCAGGGTACACATAGTTCCTCTTTTAAAAATTTGAAACACAAATGTGTTGGTTGATTTTAAGAGATAAGACATCATCGTCATTGTCCGTGTGGAAAACATACTTACTACCCGCAATCACGAGAAAGGAGAATTTGCATCATCTCAAAGTGGAGGATATGGCTTGGATCTTAAAATCAACAATGCCTCACTCAACACCCAAGTGGGAAATATCTCACTTCACTACATATTGTAGACGTATAGTTGTTTGCATCACTACAAGGATTGACAAGAGTCTAATCTTTTGAGAAAAGTTTAAAGTAAAAATCCAAAGTGGCAAAATGGTTTGAAATGAGATTGATTGACTTTTAGTCTTCCCACAAAAAATGTCAAGGTATTATTAAATTGATTGAAGTTTATTTATGAAAATATTTTGAAAATGCATGGACATAAGTCCAAGTTTATTATGAAAGTGTTTCAAGTTTATAAACAAGAAGAGTTTTCAAAAAGGAGGGAGAAGATTTTTGAAATTAAAGAAGGTGAGAGGAGAAGAAGAGGCTATCCTAAAGCATAAGGTAAAAGCTAAGGAGAAGAATCATCTAACCAACAAGAAGCAAATACTTGACATTATGTGTCAAGATAGAATTCCCATTCTTTGGATTGAAACCAAGCAAGCAAAGATACTAGACCTCTTGAGAGAACCAAACTTCAAGTGTATTAAGTCTTCACAAAAATTGGGCAGAGTAACGGCTGTATACGGGTGAATTCCAGATTACAAACAGAGAATGTAATCACAAAAACCTGCACACAAAAGCAAACAAGAAACCCAATGTCTTGAGGTAAACCTCAAGAGCTCCAGACAAAATAATCAGATAAGATCACAAGGTCTCCAAGATAGGCCAAGGTTTCTAATCCTAAGTCCAAGAAAAAGTCCCATGCTCCATAATGCCAAGGATAGTAACCAAATAGTCCAAGTGCCATTAAAGATTTTTTTAGGGTTTATGTTGATTATTAAGTATCTTAAGAAAGGAAAAGAAAAGCTGAAGTGAGCAAAGTAAAAATGGCAAGAAAATAAATGCTCAAATGAAAAAAGATGAAAATGGCATGAAATGTAAATGCATAAAGCATAAAAAAGAATAAAAGTATAAGGTAAAACAAGTCAATAATTAGTGGTTAGTTGGATGACCATCTTGAAACTTGCATTTGGGACTCATTAGAGGATTGGTAGAACCAAAGCCTCCACACAACAAGTTGCATTTTCTTTTTGTCAAGTATATCATCCATTTGGAATTCTCATAAGTACCATTTAATGATCAACGATGTTTAAGTGATCCACGTTGACCAAATGTGTTGTAGATCCATTAGAGGATTGGTAGAACCAAAGCCTCCACATAATGAATCTCAAGGTTATTGGATCAAAGAGATCAAATTAACATACTTGGGCTTGCAATCATAAGTTTGGGCCACGAATGATCATTTATTCGAATCGGGACAAAATTTAGCGTTATGTTAAGGAATCGTAAGTGGACTTATATAGAAGTCGCACCTATTTTGAGGCCGGTCAATAGCAATTTATGTATTTCATGTTTGGATAAATGATATAGGGATCATTATCCCATAACATGTAATACAATAAGAAAGGGGAATAAGATGAAGAGGGAAGGGATTAAAGCTTTAAATATCATCAATATCATCCGTCCATTTTGATGGATTTGGTTTATCAACCTATCAACACCAAAGACCCAATGATGTTGAAGAATTTACCTCAAGATGTCTTCTAAGTCAGTACCACATGCTATTTCAAGAATCAAACAAGAATCACATACAAAACTTCTCAATTTACAAACATTGTTCAAAGGGAAAACCCTAAATGCAATCTTAAGTCAAAAATAGTTTTAAAATATTGAAATGACTTGAAAAATTATGAAATTAAAATCCTAACTTCCTAAGGTCCTATAAAAGTCAGAAATAAAATTTGGAGTCCCTAGATTAAGGTATAAATTTGCTTTAGAAATGCAAACTTGGAAACTAGTAAGTTTAAGCCTTAAACTAGATGATTTTGGAAAATAATTTGTGAAAAATTTGAAATCACATTGTAAAATTCCATAAAAATTATTTTTATGGCCTCAACATGTTCAAGCATTCCAAACAACTTCATCTCTGATTTTATAGGTATAGGAAGTTAGAAATTTAAATCCATTAATGTGAATGATCAAGCAAAAACCCTAAAAGAGGAAATTAAGTTCACAAATTAATCAATTAGATCCAAAGGAAAAATAAATTTGATTTAAAACAACCTAAATGTCAAGAAAATTAAAAGGATCAGAAGGCATATTTTTCTTGAATTTTATCTTAAAAGGAAAAAATTAATAGAAAATTATTTACACAAACTAACAAAATTAATACAAATAAAAGATATTATGTCCAAATGATTTTTAAAATGTAACCAAAATTTTTATAAAAATTGGAAAAAAAATATTTTCAAGTAAAAAACTCAGAGCGGAGTCCAAAAATATTTTTTATGGAATTTTTTACTTAATCAAAATAGGAAAATAAAATTCAAGATTTAAAAGAAAAATTAAAACCCTAATTATTTACATAATTTTATTAATCAAGAAAATTAATTAAAAAAATGAAATAAAAATTAAAATATGAAAATATATTGAAAAAGAAGTCTAAAATAATTTTTTCATAATTTTTGAAGTGAAGGAATTATTAAAATAAAATTTGAGAAAACAAAGAAGAACTAATATTAAAAGGCTATTACACCTGTTTTTGTAAAAAAATGCTGTAAAAAGAGCTGAAGTCATGTTCAATTAAAACATGATACATCATCATCCCTACCAAACAACCATGTTGTTCACGTTTTTCAGCTTTGCAACCTCATTTTCAGATCACCATAACTCACTCATTTCTTGATGAAATTTAAAAATTCCAACACCAAAGTTTAAGATTAAAATTAGTAGAACATGTTAGGATTAAAAAATTCATGAAATGATGCATGGATGATTGAGAAAATTGCGCGTGAAAATGCTACATGAATACTTTTTTTTAATTTGCATATTACATCAAACATTTTTCAAACTTGATTTTCTCCCTCAATTCTCCACCAAATTAAACGATCCAAGAATGAAAATTGACCAGAAAAATGCAAGGATTATGAATATGCTCTTAGATTTTCAAAACAACTCATGGATTCAAAGAACGATGCAAGGTTGCAGTAGGAGAGAGAAATTGGATCTATTACCTTGCAATGAGTTTGATGATGTTGAAGCTCAAATAAAGAGCTAGTAATGGAGAGAAGCTTGCTTGAATATGCAGAGATAATAAATAGAGAGAGATGTGAAGAAATTTGAAAAATTATGGAAGCTTGCTTTTTACAATAATAGAGGAAGTTTGATATTTGAAGAGAGAGAGAGAGAGTGGATTTCGTGTGAGAGAGGAAGAGAATAGCTTGCTACTGATTGTTTATTTTTTTCCTTTGCTTGTTGAATTTGATGGCTTTATATAGAGTGAAGAAAAATAGAAATGAAAAGTGAGAGAAATGGAAAGAATGAGAGAGGGAGTGATGTGCTGCCTTTTTGTGTGCAAATGAGGGTGCAAATCACGTGCTTGAGTGAGTGAACAACGGATGGGGTGATGAGCTGGCAATTGGCTTGGTTTCATAAAAAAAATTCCATGCATTTTCATGCAAATATGTTATTTCATGAACACCTCTTTTCTCTCTTATATCACTCTCTATGGTTCATGAAACGTCACAAACATTGAATCAAAAATGTAGAGGACACTTCATACTCCAACTTTCATGTTCAAATTTTTTCAAAATGAGGCTTGAATCAATGCGATATTTGGCCATGAACATGTGCTTACAAAATGTTTGACAAAATGCCTTGCCTGCCTGGGCTCGCTGCACGCGTGACTTGTTGGCTGGGCAGAAAATTCAGCATGCATGGTGCCTACTTCTCACAATTATATCTCAAAATGTAGAAAGAATTTGGAGAAACTTTCTGAAGCAAAGTTGTTCCTCACATTTAGGGCTTCAACTTTGATGTTGGACATTTTTCAAAATAATGAATATTTCACATAGAAAAATGATGATGGATGTGCGCCCATAACATGTTTGATGAAATGCCTTGCCTGCATGGGCGTGCCTTGCCTTGTGTTGGGCAAAAATTCAGTTTTCAGCCCAAAATCCTAATTATCATATATTTCTCTACACTTAACCATTTGAGATGATTCTTGAATGAAAAATGAAGAGACAATTCCAATCTAAAACTTTCATGTTGCCAAATTTTTGATTTGAGTCCAAATGGTCATTCAAAAATGGACATGAAGAAGTCAAATTGTTGCATTTTTAACCAAAATTTCACTAAGTGTCAAAATCTTCCAAGCTTCATAATTTTTTTTCCTTTCATTTTTTGGACTTGTGGTTAGTCCTACAAAGTTGGAGAGTTTTTCATCCTCTTTCTAGGCATATAAAGTTTGCACATTTTCAATAAAAAATGAGAAAGTTGTAGCCAGTCAAAATTCATCCCTAAGGATACTTAGAAAAATTTCAAAACTTCAAATAACTTCCTTGATAAGTTATCTTCAATTCACACTTCCTCTTAATATTTTTGCACTATTGACCATGAAATATGAGAACAGGGATATTGAATTGATGGTTGACGAAAAGTTCACTTGGTCAACAACTGATTTTGACTGTCTTCTGACAAAATGACCATTTTACCCCTTTTCATCAATTTAACACTTTCAAGCCAAAATTGATGATCAAACATCCAATGATAGATGATCATGACTATGTAGAGAAGTATGGGATCAAGAATTGCCAAAAAATCCAGAGATCTCCTGATTAAACTCCAAACCCTAGTTTTGATCATTTGTGCTAGGAGATGGTGAGATGATTGCAATTGTGCCATGACCTACAAGATGATATTCCAAGAGACAAAATATACACACTGTGAGATTAGTTAGAAGCATACAAGTACAAGATATACAAATACAAGTGCTTCAAGGTGCTTGGTGATTCCATAGGTAAACCCTAAGACAGGATGCAGTAGAAGATAAACTCGACCCTAATTTGTGATCTGATTGCATTGTGATGGTATGAGATGATAGAGGAATCTTAGGGACAAAAATTGGGTTACAACAACCCCTAAAATCCTAGATTAGATAGTGAGATGAATGCAATTGTGATCGCCTACAATATGAGTATTCAAAGAAACATATATACACATATTAATGTTAGTTAAAATAACACATGTACAATATACACAATTCAAGGTGCTTGGTAATCCCTCATGAGCAAACTTAAAGATAGTATAAAGAGAGAAACAACCCTAATGTGTGTGTCTTGATGCATTGTGACATGAGATGATGAGAAATCAAAGGGGAAAAATTGGGGTATAACAATATGTTGTAAATATTGTGTGTAGTTGAGATTGTGTAGGTGATTATGGAGGTTGATGTTGCACTATTGTTGTTGTCCTATTTTTCTGCAACTGGTGTAGCGCGCTTAACACGCTTTGTGCCACTTAACGCGCCCTATTGTGTAGAGCTACTGAATTATTTTTAATTTTTCGCATGGATCTCCTTTTTCCCACTTCACCCAAGGCTTTATAGTACAATAATTAATAGTAATATATTTAATTCTTTATTTTGTTGTTTAGACTCAAATTTTGGTTAGATAGCTTGAACTCGCATTTGGTGATTTTCCGATTTTGAGTGTTTCAACTTACGGATGTATGGTAATGATAGTTTTTGAAGTTGGTACTCGCCAGGTACTCATTTATCGCTTTCTATAACAAAACATGTTTAGGAAATTTATCATTTGTATAATTACCATTTCATTCATTATTTTTGTATTACTTGCTCATGACTTGAATCAATTTAGTTCCCTTTTTACCCATAAATGTGAGTGTCACACGGTGGGAGAACTGACTTGGTTATTTTGCATTTGATTGCAAATGTTGCAGTTAGTAAGATCGCCACCGACTTTTCTTTTATCCAAAAGGAAAGATTGAAAAGAACATAAAAGACCTTTGAGATGTTTTCTTGAGTTCGTGGGGTAGATTATGAAAAGGGAAGGTATTAGCACCCTTTTCATCCATAGTTATCTATGGGCTCTTAGTTGCTTTGTAGATCATTTGCTTTTGTTTAAAAATGTGCTTGTGGTATGGGTTTTGAAAGTATTTTGAAAATGTCTTTGTAATGGTTCTCGTTTCTATAAGAACGCGTACGAAGTATTTGTTTCGAAAATAGTTCAAAGAGGTGTTTGTGTTTTTTGAAAGTGATTTTGAAAAAGTGTCTTCTTTGTAATGACTCCCGTTTCTATAAGAAAGCGTACAAAGTATTTGTCTTTTGAAAATGTTTCAAGTTTGAAAGATATTTTGACAGTGTTGGTGTTTGTATTGAAAATAGCAAGGATGTTTTGGTTTGAAAAATGAGCAAGAAACTAGGAATATTCTACCTACTCAAAAGTCTTTCATGTTTATTTCCTCTTTCCATTGACATTGTTATCTTACCATTGATTTGGTAAGAAACCCTATCTTTGGATGTAAAGGGACGGGTGTGGGTCATCGTATAGCCATGATTAGCAATGTTGCAAGATATCTTAGCATTTTCCTTAGGGACTAAGATCATTTTTGAAAGGTAACTTTGATAGCGTCATCGAGGGACTATGATCTTGTATTTTTTGATTGCTTTTGTTAGGATACCTCACATGCATAATATGACCATTTTCATAAGGCAACCAAGTGGATTTACTCTACGGGTGTAAGTGTGCAAGTGTATTGATTTACATGCATTGTTTTGTCTTTGAATTAGGGTTTTCTAAGCATTGATTTTATCTTTCCATACAAACCCTAGTTTACTAGCATTTATATATAAAGCATTAAATTATGGAAAATAAAAATCCTAAGCTATTACATCAATAGGGGAAGGGGCGTACAAATTTACAAATGGAGAAATTGCAAGAAAATTAAATCTAAATAATTATTACAACAATATTGAATATTGTACAAAAATTAAGATAAAAATGCATGAATGCAAAATGGAAAAAGAAATTATTTTTGTTTCTTTTTTATGAAAGGGTTTAGTTTTGACCTAATTAAAAAATGATTAAGGAAAATTAAATAAAATTAACTTAAACTAAATAAGAAAATAAAATAACTAAAAAAAGATTTTTTAGGGTTTTATTTATGAAAATTTTAAAATAATAAAAATAATATGGATATTAAATTAATTAAAAGAAACCTAAGTTCTAAAATAATTTTAATTACAAGAAAATAATATAATGGTTAGACCTAAACCTAAATATTAATTATTAAGAAAGAAATTAATTTATTAAGAAAAGATTTTTGTTCTTTTAGTCTTATAAAACAAGATAAACTATATAAATGTAAAAATAATAAATAAAATATTTTTTGGGATTTTATTAATAAAAATAAAAATAATATTAATATTAATACTAATAATAATAATAATAATTATAATAAAGGAAAAATAAATAAAATTTAATAAGAAAAATAAAATAAAATGAAATTGGGCCAAGGGGGTGCTGAAGTAAGTCAGGGGGGAAAGTTAGAAAAAAATGAAGAAGGCCCAGTGCTGGGCCCAGGAGCTTCAAAGAAAGACACCAAAAAACATGTAAAAATGTGAAAAAGAACAAAAGGCAGCACGCTGGGTGTTGAACCCACGTC
This sequence comes from Vicia faba, assembly GCA_948472305.1. Taxonomy (NCBI): domain Eukaryota; kingdom Viridiplantae; phylum Streptophyta; class Magnoliopsida; order Fabales; family Fabaceae; genus Vicia; species Vicia faba. The sequence continues at coordinate 1,374,373,005 of OX451741.1, forward strand.
CTCTTGGTTACTAGCACGTTGCCTTACCACTGGGGTGGCTATACATCTGTTCATTTATATCAAACCATAAATATATATTACAAATCAAGTCCATGGCCTGAACTTCATCTTCAACCTCACGCCCAACCAGAGTACCTGTAACTTCTTCATCTCTCAACAAAAATAGAAAGTACAAACATGAAAGTTATGGTGTTTCTTCCCATGAATCTAACCATATAAATAACTAAAGCTAAAAGTCAAAGATGAGTGAGAGTTTTTCTGGCCCTAAATTAAAACCTAAAAATTTCAGAAACTTCAACTCTAAAATTCTCTAAGATCAGGCCATATAAATGCAAACTATGGATATGTACAGTTTCATGACAATGGTATCTACATTTTATCTTCACAAATCAGAATCAAATGATGCTTGTATGAAGAGATAGAAGTTTGAAAACTTACCTCTTGTAGCTGGATTCGTGTATGGAGTTGGAGAAAGCTTTGAGGTTTCCCAATGATCTATTTAGCTTGCCTGAACCTCCTTGAGTGTATTACAACTCCTACTTTGCTTTGAGGATGGATGAAACTCCCAACTCAAGTCAAGTTGCAAGCTTCAGTTTTGAAAATGGTGGATGGTGGTGGAGGAGTTACAGTTAGGAAATAAGGGCCTGGAATACTTTGATATGATTTATGGAAGGTGTTTGGATGATTAGTTTTCAAAACGCACGACTGGAAATGAAGATGGTGAGTTTTTGCTCAAAACTGTCAAGTTTGGACAATGCTGTGCAACAAGGAGCTTAGGAGGTTTTGAGGGTGCTTTAACTCGTGTTTTTTGATGCAAACAACTTGTGCATAAGTAAGGAAAAGGTTCTTAGGCTTGATAGGGTCAGAATCACAAAAGTATAAGTTATGGCTATGTTACTTGATTTTGAAGAAAAGTGAAAACATGGTTTCAAGGAAAAGTACAAGCATGGGGTAAGTTTTTTAGAGGCTTTAGACAAGTTTGTTTTGGGTTATAGATTGTGTATGATAATAAGAAAACAAGTGCAAATCTCAAGAAATGATTTTGTGCATAAAGCTACTTTTCCAAAATGGCAATGTGCACTTTCTTCCCAAAATGGAAATAAGCCTGGGCAATGCATTCAATGCTTGAGTTGAAGCTTCTTACAACTGCGTAAAACATTAATTATGGAGTTCCAAATAAGTTTGAGGCCTTCAAAGCAAAGATTGTGAAGCCTAGCATGAATTTGAATTCTTGTTCATCATGAAAATGACCTATAATTTAAGAATGAAATGCCAACTTCATGCCTTCAATTCTCCTTGCTCAAACATTATTTCAATGAGTTCTTTGACATTTTTGAAAGCTTGTAATCTATTCTATAACCCCTCTTTGAATAACTATTGAAAATTCCCCTTGGAAATATGTGAAAAATTGCCATGAAGTTTGGTCAAAATCCTGCCTAAACTAGGGCAATATTTCACTAAGTTTCCAAGTTTCATGAACATGTGTTCACAAAATCATAACTTGAAATCCATTCATTTGTATGAGAAGTTGTGTAAAGAAATGTTTTAGATCTCATTGAGATATACAACTTTCATTTTGTAAGTTTACTTTGAATCATCTTGCATCATGGTGAAAAATTTGCTCAAAGTTGTGAAAAATATGAATTTTTCAACACTTAGTAAAATTTCTAAGTTTGGAAACTTTGACTTTTCAAAATAAAATCTTGACTTTATGATTTATTGATGAACAAGTTTCTTATTTTAACATGTTTTAATGAATTGTGATCTTTGACACTTGATTTTGACCAAAAAGTCAAAGTTTGACTTTTCATTGTATAATTGACTTTTGATCAATTAACTGAAAATCAATTATCAATCAATTGATCTTGAGGGAAGTTTTGAGTCATATCATTAGGTAAAAATGATGAATTTTAAACCTTGAGATCATGTCTCAAACCAATTAACCATTTGCTAGGTCAAAAATCAGAAATTACCCTTTCTCAGTCAAAACCCTAATTTTGTCCATTTTGCCCTTTTGATGATCTGATCAAATTTCTTGAGGAACGGTGGTCCAAACTTGATAAAATGACATATAGAAGTTTACAATGTTGATATGGATCAAAAATTATGAAGTTTGACTGTAAATTGACCACAATTGACTTTTTCCCCAATACAATTGATTTTTAGGTCAACTGATCAATTGATTGAGCAAATATGTGATCCAAGACTTGAAACTTGACATGAGAAATATTGAGGGTCCAAAATGATCCATGAAAGTAATATGAGGCATTAAAAGTTCAATTATCCTTGTGCAATCTCAAACCCTAACTTCAGTCATCAGTGCTTAAGGAGGTGTCTTGAGCTGATCAACCCTTGTGCAGTCTTGGACCAAAGGAGATCTTGTGAAAAAATAATTGGTAAATGAGAGGGAAAATTTTGGGGTACAACAGTGAGGAAGCTTTTCATTGTTCATATATGCTGGAGGCCATAATTCTTGTTTTAACTGGATTTTATTATGTTTAATCTTTTGTTTGTGTTGATTGTATGAAAACTTCAACATGATCAAGGCATTTTTGTTTCATTTTGAGCACAACTACCCTAGCCAAATAGTCAATTAACCTTGTGAGTGTGTGAATTTTTGTTAACCCTTTTGAACCTTTCTGTCGATGTCCATGTTGTTTCTAAATGCTTGTCTATGTGTGTTTGGTTTAACTTTTTGTACGGATATTGATTTTTTGTTTTCTTGAACCTTTAACTATGAGTTGTAGTTTAAATTTTATCTTGCTTTAGAAAGTAGGGAGTATTCACATTATGATATGGTTGAATTCAAGTTGGGGAGAGAAATTTTTATGTGCTTGTGTGTATTACTATGAGGTTGAGATAGAAAGAGAAAAATAAATAATAAAAAGTGAAAAAGAAAGAAAAGAAAAAGAAGAAAAAAAACGAAAAAAGTTTTGAAAAACCAAAACAAAAATAATGTTGTGTTAATATGTGATGTGTGTTGGTTTGAAATTTGGAATGAAGAAGAAGTTTGGTTGAAATTATTTTTCTTGAGACATTGTGAGTTGATCACTCCCTTAGGTTTAGGCAAGTTTTTCTTTCTATTAGCTTTAGGACTTATCCCTTGTTTGTTAACCAAGCCACATTACAACCTTAAAAATCCCTTGTGATTCTTGCCTTTTTATTTTCAATATGAGTTTTTAGATGAATGCATAATTTAGTCTATTGTTTGCAAGATTGTGGATGAGTGTTTTTTGTCCCTCACCTTTGCACATTCTTCATCTACCGATGAATTTTAATAGGTGTGATTTATGATTGAGCTTGTTTTGTTTTAGAATGTTTAGTATGATTTTTGTACTTAGGATTCGTTTCATTTGCATGTTGTTTTTGTAGGATTGTGGTAAGTATTTACCTTGTGTATGTGTTTTTGTTTGAACCATACATTTGTTTTTTGTTTTTAAAACATGTTGATTCATGATATTTTGGTTGATATTTTTTATTCTTTGAGTTGTTTGGCCTTCTTTGAGGACAAACAAGTTCAAGTTGGGGAGAGTTTGATAAGTGAAAATTGTAGCTATTTTTGTATATACTTTTTGTTGCCTTTATCGACTTTTTTTTGTTAATATCGAGTAATAAAACTTTCTTTTATGTAAAAATGTTTAGTTTATGTTTATTTGTGTTTTTGTGTACGTAGTGTATCGTCTGATGTTTTTTTATTCATTTTGTAGGTATTAGTTGAATTTTGGAGCATCGATGAATAAAGTGTCAAAGGCACGGCTCTGGATGTACGTTTTCGGAATAAAAGACCAGTTTTACCCGAGAGAGCCTACTTAGCACGCAGAAGGCCGCTAAGAGCGAGTGTGTTCAACGCATTTTGTAGCGCGCTGCTTACGCTTTGACATTTTGGCAGAACCAAAGTTTTGGAGCCCGCTTAGTGCGGATAGCGCGCTTAGCGCAGTTTAGGTCAGTTTAGTGTGTAAATATCATTCAAAATGACATATAATGTTTGGTGTACTCCAAAATTTGCCCTCTCATTTATCAAGACTTTTCTCAGAAGACTTCTTTGACTCAAGACAAGATTAGGGTTTGGTCAGCTCAAGACACCTCATCTTGCACTGATGACCCAAATTAGGGTTTGAGTTTGCACAAGGATTTTTGGACCATCAATGCTTAATGTGACTTTCATACACCATTTTGGACCCCTAAGTTTGCTCATGTTAAGTTTCAAGCTTTGAACCACATTTTTGATCAGTCAATTGGTTAATTGACCTAAAAATTAGCTGTATTAGGGAAAAAGTCAACCATGGAAAATTTACAGTCAAACTTCATAATTTTTGATCCACAACAACATTTTAGACTCACATGTACCATTTGATCAAGTTTGGATCACAACTCCTCAAGAAATTTGATCAAATCATCAAAAGGGCAAAATGGTCAAAATTAGGGTTTTGACTGAGAAAGGGCAATTTCTGATTTTTTTAACCTAGCCAATGACCAATTAAGTTCAAGCATGATTTCAAGTGTTCAATAGCATCATCTTGACCTAATCACATGGTTCAAAAGATCTCAAGTTCATTGGATTGACAGATGAAATTTGCAGTCAACTGTGCACTGAAAAGTCAAACTTTGACTTTTTGGTCAAAGTCAAGCACCAAGGGTCATGATTCATCAAGATATATCAAAATATGAAACTTGTTCACCAATAAAACCAAATTTGAAAATTAGGGTTTTAATTTGAAAATTTTCATAACTTAGAATTTTTCTATCTATAAAATTTTTCTTATTTTTTCCCAACTTTTCACCACTTTTTCACCATGATGCATTTTGATTCAAAGAAAACTTCCAACATGAAAGTTGTAGTCCTCCATGAAATCTACAACTTTTCTTCACAAACTTTTCCATAAAGATGCTTGGATCTCAAGTTATGAATTTCTGAATATAGGCCCATGAACTAAATAACTTAGTGAAATTTTGCCCTAATTTAGGCAGGTTTTGGACCCAAATTCATGGAAACTTTTCACCTAGTTCCAAGAGGTATCTCAAAATGCATTTCAAATATGGATTATAGATCCCATTTCAAGCTTTCCAAAATGTCCAAGAACTCTCCAAGATCATTTTTGAGTAGCGAGAATCGAAGAGTGGAAGTTGGCATTTTCTCACTTTTGTTCAAGTCATTTTCACATAGAATCTAGTTGCAAATCAAACCTATACTGGTTATATCTTGCTTTACAGGTCCTAATCTTGATATAAACTCCTTAATTAAATGCATACTCAGAAGCTAAATCCTTTATCTTTGCTTTTGAAGCTTTACACAAGATGTATTTCCATTTTGGGCAAAAAGGTTACAATGCCATTTTCATAAAGATGAACTTTTGCAACTTTGTCAATCTTGAGCATTGAACCTGTCCCCTTGATGCATAAAACCACACCGGTCTCAAGCAAGTTGTGCAAGCTCATACCAACCATAAGCAAGCTGGTACAAGCATGTGAAACATGGGTCTTGTCACTTTGCTTCAAGTACAAGAAAGTTGGCAAAAAGGCTAGCATTGATAGATCTGTTGGGAAGCTGACTTTGGATCACTTCTATACAAATATACAAACTTTGTAGAGGGCATAACACGTTTTTCTTGGACTTGAAACACTCTAAAACTGAAAAACACTATAAAACTGCCCAAGCTCACAGTTTTCTGCAAAAAGCACAACAAACTCTCATTTGGCTCGTGTGTTTTATGTTGAATCAATTCAAAAATCTTAAACACTTGCTACCTAGCCAATCCAAGCCATCATCCTGGTTCTGTAACCCCTGTTTCAGCATATGCCATTTTAAATTTGGAAGCTTGCAGTTGGACTTGGTCAAAGAGTTCCAGCCATCCTCAGAGCAAGATAAGCATTGGAATAGGTTCAGGGAAGTTCAAGGAAGCTTAAACAATCACCATGCCTCCATTAAAGTCCCTACATTTCCCTACTTGATTCCAACTGAAGGAGGTATTTTATTAAACTCTATCTCTTTATTTAGGCAACCTCAAGCCACAATTTGTAAAGAAAAAATGTAGTCCTTATCATAACGAAGTTGTACATACCATTACTTTGCATTTATATTACTTGTGCTAAGAGAATTTGAATATTGAAAACTCTGAAAAGTTAGGTCACGAATTAGGGATTAAAAAATTCTCTTTGATATTTAAGAGTTAGGTTACATAATTTATATGGTTGGAATCGTGAGCTCAAATGCCACATTGTTCATGTTATGAGTTTTTGTTTTTATGCAAGCATAAGCAAGTTACAGGTTTGAACTGGAAACGTGAAGAAGAGAGTGAAGGACAGGGATGAAGTCTGGTTCTGGGCTTTTTTGTGCTTTGGCCTTTTTGTTTTCACTAAACCCGTCCCCCTGACTTGCTATTGCACCCCCCTGACTAGCTTTTTATATTTTTGTATTTTTTTCTTCATATTTTCATATTTAATACTTTTGTTTATTTTTTATAAATGATAAGAAAATCCTAAAAATGATTTATTTATTTTCACACTTTTTTTTTTTTTATTTATTATTTTCTCACATGAAAAAATATTTCATTTTGATAAATAGAGTTTATTTTTTCTTAAATAACTTGTAAGCATAATTAAAAATACTTAATATTTTTATTATACATTTTATACTCATAAATACTTATTTTCTACGCATATTTAACTTTTAATATTTACATATAATATCATCTATTATTTTCTTATACAAAAAATGTACAAAATAATCATATGAAACATTATTTTCTTTGAATAAAAATTAGGGTTTCACCCCCTTTCAAAAAGAATTAATATATATATTTCTTATATTTTTAGGTTTAAATTAAATATTTTTCATACAAAAAACAAGACATAAAAAATCTTTTCTTTTACATACATATTGCATTGCATTTTAAATATTTGTATTATTTATTTAATACGCGCAATTTCTATTTGGTTGTAATAATATATTTAGTTTTATATTTGTGCAAATCCCCATTCAAACTTGTATTCCCCCTCCCATAAAAATTGTTGTAATAGCTTAGTTTATTTTACGCAACTTATCACTTTATATACTATGACTAGTAATTAGGGTTTGCATGACAAGAACAAAAACAAAGCAAAATAGAAAACCCTGAGTACAAGGCAAAAGCATGAAAATGATACACTTTGCACACAAGCACCCTTAGGGTTTCTCCCACTCGGTTGCCTAAAATAAAATGGCCATGTTACGCATGCGAAGTATCTTGGCAAAACAAAACAAAAATAAGATCATAGTCCCTCGATGACGCTATTCAAAAGTTGCCTAAACAAAATGATCTTGGTCCCTCAAAAATGCTAAGATACTTGGCAATATTGCTATCATGGCCATACGATGACCCACGCATGTTCCGTTTACATCCAAAGATAAGGTTGCTTACCAAATCAATGGTAAGTCAACAATGTCAAAGGAATAAAAATGTATAAGAAATACATTTGAGCAGGTAGATAGCTTCTAAGTTACTTGCCTCAATTTCAAACAATCCTTGCTATTTTCAAAAACAAACACACACACATTTCAAAACATCTTGCAAAACATTGAAAACATTTTCAAAAGACAAACATCTTTGTATACATTCTTACGAACAAGAATCATTACAAAGATTGCCTAAACGAATGGCCTCTTTTCAAAATACTTTCAAAATCACACCAAACACCATTTCAAACAAAACAAAGCAAGTGATCTAAACAAGTAACTAAGAGCCCATGGAAAACCATGGATGAAAAGGGTGCTAGCAGCTTCCCTTTTCATAATCTACCCCCCGAACTCAAGAAAACATCTCAAAGGTCTTTCCTGTTCTTTTTTACCTTTCCTTTTGGATAAAATAAAAGTCGATGGCGAATCTTGCTAACCGTGACATTTGTGATAAAACGCAAAACCATCAAGTCAGTTCTCCCACCGCATCACAGAACTGGCGACTCTGCTGGGGAGTTCTATAAAAGTGGGGTTACCTTAGGGTTTAGATCACATTTATTTACTTATCTTGTTTGACTTGTTTGCTTTACAATTATGGTTCTTTGTTTGGGTTTAAATCCTCCACCCGGATTTGGGAAACATTATAGGTAAATAGCAATACGTTGTGGAAACTGTGTGGGGTATACCGGCATGGTCTAAGCAATAGCTATATTAGTGTGACATATTTGTGGGTACCGGTAGCCTTTGAGTCAATCAAAGAGAATACGGGGTCGCTGAGTGATGTCATAAAGCACTAATGAACTTCTAGAACCTTTACTTGACCAACTTGGCCTGTTAGGATGTAGTGAGATGACCGGCTTTGGTGCAGTCCGAAGTTGGTAGATACTCGATACTACACTCATTGAGGGTTGGTTTCTCGGTATATTTCGGTCGCCATTAAAGAGGCTTGAGCTGAAACAATGACCAAGGAAACAATCCAGTGATATTGAGCTCCTTAGAACCTGGTTACTATTACTAGGACAGGTTGAGCCAACTAAACTTCAAGAGGGTACTTACCTATGAAACCCCATGTAAGCCTAAACTAAGGACTTGCTTGATTTGTTTGTATATGCATGCTTGTACATAAACATCATGGACATCATGAACATCATATGCATTCACTAACCATTTCAAGGATTTTGGAGATTCATCTTTGTTCTTGTTTTGTAGGTTATGGATTCACTTCGCAGGAAAACTATCCAAATCAACCTTGTAAGAATTCCTCCACAACTCAAGGAGCTAGCTTCAAGGATCCCTGAGAATTCTCCATTCACCGAGAGGCATGGTCGTCTACTCAACTTGGTCACTTCCAACACAGAGGAGGATATGATGAAGGTTCTCTTCCAATTTTTTGACCCTTTGCATCATTGCTTCACATTTCCTAACTATCAACTTGTGCCCACTTTGGAAGAATTATCTCAACTTATGAGGATTCCTATTCTCAATCAACTACCCTTCAACGATACGGAAAGAGATCCAAAGCCATAAGAGATTTCTTAAGCCCTGCACTTGCACTCATCTGATGTCACAACTCATTGGGAAACTAGAAGTGGTGTCAAAGGCTTATTGGCAAAGTTTCTGTTTGAGAAGGCCCAAAACTGTTGGAATTCCCTAGACTTGCAAGATTTTGAGGAGATTGTAGCTCTTCTCATCTATGGGATTGTCTTGTTCCCTAATCCTGACCAACTCATAGATGTAAGCGCTGTCAAAATCTTCATGTCTCGCAACCCGGTGCCTACATTGCTTAGGGATATCCTACACTCTTTTCACACTCATACAATGAGCAAAAGAGGTGTTCTTATGTGTTGTACTCCTATCCTGGCAAGATGGTTTATTTCTCATCTTCCCCAATCAGTCTTGAAGAATGAGCAAGGTTTGAGGTGGTCACAAAGGTTAATGACACTTAAACATTCAGATATTCATTGGTGCTCTCGATCCAGGGAGAATGTTATCATTGTTGAACGTTGTGGGGAATTCCATAATGTCCCTCTACTTGGCATTAGGGGAGGCATAACCTACAACACATGCTTAGCTCTAAGACAATTTGGTTATTCCCGAAGGGATGGCCCACATGATATGTTGATTCAAGGATTGGTTTTCGTCTACGACAACGGCGATCAAGGACTTTGCCAGAGATTCATCCGAGCTTGGAGGATGCTAAACAAGGTGGATAGTAAGACTTTGGGACACACGAATTCCATCCCTCTTGAGTCTTACCTCAAGTGGGTACGAACCCGCGCTCAAAGTCTTATGATGCCTTATCCCTCCATTCTCCCAGTGATTATTGAGCCTGTTAAGGAAGGAGAAGTTCAATACACTATCCTACATCCTGACATGCCGACATCACTCGAAGACCTACAAAGGGATTAGATACAACTTAAAGGAGAGCGCGATACTTTCGAAGCCCAATTCTACGCAAGCGAGAAGAAGGTTTTGGAACTCACTCGGCTACTTCATGAAGAGCAGACTCTTAATACCTACATTGCACTAAAGAGGATGCACAATGTCTTTTTACCTTAGAATTTTGTATTATTTTGCCCAAGGGGCATTGATGTACTCAAATTCTATTTTATTAATATGACGTGTGTTTCTTTTTTGTTTAAAGCAAATTTGAATTTTTAAATCCTTGAAAGCATTGCATGAATACATATCATTCATCATAAACATAAACAGGTCTTTGCAACAAGTTTCCTCATCTCTCTACTGTTTATTTCAGTAAGATGGATCTCGAACAAACGGTCAAAGATCTGCAAGCTCAGAACACGCAATTTCAACAGTTACTCATGACCTTAGCCAAGGGGCAAGAGGAGCTGAAGACTCTACTAGAAAAAGAGAAAGAGAAAAAGAAGAAGAAGCTAACTGGTGTGGTAATCATGGGCAGAAGGTTTCAGGGACAAGCTAGAAGGACCTTAGATTTTCCAACAACATCTGATGAAGGGGAAAGAAAAGGAAAAGAAACGGTAGTACCATCAGATTCTGAAGAAGAGGAGGAAGAGGAGGACTACTCTGAACAACAATACCCTCTGGCTGATGACAAGTACAAACACCTTGAAGAGCGACTAAGCGTTATGGAAATCCAGAGAGTACCAGGGCTAGATTTTGAAGAGTTGATACTGGTGTCAGGAATTGTGATCCCGCCAAAGTTTAAAGTGCCACTATTTGCCAAGTATGATGGGGTGTATTGCCCTAAAATGCACCTCCGATCGTATGTCAGGAAGATTCAGCCACATTCTGCCGACAAAGACTTGTGGGTCCACTTTTTCCAAGACAATTTATCAGGAACGCAACTTGATTGGTTCTACCAATTAGAAAGGGCTGACATCCACAATTGGGAGGACTTGGCCGCAACTTTCTACAAATAATATCAGTATAACACCGACTTGGCGCCCATCCGTACTCAACTTTATAGTATGGCCATGGTTTTTAATGAGGGCTTCAAAGATTACACGCAAAAGTGGAGAGATCTAGCCGGAAGGGTGAAACCTCCTCTATCTGAAAGGGAGTTGGTGGACATGTTCTTGAGAACTCTATCAGGCCCTTTCTTCAATCATCTGATTGGGAGTTCTTCTGCAGGGTTTACTGAATTGATTTTAACCGGCGAGAGGGTGGAAGCTGGTATTATAAGTGGGAAGATTCAGAAGGACGCGTCTGCCTCTACAACTGTGAAAAATCCCTTCACTGGAAGAAAGGAAGTATCTATTGTTTATTCACAGAGGAATCAGGGAAGAAACAAGCGCTGACCAACAGTGGGGGCCGTTATGATTCCAAAGCCTGCATCAGACCAGCCAAGAAATAACCAGCAAAGGGTGGAAAGGCCAGTTTGGAAATTCACCAAGATTAACATGACTCCAGCCCAGGTTCTACCACATCTTCTGAAGTTGAATATGGCCACCTTAAAAGATACCCCAAAGAATCCTAATACTGCGTCTCCACATTACCATCTGAATTCTAGGTGCACATACCATTCTGAAAGTCCAAGGCACGACACCAACAACTGTTGGGCTCTGGAGAACAAAATTCAAGACCTGATAGACGCGAAGGAAGTTGAGTTTGAAGCGCCTGAGAAACCAAATGTTATTTTCGGTCCAATGCCTAGGCATGGTCACAATGCCATCGCTATTGAAGAAGATTTGTTTGTTGCTACCGTGGATGATTTGTTGACTCCGCTCCCGATTATTAAGTTGAATTTGTTGAAAGCTGGTATATTCCCAGGTTGTGAAAAAGACTGCCATGTTTGCCTGTCCTTATCATTTGACTGCCCTCTGTTGAAGAAAGGTATCCAACGACTGATGGATAACTAAGAAATTTTGTTTGAGAATGCTCCTATTTCACCCGTTCCGGTTAAAGAAGTTTCAATTATAACCATCTACGCCAATCTTCCCACGGCCCCTAAAAGACCCGTTAGGATTACACCTGCTCCAAAGACTACTCCACTTAAGATTATAATGCCCGGGCCGGCCCCTTACAAATCTGATAAAACAGTACCATGGAATCACGGTGGAGAAATCTACTATAATGGTATTAAACAGGATGAACTGACTGCCGAAGAAGAGAGCTCCGAAGAGGACAATTCCGAAATTAGCAATATTGCCGGAACTAGCAAGATTACCCACAGTGGTAGAGTCTTCTCTCCAGAGATTTCTCCTCCAATGGCAGTCTTTGGACCCGTGGCCGTTCCGAAGATTACCTCTGCACCAGTAATTATACCTGCAAGCGTACTTACCGACAAAGACAACATAATCCCTATCCCTATTTCCACTGTTGAGAATAAAGGAAAGAACATTCAATAAGAGCCTGTCCGGACGAAAGCTCAATCACTAGTTATTCCCGAAACATCCAAGAAGGAGATGGAAGAAATCCTGAGGATAATAAAAAAGAGTGATTATGATGTGGTTGAACAGTTGGGGCAAACCCCTTCCAAGATCTATATGCTAGCCCTGCTTCTATGCTCTGAAGCACATGCCAAAGCTCTGGTAAAATTTCTGAAGATAGCTCATGTGCCACAAGAGACGTCTGCTGACCAGTTCCAAGATTGTGTGGCCAGTCTGACAGTTGATAATGGCTTGGGCTTCTCCGATGCTGATTTGACGCCCAGAGGGAGAAAACACAACGAGGCATTACATGTCTCAGTGGAGTGTAGAGGAACAACCCTAGCCCAAGTCTTGGTGGACACGGGATCATCTTTGAACGTCTTGCCGAAAAAGGACCTTGACAGATTGGATTGCGAGGGGCTGACTTTAAAACCCAGTAATATAGTGGTGAGAGCTTTTGATGGTTCGAAGAGGATGGTCCACGGGGAGGTGGACATCCCAATAAAGGTGGGAAATCAGATTTTCAACTCAACCTTCTATGTGATGGACATTCGTCCTTCTTATTCCTGTCTGTTTTTGACGCCCCTGGATCCACAATGCTGATGTTTTCACCTCCACATTGCATCAGATGCTGAAGTACCCGGTCCAAGGAAAGATCATAAATGTTGATGGGGAGGAGGAGTATATGATTAGTCATCTGAATTCTTTCCGATATATGGAGTTGGATGGTGAATTAATTGAAACCCCTTTCCAACATTTTGAAGAAGTCTCTCCAGAAGTAGCGGTGACCAAGGCGGTATCCTCGATTCCTAAGATCACAAGACCTCCGCTTCGGATGTTATCTCTAAAGGATGCAAAGGTAGTAGTGGAAGAGGGTGGATGCACCATCTGGGGGCAGCTTCCGGACATTCCGTACAAATCAAACATGTTTGGCTTGGGGTTTACTTCAGCTGCCCAGAAGACTGTGCGCCGTGCCCGTGCTGGGGGGCCACCTGTGAAGATTAGCAACCAAGGGGTAAATGCAGTAGAAGACAATGAAGAGGATGGCAGCCTGGAAGATTGGATATTTCCTACTGTCAGCGGAGGACTTCGCAACTGGGAAGCCAGAGACTTCATCCCAATAACTTTCATCTCTCAGTAATTTATCTTCTACATTTCTGTTGGACTTGTAATATTCACGAACAATTTGCACTTTAAAAACCTTGTGTCTTACCCGAGGCACAATGGTCCATTTGTAAGGGTTTTTATTTCATCTTCATATGACATTCAATGAATCATGGACTCTTTTTCATATATAAACCTTTTGTGCTCATTGTCTTTCTTTTACATTTTATTATTTTAAGATGGCTATATCCTTACACACACCCACACTCACAAATGCAGGTACCCCTCCATTCCGGATCCCATGGGTAACGATACTGCTATAGCCTTCAGTGACTCTGAAGATCTGATCTACCAAGCCGAATACGAAGGTGAGGAAGATTGTGAGGTGCCAGGGGAATTGGCCAGACTACCACAATAAGAGGAAAGAGCTATTCAGCCTCATGAGGAGCTGTTGGACACAATCAATTTGGGTACCGAGGAAAATAAAAAGGAAATTAAAGTGGGTGCCAATCTAGAGCCGAGTTTCAAGCAGCTCCTAATTCAGCTATTGCATGATTATGTTGAAATCTTTGCCTGGTCATACGAAGACATGTCGGGACTCGATACACACATCGTGGTACATCGTCTACCCACAAGAGAAGACTGTCCACCAGTGAAACAAAAAGTCTGCCGCATGAGACATGACATGTCAAAGAAGATCAAAGCGGAGGTTATGAAACAGTTCAATGCCGGATTTCTGGCTGTTACTTCTTATCCTCAATGGGTGGCCAACATTGTTCCCGTACCTAAAAAGGAAGGTAAAGTGAGAATGTGCATGGATTATAGATATTTAAACAGGGCCAGCCCTAAAGATGATTTTCCACTTCCACACATCGACAATCTGGTTGACAATACAGCCCAACACATTTTATTTCATGGACAGATTCTCAGGCTATAACCAGATCAAAATGGCACCTGAGGACATGGAGAAAACTACATTTGTCACACAGTGGGGTACGTTCTGCTACAAAGTGATGCCATTCGGACTGAAGAATGTCAGGGCAACCTATCAACGCGCCATGGTAGCTTTGTTTCATGATATGATACATCATAAGATAGAGGTCTACATAGATGACATGATAGCCCGATCACAAACTGAAGAAGAACACCTCAATCACTTGCAAAAGCTGTTTGTCAGATTGAAGGAGTACAAGTTAAGATTGAATCCAAACAAGTGCACATTTGGAGTCCGGTTCGGCAAACTCTTAGGTTTCATTGTCAGTAAAAAAGGCATCGAGGTTGATCCTGCCAAGGTTAAAGCAATACAAGAAATTCCTACTCCTCACACTGAGAAGGAAGTCAGAGGATTCTTGGGACGCCTAAACTATATTGCCAGATTCATTTCTCACCTAACGTCTACTTGTGAACCAATCTTCAAACTGTTGAAGAAAGATCAGGTAGTCAGATGGAATGATGAATGTCATATTGCTTTCGATAAAACCAAGGAGTATTTACAAGAACCACCTGTCTTGATGCCACCAGTCGAGGGAAGACCACTAATCATGTATCTGACCGTTTTAGAGAACTCAATGGGGTGTGTATTGGGGCAGCATGACGAGTCTGGCTGAAAAGAGCACGCTATTTACTACCTGAGCAAAAAGTTTACCGACTGTGAAACCAGATATTCACTGCTCGAGAAAACTTGTTGCGCTCTGGTATGGGCTGCTCGGCAGCTAAGATAGTATATGTTGACTCATACCACTTCGCTGATATCTAAGATGGATCCGATAAAGTACATCTTTGAGAAGTCTGCTCTGTCTGGGAGGATAGCTAGATGGCAGATGATCCTAACAGAATATGATATACAATACACTACCCAAAAAGATATAAAGGGCAGCGTACTAGCTGATCATCTTGCTCATTAAGCTGTAGAAGATTATCAGTCCATGAAGTTTGACTTCCCTGACGAAGACATCATGACATTAGACAACTGTGAGGAAATCAGACCATATGACGGACCTGGACAAGGATCCCGATGGACCCTATTTTTTGATGGGGCATCTAATGCACTTGGTAACGGTATCAACGTTGTACTCATATCTCCAGAAGGATGCCATACTCCTTTTACCGCCAAACTTTGCTTCAACTGTACGAACAACATGGCAGAATACGAAGCATCCATATTTGGTCTCAAGGCTGCCATAGACTTGGGAATCAAATCTTTAGATGTGTTTGGGGATTCAGCTTTGGTCATCAGTCAGATCAAAGGAGAATGGGACACTAAGAATCCAAACCTTATCCCTTACAAAGAACATGTTTTGACATTGTTACCACATTTCGAGCAGATTACCTTCGAGCACTTCCCGCGAGAAGAAAATCAGCTAGCAGATACTCTAGCCACAATGTCATCTATGTTTAAACTTAATTGGGATAACGAGGCTCCCCAGATCACCATTGAACGAATGGACGAACCAGCACACTGTCACGAGATTAATACTGAAGAAGTAGTGGACCAACCATGGTTTCATGAAGTCAAAAGGTATCTCTAGGCTCAAGAATATCCAGAAGGAGCTTCAATCAATGATAAAAAGTTCCTAAGGAGATTCTCTGCTAAGTTTTTCCTAAGTAATGACATCCTGTACAAACGTAATCATGATTCTATTCTGCTCCGTTGTATGGATAAGATTGAAGTGCATCGTCTTTCCACAAAGTGATCCCAGGGGCAAATGGACTCCTACCTATGAAGGACCATTTGTAATCAAGAACATCTTTTCCGATGGGGCAATGATCTTTTCAGCTTCAATCTTAGCAGGAAAAACTTATCAGTCCACCTGCCACACCCTACGAACGCGGACATAGTCAAAAGATACTACACATAAGAGACCCGCTAGGTTGACACACCTAGGCAAAACAAGGGAATCCCGGCGAACCAAAAGGTTCGGGAAAAAATTAGGGATAAAATAAAAAAATCTGTACACCCGGCAAGTTGAAAACCCGAAAGGGCGACTTGGGCAAAAAAGGGTTTCCCGGTGGACTGAAAACCTGAAAGGGAGGTCCAGGCAAAAGTTAGGGAATTAAAGCGTATGACTATGTTTCGTCGGATCACTTTGAGGACAATCTCTTCACTGACAAACTCTGAGCTTCTGATCAATTCAATCATCTTCGGACGAAGCAACAAATGGACAAGATACTCGTAGATACGAAGGCTATAGCAGAATGAGAACTCCATGGGATTATCACATATAACTATCTTTCTTTGTATAAATTTTTCTTACTTTTATGACACCATCCTCTTACTAGGATGTCTGTCTTCTTTGTACAAAATACTTATTCAAAGTAAATACAAATATATCTCTTTCATAGTACAGAAAACTATTTGCCTTTTTCTTTACACTTGTGTTTTTATTTGCAAAAACGTCCAATGATTCATTAATGAACATATGCATTTCGAACATAATTATTGTTTACAAATAAACAAAATGAAAAAGAACAATTACTGACAGGTTGAAAGAATAGGAAAACGTCTTTAGGCTATTCCATGAGCAGTCCTTACAGTACATCATTAAGATCCCCAGCAAAGCTGAAACTTCAAACTATCAATCCCCAGTGGAAACCATCTAGTTTCTCCAAATTCCCCAACAAGTTATCTTGAAGCCTGGAGATCAACCGGATAACAACTAACTTCTGTTTCTCCTTAACCTAGGATAATTCCCCAGTAGAGTGGCAGAAGACCGAAACTCCTGATCTTTTTCTAAACAGGAATAAGCTTTTTCCCCACAGAGTTTTCATTGCTCCCCAACAGAATGAAGATTCTCCTTATTAATTCCCCACAGAAGTCATCAAATTTCTCTAGATTCCCCAAACAAATTACTCAAGCAGTATATGGCATTGCATGCAACAAAATTTTTGTCAATACTCCAACTTCAAGACATGAAGAATTCACATATCCTCAGTAGCAGTCAAGGATTTATTTTCTTCAGCAATACAGTAAATCAGCTTACATACGCATACATTACATCCACATGTCATAAACATTGATAAAACACATATATTGCATCATACATTTCATGCAACATAACTTTGTGTTTCAGCTAACATTTTACCCTTTTCAGGATAAGATTAACAGCTACCGTTAACAATGTTCAAAGATTTCAGATACGGTACAAATATGCTCCAGACAAGGATGCCATTCTGATAATCATTCAGATTTCACGTTCAAGATACAGTACAGATACGCTCCATACACGGTTGCCATTCTGTCACTTATTCAGATTTCAAGTTCAGATACGCTCCAGACACGAATACCATTCTAGCCCTTATTCAGATATAGTTCAGATATGCTCCAGACACGGATGTCATCCTGATACTCATTCAGATTTCAAGTTCAGATACGCTTCAGACACAGATTCCATTCTAGCCCTTATTCAGATACAGTTCAGATACGCTCCATACACGGATGCCATCCTGATACTCATTCAGATTTTAAGTTCAGATACGCTCCAGACACGGATGCCATTCTAGCCCTTATTCATATTTCAAGTTCAGATATAGCTCAGATACGCTCTAGACACGGATGCTATTCTGTTGCTCATACAGGTTCAGTGTCCAGATACAGCTCAGATACATTCCAGACGCGGAAACCATTCTGATACTTATTCTTTTGACTTACAACTTACAATTCAGCAAACACTCTTGGATGGCATCTACAAGCCCATCTCCAACAAGATTATATCACCTCTCAAAATGACATCTTTAAGCCCATTCCCTCAACTACACTTTGACGAGTGCAAATTTATGGGCACTCTAGTGTCCAATCATCTTTTACCTTCGAGTCACGAATGGAAAAACTCGCCAATCTAACTCTTCAGGTTCAAGAAGATTGAACAGGGGCAGCTGTTGTACCCCAAAATTTCCCTCTCATTTATCAAGACTTTTCTCACAAGACTTCTTTGACTCAGGACAAGATTAGAGTTTGGTTAGCTCAAGACACCTCATCTTGCACTGATGACCCAAATTAGGGTTTGAGTTTGCACAAGGATTTTTGGACCATCAATGCTTCATGTGACTTTCATACACCATTTTGGACCCCTAAGTTTGCTCATGTTAAGTTTCAAGCTTTGAACCACATTTTTGATCAGTCAATTAAACAATTGACCTAAAAATCAATTGTATTGGGGAAAAAGTCAACCATGGCCAATTTACAGTCAAACTTCATAATTTTTTATCCACATCAACATTTTAGACTCATATGTACCATTTGATCAAGTTTGGATCACAATTCCTCAAGAAATTTGATCAAATCATCAAAAGGACAAAATGGTCAAAATTAGGGTTTTGACTAAGAAAGGGCAATTTTTTATTTTTAACCTAGCCAATGACCAATTGAGTTCAAGCATGATTTCAAGTTTTCAATAGCATCATCTTGACCTAATCAAATGGTTCAAAAGATCTCAAGTTCATTGGATTGACAGATGAAATTTGTAGTCAACTGATCAAAAGTCAATTGTGCACTGAAAAGTCAAACTTTGACTTTTTGGCCAAAGTCAAGCACCAAGGGTCATAATTCATCAAGATATATCAAAATATGAAACTTGTTCACCAAGAAAACTAAATTTGAAAATTAGGGTTTTAATTTGAAAATTTTAATAACTTTGAATTTTTCTAAGTATAAAAATTTTTCTTATTTTTTCCCAACTTTTCACCACATTTTCACCATGATGCATTTTGATTCAAAGAAAACTTCCAACATGAAAGTTGTAGTCCTCCATGAAATATACAACTTTTCTTCACAAACTTTTCCCTAAAGATGCTTGGATCTTAATTTATGCATTTGTGAATAAAGGCCCATGAACTAAATAACTTAGTGAAATTTTGCCCTAATTTAGGCAGGTTTTGGAACCAACTTCATGGAAACTTTTCACCTAGTTCCAAGAAGTATATCAAAATGTATTTCAAAGATTTATTATAGAGCACATTGCAAGATTTCCAAAATGTCCAAGAACTCTCCAAGGTCCTTTTTGAGTAGGGAGAATCGAAGAGAGAAAGTTGGCATTTTCTCACTTTTGTTCAAGTCATTTTCACATAGAATCAAGTTGCAAATCAAACCTATACTGGTTATATCTTGCTTTACAGGTCCTAAGCTTGCTATACACTCCTTAATTAAATGCATACTCAGAAGCTAAAGCCTTTATCCTTGCTTTTGAAGCTTTACACAAGATGTATTTCCATTTTGGGCAAAAAGGTTACAATGCCATTTTCATAAAGATGAACTTTTTCAACTTTGTCAATCTTGAGCATTGAACCTGTCCCCTTGATGCATACAAACCACACAGGTATCAAGTAAGTTGTGCAAACTCATACCAACCCTAAGCAAGCTGGTACAAGCATGTGAAGCATGTGTCTTGTTACTTTGCTTCAAGTACAAGAAAGTTGGCAAAAAGGCTAGCATGGATAGATTTGTTGGGAAGCTAACTTTGGATCACTTCTATACAAATATACAAACTTTGTACAAGGCATGACACGTTTTGCTTGGACTTGAAACACTCTAAAACTGAAAAACACTACAAAACTGCCCAAGCTCACAGTTTTCTGCAAAAAGCACAACCAACTCTAATTTGGCTCGTGCGTTCTATGTTGAATCAATTCAAAAATCTTAAAAACTTGCTACCTAGCCAATCCAAGCCATCACCCTGGTTCTGTAACCCATGTTTCAGCATCTGCCATTTTCAATTTGGAAGCTTGCAGTTGGACTTGGTCAGAGAGTTTCAGCCATCCTTAGAGCAAGATAAGCATTGGAATAGGTTCAGGGAAGTTCAAGGAAGCTTAAACAATCACCAGGCCTCCATTAAAGTCCCTACATTGCCCTACTCGATTCCAGCTGAAGGAGGTATTTTCTTAAACTCTATCTCTTTATTTAGGCAACCTCAAGCCACAATCTGTGAAGAAAAAATGTAGTCCTTATCATAACGAATCTGTACATACCATTGATTTGCATTTATATTACTTGTGCTAAGAGAATTTGAAGATTGAAAACTCTGAAAAAGTTAGGTCATGAATTAGGGATTCAAAAATTCTCTTTGATCTTTAAGAGTTAGGTTACATAATTTATATGGTTGGAATCGTGAGCTCAAATGCCACATTTTTCATGTTATGAGTTTTTGTTTTTATGCAAGCATAAGCAAGTTAAAGGTTTGAACTGGAAGCGTGAAGAAGAGAGTGAAGGATAGGGATGAAGTCTGGTTCTGGGATTTTTTGTGCTTTGGCCTTTTTGTTTTCACTAAACCCACCCCCCTGACTTGCTATTGCACCCCCTGACTAGCTTTTTATATTTTTGTATTTTTTTTCATATTTTCATATTTAATACTTTTGTTTATTTTTTCTAAATGATAAAAAAATCCAAAAATGATTTATTTATTTTCACACTTTTATTTTATTTTTTTTATTATTTTCTCACATGAAAAAATATTTTATTTTGATAAATAGAGTTTATTTTTTCTTAAATAACTTGTAAACATAATTAAAAATACTTAATATTTTTATTATACATTTTATACTCATAAATACTTATTTTCTACACAAATTTAATTTTTAATATTTACATATAATATTATCTATTATTTTCTTATACAAAAAATGTACAAAATAATCATATGAAACATTATTTTCTTTGAATAAAAATTAGGGTTTCACCCCCTTTCAAAAAGAATTAATATATATTTTTCTTATATTTTTAGGTTTAAATTAAATATTTTTCATACAAAAAACAAGACATAAAAAATCTTTTCTTTTACATACATATTGCATTGCATTTTAAATATTTGTATTATTTATTTAATTCGCGCAATTTCGATTTGGTTGTAATAATATATTTAGCTTTATATTTGTGCAAATCCCCATTCAAACTTGTATTTCCCCTCCCATAAAAATTGTTGTAATAGCTTAGTTTATTTTACGCAACTTATCGCTTTATATACTATGACTAGTAATTAGGGTTTGCATGACAAGAATAAAAACAAAGCAAAATAGAAAACCCTAAGTACAAGACAAAAGCATGAAAATGATACACTTTGCACACAAGCACCCTTAGGGTTTCTCCCACTCAGTTGCCTAAAATAAAATGGCCATGTTACGCATGCGACGTATCTTGGCAAAACAAAACAAAAATAAGATCATAGTCCCTCGATGACGCTATTCAAAAGTTGCCTAAACAAAATGACCTTGGTCCCTCAAAAATGCTAAGATACTTGGCAATATTGCTATCATGGCCATACGATGACCCACGCCTGTCCCGTTTACATCCAAAGATAAGGTTGCTTACAAAATCAATGGTAAGTCAACAATGTCAAAGGAATAAAAATGCATAAGAAATACATTTGAGTAGGTAGATAGCTTCTAAGTTACTTGCCTCAATTTCGAACAATCCTTGCTATTTTCAAAAACAAACACACACACATTTTAAAACATCTTGCAAAACATTGAAAACATTTTCAAAAGACAAACATCTTTGTATACATTCTTACGAACGAGAATCATTACAAAGATTTCCTAAGCGAATGGCCTCTTTTAAAAATACTTTAAAAATCACACCAAACACCATTTCAAACAAAACAAAGCAAGTGATCTAAATAAGTAACTAAGAGCCCATGGAAAACCATGGATGAAAAGGGTGCTAGCACCTTCCCTTTTCATAATCTACCCCCCTAACTCAAGAAAACATATCAAAGGTCTTTCCTGTGCTTTTTTACCTTTCCTTTTGGATAAAAGAAAAGTCGTTGGCGACTCTTGCTAACCGCGACATTTGCGATAAAACGCAAAACCCTCAAGTCAGTTCTCCCACCGCATCACAATGTTCTTCAAAATTAAATGACTTTCCACTCAAAATTTGGTCTTGTTATATGAAGATGACATGAATTGGACCTCGTGAGTTAAATTGTGAAATTGAGATCACTCAAAAATCGTAAAAATTGAAAGAGTTGTGGTCTTTGGAATATAATGAACAAATTTGGAGAAAATCACAAAAGACCTATAATCTTTTCAATTCTTCAACCACTTTCCAAGCATTCTCAAGTCTTACACATAAAAACAAATTTGTAGTATACATCCCAAATATTGTTATGGAAAAAATAATGGGCTCAAGGAGATAAAAAATTGACCAATATATGATCATTTGAAGTCAAACCCTAAAATTTAAAGGCTCTTCAAGGAGGCTAGTAATATTTCTCAACTTTTGGCGATCTTCTATTCAAAATTAGCCTTAGATTTCTTAATAGAGCTTGTTTAGGACCCTTTAAAGAGAATCATGGCTTTGGACCTAATCAAAAATCTCAAACAATGAGCAAGATATGGTCCTTATAAGAAACAAACCCTAGCTTAGAGAGTGTCAAAATGACTTGAAACCCCTTTCAACTTTTGATGATTTTTCTTGCATAATTGGATCTTGTCATGTGAAGAGAAGTTGTTATTGATGATGATAAGAATCTATAGCAAAAAGAACCAACTCAAAATGTTGAAAATTGAGAGAGTTATGCACTTGTGATCATTGAATCTAGTATTTGTTCAATTAGGTCAAACTTGTTGAGCCAACCTTGAATCTCTTTGAACTTTATTGGCAAAATATAGCATGATGAATCATAAGAGGCCTTGAAATGATGTTGTCTTGAAGTACACTCAAAGATTTAGCTTAGGTCTCAATGAAGCTTGTTGAAGAAGGCATGGAAATAAACACATGAACCTATGAATCTTCTTGATGAATTCCATCACCATCTTTGAGGAGATATTGACCTAAATAAAGTGAGAGGGATCTTTGAACCACAACTCTTTAATTCCATTGATGTGTACTTTAAGATTAAGCTCTTGTAATCCATTAGAGAACCATTTGATTTAGAATCACCCCTCAAATCATAGATTATATGGTGAGATGAATGCAATTCTGATCACCTACAATATGAACATTCAAAGGAACATATATACACATATTAATGTTAGTTAAAAGAACATATGTACAAGATACACAATTCAAGGTGCTTGGAAATCCCTCAAGAATAAACTTAAAGATAAGATAAATATAAAAATAACCCTAATATGTGTGTCTTGATGCATTGTGACATGACATGATGAGAAATCTTAGGGGAGGAAATTGGGGTATAACAACTGCCCTTATTTAAGTGTCTTCTATCCGAAGATACGAAGGTTAAAATATTCGTCTAGACGTGATTGAAGATACTTAAATATAAAACTAACTCTTTTTTTTCCCTAAGATGCCATGAAATGCTTATAATAATGAATGAAAACAAACAACTCCAAAGGTGACATGGAACTCCTTTGGGTAAGCATAGGAAACAACAATAGATCAAAAAGAGAGTCCAATCAGGAAAATAAATAATTCGGGAACATAAAAATCAACTCTACTGGGGTAAAGCCCAAAGAGGAGATAAGGCATCACTAACTCAAATAATGAGGGAAAAGCAATAGATGATAACAATCAATAGATAGCTGTGTGCTACACACTCCTAGAGAGGATAGCAAAAAGAGAGTAAAGTTGACTCACAGGGGATCCGAAATTAATGACCTAAAGAATGAAAATAGAAGCGGTAATATAATACCGATAAATACCAATATTAGGGTTAGTAACAAATGATTGGCATCAATACTTATGACTGGAAACAAATGGTTGACATCATCACTCATGGCTGGGAACAAATCAACTTTTTTAGAGAAAAGTGAATCTGAACAATGAACTATCTCCCATAATGACGAGACTACCATCCATTAGAGTAAAACATCTCAACAACGAACTATCTCCCAAAATGAAGAGACTACCATCCATTAGAGTAAAACATCTCAACAACGAATTATCTCCCATAATGAGGAGACTACCATCCATCAGAGTAAAACATCTCAACAACGAACTATCTCCCATAATGAAGAGACTACCATACATTGGAGTAAAACATCTCCACAACGAACTATCTCCCATAATGAAGAGACTACCATCCATCGAATTAAAACATCTCATCAACATACTATCTCCCATGATGACGAGACTAGCATCCATCGTAGTAAAACATCTCATCAACGAACTATCTCCCATAATGAACGAGACAGTCATCCATCGGAGTACAAATCTCAACAATGAACTATCTCTCACAATAAAGAGACTACCATTCATTGGAGTAAAACATCTCAATAATGAACTATCTCCCATTATGACGAGACTACCATCCATTGGAGTACAACATCTTCACTGGCATTGATAGACTTACTAGGGAGAATAGGTTGCTCAAATAAAGATACATACCACTCGCTGTTTACGAAGGGATTATGCTAACGCTGCTGGGAAATGAATCTGGACTTCATGGGGAAGTACAAATACATTCCTGCTTATGAGATAAAGTATTCATGTGAAAAATAAATGCCCACTCTCAATACAGGGCTCAAATCCTACATAAATCAAAATAACAATGTTGTCGGGGACCACTGATTCAAACCAAGAATGGACCGGAATGAAACATTCAACCAAGACATCACCCAATGAGGAATAAGCTCAAATGGGGATCATATTACATCCAGATAATGAGCTGAATAGGAAGTCTAAATAAAAATTCTTCCACGAGGGATAACTCAGTAGGGAAATTGGAAGGATATACACTTTCTGCTTATTGTTGACAATCTATTGTAGAGAGGGTAACATAACTCTACAAATAGGGTAATATGCCAACAAAAATATCATTGAATGCAAACTAGCAATGAATTTTAAATCATCCAGGATAAAGACAACACTCGACTAAATCACATCCAGGATGAATATTCCATAAGAGAGTAAGCACTAACTGAGGAAACGAATTCCTACTTCACGACTTAACTTCACTGGGAAGAAACATGGCTTGAAAATAATCACATCATAATCTGATACAAATAAACCAATACAGTTGCAAAGATATAACACCCTCCTCCTAGCTTCACCTGGGAACAACATACATACTTTTCTAGGGAAAATAGTGTCATATCGTCTAGACTTCAACTGGGGATTCCAAATTGACTTCATTGGGGAAAACAACACCACATCATCGAGGGGAGCCCAAATACATCTTCGATATCAAGAGTAATGGTTGTGCGAACTTCTCTGGGGAGAAATTATGAAACTTCATGGGGATAACATTTTTTAGAGAGAAGCATCTTCTTTGATTCATTTTGGGATCTAATAAGTTATCATCGTAGCAGGAAGTCATAGTTATGGGGATTTTAAGTCAAACTTAGCACTTGGCGAGAGAAAACGTAAAAATTTGACAGTTGTCTCAACACTTATTAGAAAAGATAATGCCCTTGTTTGGCTACGCAGTTGGAAAAAAAATACGTGTCAAGTCCTGACTGGATAATCTGGGATAAAGGTATCAAACCACACAAATCCAACACCATATAATCGACCTAGAGAAAAATCTGGACCAAGACTTAGCTGGGGAAAATGGGATTATAGGATCAACATCGCAACATATATCAATTGGTATGAAATCCAACTATCCAAGGGATGAAACACAAGAGTATCATGCACATATCAGCAAGAGAAATCCTGGGATACCTCTTGGAGAATCTTTTGAAAACTTCGGAGTTCGCCTATCTTGGAATCACTACTTTTGTCCCACTTGAATCACAAAATTGAGGTGAAAAGTAATTTGCAAATTCTTTTCAAAAACATGTTTTTTATTATTAAGTCTTTTTATTTTGAAAATTACTATCAATAATAAATGAAATTTTTGTAAACATAACAGAATAGGAACTACAAAGAATTGGATAAAGGCTCACACTTTATTAATAGAATGGTAGTTCGCAAATAGCGTGACTCCATGGATGATTACGAATTTTGGAAAATGATAAATGTGTGGAAAATATACATTGAAATACAACGACCACTGTTATCCCTAACAACTTTGAACTCATAAGGAGAGGCTTTAGTTAAAGTGTGGTGAGAATATGAGAAGATTGTTGCTTCAATGATCAAGTCTTGTCTGACGCAGTTAGTTGCCAGGAAATCCCTACCTTTTGCGTAGGTTTCCCTAATGGGTGTTCAACCTACCGGGAAACTTTATTTTGTTTATGTCTCTAACTTTTGCCTAGACTGCACTTTTAGGTTTTCAGCCTACCGAGACGCTCTTTTTTGCCTAAGACACCCTTTCGAGTTTTTAACTTAGCGAGTTATTCTTGCATTTCTTTAGGCAAAGTATTTCTTAACTTCGTCAGAATTCATAGGACGTGGGAACTCCTCACCATCCATAGTTTCAAGAATTAATGCACCGCCATAGAAGGCTTTAACATATGGTCCTTTATAGTTAGAAGTCCACTTGCCCCTAGAATCAACGTTAAAAGACATGATCTTTCTAAGCACTAGGTCGCCTTCTTTGAATTCATGAGGCTTGACCTTCTTATCAAAAGCTTCCTTCATTCTTTTCTGGTATAATTGACCATGACATAAGGCCGTCATTCTCTTTTCTTAAATTAAATTAAATTTTTCGAACCCGTTCTGGACCCACTCAACCTCCGTCAACTTGGTTTCCATTATTACACGCAAAGAGGAAATCTCAACCTCAACGGGGAGCACTGCTTCCATTCCATACAAAAGAGAGAATGGGGTTTTCCCTGTTGAAGTACAAACGGATGTATGATACCCATGCAAAGCAAAAGGGAGCATCTCATGCCAATCGTTATAGGTAACAACCATCTTCTGGATGATTTTCTTAATGTTTTTATAAGCAGCTTCAACACCCCCATTCATCTTAGGCCTGTAAGGAGACGAATTGTGATGGACAATCTTGAATTCTTCACAAAGTTTTGTCATCATTTTATTATTCAAACTTGATCCATAGTCGGTGATAATCTTGCTTGGTACACCATACTGACATATAAGATTCTTATTGATAAAGCATACTACTACTTGCTTGGTGATGTTAGCATAAGAAGCTGCTTCCACCCACTTGGTGAAGTGGTCAATTTCCACTAAGATGAAATGATGTCTGTAATACAGTGAGAGAACTGACTTGGTTGTTTTGCATTTTATCGCAATTGTTGCAGATAGAAAGAGTCGCCACCAACTTTTCTTTTATCCAATAAAGGAAAGAGTGAAAAGAATAGGAAAAACATTTAGAGACATTTTCTTGAGTTCGGTGGGTAGGTTATGAAAAGGGAAGGTGTTAGCACCCATTTCATTCGTACTTATCTACGGGCTCTTAGTTGCTTGCTAGATCACTTTTGAAAAATGCTTTGTTTGAAATGTGTTTGTGGTGGGTTTTTGGAAGTATTTTGAAAACGCCTTTGTTGCAGCAAACTTTGTAATGATTCTCGTCTCCATAAGAATCTATACAAAGTGTTGGTTTTGAAAATAGTTCAAAGAGATGTTAGTTTTTGAAGATGATTTTTGAAAGTGTAAGTGTGAAAATGGTTTTGATTTGTGAGCAAGCAACTACGAGCGTCCTACCTGCTCAAAAGGTCTTTGTTCCTTTCCTCCTCCTTTAGATGTTGTTATCTTACCATTGATTGGTAAGAAGCCCCATCATTGGATGTGAAGGGTTGGGTGTGGGTCAATCATATAGTCATAGAAGGCAAGTTATGAGATGTTTTAGCAATTTTTGTAAGGGACTAGATCGTTTACCGGAGGCAACATCGAGGGACTACGATCTTTTTTATCGAGGGTCTTTGCTAAAACGCCCATATCCGAGGGACATGACAATTTTCCGAGGCAACAAGCGAGGTTACCCTACACGTATGTGAATAGTGTGTTTGATTGCATGCATTTTTGTCTTTGAAATTAAGGTTTTCTAATGGTTGATTTAATCTTTCCATACACACCCTAATTACTAACAATTTATATTAAAGTGGTAAATTGCGGAAATTAAAATACTAAGTTATTACATCATTAGGGGATGGGGAATACAAATGTACAAATGGGGGGTGGAAATCAATAAAAGTCCTGATTATTACAACCATATTGAATATCAACGAAAGAAAATATATAGAAAATATATAAAAATAAAATAAAAAACAGCACAAAAGAGAGGAAAAAAACAAATCTTTTGATTCATGCAATATGTTCGAAGCCTGCATCCTTTGATTCATAGAGAAAAAACAAATCTTTCGATTCATGCAGTATGTTCGAAGCATGCACCCTTTGATTCACACACCCTTTTTTCTTCTGTTTTGGCCTGTAAAGTAGTGTGTGTCAAAGCCTAAGGCTTTGTGTCGAACCAATGCTGTGATTTCTCATTCCAACATTGTTTTATGGTATGTACAGGTTAGTTCTTAAATGATTGACAAGAAAATAAAACAACAAAAGGGGTAGCTTCGAAGGCAATGATTAATGATGCTTGAAACGAAAGGTTTAGAGTCAAGAAGACTTACCTTAAAGCTGGAATGTGTGTTTTGGACTTGAGTTGCTACCTTCGAATGCTCTTGGGTTCGAAAGAAAATAAAAGATGTGTTGTATTTTTTGGTTCTGGGTTCAAAATAAAAGAACAGAGGTGTTGTGTTTTTTGATTCTGGGTTTAAGAGTGTTTTAAGGCTTCAGACTTGTGTTCTCTCCTCTCTCTTTTTTTCTTCTCCTTTTTCCTTGTCCAAAAGCCTCCCTTTGTGTATTGTGGAAACAACTTATTTATAGAAGAGTCTTGCTGGAGCTTTGGGGGAAAACAAATGAAATTTGAACAGTTTGGGAATGTTCTTTTCATAGCTTTCAAGGTGCAGCTCTTATATGTTAGTTTGGTGCAAATATGGGACTGGTTTAGGAGAAGCATAACAGGACTGTTTTGTAGAAGATTTGGAGTGTTGTGGCAGCTTGGTGTAGAGTTGTTTCATAGCAGTGCAACAAACTGCTTTTTGACATGGTTTTAGGCTGTTATGTGGATAGTACAACAAACTTGGGCTTGGCAGCATATAGACCCTGTTCATCATCTGGTAATTTTATTGGTCCCAACAATGTTATTAATGTTAGGATCAGTATCTTCAACAACTTCATCTTTGATAGTCAATAGGTCTTGCTTGACGCCATGGTAGTAGACGTCAGCTCCATAGTTCAAACGAACAACCTTTTTGGAGGAATATGGTATAGGCCCATGAAAAGTGATAATTAAGGGAGAAAACTTAGGAGTGGATGTAATCTTGACAGGTATTTGGAAGGAGACCCTGGGAGGATTGTCGGAAACGGTAATAATTGATATATCTTCACACAGACTTCTCGTAGAGGGGGTCTTCTCAAACAGAATTTCCTTGTTATCCATCAGGCGTTGGACACCTATCTTCAAGAACAAGCAACCATTGGATAGAGACATTTATAGGTGGAAACCTTCACCATAACTCGGAAATAAACCGACTTACAAGAGATTCTTCTTAACAATTGGAAGAGGAGTAGCTAGTTCATCAATAGAAGAAACAAACAGGTCATCATCAACGGTATTAACACTCTGACCATGCTTGGGCATTGTAGCAGTTATCACATTAGGGGTCTCGGGAGGGTCAAACTCATTCTCATTTGCCTCAATAAGATCCTGAACTTTATTCTTTAGAGCCCAACAATCATTTGTATCATGCCCCGGACTGTTGGAGTGGTAGGCACACCGAGCATTTGGATTATAACAGGGAGATGTAGTGTTTGGATTTTGAGGAGGCTCCTTCAGAGTGACCAGATTAGAGTTCAACAAGTGTGGCAAAACCTAAGATAAGGACATGTTAAGCCGGGTGAACTGTCTTCTAGGAGCATCCTGCTTGCGCTAATTGTTTTTTCGTTGAGTTGATATAGGGTTGGAGATCATTACAGCTTCCACCGTTGGATGGCATTCAAGTTTGCTTTGATTCTTTTAACCGTAGGTAACACTTACTTCTTTCTTCCCAGAGAATGGTTTCTTTACTCTACTTGAAGAGGCATCTCTATGAATCTTACTACTTTTGATACCAGCTTCTACTCTTTCACCTATCAATATCAGCTCGGTGAACCCAGCTGAAGAGCTCTCGATCAAATGTTTGAAGAATGGGCCTGACAAAGTACCTAAGAACATATCTACCATATCTCTATCAGGCAAAGGAGGTTGGACTCTTCCTGCAAGATCTCTCCATTTCTGGGCATAATCTTTGAAGCCCTCACTGGAACCCATAGACATGCTTTGAAGTTGTGTACGGGTTGGAGCGAGGTCAGCATTGTATTGGTATTGCTTGTAGAAAGAAGCAGTCAGATCCTCCCAGTTGTGGATGTTGGTTCTCTCCAGCTGATAGAACCACTCCAATTGAGTCCCTGATAAACTTTATTAGAATAAATGAACCCACAAATTCCTATCAACGGTGTGAGGTTGGATCTTCCTGACATAGGACCTCAGATGCAACTTAGGACATGAAACTCTGTCATATTTAGCAAGTGAGGGAAATTTGAACTTAGGGGGAATGATCACTCCAGAAACCAACATTAATTGTATTAATAAGTTCAAATTGTTTATAACATGCCTCTTGGTCTAACATTGGAAGAAACAAAAATAATACAAAATAACTTTCTAAAACAAAAAGAAATCAAGCTTCCCACAAGCGCATTCTTTTCAGTGCAATGTAGGCGTTCAAACTCGACTCCTCATGAAGTTGTCTCGTGAGCTCCAGAACCTTCTTCTCGCTTGCGTAGAACTGGGCTTCAAAGGTGTCTCACTCTCGTTTTAGTTGAATCCAAGCTCTTTGTAAATCTTCAATAGAAGTAGGCATATCAGGATAAAGGACAGTATATAGAACATCTCCTTCGGTGATAGGCTCCATGATGATTGGTAAAATGGCCTCCTAAGACATCATTATATTTTGAGCGTGAGCTCGCAACCACTTAAGATAAGGCTCCAAAGGAATGGAGTTTTTATGCCCCAATGTCTTGCTATCAACTTTGTTTACCATTCCCCAAGCTCGTATGAATCTCTGGCAATAACCTTGGACATTGTTCTCATAGTCAAATGCAATTCCTTGGACAAGCGCATCATGAGGGCCATCCCTCCTAGCATACCCAAACTGTCGCAATGCTAAACAATTATTGTAGGTAATACATCCTCTAATTCCAAGTAGATGGACATTAGGGAACTCCCCACAATGGTCGATAATAGTAATGTCCTCCCAGGATCGAGAATACCAATGAATATCAGAATGTGTGAGTGACATTAACCTTTTAGACTACCTAATGCCTTGTTCGTTCTTCATAACAGATCGAGGTAAGTGCGAAATAAACCACCTAACCGAAAGAGGAGTGCAACAGATAAGGTTCCCCCTTCTTTTCATAGTGTGAGAGTGAAGGGAATGCAAGATGTCCCCAAGCAAAGTAGGCACCGGATTGCAAGATATAAAAATTTGGACTGTGCTCACATCTATAAGTTGGTCAGGATTGGGAAATAGTACCATCCCATAGATGAGAAGAGCCAAAACTTCTTCAAAGGCTTGTAAATCCAAAGTATCCCAACAATCTTGAGGCTTCTCCAACAAAAACTTGGCTAGAAACCCTTTGACACCACTTCTTGTTTCCTAATTAGCCACAACGTCGGATCGTTGCAAATGTAGAGCTCGAGAAATATCCTATGGTTTTGGGTCTCTTTCAATACCGTTGAAAGGTAATTTATCAAGAATAGGAATTACCAAGAGTTGAGAGAATTATTCCATAGTAGGCACAAGCTGGTAATTAGGAAAGGTAAAGCAATGGTGTAAAGGGTCGAAGAACTTAAAAAGCACCTTCATCATGTCTTCATCAAAGCTTGAGGTAACCAGATTGAGAAGTCGACAATGTCTTTTGGTGAACGGAGTATTCTCAGAAATCCTTGATGCTAATTCTTTGAGTTGAAGAGGCACTCTTATGAGATTGACTTGGATAGTATTCCTGCAAGTGGGAGTCATGTCCTACAAAACAGAACAAAAATAAATCTCTAGGTCCTTGAAATGGTTAGTGCAAAATGCTATGGTATGATGTAATGATGTTATGTACAAGTAAACATATACACACAAAGCAAACAAGTCCTTAGGTTTAGGCTTGCATCTAGTTCATAGGTAAGTACCCTCTTGAAGTTTAGTTGGTTCAACCTGTCCTAGAAAGTAATCGGGTTCTAGGGAATCTCAATATCACTGATCTTTCTTCATCGGGCATTATTTCAGCGCAAGTCTCTATATTGGCGACCAAAATATCCCGAAATTCGGATCTTAATGAGCGTAGTATCGAGTATCAACCATCTTTGAACTACACCAAAGTCGGATATCTCACTACTTCTTAATGGCCAAGTTGTTCAATTAAAGGTTCTAACGTCAGCTAGTGCTTCATGACACCACACAGCGGCCCGTATTCTCGTTGACTAAACTCAAGGGCTACCGGTACCAATAAATGTGTCACACTAATGTAGCCATCGCTTTAACCATGTCGGTATACCCCGCACATTCCTCACGATCTTTTGCTACTTACCTAAAAGGTGTCCCAGATCCGGGTGTAGGATCAAAAACCCAAACAAGGACCCAAAATGTAAAGCAAGCAAGTCAAATAAGGAAAGCATTTTAAAGGTGATCTAGCTCTAAGGTAACCCCACTTTTAAGTTTACTCCCCAGCAGAGTTGTCAGTTTTATAATACGGTGGGAGAACTTACTTGGTTATTTTGCATTTTATCGCAATTATTGCGGATAGCAAGAGTCGTCATCGAGTTTTCTTTTATCCAATAAAGGAAAGGGTGAAAAGAACAGGAAATACCTTTATAGATGTTTTCTTGAGTTTGGGGGGCAGGTTATGAAAAGGGAAGGTGTTGCACCCTTTTCATCTGTAGTTATCTACGGGATATTAGTTGCTTGCTATATCACTTTTTAAAAATGATTTGCTGAAATGTGTTTGTGGTGGGTTTTTGAAAGTATTTTGAAAATGCCTTTGTTGTGGGAAACTTTGTAATGATTCTCATCTCTATAAGAATTTATACAAAGTGTTGGTTTTAAAAATAGTTTAAAGATATGTTTGTTTTTGAAGATGCTTTTTGAAAGTGTAAGTGTGAAAATGGTTTTGATTTGTGAGCAAGAAACTACGAGCGTCCTACCTACTCAAAAGGTCTATGTTCTTTTCCTCCTCCTTTAGATGTTGTTATCTTACCATTGATTGGTAAGAAGCCCCAACATTGGATGTGAAGGGATGGGCGTGGGTCAATCGTATAGTCATAGAAGGCAACTTATGAGACGTTTTAGCAATTTTCGTAAGGGACTAGATCATTTATCGGAGGCAACATCGAGGGACATCTAGGGACTACGATCTTTTTTATCGAGGGTCTTTGCTAGAACACCCATATTCGAGGGACATGACTATTTTTCGTGGCAACAAGTGAGGTTACCCTAGAGGTGCACGTATGTGAATAGTGTCTTTGATTGCATGCATTTTTGTCTTTGAAATTAAGGTTTTCTAACGGTTGATTTTATCTTTCCATACACACCCTAATTACTAACAATTTATATTAAAGCGGTAAATTGCGGAAATTAAAATCCTAAGTTATTACATCATTAGGGGATGGTGGATAAAAATGTACAAATGGGGGTGGAAAGCAATAAAAGTCCTGATTATTAGAACCATATTGAATAGCAATGAAAGAAAATATATAGAAAATATAAAAAAAAATGAAAAAACAGCGCAAAAGAGAGAAAAAACAAATCTTTCGATTCATGTAGTATGTTCGAAGCCTGCACCCTTTGATTCACAAAGAAAAAACAAATCTTTCGATTCATGTAGTATGTTTAAAGCATGCACCCTTCGATTCACACACCATTTTTCTTTTGTTTGGGCCTGTAAAGTAGTGCATGTCGAAGCCTAAGGCTTTGTGTCGAACCAATGCTGTAATTTCTCACTCCAACATTGTTTTATGGTCTGTACAGGTTAGTTCTTAACATAATTGACAAGAAAATAAAACAACAAAAGGGTTAGCTTTGAAGGCAGTGATTAATGATGCTTGAAAGGAAATGTTTAGAGTCAATAAGACTTACCTTGAAGATGGAATATGTGTTTTAGACTAGAGTTGCTTTCTTCGAATGCTCTTGGGTTCGAAAGAAAAGAAAATAGGTGTTGTATTTTTTGGTTATGGGTTCGAAAGAAAAGAACATAGGTGTTGTGTTTTTTGATTCTGGGTTTAAGAGTGTTTTAAGGCTCCATCCTTGTGTTCTCTCCTCTCTCTTTTTTTCTTCTCCTTTTTCCTTGTCCAAAAGCATCCCTTTGTGTGTTGTGGAAACAACTTAGTTATAGAAGAGTCTTGCTGGAGTTTTGGGGGGGAAAACAAATGAAATTTGAACAGTTTGGGCATGTTCTTTTCATAGCTTTCGAGGCGCAGCTCTTATATGCTAGTTTGGTTCAAATATGGGACTGGTATAGGAGCAACATAGCAGGACTGTTTTGCAGCAGTTTCAGAGTGTTGTGGCAGCTTAGTGCAGGGTTGTTTCATAGCAGTGCAGCAAATTTCTTTTTGACATGGTTTTAGGTTGTTATGTGGATATTACATCAATCTTGGGCTTGGCAGCATATAGGACCTTGTTCAGCAACCTTCGACCAAACTCATCAAAAGATAAGACAATATTTGTTTCCACCAATTGTGTGTTCTTCGAATCGACCAACAATTGTATGTTCTTCGAATCCATCAATTGAATGTTCTTCGAATGGACCACCAATTGTATGTTCTTCGAATCTACCAAATGTATGTTCTTCGAATCCACCAAATGTATGTTCTTCGAATGGACCACCAATTATATGTTCTTTGAATCCACCAAATGTATGTTCTTCGAATGGACCACCAAATCTATGTTCTTCGAATAGACCACCAAATGCATGTTCTTCGAATCCACCAATTGTATGTTCTTCGAATGGACCACCAATTGTATGTTCTTCGAATCCACCAAATGTATGTTCTTCGAATGGACCATCAAAATCTATGTTCTTCGAATCTACCAAATGTATGTTCTTCGAATGGACCACATTCATATGAATGTACCACTTTGAGTATGCAAGATTATCTCATTGGCATAGTCAAAAAGAAAGAATTTTTGGATTGCTTTCCTACTAAACAAACTTCACAAATTGTTTTCAGGCATCTCAAGACTTGGAATATCAGTAATCATATCTTGAGTAATCAGTTAATTAAGTGGTCGAAAGTTCAAATGTCCAAACATCAAATGCCACAGCCGACTATCTTTGTGGATCGAATCAAGCATGAAGGAAGTCATTGCTTTATGGATCGAAGCAAGCATGAAGGAAGCCATTGCTTTGTGGATTGAAGCAAGCATGGAGGAAGCCATTGCTTTGTGGATTGAAGCAAGCATGAAGGAAGCCATTGCTTTATGGATCGAAGTAAGCATGAAGGAAGCCATTGCTTTGTGGATCGAAGAAAGCATGAAGGAAGCCATTTCTTTGTGGATCGAACCAAGCATGAAGGAAGCCATTGCTTTGTGGATAGAAACAGGCATGAAGGAAGCCATTTCCTTGTGGATAACTTGGAAAATCGAAGCAAGCTTGATCTTCTTTTATTTGTTAAAATTTTCCAACCAACCCTTTTGATCAGTAATGTAGTTCGACCAGCCTGAACCAGATTTTGAATTTGACATAGTTATCTGCAGCTGCACACTTTTTCTTTTATCTTCTTTGCCCTTTCGACAGTTTTCTCGTCGACCTGATGCTTGAGAGCCCAATATGATCCATGGAGACTATATGGGGCATTAAAAGTCCAATTGTACTTGTCCAAGCCCAAACCTTAATTTGAGCCAGTGTTGAGGAAGTGTCTTGAGCTGATCAAACCTTATGCAATTTTGAGCAAATTGGATATTTTTATGAGAGAATCTTTGAGAAAAGAGAGTGCAAATTTTTGGGTACAACAATGTCCATTCGACGCCTTGTTTTCAATCATTCCAATCATATCAATACCCCACATAGAAAAAGGCCATGGGGAAGAAATAACATTGAGAAGCGTTGGAGACACATGAATCTTGTCAGCATAAATCTGACATTTGTGGCACTTCTTTGCAAACTTGTAATAGCCAGATTCCATTGTCATCCAATAGTAACCTGCCCTAAGCATATTTTTTGCCATCGAGTGTCCATTAGGATGGGTACCAAAGGAACCTTCATGAATCTCATGCATTAACATGTCCGCTTCATGTCTATCCATGCATCTGAGTAAGACCATGTCATAATTTATTTTGTATAGCATATCGCCATTGAGTAAAAAGCTACCTGCCAACCTTCTCAATGTATTTCTATCTTTTTTCGACGCACTAACCGGGTATTCCTGGGTCTGAAGGAAGTGCTTGATATCATAATACCAAGGTTTTTCATATGACGTCCCCTCTGTAGCAAACACATGAGCTGGTCTATTCATACGCCAAACTGTAATTTGAGGTACATCATTCCAACCATTCACTTGGTACATGGAAACCAAACTTGCTAAAGCATCTTCCATCTGATTCTCATCTCGGGGAATATGATGGAATTCAACCTTGTTGAAGAAAGGTAATAATATTCTTACCTAATCTTTGTAGGGAATCAAGCCAATGTGACGAGTCTCCCATTCTCCTTTGATCTGATTTATCACCAAAACTGAATCACCATATACATCAAGAATTTTGATTCAGAGATCTATAACATCTTCAAGACCCATGATACAAGCTTCATACTCCACCACGTTATTGTTATAATAAAATTGCAACCTTGCAGTAAAAGGGATATGTGACCCATTGGGAGTGATAACCACGGTACCAATTCCATTTCCATAAGCAATTACAGCTCCATCAAACACCATACCCCATCGGGATTTGGGATCAGGACCTTCCTCAGGCAAAGGCTCATCACAATCTTTAACTTTCAAATACATCATGTCCTCATCAAAGA
This sequence comes from Vicia faba, assembly GCA_948472305.1. NCBI lineage: Eukaryota > Viridiplantae > Streptophyta > Magnoliopsida > Fabales > Fabaceae > Vicia > Vicia faba. The sequence continues at coordinate 1,374,410,230 of OX451741.1, forward strand.
CGTCATATTTAATAGAATGATAATCATCAACTGGTTTGTAAGCAAGGTACTCTGCCAATACAGTGCCTTTAATAGCCTTCTGAGTACGATATTTAATGTCATGTTCAGACAACAACATCTGCCAACGTGAAATTCTTCCAGTAAGATCAGGATTTTCAAAGATATACTTAATTGGGTCCATTTTGTAAATCAACCAAGTAGTATGATTCAACATATATTGTCGCAATTGATTTTCCGCCCAGGCCAAAGCACAACATGTTTTTCTAGAATAGAATAGTGTGACTCACAGTCAATGAACTTCTTGCTCAAATAATAAATAGCATATTCTTTTCTTCCTGTTTCTTCTTGTTGTCCCAAAATACAACCCATGGAATTATCTAACACAGTCAGATACATAATCAATGGTCTTCCTTCAATGGGAGGGAGCAAGATATGAGGTTCAAGCAAATATTATTTAATGCTTTCAGATTCCCTTTGACAATCGTCCGTCCATGCACACCCTTGATCTTTCTTTAATAACTTGAAGATTGGTTCACACGTTTCACTCATATGGGAAATAAATATGAAAATGTAATTCAAACATCCAAGGAAGCCTCTAACTATCTTTTCAGTTCTTGGTGCAGGAATTTCTTGAATTTCCTTAACTTTATCAGGATCAACTTCAATTCCTTGTTGGCTGACAATGAAACCTAGAAATTTTCCTGAACGAACACCAAATGTACACTTATTTAGATTCAAACAGAGACGATACTTCCTTAATTGCTGAAATAACTTCAAAAAATCTTCTATATGCCCTTCATCAGTATGAGAGTTGGCGATCATATCATCAACATATACCTCAATTTCCATATGCATCAGATTATGGAATAGGGTTGTCATAGCCCTCTGGTACGTTGCACCAGCGTTCTTCAACCCGAAGGGAATCACTCTGTAACAGAATGTTCCTAAGGGTGTGATAAATGTTGTTCTCTCCATGTACTTAGGGGCCATCCTAATTTGATTGTATCCAGAAAATCCATCCATGAATGAGAACACATTGAATTTTTTTGTACTATCTACCAACATATCAATATATATGGTAATGGGAAATCATCTTTTGGAGTTGCTTTATTTAAACCTCTATAATCGATGCACGTGCAGATTTTTCCGGCTTTCTTTGTTATTGGAATAATATTGGCAATCCACTGAGGGTACACTGATGTCCCTATGAAACCAACATCAATTTCTTTCAAAACCTCTTCTTTAATCTTCACCTCCATGTTAGGAGGAGTTCTTCATAGCTTATGCTTGATTGGTGAACATTCTAACTTTAGAGGCAAATAATGTTCCACAATATCGGTATCCAAACCAGGCATGTCTTGATAAGCCCAAGAAAATATAACAACATACTCTTTTAGCAACTCAATCAACCTGCTCTTCACATCAGGATTAAGCAGTGCCCCAATCTTGACTTCTTTCAGATCTTCTTCTGAACCCAAGTTAATCGTCTCCAACGGCTCTTTATACGGCTGAATGGTATTTACCTCGTGCTCAAGCAACCGTGAAACCTCTTTTGGAATTTCGTCATATTATTCTTATTCATCCATATACACAGGATATTCAAAGTTGGGAGAGGGTGCAGGGTCATTGCACTCAACGAGTTTTTTAATTAATATGCACATATGATTTATGATTGATTTTAAAAACTGACACATGTAACAAGTGATTATGCAGATTTATTTACAGATATTATTTATTTCCAAAGGTTTTTTTATTACCATTTTCCAAGAAAAAGAAGAAAATAAAGACATAATTTAGAAATCAAAAACAAATTTTATTAATGATCTTAAAAATTAAAACAAAAGATATGCCCATACAATCATTACTTCCACCATGGGCAGAGTGAAAGACTTTTTAAAAGACCAAAAAAACAAATTACTTTAAAATGTGAATGCAAGAAGAAACATCAACAATAATCCAATTATGGATTCTGACTCCATGTGTCACGAAGTTTGGCATATCTTGCTCCGACTCATCTTTGAGAATAGCATTGATCCTTGGAGTAGTTGGATAAATATATCCTGCATTGTGAAAAATGTCTTATATTTACTCAAAGCGGACTTCATCTTCACAAATTCTTTCTTCATGGAGAAACCTAAACCAATCCCATTCTTGTTCACTGGTGGATTAATAACCTTCCCCCACACCTTGCTAGGGCCCTTCTGCACTAGCTATTGCGCATCCTTAAATGAGGCGGTGGAATCTTCATTCTTTCTTATATTGTCAATAGATAAAGCTTGGAACTGAGTTCCAACAATGGCTTCACCGGCTTCTACAATTCTAAATTAAAACAAATAAGCTATCAACAGAGCTTGCTCACCCTTCAAAATGACTACCTTTCCTTCACGAAACAATTACAGCTTCTGATGCAAGGTTGAAGTAACAGCTCCTGCTTTATGGATCCAAGGTCGTCCAATAAACAACTATAGGCTGGGACAATATCCATAACTCTAAAGGTTATCTGGAATAAGTTTAGACCTATATGAATAGGTAAATACACTTTTCCAATGATAGACTTTCTCGAACCATCAAAAGCTTTTACTATAATGCCACTAGGGCGCATAGGAGTTCCCTGGTACTTAAGCTTCATGAGAGTACTTCTCGGTATGACATTCAAAGCAGATCCATTGTCAATAATTACATTGGACAAAGAGTCTTTCTTAAAATTCATAGATATATGTAGAGTCGGGTTATGGTTTCTCCCTTCATCAGGAAATTCGTCATCACAAAAGCTCGGATTGTTACAAGATGTAATATTCCCCATAACATTGTTGAATTGATCTAGAGGAATATCACTTTCAACAAAAGCTTGACCCAACATCCTCACCAGAGATTTCCGATGAGCAGAGGAGTTCATCAATAAGGCTAGAATGGAAATATTAGAGGGAGTCTGCAACAGCTGATCCACAATCTTATAATCACTCATCTTGATAATTTTTAACAGGTCATCAACATCCTTTTCCAAGGAAGCGCCACTAGATTCTCCTACCACTTTCTTAGGCTCAGCATAAGTCTCAACAATATTTTTGCCAGGATTAGCATCTCCTCGAAAGGTAGGGGCGAAGACACGACCACTATGAGTTACCTGACTAGCTTCAGTAATATTCTCAACATTGGAGAAAGGTTGGATAGGAATTTCCACACCACCTTCTTGGATAGTTGAATTATACTTATAAGGCACAACTTTGTCTATATCATATGGGATAGGACCAGGAAGATAAATAACCATGGGAGCAACAACAGGCTTGCTATGACACTCAATTTCTACAGGAGAGGGATCACCAAAACATGGTACAATAACATTCTCCCCACTTCTTCAGAATATTCAGGCATCGTAGAATCATTATCAGAAAACATACCTTCATCAGAAGAAAAGAACTCATCAGTAGAAATGTACCAATCATTAGACAAGGCCTCAACATAGTAGTCTTCAATCACATTAACTCGATTATAATCATCTATGTTGCCTGCGACCCTAATAGTATCATTATCTAACAATGATTGAACACCTCTTCTTACCACAGAACAACCACGTGAATCCCTACAACAGATCTGATAGGACCCATAATGATGTACCTCTGGGCCATCCACGTGACAAAATGTGGCATGTATCTGCACCAAATCATCATTCATGTAATTCACATCAAAAATTTATAATTCATCGGGACATCCATAAACCATATTCACATCTTCTTCATATTCATCCCTTGGTCTAATTATATGGATAAGACCTTCATCCATCATCTCTTGAAGATCATCTCTCACTTTATCGCATCCATGGATATCTGAACTGCAAATACTACAACCAGCATGGTCATGTGTATAATAGCTGAATTCATAGAGATCAGCGTGCATCTTCACTAAATCACCTCTGACCAAGTTGATATAAAAAATCTGGTAATCTCCAAGACAACCAGTAACCATGTTTACAACATTTCCACCTCCGTGTTTAGGTAGTGGATTATCCTTTTCATTGGGACCAACATCTTTAAAAGATAGGAGACAAGATCCTACCATTTTCTGTACCTCAGACTACAATGGATAACAGTTCTCAATGTTGTGCCCAAGGGCTCCTTGATGAAAAGCACAAGTTCGATCCGCCTTGTAATATCATGGTAAAGGTGAAGGTATAGCAGGGGGGACATCTAGTCTGCACCAATTTCTTCTATATTAAAGCCGAAAATAATTATGCATAACTCATTGGAATAGGATCAAAAGCTTCTCTCTTATGGCCTTGCCCTTGATTACATTGAGGAGGTGCTCTCTAATAGGTAATAGTAGTCGGAGCTACAATGACGACTAAAGTTACATAAGTAATTTGTTTTGGTGCTGATCACGTCTTCTGGGGTATAACCTTTCTTTCCTTAACGACAACATTTGTTTCACTTTTTATTTCTAGAAAACCCATATGATGATCTCTTTGTTCCAGTAGAACCTTCATATTTTTTCAATTGTCCTTCCCTGACAGCTTCTTCTAGACACACACTCATACTTACCATCTCAATGAAATCACTCGGCGAACTTCCAACCATCAATTCATAATAAAATGAACCAAGGGTTTTTAGGAAGACCTTAGTCATTTCTTATTCTCCCATCGGGGGTACCATTTGGGCAGCAACGTCGCACCAATGATGTGCATACTCTTTGAGTGACTCCTTATCTTTCTGAGCCATCACTCTCAATTGGTTATGGCCAGGTGCCATAAACATGTTGTACTTGTACTGCTTGATAAAAGCTTCCCCCAAATAATTAAAGGTGCAAATGTTGCTACTATCCAATCCCATATACAATTTCAAAGAAACACCGGTTAAACTATCCTGGAAGAAATCAATAAGAAAACGTTGGTCATCAATATGAGTGGACATCCTTCTGATATACATCACCAGGTGGTCACAACGACAAGAGTTGCCCTTGTACTTCTCAAATTCTGGTACTTTAACTTTGCTAGTACTTTTATATTAGGGACCAAACAGAGGTCACTGACATTCTTTCCAGATAACTCTTTCCCTCGGAGAGCCTTCACTTCTTTCTGCATTTCATTGAATTGATCTTGAAAGTTATTTAGTCGGTCATAGAAGCCCAAACTTTTACTTGGTGGAGGAGCAGGATGATAAACTTCATCATTGATAACAGGCACTGCATTCACTATAGGAGGCGCGACATGATGAGTCTTATTATTGGCAACCCTCTAGCAGCAAGATTGTAACCCTCTGGCATGAAGTTCTCAGGCATTCCACACGGGTAACCTTGAGACATACTGTATTGAGCAGCAGTAACGGGAGTAACAGAGATGGGAATTGATGGAATTTATTAAGTAACAATCGTCTATTGTGGCTGAGTAGCACGAGGAGATGGGTGAGGAGGTGGTGGTTGATTCTGAGAAACCACAACCGATTCCACCAAAGCAATCAGATTGGCCATACCAGCCCTTAAAGCAGTAACTTCTTCGCGCAGCTCACGATTCTCTTGTTCAAGATTTTCCATGTTCTTCCTGGAATTATCCCGAGTATTGTAGCAATGAGATAGCTTGTCTATTGTTGAAGAATAGAAACAAGTAAGACACATGGGTATGAACAGGAATGCAAAAAAAATGTGCAAAAATGATGCATGATATGAAATGCATATAATTTTTTGTGTTTATCCAAGGAACCCAAATAATTATAAACAATTGCAAATATTAGAGTACTAAGACATTTGGAAATACCAAAAATTCTCATTTTAATAATAATTTTGGAATGGATTACAAATTTTAGTACAAGTTTCAACAATCCTAAGTACAAAAGAATAAAGATAAAATTAAAAAAAAAATCCTAAGGAGCCAAAGCTGATGAAGATCTCTCCATACACTAACGCTTTCCCTTGAGTCTTGCAATTTGAGCCTTCAACTGCTTATTCTCTTCTAGATACTTGTCAGTGAGTTCTTTCCAACCACCGGAACCAAAAGACGAGTGATTGGGATCTGGCTGAGCTCTAGAGGAAAATAAATCATCTTTCTTCTCCATCATCTCCATAGCACGACTTTCAAGAATCTCGATCAAGGCATCCTTCTCTTTCAATTCTATTGAATAGGACACCTCCAAAGTCTAGTACTTGTTCTTCTATGCTTCCTTCTCTTACTGCATCCTAACCAGGGCAAGCTGAAGTTCTTCCACATTATCTAAGAGAGCAGGGGCTGGCCCTATTCAAATCTCTATAATCCATGCACATTTGTACTTTGCCGTCCTTTTTAGGCACGGGAACAATGTTGGCAACCCATTGAGGATAGGAAGTGACGGCCAAAAATCCAGCATTGAATTGTTTCATGACTTCTGCTCTGATCTTCTCTGACATGCCTGGCCTCATGCGGAGGAATTTTTGTTTTACTGGTGGACAGTCTTCTCTTGTTGGCAGAAAATGTACCACGATGTCTGTATCAAGTCCCGGCATGTCTTCATATGACCAGGAAAAGATCTCAACATAATCATGCAATAGCTGAATTAGACGCTCCTTGACACTCGAATCTAGATTGGCACCCACCTTGACTTCTTTTATGTTCTCCTAAGTACCCAAGTTGATTGTATCCACTGGTTCCTCATGAGGCTGAATAGCTCTTTCCTCTTGTTGTAGTAGTCTGGCCAATTCCCCTGGTACTTCACAATCTTCCTCACCTTCATCTTCGGCTTGGTAGATTAGATCCTCAGAGTCATGAAAGGCCATAGGAGTATTGTTACCCATGGGATCCAGAATGGATGGGTACCTGCATTTGTGAGTGTGGTTGTGTGTAAGGGTATAGCCATCTTTTAAAATGAAAATAAATGCAAAAGAAGAACAATGAGCATAAAAGTTTGTATGTAAAACGACTGTGATTCATTGAATGTCATATGAAGATGAAATGACAAACCTTACAAATGGACCATTGTGCCTCGGGCAAGACACAAGGTTTAAAAATGTGTGAATTGTTTGTGAATATTACAAATCCAACAGAAATGTAGAAGATAAATTACTGAGGGACGAAAGTTATCGGAACAAAGTCTCTGGCTTCCCAATTGCGGAGTCCTCCGTTAACAGTAGGAAAGATCCAATCCTCCAAGTTGTAATCCTCTTCACCATCTTCCACTGCATTGACCTCTTGGTTGCTAATCTTCAAAGGTGGCCTTCCAGCACGGGCACGACGCACAACCTTCTGAGCACTTGAAGTAAACCTTAAGCCAAAATTCTCAGATTTATACGGAATGTCTGGAAGTTGCCCCCAGATGGTGCATCCTCCTTGCTCAACTACAGCTTTGGAGTCCTTTAGAGATGACATCTGGAGCGGAGGTTTTGTAATCTTGGGAAACGGGGAAACAGTCTTGGTTACCGCTAAATTTTGGAGAACTTCTTCGAAATGTTGAAAAGGAGTTTCAATGAATTCGCCATCCAATTCCACATACCAGAAGGAATTGAGGTGGCTAATCATATACTCTTCCTCTCCATGGACAGTGATAATCTTTCCATGCACCGGATATTTCAGCATCTGGTGTAGTGTAGAGGTGACAGCACCCGCATTATGGATCCACGGTCGTCCTAGAAGACAGGAGTAAGAGGGGTGGATGTCCATTACATAGAAGGTTGAGTTGAAAATATGAGTCCCAACCTTTATGGGGATATCCACTTCCCCGTGCACCATCCTCCTCGAGCCATCAAATGCTCTCACGACTATGTTACTGGATTTCAATGTTAATCCTTTGCAGTCCAGTCTATCGAGAGCTTTCTTCGATAATACATTCAAAGATGAGCCAGTGTCCACCAAGACATGGGCCAGAGTTTTTCCTCTACATTCCACAGAGACATGCAATGACTTATTATGCTTTCTTCCCTTTGGTGTCAGATCAGCATCCGAGAAGCCTAGGCCGTTGTCCGCTGTCATACTGGCCACACAATCTTGAAATTGGCCAGCAAACGTCTCTTGAGGCACATGGGTTGTCTTCAGAAACTTCACCAGAGCTTTCGCATGTGCCTCCGAGCACAGTAACAAAGCTAGTATGGAGATTTTGGATGGATTTTGCCCCAACTGTTCAACTACGTCGTAGTCGCTCTTCTTTATTATTCTCAGGATCTCCTCCATTTCCCTTTTGGAGGTTTCAGGGGTAGTCAGTGGTTGAGCCTTCATCCGGACAGGCTCTTCTTGAATACTTTCTCCTCGAATTTCAGCAGTAGGGATATTGGTAGGGATAACAACAGGGGTTGTGTCATCTTTGTCAGTAGGAGTATTTGCAGATATGTTTATTGGTACGGAGGTAACCTTTGGAACAACTACGGGTCCAAAAACTGCCTTTGGAGGGGCAATTTCTGGAGAGAAGATTCTACCGCTATGGGTATTCTTACTGGTTCCGGCAATATTGCAGATATCGGAGTCTTCTTCTTTGGAGCTTATCTCTTCGGCGGCCAGCCCATCTTGTTTAATTTCATTGTAGTAGATGTCTCCACCGTAATTCCATGGCACTATTTTGTCTGATTCATACGGGACCGGCCTGGGCATTGTGACTATAAGAGGAGTAGTTTTTGGAACCGATGTAATCCTAATGGGTCTTTTGGGGACCCTGGAAGAATTGGCGGAGATGGTTATGATTGAAACGTCTTCAACAGGAACAGGTAAAACAAGAGTACTTTCAAACAGAATCTCTTTGTTGTCTATCAAGCATTGAATGCATGTTTTCAACAAAGGGTCAACAGTTGGTGAGGATAAGCAGAGATGGCAGTCTTCATTACAACCCGGGAATATACCGGCTTTCAAAAAGTTTATCTTAATGATTGGGAGGGGAGTCAAGAGTTCATCAACTGTAGTAACAAACAAATCTTCTTCTATTGCATTGGTGTTGTGACCATGCCTAGGCATTAGAGCAAAAATGACGTTTGGTTTCTCAGGTGCATCAAATTCAATCTCTTTTGCATCTATAAGATCTTAAATTTTGTTTTTAGGGCCCAACAGTTATTGGTGTCATGACCCGGACTTTCGGAATGATATGCGCAACGGGCATTTGGGTGATAATAAGGGGACATAGTGTTGGGGTTCTTTGGAGCTTCCTTCAGAGTTTTCAAATTAGATTTTAAAAGGTGTGGTAAAACCTGGGCTAGAGTATTATTGATTTTGGTGAATTGTCGGACTGGCCTTTCTACCCTCGGTTGATTACTTCTTGGTTAATCAGATGTAGGCTTCGGGATCATAACAGCTTCTACCATTGGTCGACGTTCATCTCTCCTTTGGTTCCTTTATGGATAGACAACAGATACCTCCTTCTTCCCAGTGAAAGGCTTTCTCATAGTTGTAGAGGCAGATGAATCCTTCCGAATCTTTCCACTTTTTATGCCAGCTTCCACCCTCTCTCCGATTAGTATTAACTCAGTAAATCCAGCAGACGATCTTCCAATCAGATGGTTGAAGAAAGGGCCCGATAGAGTGCCTAAGAACATATCCACCAACTCCCTTTCAGACAGAGGGGGTTGAACTCTCCCAGCTAGATCTCTCCATTTTTGCGCGTAATCTTTGAAACCCTCATTTGAAGCCATAGCCATACTCTGAAGTTGAGTACGGGTAGGCGTCAAATCTGCATTATATTGGTATTGCTTATAGAAAGCTGCGGCAAGATCTTCCCAGTTGTGGACGTCTGCCCTTTCCAATTGGTAAAACCAATTGAGTTGTGTTCCAGATAGGCTATCTTGGAAAAAATGCACCCATAGATCTTTATTGGCGGAATGCGGCTGGATCTTTCTCACATATAATCGGAGGTGCATCTTAGGACATGACACCCCATCATATTTTGCAAACAACAACACTTTGAACTTCGATGGGATCACAATTCCTGAAACTAGTCCCAATTCTTCAAAGTCTAGACCTGGTACCCTTTGTATTTCCATAGCGTTCAAGTGTTCCTCAAGATGTCTGTATTTATCATCTGCCGGAGGATACTGTTCTTCGGAGTAGTCTTCCTCTTCTTCCTCTTCTTCCTCTTCTTCAGATTCTGACGAAACTGTTGTTTCCTTTCCTTTTCCTTCATCAGAGGTTATTGCGAAATTCAAGGTTCTTATAGTCTGTCCTTGAAACCTTCTCCCCATGATTACAACACCGGTTGGTTTTTTCTCTTTCTTCTTCTTTTCTTTGGCCAACAGAGTCTTTAACTCCTTTTGTCCTTTGGTCAGGGTTGTGAGTAACTGTTGAAACTGCGTGTTTTGAACTTGAAGATCTTTTCATGTCTGTTTGAGATCCATCTTACTGAAATAAATAGTAGAGAGATGAGGAAACTCGTTGCAAAAGACCTGTTTATGTTATGATGAATGATATGTGCATATGAAATGTTTTCAAGGATTTCAAAGATTCAAGTTCATTTTAGACAAAAAGAAACACACGTTATATTAATTAGATAGATTTTGAATACAACAATGCCCCTTGGGAAAAGTAATACACTCTCTAAGATAAAAAAGTGGTGCGCATCCTCTTCGGTGCAATGTAGGCATTTAGAGTCTGCTCTTCGCGAAGTAGCCTAGTGAGTTCCGAAACCTTCTTCTTGCTTGCGTAGAATTGGGTTTCGAAAGTATCACGCTCTCCTTTGAGCTGTATCCAATCCCTTTGTATGTCTTCCAGAGATGTGGGCATGTCAGGATGTAGGATAGTGTATGGAACTTCTCCCTCCTTAACAGGCTCAATGATCACCGGAAGGATTGAAGGATAAGGAATCATAAGACTTTGAGCGCGGGTTCGTACCCACTTGAGGTAAGTCTCAAGAGGGATGGAATTCTTGTGTCCCAAAGTCTTGCTATCCACCTTGTTTAGCATCCTCCAATCTCGTATGAATCTCTGGCGAAGACCTTGATTGTCGTTGTCGTAGTCGAATACCAAGCCTTGAATTCGCATCTCATGTAGGCCATCCCTTCGGGCATAACCAAATTGTCTTAGAGCTAAGCATGGGTTGTAGGTGATGCCTCCCCTAATTCCAAGTAGAGGGACATTAAGGAATTCCCCACAACGGTCAATAATGATAAGATTCTCCTTAGATCGGGAGCACCAATGAACATCCGAATGTTTGAGCGTCATTAACCTTTGTGACCACCTTAATCCTTGCTCATTCTTTAAGAATGATTGGGGAAGATGAGAAATAAACCATTTTGCCAGGAGGGGAGTGAAACACATAAGGACACCTCTTTTCCTCATTGTGCGAGTGTGAAAAGAGTGTAGGATATCCCCTAGCAACGTAGGCACCGGATTTCGTGACATGAAGATTTTGACGGCACTTACATCTATGAGTTGGTAAGGATTGGGGAACAAGACCATCCCATAGATAAGAAGGGCCGCAATTTCTTCAAAAGCTTGCAAGTCTAGGGAATTCCAACAGATTTGGGCTTTCTCAAGCAGAAACTTTGCTAAGAAGCCTTTGACACCACTCCTAGTTTCCCAATGAGTTGTGACATCAGACGAGTGCAAGTGCAAAGCTTGAGCAATCTCTTATGGCTTTGGGTCTCTTTCTGTAACGTTGAAAGGTAGTTGATTGAGAATTGGAATCCTTAAGAGTTGAGAGAATTCTTCCAAAGTAGGCACAAGCTGGTTGTCGGGGAATGTGAAGCAATGATGCAAAAGATCAAAGAACTGGAAGAGAACTTTCATCATGTCCTCCTCTGTGTTGGAGGTTCCCAAGTTGAGTAGACGACCATGTCTCTCAGTGAAAGGAGAGCTTTCAGGGATCCTTGAAGCTAGCTCCCTAACTTGTGGAGTAATTCTTACAAGGTTGACTTGGATAGTTTTCCTGTGAAGTGTATCCATATCCTACAAAACAAGAACAAAGATGAATCTCCAAAATCCTTGAATTGGTTAGTGGATGCATATGATGTCCATGATGTTATGCACAAGTATGCATACACAAGCAAAACAAACAAGTTCTTAGTTTAGGCTTGCATGGGGTTTTATAGGTAAGTACCCTCTTGAAGTTTAGTTGGCTCAACCTATCCTAGTAATAGTAACCGGGTTCTAAGGAGCTCAATATCACCGGATTGTTTCCTTGGTCATTGTTTCAGCTCAAGCCTCTTTAATGGCGACCGAAATATTCCAAGAAACTAACCCTCAATGAGTGTAGTATCGAGTATCTACCAACTTTGGACTGCACCAAAGTCAGTCATCTCACTACGCCCTAAAGGCCAAGTTATTCAAGTAAAGATTCTAAATGTTCGTTAGTGCTTCATGACATCACTCAGCAGCCCCGTATTCTCTTTGATTAACTCAAAGGATACCGGTACCCACAAACATATCACACTAACATAGCTATTGCTTAGACCATGTTGGCATACCCCGCACAAATTCCACAACGTATTCCTATTTACCTATAATGTATCCCCAAATCTGGGTAGAGGATTCAAACCCAAACAAAGAACCGTAATGTAAAGCAAATAAATAAAAAAATGTAAGCAAGTAAATGTGATCTATCCCTAAGGTAACCCCACTTTTTTTCCAGAGTTCCCCAGAAGAGTCACCAGTTCTGTGATATGGTGGGAGAACTGACTTGAGGGTTTGCGTTTGTGTTTGCAAATGTTGCAGTTAGCAAGAGTCGCCATAGATTTTTCTTTTATCCAAAAGGAAAGGTGAAAAAACACATAAAGACCTTTGAGATTGTTTCTTGAGTTCGGGGGGTAGATTATGAAAAGGGAAGGTATTAGCACCCTTTTCATACATGGTTTTCCATGGGCTCTTAGTTACTTGCTAAATGACTTGCTTTTCGTTTTGAAATTGTGTTTTGTGTGGTTTTTGAAAGTATTTTGTAAAAGAGGCCATTCGTTTAGGCAATCTTTGTAATGATTCTCGTTCGTAAGAATGTATACAAAGATGTTTGTCTTTTTGAAAATGTTTTCAATGTTTGTAAGTTGTTTGAAAAATGTGTGTGTTTGTTTTGAAAATAGCAAGGATATTTGTTTGAAAATAGAACAAGTAACTGGAAGCAATCTACCTACTCAAATGTCTTTCTTATGCATTTTCTATTCCTTCGACATTGTTGTCTTACCATTGATTTGGTAAACAACCCTATCTTTGGATGTAAATGGGACGGGCGTGGGTCATTGTATAACCATGATTAGCAATGTTGCAAAGTATCTTAGCATTTTTGAGGGACTAAGATCATTTTATAAGGCAACTTAGAATATCGTCATCAAGGGACTATGATCTTTTGATTTTGTTTGTTTTACCAAGATACTTTGCATGTGTAATATGGATATTTTTGTATAAGGAAATCAATTGGAGAAACCCTAAGGGTGTTTGTGTGCAAAGTGTGTTTGATTGCATGCTTTTGTATTTGATTTTTTGGTGGTCTATTTATTGATTTTATCTTGCATTTACATTTGAAAGCGATAAATTGCAGAAATGTAAAGTTCTAAGCTATTACAATATTTAGGGGGTGGGGGTACAAATTTATGAATGGGGATTGCAAATAAAAATAAAGCCCTAAATTACTATTACAACCATATTGAAATACATACAAGAAAATATTAAATGAACTTGTTTTGTTTTAAGAAAATATTTTTTGTCTTTTGTTTTAAGAAATAAAATAAAGTGTGAACGAAATATTTTTGGTGTTTTGCTGATTAATGAAATTGAGAGTGCCAGCAAGAAAAATAAAGAAAAAGAAAATAACAAGGGGAATAAAAAAGGAGGATCAGCGTGTTGCTGAAAGGAAGTCAGAGGTCCTGACCCTGGCCTACTGAAGAACAGAAACTTGTTAGTGAAAATGTATAGGTCAGAGGTTCTAACCCTAGCACGCTGCAAAACAGAAACCTGTTAGTGAAAATGTATGAGGTCAGAGGTTCTGACCCTACTGGGAACACAATAATTTTCAGAAGTTTTGATATTACTGATAACAAAATAGGCTCCAGAAGCGCTGGTGTCAATGTCAGAACTTGGTCTCTCTCTATTCTAGTCAGAACATCTGCAATTTGGTTATTTTTTCACAAATCAGAAGACATGCCTAGGACAGTTTCAGCAGGTGTCATAGCATTTCAGAAATCAGAACCAAAAATCAGAGGCAAGTTCTGAACTGATTCATTCTCTGCTTAAGCATACAAATGCGTGAAAATCTCAGAACATGTATAACATCTAAAGCATGATATCTACATTGGGTTTTTGAGCATGCAAATCTTGTGATGCTTAAGAAATGTGGTGAGAGTCATCAAGTGCTTACCTTGCAGCTGGAAGAAGTTCTGTGAACTGGAGTTAGCCTCAACTCTGATGATGTTTTGAACAGCTTTTTTGAATGGATGGATGGAGGGTATATAGTAGTATGAATATAGAAGTTGTGGAAGTTTCCAACGTGTGGGTCAGAAACTGTATGGGTATTTTTTAGTCAAGATATATTTTGAGAACAAATGGAGTTTGAAATCAAAAGATCCAAAGTTAATGGTTTGTATGTTGTGTTTACAGTTTTTGAAACTTTAAGAATTTTGGGCAGAGATTCAAGGTTTTTGCTTGCTCAAAATTTTTGTCTCGTTTCAGCAATTTTTCTGGACCCCTTCTCAGTGATCAACGGTATTCTATTTATTGGCAAAGCTTTGTGGGTATTAAAATGTCAAGTGGCGCCAATATCATGCACTAGATGCTGACTTACTCTTGAAGAAAGTTCAAAAAAAAGGTTGTGATGATTGACAACTTTTAGCCTAGGCTGGATTAGTAAGCAAAGATTAAGGAAAAGTGACACCCATGAGTGAAAAGTAGCACACAAACCCATACTTAAATCTGACAAAGATGTTTCTATGCTACACGTGGGGAGACCCTTTGGACAAAGACTCAAAAGTGGTTGTGAGCATTAATGAGCATTAAATGGTGATGAGATTTGTCAAAATCAGAAATCTTGTGATATGAGATTTGCATCATTACTTAAATCTGAGCCAGCAATTCCACTTCAGCATAGTCCAAAACAACGCACCCAAGTTCTGATCTTGGTATCCTGTTGCCTCGGCAAATTCTGAGGGTTCCCCAGGCTTTCCAGCATGTTTCTTTGATTTGCCTCAGAAAACTCTGGACTTAGAGATTCTGCTTCGGTGTAGCACCCAATCTTCTGACCCTCTTACCTTCTGGTTCCAGCATGTTCTGAAGAAGCTTTTTGAATTCGTACTACACTTTATTGCCTTCTTTGCATTACTCTAGCAAACTCTGACGGAACTTGCGTAGATGCTGAAAAGCCATGTTCTGACTAAAGATTATGTGTTGAACCACGCTTACAACTTCTGACTGCTCCTGCCTAGAGGCTGGCTCAGAAGTTCTGAAGTTTCATTTTCCTTAAATACTTTAGAGAGAAAAAAATCTAAGTATTTAGACTTTAACTTTTCCAAGGTAAATTTTGACTTTTGAACTTCTTGATGAAACAAACTTCATATTCCAACATGTCTTGACGAAATATGATTTTTGTGATTTAGTTTTGATCCAAAAGCCAAAGTTTGACTTCTCAGCATGTAAATGACCGTTTTTCCCTTGTAAAGGGTTTGCTTGGAAAGAAATGATAATTCAAGGCTTGGATTTGTATAGGAGAAAACTTTGAGAATCCAGGGTGATTTCCTGGAAAAAAAAAGAGAGGGCAAATTTTGGGGTACAACAGTAGTCATGTTAGCCTCAATCTCAAAATTCTTCAAATGAGTCATGGCAGCAATCTCGTGAGACTTAGGCTCTCCTTCTAAGCCAGTGAAACGAACATGATCACCAATAGATAAACTAAGTAAGTAAGAATACTCCTCAAATATGGAAATTAGCTGATAATCAGGGAAAGTAAAACATCGACACAATGGATCATAGAACTGGACCAATGTAGAACGAATATCCTCCTTCATCTTGAGCTTCATAAGAGGCACGACAGATCCATACTTCTTTCGGAAATCTGTAGAACTCTCAATCTCAGGAATCAAACTCATCAGTTCCTCTATCTTAGGATCCTTAAAATTGTACTTCCGAGTCTTTCTTCTTCCAAAATCAATGGTCAAAAAGTACCTTAGATATTTTCAAAAGTCAACTTTAAGTTTCTTGAGTCTACTATTTTAAAGGATGCTCATGGGTGCATGAATGCATGATGCAACAATCACACACAATATCACAAACATGGGGGGTTCATAGGTTCGACGTCATAAGCATGAAGTCAAAGGTACTACCCACAAGGTTCTAAAATGTCCCTAGAGTCTACATCCTTCCTTCGGATATTGCTAACATCCCAGTTAACCCAGTAATAAAAAATATTCTCAGGAAAAACTCGTCTGAGTGTAGCATCACGTGATAACCACTTTCAGATTGATTCGTCATAGTTTCTACACTACACCTAAAAGGCCAAGATGGGTTAAGGGTTCTACGGTCCTCAACTTCAGTAGGCTCCCAGGTTGAAAGCAACACGTCTTCTCATGTATCCTTTATTGGGATTCCTCCCTTAAAGTTAACATGACTATGCCATCCGTTATATCTTAAGTTTTCCCAAGTCCGGGTAGAGGACTTATGAGAAATCACCAAGCACCCTGAAAACCAGGAAAATCCAGACAAACATATACACAACAACTAATATACAACAAATAATAGCACATACAAAATATAAAAAAAGATAAGCTTAACCCACTTAGAGATGGACCAGCATTTTTTCGATCTTTCCCCAGTGAAGCCGCCATTTTTTGTAGCAGTAGAAATGTTGAGAATAAGCCATTAAGTTGACTTAACTCGCACAAATCAAATAAAAATCACCACTATGCTTTATTGTTTCTAGAGGAATGGGAAAAGAGAGAATAAACCTAAAAGAGAGGGGGAGAGAGTCTAATTACGGAGGTTGGTTATGAAAAGGGATGGTATTAGCACCCTAAACATCTATGGTACTCCATAGGAACCTCTTTGAAATTTTTTGTATTTTGGCTATAAAAAAGTGTATTTTTTTAAATTTTGCACTCGTCGCGGTTGCGAAACTTTAGTGCCTACATACCACCTTTCGTGCAATAGGTGATCAGGGTACTCGTAGTTCACCTTAAAAATTTTAAAACATATGTGTTGGTTAATTTTAAGAGAAGAGAAATTATAGTCATATCCGAGTGGAAAACATACTTACTACCCACGATTATGAGAAAGGAGAATTTGCATCATCTCAAAGTGGAGGATATAGCTTGGATTTTAAAATCAACAAAGCCTCACTCAACACCTAAGAGGAAAATATCTCACTTTTTTACATATCATAGAAGTATAGTAGCTCTCATCACTACAAGGATCGACAAGAGTCTAATCTTTTTTAGAAAAAATTTTAAAGTAAAAATCCAAAGCGGCAAAAATGGTTTGAATGAGATTGATTGACTTTTAGTCTTCTCACAAATAAATGTCAAATTATGATTAAGTTGGTTAAAGTTTGATTAAGAAGAGATTTTTTTGAAAATGCATGGGCCTAAGTCCAAGTTTATTATAAAAGCGGTTCAAGTTAGAAAATAAGAAGAGTTTTGAAAAGGAGGGAGAAGATTTTTGAAATTAAATAATATAGGAGGAGATGAAGGGACTATCTTAAAGCATAAGGTAAAATCTAGGGAAAAGAACGATCTAACCAAAAAGAAGCCAACACTTGACATAAAGAGTTAATGTAGAATTCCCATCATTTGGATTGAATCCAAGCAAGCAAAAATACTAAACCTCTTAGGAATACCAAGCTTCAGATGAATTAAGTCTTCATAAAAATCGGGCAGAGTAACGGTTATATACAGAGGAATTCTCAATCATAGACAAAGCATATAATCAAAATAACCTGCACACAAATAAAATTAACCCAATGTCTTGGAGTAAACCCCAAGAACTTCAGACAAAATAACAACAGAGTCACAAGATCCCAAGGGTAATCATGGCTTCTAATCCTAAGTCCAAGAGGTCCACAACTCCATTATGTCAAGGATAGTAACCAAATAGTGCAAGTAACATTAAAGTTTTTTAATGTTCAAGTTGGTTATTAAGTGTTTTCAAAAAGAAAAGAAAGCTCAAGTGAGCAAAATAAAAAAGACATAAAGATAAATGATCAAATGAGCAAAAAATAAAATGACATAAAGATGAATTCTCAAGTGAACAAATACGAAAATAGAATGAAATATAAATTCTAAAGTAAATGGTGCGTAAAAGTAAAGGAATAAAATAAAGGGCATAAAAATAAAGGGCATAAAGTTAAGGCATGAAGTAAACGCATAAAGTAAATTCAATTGTTAGTGAATTAGAAGTTAGAGGTTAGTTGAATGACCATCTTGAAACTTGAATTTGAAAACTCGTTAGAAGATTGATAAAATCAAAGCTACTCAACAACATGTTTCATTTGCTTTTTGTCAAGCATATAATTCATTTCAAGTACTCAAGGTAAGCATATATGATCAATGATGTTTAAATGATTCACTTAGACCAAAATTCATGAAAGTTCATTAGAGGATTGATAAGATCAAAGCCTCTTAACAATGAAACTCAAGGTTATTGGATCAAAGATTTCAAATTAAACATATTTGGGCTTGCAATCATAGGCTTGGGCCATAAATGATCATTTTTTGAATTGGGACAAATTTAGCCTTATGTTAAGCAATCGTAAGTGGACTTATGTAGAAGTCACACCGATTTTGAGGCCGGTCAATAGCAATCTATGTACCACATGTTAGAGAAATGATATGTAGATCATTCTCCAACATGTAGCACAAGTAAGAAAAGGATAATATGAAGAGGGTGGGGATGTATCAGATGAAATTAGGGTTTTAAATATCATCAACATCATTCATCCATTTTGGTGGATTTGGTTTTTCAACCTATCAACACCCAAGATCCAATGAGGTTGAGGAACTTATCCTAAAATAACACCCAAATCAAGATCAACCAAAAATAATAAAATAATATTACTAAATCAATATTTAAATTAAATAAAAATACACAAATTATATCAAAACACCAAATAAAAATCAGAAACTATTTTTAAAATTTAGAGAAATAAGCAAAATAAAACAAAATTTGTGAAAAATAGATGCTTTAAATTTGAATTCGAAGTTGCAGAATTATGAGTTATGGAGGGAGTTCAACAGAGGTTTTTTGACTCTATAAATCTTGTGAAATGAGTGGGATATCATCCTCTATTTACTGGTAAGTGAATGATGATGATAAACGAGAGGAATTATGGGCAAATCGTGCAAACCAAGTCAGCTGTGATCATGCCAAATGTGTGACTTGAAATGCCTCAAAACGACTTCATATCAAGTGCAATTCTTGTCAAAATGTATCTGGACAATTAGTTAAACATGTTTAGCAACTAAACCTTGAGTAATTTTACATGTAATCCATGTTTACTTGTGGTAAAAAATTCTGACTTGAAGCAAAAAAAGATTCCATGGAGCCAACTTCAATAATGTGTAGCTCACTAGTCAAGAACCCTTATGGAATGGTTCTTGAAGCATTTGAAATACAAGGTTACAATATTTACAATATCCCAAGAAAGACATCATTTTGATACTTTAGATAAAATTTATGTCCGATTGAATTTTTGAAAAACACATTGATGTTTTGTACTTAGAAAAATTCTAAGTGTTGAACTTCAAAATGACCTATAATGTTCTTCAAAATAAAATGACTTTCCACTCAAATTTTGGTCTTGATATCTGAAGATGACATGAAGTAGACCTCGTGAATTCAATTTTGGAATTGAGATCACTCAAAAATTGAAAGAGTTTTAGTCTTAGGAATATGATGAACAAATTTAAGAAAAATTATAAAAGACCTATAATCTTTTCAATTCTTCAACCAATTTTCAAGCATTATCAAGTATTACACATAAAAAACTAAGTTGTATGACATCCCAAAGATTATTGTGGAAAACATAATGGGCTCAAGGAGATAAAATTTGACCAAGTTATGATCATTTGAAGTCAAACCCTAAAATTCAAAGGCTCTTCAAGGAGGCTAGTAATCTTTCTCAACTTTTAGTGATCTTTTATTCAAAATTAGCCTTAGATTTATGAAGAGAGCTTGTTAAGGACCCTTTAAAGAGAATAATGGATTTAGACCCAATTAAAAATCTCAAATAATGAGTAATATATGGTCCTTAGAAGTCAACAAACCCTAGCTTAGAGAGTGTCAATATGACTTGAAACCCCTTTCAACTTTTGATGATTTTTCTTGCACAATTGGATCTTGTCATGTTAAGAGAAGTTAATTTTTAGGATGATAAGACTCCATAGAAAAAAGAACCAACTTAAAATGTTGAAAATTGAAAGAGTTATTCACTTGTAATCAATGAATCTAGTACTTGCTCAATTAGGTCAAACTTGTTGAGCCAACCTTGAATCTCTTTGAACTTTCTTGGTAAAATAAAGCATGATGAATCATAAGAGGACTTGAAATGATGTTTTCTTGAAGTAAAATCAAATATGGAGCTTAGGTCTCAATGAAGATTTTTGAAGAAGGCGTGGAAATAAACACATGAACCTATGAATCTTCTTGATGAATTCCACCACCAACTTTGAGGAGATCTTGACCTAAATAAAGTGAGAGGGCTCCTTGAACCATAAATATTTGATTCCTTTGACATGAACTTTAAGATTGAGATCTTGAAATCCATTAGAGAACTATTTGATTGAGAATCACCCCTTAAATCCTAGATTAGACGGTGATATGAATGCAATTATGATCACCTACAATATGAATATTCAAAGGAACATATATACAGATATTAATTTTAGTTAAAAGAACACATGTATAATATACACAATTCAAGGTGCTTGGTAATCCCTTAAAGAAAAATTAAAGATAGGATAAAGAGAGAAACAACCCTAATGTGTGTGTCTTGATGCATTGTGACATGAGTGATGAGAAATCATAGGGGGGAAAATTGGGGTATAACAGTATGTTGTAAATATTGTGTGTTGTTGAGATTGTGTAGGTGATTGTGGAGGGTGTTGTTGCACTGATGTTGTTGTCCTGTTTTTCTGCAACTGGTGTAGCGTGCCTAACAGGCTCTGTGCCACTTAGCACGCCCTGATATGCAGAGCCAGTGAATTCTTTTTAATTTTTTGCTTGGTTCTCCTTTTCCCACTTCACTCAAGTCTTTATAGTACAATAATTAATAGTAATATTTTAAATTATTTTGTTGTTTGGACTCAAATTTTGGTTAGATAGCTTGAAGCCGCATTTGGTGAATTTCCGATTTTGAGTGTTTCAACTTGCGAATGTATGGTAATTGTTGTACCTCAAAAATTTCCCTCCCATTTTTGAGACAAATTGATTGAAGATACCTCATCATGCTCATGAAGGTATCAATTTCTCAAGACTTATCAAAGATTGATCAGATGGACTCTCCTCCTAAGCAATTGACCTATAACTAGAGTTTTGCTACTCTCAAAGGAAATTGAGTTTCTAATGCCTCAAATGGATTTCTTGGTTTCTAAAATGCTTAAAAGAATCCTCATACCAAATTCCAAGCCTTACATTACAAGTTTGCTCAGTCAATTAGCCATATGATTGAAAATCAAATGTATTAGATAAAAAGTCAACTTTAACCAATCTACAGTCAAACTTCAATATTTTTGGTCAACATCAACATGTTGAAGTCACATTCATCATTTGATCAAGGGTTGATCATGATTCATCAAGAAAACTCAAGATTCATCAAAAGTCAAAAATTACTAAATTAGGGTTTTCTTTAGGAGAAGTCAACTGAACTTTGACCAAGCATAACTTTCACATACTTCATCAAAAATTCCTTAACCAAACCTCATCTTGAAATAAATTCAATTCTCTACAACTTTGACTCTTTAAGCTCAAGGCCAAAAATGTTTCATTTGAGAGATATGAGCCAAAACATTACAGGTCATTTTAAAAGTCAACAAAAAGACATTTTTTGTCAAAGAAATTTACATAAAGATAAAGGCTTCAAACGAAAAAGTGACCAACATGAAATATGTAGGAGACATCTTGAGGTTTCCAAAAAATACAGGATCATCTTCATATGACAAAAAATGGGAGAGTTATGATTGGTTCAAATTAAGCAATTTTGAGAAAATACATGAAGTTCAAATTGAGCAAACTTGAATTTTTAGGCTAATGGGCCTAAGTTTTTAGGTTCAAACGTGTTCATGACCTCATATTAAACCTCTAAATCCATTCATATATTTTTGTGGATTTTATTTATTTATATTTTGATTTTATTCAATTAAATTCAAAATAAATCAAATCAAATATAAAACTAATGGATTAAGGCACGAGGCTTTTGTTTTGGATCATATTTGAAGCCCAAAAAGCTCACAACCAGCTAGCAAAACCGTGTGAGGATGATTGGCACAGGATTGAGCTTAAAAAAGAAACTTTTCATGCAAAATTCAAATCAAATATTTGACCATGATTGCACAAGATCCTTTTCATGTTTGTTGACCTAATCCAAGCACTATAAATAAAGGACATATTCAGACCAAGAAAAACACTCAAGGCTGCCTCAAGAACAAACCCTAAAATTCCAAATTTTTCAAGAAACTAGGGCAAACTCAAACCCTCGTGTGCAGCCTTTATCAATCCATTCCAAGAATCCTATCACACTCCTGAAGTTCCCATGAGTTCATACAAACTGTCACTCAATCTTGAAGCACGCCAGAACTCTCTCCCTCAACAGCGCCAGTTTCGTAACTTTCTTTAATTTCAAACTTTTAATATACACATTGTTAAATGATTTGATGCATATATATATATATATATATATATATATATATATATATATATATATATATATATATATATATATATATATATATATATATATATATATATATATATATATATTTTCATGATGATGTTTGGAATTGTTTTGATCCATTACTTGTGAGGTTGGACGTAGGAATAGAGATCTGCCATTGTTAGGGAAGTTTGAAATATTTTCTTCAAAACTCACTCTACGGGCACTTTCAGGTCAAACCAATGCCACCATTGGATTTGCAAGGGTCAAATTAGGGGGATAGGTTCATCTTGTATTTTAATTTTACGTGATTCATAGGTTTTAAAAATCTCTTCACCAGAGAAGATGAAGTTGACCACCCTCCATGGTGGTTTGATTATCCTGACTCAAGCGACCTAGGTGTGGCGTTCTCCCATTGGTCCATTCAAAATCATAGGGATCCACCTGAACGCGCATTTTATTTAATTGATATTTTAATTGTTTGTTTATCTTATATGGTTTGCTTATTGGATTATGAACGTGTAACAACAACTGAACGAGTGGTAACAAGTGTGATCGGTATTGCAAATGGCGTGGGTTCGATCCCTCCTCTTGTCAAATAATTTTTTCCTTTTTCAGGATAACTTGTAGTTTCATAATATGTTGATTGGTTCCTATTTTCAAACACAAACGCAGCGCTAGCCAGGTGGAAAGAATGCTCACTGGTGACTTCAATGGTGTGGGTTCAACTCCCACCCCATGCATTTGGCTTTTTTTTCTTATTTTACTAACCCTAATTCTTATTCTATTTTCTCAATTAACCTATTTTCTAATTAACCATTAGCAAACCTAATTTTTTTTTCAAAACCATAACAAATTAGGATTATATTTTTTTAATTAGTAATTAAATGTTGACATATTTTTATTTATTAATTAATTGGCTTTTTATCAATATTAAAATTAATTATAAATAATTAAGTTTTAATTACTATTTATTAACTTACATTATTTTCTACAAAAAACACCAAAAACATGAATTTAGAATTTTAGGCATTTAAACATTTTTCTTATTCCTTTTTTTTGCTATTTAATTTTCTTAGACAAAATGTATAGGTTGCACTCTCCGATGTAATAGCGTAGATTTACTTCCTTGCATTTTCTAATTATGTAACTACTCACAGGATGTAATAGCTTAGGTTTTACTTTCCGCACATTATATTTTATTAACTGTTCGTAATTAGGGTTTGTATGGCAAGACTAATAATTGGACGTAGATAACCCTAATTTCAAGATAAGATAACTGAAACTAATACACTTTATACACTTGCACCTCTAGGGTAACCTATCTTGTTGCCTTACGATACTATA
The DNA here is from genome assembly GCA_948472305.1 of Vicia faba. Lineage (NCBI taxonomy): Eukaryota > Viridiplantae > Streptophyta > Magnoliopsida > Fabales > Fabaceae > Vicia > Vicia faba. The sequence goes on from OX451741.1 coordinate 1,374,434,274, forward strand.
TGGTCATGTCCCTCGGAAGTGGGGATACTTTAGTAAAAGACCCTCGATTTAACAATATCATCATTGTCCCTTTCGAATAAAGATCATAGTCCCTCGATGACCTTCAGAGTTTCCTACAAAATGATCTTGTCCCTCGAAGACCCTACGAGCAAAATGATGATAGTCCCACTGATATAATTGCTAAATTATCCTTACATGTTGCCTTCGATGACCATACGATGACTCTACGCTTGTCCCTTCACATCCAATAGATAGGATTACCTACCAACTAATAGTATGGATAATATTATCTCCAAAGGAGAAGGAAAATAACAAGAAAGACTTTAGTGGGTAAGAACTCTTGAATGCTTGCTCACAACCTTTTTCATAAACGAATACATTCTTACACATCACTTTCAAAATACATATTTTCATAAACACTTTGTATACATTCTTGAGGACCGATACAAGAATTATTACAAAGTTAGCCTTACATTTCCATTTCAAAATATTTTCAAACAAATCACACACACATAAAGCAAGTTTTTAAAGTGATCTAAGCAATTAAGATCCCATAGATAACTATGGATGATAAGGATGCTAACACCTTCTGTTTTCATAACTTACTCCCCGAAATCAAAATTTATCAAAGTTATTTCCTGTTCTTTTCACCTTTCCTAAATATTGGATAAAAGAAAAGTCGGTGGCGACTCTTGCTAACCACAACATTTGTGATAAAACTAAAAAGTCAGTTCTCCCACCGTATTACAGAATTGACGACTCTACTGGGGACATCTAAAAGAGGGGTTACCTTAAGATTTAGATGGCTTTACTTGATTTTATTGTCTGCTTTACTTTAAGGGTTCATGCTTGAGTATTATTGCTTGTAAGATCCTACACCCGGATCTAGTGATTCCTTAGGTAAGTAGTAATAGATCATAAAGATTGTACGACTTATACTGATATGGTTAACATGATAGCTACAGTTAGTGTGGCACTTTGGTTTATAGTAATGTTCCTTGAGTCAGTCAAGGATAACATTAGGCTTCTGTGTGGTGTCATTAACACTAACTTACTTTTATAACCTTAATTAACCCATTTTGGCCATTAGAAAGTAGTGAGATAGCCGGCTTTGGTGCAGTCCGAAGTTGGTTGATACTCGAGGCTACGCTCATTAAGATTCGACTTTTGGGATATTTTGGTGGCAAGTTGGTTGTCGTGCTAAAATAATGTATGTGAGAAAGATCCATGATATGAGATTCTTAGAACCCAATTACTATTTAAGGATAGATTGAGCCAACTTAACTTCATTGGGGAAGGGTATTTACCTATGGACTTCATGTAAGCCTTTAAACCTAAGGATCTTGTGTGACTTGTTTGTGTTTGATTCTTATTTAACATGAACATAACATCATAGAATAATATCATCATTGTTGTTCCCCAAAATTTTCCCTCCCATTTTTCTTTAAATCATTCTTTCAAGGCTCTTCAAATGGTCAAGGCACCCAAGGGTTGACTAGTCAAGATGCACCTCCTAGACCAAAAGCCTACAACAAGGGTTTAGAGTTTATCAAGAAAATTTGGTCTACAAAAGTCTCAACTGGCTCCCATGTTTCTTCATAGGTCCTCAACAAGTCTCATGTCAAGTTTCAAGCCTTACATCACAAGTTTGCTCAGTCAATGGCTCAGATGCTTGAAAATCAACTATATTGATCAAAAAGTCAACTATGGTCAACATACAATCAAACTTCAAGATTTTTTGTCAAAATAAATATTTTTAAGTGATACTCATCATTTTATCAAGGTTTGATCATGATTACCCAAGGAAAGTCCTTAGATCGTCAAAAGTCAAGATTTGTCAAATTAGGGTTTCCTTAGGAGAAGTCAACTGAAATTTGACCAGGCATAAGTTTCACATGCTTCATCCATTTAGCCCCAAAAAAAGCTCATTGTGAAGAAAATTCAATTACCTACAACTTTTCTTTTGTCCTCAAGTTCAAAAAATGCATCATTAGAAAGATATGAACCAATACATTACAGGTCTTTTTGAAAGTCAACAAAAAGACATTTTTTGTCAAGGCAAGTTACATCAAGATAAATTCCCCAAATGCAAAAATGGTCAACATAGAGATTGTAGGGGACATCTTGATATTTCTAAAAATTCAAAGATCATCTCCAAAAGATAAACATTGAGCAAGTTATGACTAGTAAAAATTAGGCATATCGGTGAAAATGCAAAAAGTCAACTTTGAGCAAAAATGCATTTTTAAGTTCATAGACCTATTTTGTGGGATTCAAATATGTTTATGACTTACTCAAGGACTCCTAAATTCATTCTCACCTTGCTTTTCATTTTTTCTCTATTTTATTCATATTTATTTTGTTTTTATTCAAATAAACACAAAATAAATTGCATAAAATAATAAATAAAAGGTATGAACACATGGGCTGATGATTTGGGTTAATATTGGGCCTTAGAATTCGTGCAAGGCGTGAGGAAAAATACCAGGTTCATTTCATCTCAAGAAGGGCAATGTTTTCACAATTTTGGAAGTATTTTAATATGTTTTATATTGCTTTAAAAGGGGGGCATTATGTCTGGATTCTTGTCAGGTTTACTCACCATTCTATCCCTCTATAAATATAAAACAAAAGCATAAGCAAAGGACATGAAATTTTGCACCAAAGCTCTCCAAATTTTTTTCTTCCAAATTCGAAGAAATTGTGAAATTCATATCTCGCATCTCCAACGGTTTTCAAACCGATCCAAACCTTCCATTGTCCTCCTGAAGGCCGAGAGTCAGAATCAATCATTACCCTTTTCAAATCAACCCCAGAAAACACCCTCACATCGATTTCAGTTGGTAAGTTGGTAGGTTTCATGTTCTCAAGATTTTCACAGTTTAAATCCATGTAAACATGTTTATTTCATTTATATGCATTTTCTACAATTTTCTAACGTTTTACGTGTAAGCATGGAGGCAGAAATAACAATCGTGACCATGGTACACCCCAAGGCGCATTCCTCACTGGATTAGAACAAAGCTCTTGGACTCATCCGTTTTAGGTCCATTGTTCTCCTTCCTCACACCCCCTTCATTTACTTGTTCTCAGCATGCCCATTTTTATTTTTATTTTGTGTTTTAATTAACTTTTTTTAATCAATCTTATTTTAATCAAAAGATCACAAAAATATTAGACTTAGGTTTTTATTAATTAAATTAATTTTAATTAATTTTAATTAATTACTTTAATCTCTTTTTTTAATTAATTAACTAATTAGAATTAGGGTTTTGTAATTAATTTATTTTAATAAATCAAATTCAAATTATTATTAACACAAAATTCTTTTTTCTCATAAAAAGACCAAAAACATTTTTTCTTGCTTAGATTTTTAGATTTTTTTATTTTGTCCTTTAATTTATTTTTTTATTTATTCCTTTGCTAATTAAAATCCAGAAAGCAAATGTATAGGTCACACGGGTAATTTTGTAATAGTCGTAGTTTACATTTCCTCGCATTTTATTTTCTGCACTTATATATATATATATATATATATATATATATATATATATATATATATATATATATATATATATATATATATATATATATATATATATATATATATATATATATATATATATATATATATATATAACTGTGTAGTAACTAGGACGTGTATGGCAAGATCTAAAAACAAAATGTTAGAAAACCTTAACATCAAAGATAAACAATAACTGAAACACAAAACACTTCACACACGAGCACCTCTAAGGTACCTCCACTTGTTTCCTTTGGAAAACAACAGTCATGTTCCTTGAAAGCAGGGACGCTTTAGCAAAGACCCTTGAATCAAAAGATCATAGTCCCTCAATGACCCTTCGACGTTACCTTTCAGTAAAATGATCTAGTCCCTTAAACAAAATTTCTAAAGTGTCTAGTTGCCTTCAATAATTGTACGATGACCATTCGAATGTCCCTCAAAAATTCAATGATAGAGCTACCTACTCACTAATAGTAGGATAGCACTGTCTAAAGGAAAAGAGGAAAAGAACGAACCTTTCAAATAAAGTAGATAGTTCTTAGATGCTTGATCAAAAACAATTGTTCACATACACAAAACCCTTTGCAAAACACTTTGTATATGTTCTCAATAATACGAGAAACATTACAAAGTTCTCCGCACTAAGGCGTCTTTTCAAAATACTTTTTTCAAACACAGAAAACACAAGGTATTTTAAAAATGAGCTAACATCTAAGAACACGTAGATAACTACGGATGAAAGGGTGCTAAGACCTTCCGTTTCCGTAATCTACCCCCCTTACTCAGAAATAATCTTGAAAGGTCTTTTTCTGTTCTTTTCGCCCTTTCCTTTGTTGGATAAAAGAAAAGTCGGTGGCGACTCTTGCTTACCGCAACATTTGCAAACACAAACGCAAAACCAGTTTAACTGTCGGTTCTGCCACCGTATTACAGAACTGGCGACTCTTCCAGGGAAATAAAAAGTTGGGTTACGGTTCTTGGCTGAAAGTTGATCATATTGGTTGGCACCATCCGAGCTTGATAGTCGATACCGAAGTCTGGTCACAAGGTGATCCAATGAGACATAGTGATATGCTTCAATCCCTAACTTTTTCCTGGACTGCCCTTTCGGGTTTTTAGTCCACCGGGATACCCTTTTTTGCCCAAGCCTCCCTTTCGGGTTTTCAACTTGCTGGGTGTAAAAAAAATTTCATTTTCATCCCTTACTTTTGCCCGAACCCTTTTGGTTTGCCGGGAAACCCTTATTTTTGCCTAGGCCAGTCAACCTAGCGGGTCTTTGATTAGGTGTAGTATATTTTCACTATATCTGCATTGACAGGGTGAGGAAGGTTGTCACCATCCATGGTGGTTAGAATCATAGCTCCCCTCGAGAAAATGTTCTTAACCACAAATGGCCCTTCGTACGTGGGGGTCCATTTGCCCCTGGGATCACCTTGCGGAAGTATGATGCATTTAATCACTAGATCCCCGACTTGATATCCTTGGCGCCTGACTTTCTTGTTAAAAGCCTTGATCATTCGCTTTTGGTACGTCTGGCCATGGCAGATAGCAGTAAGTCTCTTTTCATCGATTAGATTCAGCTGATCAAGTCGGGTTTGGATCCAGTCGTCTTTGTTCAAACCTGCATCCTTCATAATCCTGAGAGAAGGCATATGTACTTAGATGGGTAGGGCTGCCTCCATGCCATACACCAGAGAGTAGGGTGTTGCCCATGTCGACGTCTGTGCTGAGGTACGGTTCCCATGAAGAGCGAATGGTAACATCTCATTCCAGTCTTTATATGTCACCGGCATCTTCTGTATAATCCTTTTGATGTTCTTGCTAGCTTCTTCGGCAGCTCCATTCATCTTTGGTCGGTAGGGAGAAGAATTATGGTGTTGTATCTTGAACTGTTTACAGAGCTCGGTGATCATCATGTTGTTGAGATTCGTACCATTGTCAGTAATAATTCTCTATGGCACACCGTATCCACAGATCAGATTATGTCGAATAAACCGCGCCACGACGTTCTTGGTCACTGTAGAAAAAGAGGCTGCCTCAACCCACTTCGTGAAGTAATGAATGGCTACCAGAATGAAGCGATGTCCATTGGAAGCAGTGGGCCTGATTTCTCCGATCATGTCAATGCCCCACATTGCAAAGGGCCACAGAGCTGTCAAAACATTTAAGGGGACCGGAGGCACATGCACCTTATAAGCGTAGATTTGGCAGTTATGACAAGTTTGAGCTGATAACAATCGGCTTCCATAGTGGACCAGTAGTATCCTGCCCGTAGGATCTTTTTAGCCATGGTATGTCTACTAGAATGGGTTCTAAAGGTGCCTTCATGTAGATCTGTCATGATCCCCTCTGCTTTGCTCTTGTCTATACACTGTAGTAGTGTGGAGTCATGGTTGCGTTTATAGTGGATTCCATTACTGAGGAAGAACTTTGCAACGAATCTTCTCAAAAATTTCTTATCGTTGACAGATGCCCCTTCGGGATACTCCTGAGCCTCGAGATACCTTTTAACTTCGTGAAACCAGGGTTTGTCTGCCACTTCTTTGGTATCGATTTCACAGCACTGTGCTGGTTCATCCAACCTCTAAATGGTGATTTGGGGAGCTTCATTGTCCCACCTTACCTTAAACATAGAATACATCGTAGCTAGCGCGTCCGCTAACTGGTTTTCCTCTCATGGGAAATGTTCGAAGGTTACCTCCTCAAAGTGTGGGAGCAATGTTAGTACATACTCTTTGTAAGGAATGACATTCGGGTGCTTCGTATCCCACTCACCTTTGATCTGACTTATCACCAGAGCGGAATCCCCGAATATACTTAAGAACTTGATCCTTAGGTCAATAGCAGCTCGAAGACCCATGATACATGCTTCATACCCCGCCATGTTATTGGTGCAGTTGAAACATAATCAGGCGGTGAACAGAGTATGACATCCCTCGGGAGATATGATTACAACGCCAATGTCATTACCCAGTGCGTTTGAGGCTCCATCAAAATACATGGACCATCGGGATCCCTCCTCATGTCCTTCATCCGGTCCAGGTTCTTCGTAGTCAGTCACCAACATGATATTCTCAGCCAGGAACTCAAAATTCATGGACTGGTAATCATCCACGACCTGATGAGCCAAATGATCAACCAATACACTCCCTTTTGTTGCTTTTTCGGTTGTATATTGTATGTCGTACTCAGTTAAGATCATTTTCCACCTTGCTATCCTTCCAGAGAGAGCGGGCTTCTTGAAAATATACTTGATCGGATCCATCTTTGATATCAACAAAGTAGTGTGAGTCAGCATATACTGTCTCAGTCGGCGAGCAGCCCATGCCAAAGCGCATCAAGTTTTCTCGAGCAATGAGTATCGTGTCTCACAGTCGGTAAACTTTTTGCTAAGGTAATATATGGCGTGCTCTTTTCGACCAGACTCGTCATGCTTCCCCAGCACACACCCCATTGAATTGTCTAGCACTGTAAAGTATAATATCAAAGGTCTTCCTACAACTAGAGGCATCAAAATTGGTGGTTCTTGAAGGTATTCCTTGATTCTTTTGAAAGCGGCCTGGCATTCATCATTCCACTTTACCACTTGATCTTTCTTCAGAAGCTTGAAGATTGGCTCACAAGTAGCAGTCAGATGTGAAATGAACCTGGCGATGTAATTCAGACGTCCCAGGAAACCCCTAACTTCCTTCTCTATACAAGGAGCCGGAGACTCTTGTATGGCCTTTACCTTCGCAGGGTCTACCTGAATACCCTTGTCACTGACGATAAAACCAAGAAGTTTACCAGATCTCACCCCGAAGGTTCACTTGTTCAGATTCAACCTTAACTTGTATGTCTTTAACCTGTCAAACAACTTTTGGAGATGATCAAGGTGCTCTTTCTCAGTCTGATACCTGGCTATCATGTCATCATCATAAACTTCGATCTCGTGGTGAATCATATCGTGGAACAAAGCGACCATGGCGCACTGATAGGTTTCCCCAGCATTCTTCAACCCAAAAGGCATTACCTTGTAGCATAAGGTTCCCCACTGTGTAACGAAGTTTGTCTTCTCCATGTCTTAAGGAGCCATCTTGATCTGGTTGTAGCCAGAGAAACCATCCATGAAGGAGAAGATTTTGTGTTGCGCGGTATCGTCGACCAGAACATCAATGTGAGGAAGAGGGAAATCATCCTTGGGGCTTTCCCTGTTCAGATCTCTGTAATCCACATACATCTGTACCTTACTGTCCTTCTTAGGTATTGGAACGACATTGGCAACCCACTGTGGATAGAAAGTGACAGCTAAGAATCCTGCATCGAACTGTTTCATGACTTCTGCCTTGATCTTCTTTGACATTTCAGGTCGCATACAGTGGACCTTTTGTTTAACCGAAGGACAGTCTTCTTTAGTTGACAGGTGATGTACCACAATATCAGTGTCCAAACCAGGCATGTCTTCATAGGACCAGGCGAAGATCTCAACGTAGTCGTGCAACATCTCTATCAACCTCTGTTTGACACTAAGCTCCAGATTTGCACCTATTTTAACTTCTCTTTTGTCTTCCTCAGTACCCAAATTCTTTATCTCAACCGGCTCTTCATGAGGTTGTATGGCCCTCTCTTCCTGCTGTAATAGTCTAGCAAGTTCTCCAGGCACCTCACAATCATCCTAGCCTTCATCCTCGGCTTGGTTGATCGGAATTTTGAAGTTATAACTGGCAATAGCAAAGCTGTTATCAATGGGATCCAGAGTGGATATGGATTTGCATTATGATACGTGAGTGTGTGTAAGAGAATAGTTGTTTTGATAAAGTAAAAAGCAGAAAAGAAAAACAAAGAGCGCAAAATTTGTATGCAAGAAACCTCCAATGCTTTATTAATGGTATATGAAATGAAAAATAATAGCCCTCACAAGCAAAGCCAATGTGCCTCGGGAAAGGCACGAGGCCGTAAATTTTTAAATTATTTATTACAAATCTCAAAACAATTAAGTCAATTATTGCGGAATAAAAGAAACAGATATAAAGTCCCTAGTCGTCCAGTTACTCGGTCCACCGTTGGTAGTTGGGTAGATCCAGCGGTCAATGTCTGAGTCCTCTTCGTTATCTTCAATGGCGTTAATTCCCCGATTGCTGGTGAGTAGGGGAGGTCTTCCAGCCCGAGCGCGTCTAACAGCCCTTTGAGTCCCTGTAGTAAAGCCCAAACCAAATTTGTCAGTTTTCTAAGTGAAATCAGGGAGCTGACCCCAATTGGCACACCCACCTTCTTCAACCACAGCCCTGGCATCCTTGAGAGAAGCCACCTTCAAAGGAGGTTTGTTGGTAGTAGTTTTAGTTGATGCCAAGATCTGAGGGACCTCTTCGAAGTTCTGACAAGGAGTTTCTATGAATTCCCCGTCCATCTCTATGTAGCGAAAGGAATTGAGATGGCTCACCATATACTCTTCTTCACCCCGCACTGTGACAATCTTTCCCTTCACCGGATACTTCAGCATTTGGTGGAGTGTGTAAGTAACTTCCCAAGCCTCGTGGATCCAACTACGACCTAGCAAACAAGAATACGAAGGCCTGATATCCATCACGTAGAAGGTGGACCCAAAATTCTGAGAACCCACTTTGACAGGGATGTTGTGATACGGTGGGAGAACTGGCTAGAAGTTTTGCGTTTTGTTTGCACTTGTGCGGTTAGCAAGAGTCTCCACTGACTTTTCTTTTATCCAAAAGGAAAGGTAAAAAAGCACAGGAAAGACCTTTCGAGAATTTTCTCAGGATCGGAGGGTAGATTATGAAAAGGGAAGGTGTTAGCACCCTTTTCATCCATGGTTTTCCATGGGCTCTTAGTTACTCGTTTAGATCACTTGCTTTTGTTTGATTGTGTGCTTGTGGTGTGGATTTTTAAAGTATTTTAGAAAGTTTCTTTTTAATGGTTCTCGTCTCTATAAGAACATATACAAAGTATTGTTTCGAAAAATAATTCAAAGAGGTGTTTGTGAATCGTGTTTCGAAAAGTGTTTTTGAAGAGAGGTTTTGCTATGTTCTCGTCTCTATAAGAACGTATGCAAAACGTTTTGTCTTTTGAAAATGTTTGGAAATGGAAGTGTGGGTGTGAAAGTTTTTGTTGTGGGCAAGCGAGTAACTAAGAGCGAATCTATCTACTCGAAAGGTCTTAAGTTGTTCTTTTCTTCTTCCTTTTAATGGTGTTATCTTACCATTGATTTGGTAAGAAGCCCCATCCTTGGATGTGAAGGGACAGGCACGGGTCAACTTTACAATCATTGAAAGCAACTTGTGAGACGCTCTAGCAATTTTGTAAGGGACGAGATCGCTTTATCGAAGGCAACATCGAGGGTCATCGTGGGACTACGATCTTTGTTTATCGAAAGGTCATTTGCTAGAGTGTCTCATATTCGAGGGACATGATTGTATTTCTGAGGCAACAATCGAGGTTACCCTAGAGGTGCACATGTGAGAAGTGTGTTGATTTCAAGTTATTTATTCTCGGATTAGGTCATCTAGCGATTGATTTTTGAATCTTGTCATACATGCCTAATTACTACACACTATATAGAAAGTAATAAATTGCGGGAATTAAAAGTCTAAGTTATTACAAAAGTATCCGGGAATGGGGGTACAATTATTACAAATGGGGATGAGTCACGTAAGAATAACAATGTCCCAATATTACAACCAAATCGAATTGTTGTGCGATTCAATATAAAGCTAAGACAATTTACGGAAATAACATCAATAAAGTATGAAATGTATGTATGTACTTGAAAAGAGATAAATAAAAGCTATTCTAAAAAGAAAGATTAAAATTTTATTATTATTATTCCCTTATGTATTTTATTAATTTAAAAGGAAAAGTTTAAAGAAAGAAAAATTAATTAAACTAAATCTTGATTTTTTGGTGTTTTTATTAAATGTTACAACTTAATAAAAAGATATAAAAAGAAAATAATGAAAATTGATTCTTAAGACTTGAAAAAATGTGCAAAAAATAATATTAGTAATTTTCAAAACAAATAACAACAAATTAATTTTAAAAAAGGAAGAAAATGGACTTTGAAGAATTTGGAGGGTGCTAGGCCCAAAAAGGGTTATTGTTTGCTGAAAGAAAAAAACAAGGCAGAGGGGGAAGGGAGTCAAGAAACGCGTGGGCTTAAGGTTATGCCAAGACAGGCCCAAAGCTCTTAAGCTTGCTTATTGTGTTTGATTAGGGTAAACAACAAAAATTAGGGTTTGTGCCCTCTTGCACTCACAGCAGCGCCGCTCTGTTCGTCTCTCTCACTTCTCTCAAATTCATTCATCTTTCTCGCTCTGAGTCCCTAATCGCTTGTGATTCATGAGAGAAACACTTTTTTTCTGGGTAACACCTAGGTTCTGAGATGGAATCACCTAAAGGGTTTGAAATGTTTTTCGATCTGATCCTCCCTCTACTTTCGTTACCGGAGCGCCTCTCATATCCTCACCTCCTAACCAAGTTCTAGCGACTTCGTTTTTTTGCAAGGTATGGTTCGGTTTTGGATTTAACACTTTTGTTGGTTTTATACGTTTTGCTCATGTTTTGCTTGTTGATCGTGTTTATTGCCTTATTGAGATGCAGAGAAATTTGTAACAGGGGCGAGAAAGCTATACCTGTTTAGGACTTTTCTGGAATGGAAGGGAATGGTGAGGCTTGAGGGAGGTGTTCCCTGGTGGCGGATCTCGTGAGGGAAGAGAAATGATGATGTGAAGAACGCACGCTTCTGGTAACCTTTTCTTTTTCTATTGAACTTCGAATGATGATGATGATGCTTCTGACTTTTGATGATGTTATTCCTTTCTCTTGAACTTGAATGATGATGGTGTTATACTTCTGACTTTTATATTTTGTTGGTTAGTTTGAAGATTTGTTTGAAACTCTTATTTTTCTAGCTTGGAAAACTTTTTTTGGACTTTGGAATATTGTTACTGGTTATTGAATGTTCTTGTTTACAGTTTGGCTTGATATTGTTGCTTGAACTTGGTATGTTCTTGATGGTTACGGTTTGAAATGGTTTGGAATTGTTTGAGGACTTTGGATGTTTTGAAAACTGGTTTTTTGATAGTTTGGTATATTTTGATTCTAAGTTTTGTGAGTTTGAGTTGGTTGTTTTTGTTAACAGGCTTTGTTGAAAATGGTTTTTTACAGTTTGAAATGGTTGGGTAGTTTGAGTATGTTACAGTTTGCAGGGTTTTGGTTGTTTGAACTTGGTTATTTTTTATGGTTTTTCAGGTTTGATGCATTGGTTAACAGGTTTTGTTGAAAATGGTTTTTGACAGTTTGAAATGGTTTTACATGTTTCTTGTTCGAAACTAGGTTTGATGGTTACAGTTTGGCCTCGTGAGCTGAGTTACAGGTTTGAGCTGGGATGATTTTTATGAAAGTTTGGTTATGAACTGGTTTTTGATTGTTTGTTTGACAGTTTGCAGGTTTGGTTGTGATTTCTTATGGTTTATAAACTGTTTGAGGTTTTTGATTTGCGGCTATGCAAGTTTTATATTGTTGCTGTTTGAAAACTTGTAGCAGTTTGCAATGGTTTTGAACTGTTTGGGATGTTGGTTATGGTTTAACAAGTTGAAGGGTTTTGGAGGTTTGGTGGCAGTTTTTTTTTGTTTGATAATTTTTCTGTCCCTTATCTTAATGACCCTCTCTACTATTATATTGGCTTCTTTCTTTACAGCTTATTCAAAATGGTGGGAAACCACCAAATTTTGAATACTTTGGGATTTTCTTCTTAGGCTCTTTTCCTTGCAATTTTGTTTGCTAGAGTTTTTGGTGCAATTGTGATAGTAAGGCAGCATCCCCTAGGTGACTTCTTTCCTCTTCCTCTATTTATGACCCTAAGCCAAATATTTTCTGAAAAGTTTGCAATTTTTAATTTGGAAAATGATGAAACATGGCTTATTAAACAAGCCTTGCTTGTTGAATTAGTTTTATATGTTTATATTTGCTTATGCCCTTTTGTCTTCTTATGCTGCCTCATTCTTGCTGTTTGTATTTTGTTTGCATGCTGATATGTTGCTGTCTCTCTTGGCCCTGTTTTGCGCCTACTGCCTGTTTGGCCATGCTGCTTTGTATATTTTCACTTGTTTGGGCAGCTTGCGCGCCTGCTGTCTGTTTGGCCATGCTGCTTTGTATATTTTCACTTGTTTGGGCAGCTTTACTTGTATTTGGATAAACTGCTTGCATTTTTATTTGGACAGCTTTGCTTACATTTTTATCTTTCTTTTTGTGAACCAAGAAGAGCAATCTTCTTGTGATTTGCAAAAATAGAAAAATAAAAACGTGATGAATTAATAATAGCCCCTCTGATTCCAAATTGCAAACTTTAATGATGAACACATTTTTTCTTTTCAAAATTCTTAAACATATCCAATTGACTGTACTGATCAATTTTCTGTCTTTTGTTTTTCATGTGAGCCAAACTGGATGGTGACAAAGCAGAGGAAGCAGGAGACTTTGTGGCAAGCATGGAAGCAATAGAAGCTTAGTCATCCTTAGGCTTAGACTTTTCTTTGTAACTTAGAGAGAAATACTCAAACAATTGTACTAATTCATTTTTTCAAATACAATAAGTTATAAAACTTAAAGCACTTAAATAATAAATTGTATTGTAACAATTTTTGATATAAATGAAAAAGTCTTTATGAGATAATCTGATGTTCAATAAAATCCATTATTGTTAGTAACTTGTAATTCTCTCCTTGCGTCTTCACTGATTCTTAAAGATTCCCTGATCAAGGTAATTGAACTGTATTCCAATAATTCCAATCAAGACAACTTAAACTCCAAGTAATCCAATAACTCTGTAATCTCGTAACCTTGCAATTGTACTCCAATCAAAACACACATTGTGCATTCCAATAAACAAGGAAATGTTTATTCCCTAAACGAGCAAATGTTTTGAAAGACGCAAATTATCTGGTTAACCTGGATCAAGTAAACACTGCCTTTTTCCAATAAATTTGAGAGAGCATGGAAACATGTAAAAATCAATTGAATTTCTGAGAACTCAATTTCTTCTGAGAAATGTGAGAAAAACCTTAATTCCTGATTTACTGCCATAGAAGAAAATTTGCCTGATCGATTCCGGAGCCAGTCTTGAATATTTGAGAAACCCTAGGGTTGCGCTTTTCTTATGAAAAATGGGAGGGCATTTTGGGGTACAACAGCTGCCCCTGTTCAATCTTCTTGAACCTGAAGAGTTAGATCGGCGAGTTTTCCATTCGCGACTCGAAGGTAAAAGATGATTGGACACTAGAGTGCCCGTAAATTTGCACTCGTCAAAGTATAATTGAGGGAATGGGCTTAAAGATGCCATTTTGAGATGTGACAGAATCTTGTCGGAGATGGGCTTGTAGATTCCATCCAAGAACGTTTGTTGAAAATCAGGAGAATGAACATCAGAATGGTATACGTATCTGAAACGTATCTGTTGTAACTGTAATGGATCTGAATGAATAACAGAATAACTTCGGTGTCTGGAGTGTATCTGAATCTGTAAGAGCAAGGGTATAGCTGCCGTGTCTGGAGCGTATTCGAGCTGTAACTGAATCTGAATATGCGACAGAATAGCATCCGTGTCTGGAGCATCTCTGGACTTAGGGAAAAATTCAGAATAAATGACAGCATCGCTACCGTGTCTGGAGCGTATCTGGATTGTGTCTGAATCTTGTATTTGAATAAGCGACAGAATAGCATCCGTGTCTGGAGTATCTCTGAGCTGTTTTCTAAATAAACAAATAGAATAGCATCTGTGTCCGGAGCATCTCTAAGCTGTTTTCTGATCTTTGAATCTGAATAAGCAATAGAATAACATCTGTGTCTGGAGCATCTCTAAGCTGTTTTCTGAACTTTAAATCTGAATAAGCAATAGAATAGCATCTGTGTCTGGAGCATCTCTAAGCCTTTTTATGAACTGTGAATCTGAATAAGCAATAGAAAAGCATCCGTTTCTGGAGCATCTCTAAGCTATTTTCTGAACTTTGAATCTGAATAAGCAATAGAATAGCATCCGTCTCTGGAGCACCTCTAAGCTGTTTTCTTATTGTATATTTGTAGCTTGTTAATCTTATCCTGAAAAGGGTAAAAGGTTAGCTGAAACACAAAGTTATGTTGCATGAAATGTATGATGCGATATATGTGTTTTATCAATGTTTATGATATATGAATGTAATGTATGTGCATGTAAGCTGATTAGTTATCTTGCTGAGGAAAATAAATCCTTGATGGCTGGAGATAATAAAATCCTTGACTGCTGCCGGGGAAAATAAATCCCTGACCGCTGCTGGAGGTTCAAAATCTTCGATTGCTGAGGATGAGAAATCCTTGGACCATTGTTGGGGATATAAAATCCTTGACAACTCGCGGGGATTATCAAAAACTTTGACAACTTCTGTAGGGATGTGAGGATCCTTCATGACTTTTCTGGGGATATAGGGATCCCTCAAGTCTGCTTGAGAAACCTGCTTGGGGAATCCATAGAACTTTGATGACTAAGGCTGGAGATTTCACAATGGGAATCCTTACTCGGCCGGGGAATAAGGAAACTCTGACGAATCTCTAATGTGGATTAGGCAAAAGAAAAACCTTGATCTGTTGGAGAATAAAGGAAGACTCTGATGGATTCCGCGGGGAATTAAGAATGAGAATCTTCATTCTCCTGGGGAAATTGAACCCTCGGGGGCTTCACTGGATAAGTGAGAATGAGAATCTTTTATCTGCAGGGGATTAAAAATTCTGACAAAATCATGCTGGGGAGTTATGAAGACTCTGGAAACTTCACTGGGGAATCAGGAATGAGAATCTTCAATCTGCCAGGGGAATTTGAATCCTTGGGGACTTCAAACTGGGGAGTTAAGAATGATAATCTTCATTTTGTTGGGGAGTAAAAACTTTGTGGGGAATAGCTATACTGCTGGAAAGTAAGTTCAAGACTCTCTGGGGAAAAGCTTATTTCTGTCTGGAAAAAAGTTCAGGAGTTTGGGTCGTATGCCAATCTAAGAATGAGAATCTTCATTCTGTTGGAGATATCAGGAACTCGGGTTGTATGCCACTTTAAGAATGAGAATCTTCATTCTGTCGGGGATATCAGCAGTTTGAGCGTATGCCAATCTTCTGGGGTTTCAGGAATGAGAATCTTCATTCTGTTAAGGATATCAGGGGTTTGGGTGTATGCCAATCTTCTGGGGTTTCAAGAATGAGAATCTTCATTCTGTTAAGGATATCAGGAGTTTGGGTGTATGCCAATCTTCTGGGGTTTCAAGAATGAGAATCTTCATTTTGTTAAGGATATTAGGAGTTTGGGTGTATGCCAATCTTCTGGGGTTTCAAGAATGAGAATCTTCATTCTGTTAAAGATATCAGGAGTTTGGGTGTATGCCAATCTTCCGGGGTTTCAAGAATGAGAATCTTCATTCTGTTAAGGATATCAGGAGTTTGGGTGTATGTCATTCTTCTGGGGTTTCAAGAATGAGAATCTTCATTCTGTTAAGGATATCAGGAGCTTGGGTGTATGCCAATCTTCTGGGGTTTCAAGAATGAGAATCTTCATTCTGTTAGGGATAAAAGTTAACTGTTATCTGGTTGATTTCCAGGCTTTAAGAGAAGTTGTTGGGGAATTGGAGAAACCGGATGATTTCCGCTGTGGGTTGGTAGTTTCAGCTCCGCTTGGGATCTTAATGACATGCTGATTTGATTGCGTATGGACATGATCTTAAAGATGCCATTTGGAAAGTTTGAACTGGATCTGAAACAGCAAAATCTGGAAGTGAATCAGAATAAACCGTTGAGAGATTTATCTGAAACAGCAAAATCTGGAAGTGAATCAGAATAAACCGTTGAGAGATTTATCTGAAACAACAAAAACTGGAAGGGAATCAGAATATACCGTTGAGAGATTTATCTGAAACAGCAAAATCTGGAAGTGAATCAGAATAAACCGTTGAGAGATTTATCTGAAACAGCAAAAATTGGAAGTGAATCAGAATAAACCTTTGAGAGATTTATCTGAAATAGCAAAATCTGGAATATCTTCAACTAGAATAAGAATCAGGGAGATCTTAGTGTCGATCTGACTGAGTCAGAGAAGGTCTTGAAATATCTTGACTGGATAAAAATCAGAAAAATCTTGGAATCAAATTAACTGAGTCAGACGAAAGTCTTTGAATATCTTCAATTGGTGTCGGGGAAAATAAATCATGGACTGCTGTTGAAGGGGAAAGTTGAATGAACTACTATCTGGTCGTGGTCCAGGCTTCATAGCTTGAATTTTGTGAGAATTTGATGAATCTTTCCTGAAAGGTAAAGGTTAGTTGTATGACATATATCAAACAAGGATGTTCTCAAAAATAAATGAGATTGCGTTGTATGGTGTCTTGATGTACGAATGTGTAATGTTTCTCTCGCTGAGGAAAATAAATCCTGAATTGGTGCTGGAGAAAAGAGTTGAATTCTTTGTTTCCGCTGGCAATAGTGAAAATTTTGGAGACTTCAACGAGAAAAAATTATCAGGAATTCTTGAGGTCGACTTAGCTGGGAAGAGGTCATCAAAGATTGAAACTTCGGTTGGGAGTCCTCTTATGAGAAGGATTTTAGAGAGATTTGTCACTGCCCCAAGTAGCGAGTGTTTATGACTCTGCCAGAAAATGTTTGACTGTATGCAACCCTTTGTTGGGATTGACGTTCCATGCCCCAAGTGACGGGGATGGAGACTTGCCCCTAGTTACTCTGCACTTTGAGAGATTTCTTGAAATCTTGAATGGACTGCCCCAGATGTACTGGACAATGACATGTCATGTCCCTTTGTTGATAGGAGATTTTTGCAATGGAAGTGTCATCCCACTTGAAGTGATTTTGTTCACTGAGAAAGCTTTCGTTCATCAGATATTCACTGTGAATTTCTTTGCTGTCAAACAAATATCCATATGCAATCAACGATATTCAAATAATGCAAAGTTTATGCTTGTCTTGAAATTTTGAAAATGTGTTTTTTAGTAGAAAACTTTTGTAAGAAAAATTTGACTCGGGATTTAGAGCAAAGCCTTACAAGAGTCAGGATACCTTTTGTAACAGTATGCTTTCGAACTAACCCATGCTTCAATTAGGACTTTTGAAAGGTTGTAACGTGGCTTGGTTCACGGTTTAAGAAACAAAGGATAAAGGCTCAAAGTATATTTGTACCCACCCGCTCTTCGTGATGTTCTTCAGTTCTAAACTCAGTTAATCGTGCGTTTGAACTCCAAATGAGTCTGGAACGAAATTTTGGTGATGGTTCACACAAGTTGAATTTGTTGGAAGGTAGTCACTTTTGCAACATTATTTTTGTTGAGGATTTGTATTGACCTCTTTCTTTCGGTTTATTATCCCTAATTTTTGCCTGATTGTTCCTATTTTTGAGATTACAGTCAGCGGGATACCCCGGTTTTCTTAAGTCTCCTTTGTGGGCTTCGACTCAGTGGGCTTTTTCTTTTTTGAGAGGTAATAACTTCCTATGTGATAGGGAACCGTCACCATCTTTTGATTCCAAAGGAATGCTTTTGATGTCGTTCATTGTATTACAAGACGAGAGTTTGCGACTTTAACATGCTTTTGAATTAACTGAGAGAATACCCTGCCCCAGGTTTTGATTAAAGGTTTCAATTTGTGTTAAAATAGAAAACTTCTACTTCTTTGGCTCGAAGGGGTTGACTAGGGATTATCTTCCTTATAACTCTAGTGTTTAGGATTTGAAAGAAATGCATGTACATCGTCAGCAAGGTCTGTCCAAAAGCATATTGTATGAGATTATGGCATTGTTTTCGCCATCCTCCCTCTAAAGGTTTGAGTCATAAGAGGAATAAAAAACATAGTTTAAATATAGTGAAAATGAAAAGATAAATTCAAGACAAACATATGCAATGCATTAATGAAACAGAGTTTGACATTAACAGATAATTGTTTGAATAACAAAATAAATTACAACTTGAAAATTCAAATGAAACAAAAGCCTCTTTGTCTGAACTTGTCACTGTAGGTGGAGAGCCTTCAGCGGAAGATTTTCATCTGGCCATCTTGTGTGAACTCCAGCACTCCTCTGTCAATCAAGTCTTGGGTCTTATTTTTCAAAGCCCAACATTCATTCGTATCATGCCTAGGATTATTAGAGTGGTATGCATATAATGCATTGGGATGATAGCTAGGAGCAGAGGTATTGGGATTTCGAGGACGATCCCTTAATACAGTCAGCTTGACCTCCAACAAGCATTGCAGTACTTGAGATAATGGCATGTTAATCTCAGTGAAGCGCCTTCCAGATGTATTTTGCTTACGCCAATTACCATGTTAACGTTAGTGAGGTTGTTGTTGGGCTTGTGACCCTGAAGCAAATTGGGGAAGCTTTCCCTCGACTTCTTGTCTCAAGGGAGGCTGAATGATGACTTGATCTTCAACCTTAGTTATTTTCCCCATTTGGTTACGTTCACCTAGATGAAGATTGTTGATGAGGACCTTTAGCTCCTCTTGTCCTTGAGCCAGGTTTTGAATAAGAGCCATCTGGCCCACCAGTTGTCTCATCATCAGAATTTTCATTGTTGCCATCTCAACCTGTAGCCATTCCAACTGATCATTCATGATGCCCCCTGGATTCCCTATGACCATGCCCCTTGTGAGGAGAGCTTTCACCTCTTCTTATCTCTTGGACAGGTTCAAGAACATCTCTTGAAGTTGAGCGTTTTGACCATGGATGTCCTTGATAGTCTTCTCTAGAGCCATTTCTACTGAAATAAATAGTAAGAAGATAAGGAGACCTGAAAGGGAGAAACCTGTCATGATAAGATGCATGATATGTGGATGCATGTTTTCAAGGATCTCGCGGGGTAAACATAAGAAAATGTTAGAAATTGAACATCTTTGATTGGAGAACTTTGTATCGGTGGATGTATTTCCACGAGAATCAAGCTCACCATGTCGAGCGAGTCATAGCCCTTGACTCAAGTTGTTGTACTTGATTTTTGACGGCATTTTTTTAGAGAAAAATGAATCCTCTTGCCCTTTGGTAGACGTCTGGTTCAATGTGGCCCTGCATCAAAGACCCTCGAGATCCTTGAAATGGTTATTGAAAATGCTATGGTATGATGTTTATGATGTTATGTACAGATATGCAAAGTAAGCAAGTTTATATACAAATAATCATGTTCACACAAAGCAGACAAGTCCTTAGGTTTAGGCTTGCATGGAGTTTGTAGGTAAGTACCCTCTTAAAGTTTTAGTTGGCTCAACCTGTCCTAGAAATAATGATCGGGTTCTAAAGGATCTCAATATCACCGACCTTTCTCTTAGGCATTGTCTCAGCACAATCAATCTTTTCTCGCGGTTGAGATATCCCAAAAGTCTAGCCTCAATGAGTGTAGTATCGAGTGTCAACCAATTTTCAGCTTTACACCGAAACCGGTTACCTCACTACGTCCTAACGACCAAATGTGTTCAATTAGGGTTCTAAGGTTAATTAGTGCTTCACGATGCCACTCAGCGTCCCCGTATTCTCCTCGATTCACCACGAGGGATACTGGTACCCACAAATGCGTCACACTAACATAGCTATTGTTTCAACCATATCGGTCTACGTTGTACAGTATCCACAATCTATTGCTATTTACCTAAAAAGGTGCCCCAAATCCGGGTAGAGGATTCAAAACCAAACAAATAGAACCAAAAGATAAAGCATACAAGTCAAGCACGATAAGCATGTAAAGGTGATATAAAACCCTAGGGTAACCCCACTTTTTAGTATTCCCTAGCAGAGTCGCCAGTTCTGTGATACGGTGGGAGAACTGGCTAGAAGTTTTGCGTTTTGTTCGCACTTGTGCGGTTAGCAAGAGTCTCCACCGACTTTTCTTTTATCCAAAAGGAAAGGTAAAAAGCACAGGAAAGACCTTTCGAGAATTTTCTCGGGTTCGGAGGGTAGATTATGAAAAGGGAAGGTGTTAGCACCCTTTTCATCCATGGTTTTCCATGGGCTCTTAGTTACTCGTTTAGATCACTTGCTTTTGTTTGATTGTGTGCTTGTGGTGTGGATTTTGAAAGTATTTTGGAAAGTTTCTTTGTAATGGTTCTTGTCTCTATAAGAACATATACAAAGTTTTGTTTCGAAAAATAATTCAAAGAGGTGTTTGTGAATCGTGTTTCGAAAAGTGTTTTTGAAGAGAGGTTTTGCTATGGTTCTCGTCTCTATAAGAACGTATGCAAAACGTTTTGTCTTTTGAAAATGTTTGGAAATGGAAGTGTGGGTGTGAAAGTTTTTGTTGTGGGCAAGCGAGTAACTAAGAGCGAATCTATCTACTCGAAAGGTCTTAAGTTGTCCTTTTCTTCTTCCTTTTAATGGTGATATCTTACCATTGATTTGGTAAGAAGCCCCATCCTTGGATGTAAAGGGACAGGCCCGGGTCAACTTTACAATCATTGAAAGCAACTTCTGAAACGCTCTAGCAATTTTGTAAGGGACGAGATTGTTTTATCGAAGGTAACATCGAGGGTCATCGAGGGACTACGATCTTTGTTTATCAAAATGTCATTTGCTAGAGTGTTCATATTCGAGGGACATGATTGTATTTCCGAGGCAACAAGCGAGGTTACCCTAGAGGTGCACATGTGAGAAGTGTGTTGATTTCAAGTTATTTATTCTCGGATTAGGTCATCTAGCGATTGATTTTTGAATCTTGCCATACATGCCTAATTACTACACAGTATATAGAAAGCAAGAAATTGCGGGAATTAAAAGTCTAAGCTATTACAAAAGTATCCGGGAATGGGGGTACAATTATTACAAATGGGGATGAGTCACATAAGAATAGCAATGTCCCAATATTACAACGAAATCGAATTATTGTGCGATTCAATATAAAGCTAAGACAATTTACGGAAATAACATCAATAAAGTATGATATGTATGTATTTACTTGAAAAGAGATAAATAAAATCTATTCTAAAAAGAAATATTAAAATTTTATTATTATTATTCCCTTATGTATTTTATTAATTTAAAAGGAAAAGTTTAAAGAAAGAAAAATTAATTAAACTAAATCTTGATTTTTTGGTGTTTTTATTAAATGTTACAACTTAATAAAAAGATATAAAAATAAAATAATGAAAGTTGATTCTTAAGACTAAAAAAAATGTGCAAAAAATAATATTAGTAATTTTCAAAACAAATAACAACAAATTAATTAAAAAAAGGAAGAAAATGGGCTTTGAAGAATTTGGAGGGTGCTAGGCCCAAAAAGGGTTATTCTTTGTGAAATAAAAAAAATAAGGCAGAGGGGGAAGGGAGTCAGGAAACGCGTGGGCTTAAGGTTATGCAAAGACAGACCCAAAGCTCTTAAGCATGCTTATTGTGTTTGATTAGGGTAAACAACAAAATTAGGGTTTGTGCCCTCTTGCGCTCACAGCGGCGCCGCTCTGTTCGTCTCTCTCACTTCTCTCAAATTCATTCATCTTTCTCGCTCTGAGTCCTTAATCGCTTCTGATTCATGAGAGAAACACTTTTTTTTCTGGGTAAAACCTAGGTTCTGAGATGGAATCACCTAAAGGGTTTGAAATGTTTTTCGATCTGATCCTCCCTCTACTTTCGTTACCGGAGCGCCTCTCATATCCTCACCTCCTAACCAAGTTCTAGTGACTTCATTTTTTTGCAAGGTATGGTTCGGTTTTGGATTTAACAGTTTTGTTGGTTTTATACATTTTGCTCATGTTTTGCTTGTTGATCGTGTTTATTGCTTTATTGAGATGCAGAGAAATTTGTAAGAGGGGCGAGAAAGCTATACATGTTTAGGGATTTTATGGAATGGAAGGGAATGGTGAGGCTTGAGGGAGGTGTTCCCTGGTGGCGGATCTCGTGAGGGAAGAGAAATGACGATGTGAAGAACGCACGCTTCTGGTAACCTTTTCTTTTTCTATTGAACTTCGAATGATGATGATGATGCTTCTGACTTTTGATGATATTATTCCTCTCTTTTGAACTTGAATGTTGATTGTGTTATACTTCTGACTTTTATATTTTGTTGGTTAGTTTGAAGATTTGTTTGAAACTCTGTGATTTCTCTAGCTTGGAAAATGGTTTTTGGACTTTGGCATATTGTTACTGGTTATTGAATGTTCTTGTTTACAGTTTGGCTTGATATTGTTGCTTGAACTTGGTATGTTCTTGATGGTTACGGTTTGAAATGGTTTGGAACTGTTTGAGGACTTTGGAAGTTTTGAAAACTGGTTTTTTGATAGTTTGGTATATTTTGATTAAGTTTTGTGAGTTTGAGTTGGTTGTTTTTGTTAACAGGCTTTGTTGAAAATGGTTTTTTTACAGTTTAAAATGGTTGGGTAGTTTGAGTATGTTACAGTTTGCAGGGTTTTGGTTGTTTGAACTTGGTTATTTTTTATGGTTTTTCAGGTTTGGTGCATTGGTTAACAGGTTTTGTTGAAAATGGTTTTTGACAGTTTGAAATGGTTTTACAGGTTTCTTGTTGGAAACTAGGTTTGATGGTTACAGTTTGGCCTTGTGAGCTGAGTTACAGGTTTGAGCTGGGATGATTTTTATGACAGTTTGGTTATGAACTGGTTTTTGATTGTTTGTTTGGCAGTTTGCAGGTTTGGTTGTGATTTCTTATGGTTTGCAAACTGTTTGAGGTTTTTGATTTGTGGCTATGCAAGTTTGATGTTGTTGCTGTTTGAAAACTTGTAGTAGTTTGCAATGGTTTTGAACTGTTTGGGATGTTGGTTATGGTTTAACAAGTTGAAGGGTTTGGAGGTTTGGTGGCATTTTTTTTTTGTTTGATAGTTTTTATGTCCCTTCTCTTAATGACCCTCTCTACTGTTATATTGGCTTCTTTCTTTACAGCGTATTCAAAATGGTGGGAAACCACCAAATTTTGAATACTTTGGGATTTTCTTCTTAGGCTCTTTTCCTTGCAATTTTGTTTGCTAGCGTTTTTGGTGGAATTGTGACAGCAAGACAGCATCCCGTAGGTGACTTCTTTCCTCTTCCTCTCTTAATGACCCTAAGCCAAATATTTTCTGAAAAGTTTGCAATTTTTAATTTGGAAAATGATGAAACATGGCTTATTAAACAAGCCTCTTCTTGCTTGTTGACTTAGTTTTATATGTTTATATTTGCTGATGCCCTTTTGTTTGCTTATGCTGCCTCGTTCTTGCTGTTTGTATTTTGTTTGCATGCTGATATGTTGCTGTCTCTCTTGGCCCTGTTTTGTGCCTACTGCCTGTTTGGCCATGCTGCTTTGTATATTTTCACTTGTTTGGGCAGCTTGTGCACCTGCTGCCTGTTTGGCCATGTTGCTTTGTATATTTTCACTTGTTTGGGCAGCTTTGCTTGTATTTGGAAAAACTACTTGCATTTTTATTTGGACAACTTTGCTTACATTTTTATATTTATTTTTGTGAACCAAGAAGAGCAATCTTCTTGTGATTTGCAAAAATAGAAAAATAAAAACGTGATTAATTAAAAATAGCCCCTCTGATTCCAAATTGCAAACTTTAATGATGAACACATTTTTTCTTTTGAAAATTCTTAAACATATCCAATGGACTGTAATGATCAATTTTCTGTCTTTTGTTTTTCATGTGAGCGCAAACTGGATGGTGACAAAGTAGAGGAAGCAGGAGACTTTGTGGCAAGCATGGAAGAAATAGAAGCTTAGTCATCCTTAGGCTTAGACTTTTCTTTGTAACTTAGAGAGAAATACTCAAACAATTGTACTAATTCATTTTTTCAAATACAATAAGTTGTAAAACTTAAAGCACTTAAATAATAAATTGTATTGTAACAATTTTTGATATAAATGAAAAAAGTCTTTATGAGATAATCTGATGTTCAATAAAATCCATTACTGTTAGTAACTTGTAATTCTCTCCTTGCGTCTTCACTGATTCTTAAAGATTCCCTGATCAAGGTAATTGAACTGTATTCCAATAATTCCAATCAGGACAACTTAAACTCCAAGTAATCCAATAACTCTGTAATCTTGTAACCTTGCAACTGTACTCCAATCAAAACATGCACTGTGCATTCCAATAAACAAGAAAATGTTTATTCCCTAAACGAGCAAATGTTTTGAAAGACGCAAATTATCTGTTTAACCTGGATCAAGTAAACACTGCCTTTTTCCAGTAAATTTGAGAGAGCATAAAAACATGTAAAAATCAATTGAATTTCTGAGAAATCAATTTCTTCTGAGAAATGCGAGAAAAACCCTCATTCCTGATTTACTGCCATAGGAGAAAATTTGCCTGATCGATTCCTGAGCCAGTCTTGAATATTTGAGAAATCCTAGGGTTGTGCTTTTCTTATGAAAAATGGGAGGGAAACTTTTGGGGTACAACAGATGTCTACCTCCCCGTGCACCATTCTCTTCGATCCGTCGAAATCCCTTACCACAATGTTACTAGGCTTTAGAGTTAGACCCTTGCAATCCAAACGGTCCAACGCCTTCTTCGGCAGAACATTCAGTGAAGACCCAGTATCTACCAGCACATGAGCCATAGTGGTGCCCCTACATTCAACCAAGGCATGCAGAGCATCATTATGCTTCCTTCCCTTTGGTGTCAAATCCGCATCTGAGAAACCCAACCCATTATGAGCAGTCAGGCTGGCCACACAATCTTTGAAATGATCAGCTGAAGTTTTCCTGCGGCACATGCGCACTTTTGAGGAATGCAATCAAAGCCTTTGCATGGGCCTCAGAGCACAACCGCAAGGATAACATGGATATTTTTGATGGGGTTTGCCCCAGCTGCTCGACCATATTGTAGTTGCTCTTCTTAATAATTTTCAGTATTTCCTCTATCTCTTGCTTAGAGGCTTGCACAACAATTTTTCTAGGCGCCTCCGTCCGGGCAGGCTCACCTATGATTTCCTTGCCGCAGGTACCAGATGATTCACTGACAGGGGTAATAACTGGAGTAAGAACAGGAAATGTAGTTGATGTACTAGCAGGAACAGCAACTGGAATGACAATAGGTTTGTTAATAGTCTTAGGGGAAATCTCGGGAGAGAAGACCCTTCCACTTTGGGTGATTTTGCTGGTTCCGACAATGTTACCAATATCAGGATCAGCCTCTTCATCTTTCAAATCTTGTTTGATGCCATGATAGTACACATCGGCACCATAATGCAAGGGGACAACTTTGTCTGAGACATACAGGACAGGACCAGGAACAGTGATTATCAACAGAGCAATTCTTGGAGCAGATGTAATCCTAACAGGTCTTCTCGAGGAGACCTTGGAAGGATTGGCGGAAATGGTTATAATTGCAATGTCTTCATATTGGACAACGGGAACCAAAGTTGTATCGAACAGAATTTCTTTGCTATCTATCAGGCGTTGAACACCTAACTTCAGCAAATGGCAACCAGAAGGTAGAAACGAACACATGTGACAACCTTCACCATAACTCGGAAATAAACCGGCCAACAGCAAATTCTTCTTGACAGTCGTGAGAGGAGTAGAAACTTTATCAACAGAGGTAACAAACAAATCAGTGTCAACAACATTAACTCCACGACCGTGCTTGGGCATGGGAGCCGTTATGACATTTGGCTTCTCCGGAGCATCAAAATCTATTTCCTTGGCTTCAATCAAGTCTTGTACTTTGTTCCTCAGAGCCCAGCAATCATTTTTATCGTGGCCAGGACTCTCAGAGTGATAGGCACATCAGGCATTTGGATTATATTGGGGAGATGTAGTATTTGGATTCTTAGGAGCCTCTTTCAAGGTTGCCAAGTTGGATCTCAACAGATGAGGTAAAACTTCAGCCAATGTCATGTTGATTCGGAAAAACGGTCGTTGTGCTCTTTCCACCCTTTGTTGATTGTTGCGTTGTGGAGCAACTGCAGGCCTAGGTATCATTATGGCACTTATTGTCTGACGATGTTCAGCCCTGTTTTGGCCCCTCAGGCTATAGATGTCATTGGATTCCTTCTTACCAGTGAAAGGCTTCTTTATTGAACTTGAAGAGGCATCCTTCTGTATCTTGCCGCTTCAAATCTCAGCTTATACTCTCTCTCCAATTAAAATCAGCTCGGTGAAGCCAACTGATGAGTTGCTGATCAAATGATTGAAAAATGGACCAGATAACGTCCCCAGAAACATATCAACCAACTCTCTATCAGACAACAGGGGTTGAACTCTCCCAACCAAGTCTCTCCATTTTTGTGCATAATCCTTAAAGCCTTCACTTGCACCCATGGACATACTCTGAAGTTGAGTATGAGTAGGAGCAGGGTCGGTGTTATATTGATATTGCTTGTAGAAACCAGCAGCCAAATCTTCCCAATTTCATATATTGGCTCCCTCCAGCTGGTATAACCATTCAAGTTGAGTCCCTGACAGACTATCTTGAAAGAAATGAACCCATAGATTTTTATCAGCAGTGTGGGGCTAAATTTTCCTGACGTAGGAATGGATATGGAGCTTTGGGCAGGACACCCCATCATACTTGGAAAAAATTGGAGCTTTAAACTTCTGCAGGATGACCACTCCCGACACTAATCCCAATTCTTTGAAATCCAGTCTAGGTATCCTCTGGACTTCCATGGCACTCAGTCGATCTTCCAATTGTTTGTATCTATCCTCAGCAGGAGGATATTGCTCATCATTGTAATCGGTATCATTGTCAGAAACTGCAGGACTGGGATCCTTCTCTTCTTCCTGATTCTCCCCTTCCTTAGATGAAGAGGTCAGATCAACTTATCGCTTCAACCGCTCTCCAAACCTTCTGCCCATATTCAGATACCAGCAACCTTCTTCTTTTTCTTCTTCTCTTTCAGGATGAGGGCTTTCAGATCCTCCTGCCCTTTTGCCAGACTGATGAATATTTGTTGGAACTGGGCGTTCTGTGCCTGAAGGTCCTTGATGCTTTGTACGGAAGACATTTCTGCTGAAATAAACAACGAAGGAGATGAGAAACCTGTAATGGTACCTGTAATGATGTGTATGATAATGGGATGTGCATGCGATGATTTAAAAGACTTCGGGAAATTTAAATTTGCAAACCAAAATAAACAAAAACTTTATTAGCTGAATTTGAAGTTCAAATGCCTTTTAGGCGTTACAATTAAAAATAAATCTGAAACTATAAAAGACATCAAAATTCCCATGGATGGTTCCTCTTTGTGCCGAGATAGTCATTGATTCCTATTTCTTCATGCAGTTGCTTTGTGAGCTCTAAAACCTTCCTCTCCTGAGCATGGAATTGATCCTTGTAAGTATCTCGCTCCTTCATCATCTGAATCCAAGACCTCTGTAATTCTCCAAGATCAGTGGGCATGTAAGGATAGAGAACCGTGTAAGGAATACCCTCTTCCGTAGTGGGTTCCATAATCACTGGTAAAATGTCCACATAGGGCATCATAAGCTTCTAGGCACGAGCTCGTACCCATTAGAGTTAAGGTTCCATAGGAATGGAATTTTTTGGCCCCAAAGTCTTGACACCAGATCTGTTTACCATGCCCTAAGCTCGTATGAACCTCCGGCCATACTCGTCAACATTGTCCTCATAGTTGAATACAATACCCTCGATAAGTAACTCATGGGGACCATCCCTTCGAGTGTAACCAAATTGTCGCAGAGCTAAACAAGGATTGTAGGTTACACCCCCTCTAATACCAAGCAATGGGACATTAGGGTACTCCCAGCAGCGCTCAATAATAGTTGTGTTTTCCGTAGCTCGAGAACACCAAAGAATATCCGTATAAGTGAGTGACATTATCCTTTGCGACCAAACCAAACCTTCTTCATACTTTAGTATGGACTTAGGGAGGTGAGAAATAAACCACCTCGACAGCAACGACATGTAGCACATAAGAATCCCTCTTCTCTTCATGGTACGAGTATGGAGAGTGTGCAAAATATCTCCAAGCAATGTTGGCACAGGGTTGCGAAAGAGGAAGATCTTGATAGCATTCACATCTATGAATGAGTCCAGATTAGGGAAGAGGAATAACCCATAGATTAGAAGATCCAAGACCTCCTCAAAAGCCTGAAATCCATATCATCCCAAAACATCTGGGCCTTTTCCATCAGAAACTTAGCTAGGAAACCCTTGACTCCGCTTCTTGTTTCCCAATTAGACACCACGTCGGCCCATTTCAGATGCAAAGCTGAGGCAGTGACTTTTGTCTTAGGAACTTCTTCTAGACCTGTGAAGGGTAACTATTCAAGAATGGGTATATCCAACAGCTGAGAGAATTCTTCCAAGGTAGGTACCAACTGATAGTCTGGAAAGGTGAAGTAGTGGTGCTTGGGATCAAAGAACTGAAAGAGTACACTCATCATCTTTTCATCAAAGTTTGAAGTAACCAGGTTGAGAAGTTGACCATGTCTCTTAGTTAACGTAGAAGTTTCAAAAACCCTTGATACTAGCTCTTTGAGTTGGGAAGGTATCTTCACAAAGCTGATTCGGATAGTGTTTCTGCGAACGGAAGCCATGATCTGCAAAATAGAACAAAGATAAATTCCCTTGGTATTTGAAATGGTTAGTTAAATAATAATGCATGTTATGTTATGATGCATGATGTTATGAGAAAACACAGGTATAGCAAACACAGGTATAGCAAGCACAGTCAAATCACACAAAGTCCTTAGGTTTAAGGCCTGCATGAGGTTAAAGGTAGTACCCTCTTGAAGTTTAGTTGGTTTCAAACCTGTCTTAAAAAGTAACTGGGTTCTAGAGGATCTCAATATCACTGACCATCCTTTATTAGGCATTATCTCAGCTCAAGCAATCTTTTCTTGCGGCCAAAATATCCCGAAAGTCTGATCTCAATGAGTGTAGTATCGAGTATCAACCAATCCTCAGCTCTACACTGAGGTCGGATATCTCACTACTTTCTAATGGCCAAGTTTGTTCAACTAAGGTTCTAAGGTCCGTTAGTGCTTCACGACACCACGCGGCAGCCCCGTATTCTCCTCGTTTCCCCACGAAGGATATCGGTACCAACCAAAGTGCCACACCAACACAACCATTGCTTAAACTATATCGGTCTACGCCGTACAGTCTCCACGATCTATTGTTGTTTACCTAATGAGTGTCCCCGGATCCGGGTGTAGGATCTATAGTAACCCTAAACAAACCCTTAAAAATAAAGCAATCAAGACAATTAAGAGAAGCAATTTAATGACCTAGATCCTAAGGTATACCCCACTTATTTAGTCCCCAGCAGAGTCTCCAGTTCTGTGATATGGTGGCAGAACCGACTGTTTTTACTGTTTTGTGTTTTGCGTTTTTTGTTTGCAAAATGTTGCAGTAAGCAAGAGTCGCCACCGACTTTTATTTCATCCAACAAAGGAAAAGGAAAAAGAACAGAAAAAACCTTTTTTCAAGATATTCTGAGTACGGAGGGTAAATTATAGAAAGGGAAGGTGTTAGCACCTTTTCTATCCGTATTTATCTACGGGCTCTTAGGTACTTTCTCATTTTTCAAATTGCTTGTGTGTGTTTGTCTTGAAAATGTTTTACTTCGTGATAACCCTTGTATCAGTCCCCAAGGGTGTGACGAAGTTTGTTTTGAAAATTTGTTTTGAAAGGTGTTTGTGTGAAAAGTTTTCATTGAGCAAGTACTTAAGATTCTACCTACTCGAAAAAAGATTGTTTGTTCTCGTTTCCTTTAGACAACGCTATCCTATTATTAAGGAATAGGTAGCACCATCATTGGAGTTTGTAAGGGACATTCGAAAGGGACAAGTACAATCACTAAAGCAACAGTTAGAAAACTTTAGTAGTAACCCTAGAGTCTTAAGATCTTTCCGAGGCAACATTCGAATGGGACAATTTGATCTTTTTAGACTGGAGGGAAACCACTAAAACCTCCTATGCTTAATGAGTGTTTACCGAAGGCAACCGAAGTGAGGTAAACCCTAGGAGTGAATATGTGCATATGAATTGTTTCAGTTATTTAATGTTTGCACATTAGGTGATCTACCATTTTAATTTCAAGTAATCTTCCCATACAATCCTATTAGCATACATCTAGACAGTGAAATATTTGCAGGAATTTAAAGTGCAAAAAATAAACCTAGCTATTACAACGCTTTGACAGTTACATGATTGTCTTGACGGGAAATAAAAGTGCAGAATTTAAAACCCTAATTAAAACTATTACAACCTCAACAGTTACAATAATAATAAAACAAATAAAAATGCACGCGGTAAATTAAATACGAGGGATGTTGAAAAATAACCTAAACCCTAATTGAAAGAAAAAAGATTTTTGTACATTTTTTATTGGAGAAAATAATGAAATTGCAAATTAAATAAAACCCTAATTTCTAATTGCTTTTTAATTATGAAAAAATAAGTATTTAAGTTAACCTAATTAACCTAATTAATTAAAATAAATATTTTAATGAAAAAAATGATTTTGGTGTATTTTTAAAAAAAATTAATTAAATTATGTACAATTCAAATCCTAAGTCTAATTATTTTTAGTTATTAAATTTCCCTAAGTTAATTAAACTAAATCAATTAAGAAATAAAAATATTTTTTATTAAAAAAGATTTTTGTAGTTTTTTGTGATTTTTTGATTAAAAAAGAAAATGATTTTTGGGTTAATTAATTAAAACAAATAAAATAAATTAATTAAAGAAATTAAAAAGAAAATAGAAAACGAAAACGAAAACTGGGCCTGTATGCTAGCAAATGGGGGGTGCCAATCTGAATTTTTCAGGCCCAAAAACGCTCCAAGCCCAGTCAGTGCCTGATCTCTTATAGCATTGACTTGAGGGCGTACCATAGTCCCTCACTGCATGTGCGTTGGATTGAATGGATGATGAATCCATTGGCTGAGATTGATGGAATATGGTGGACACCAGGATGAGAGATGCGTTGGATCTGCAAATGGAAAATTTGAAAATAATTTTGCTGGGACCTGGGAGCGAACCCAGGTCCTTATGCTCATCAATAACACGCCTTACCACTGGGTCAATTGGCTTGTTTGTTAATAATACAAGAATAAAATATAATATACAAAAACGTGGTTAACTGAAAAGAAAGCACGCAAGATTCAAATGGGTGAATGGCTGGCTGACACCTAACCTTCTTCTACCTTTCTATGTCGCCTTAGGTGCTTATACATTTACCTACAGATAAAGGTCTGTAGCTACAACCTGTAAAACTCAAAAATCCACAAATCGCAAGATAAATGAAATCTAACTATATAGATCAACTAGTTTTAATCTTGTGAAAATCATGGTACCCTTCTTTTTGCCCAATTTAACCCGTAGAACAAACCCCTAAATTGCACACGTACACCCTAACAATGGAAAAGGCACATACAGACGTCAAAAATTCAATTGAATCATGTAGTTAGCTTGCAAGCATCTCAAACATCACAAATATACCAATCAATCATGCTAATGATGCAAGAAATACAGTAATAGATTTTGAAAAAAAGGCAAACCGTATGAATGCTAGGGGGAAATTCTGGGTGTGAGAATGCATGCAACTGATCATATTAGCTTTTGGGAAGGTCCAAGAAACGATTGGAAGTGTTGGACTGGCTTGAATTGATCTCTAAGTTCAAAAATGATCCAGCACTTTTGTCACTTTTTTTTTAATTTTGTTTGGTGTTTTCACGACTGCAAAACCTTGTTTTTTGCTTTGTTCTTGTCCAATATATATCTAGGAATGCATTAGTGTTAAAAACTTGGATTATGATTCAAGCTACATGTAAACTTGATATTTTGATCCAAATCATCCCTTTCTTGTACCAATTATGCTTGATTCGTATTGGCCTTGATAACTCAACATATTTTGATTGCCAACCTGTCCAAAAACCAAATCAATTCATATCTTTTCTATTATTAATCAATTATTTGATTTAATTCAATTTTTAATTAATAAAAAATCAAGATAAATTTAAAAATGAATCAATTAATGTGTGGGTGAATATTTGAGTTGTGGACCACATTATAAGTGAGGTGCAAGCATAAAAAGTTAGACCCATTTAGAAAAAATGCATTTTTGAGCACATTTTACTTTTGGCAAATTTGCATAAAAGGTCAACTTTGACAAGGAATATCTCTTCCAATTTTAACCCTAGAGATGTATTCTTAGACTTTTTAGAAATCTTAGGATGTCCCCTAAGCAACCCTTTTTGTCTCATCTCAATTGAGTCTTCAGTGTTCATGTAAGGTACTTTGACCCAAAAGGTGTTTTTGTGGACTTTTCAAAAGGAACCATAATGTAGAAATTCATATCTTTTTATGAGTGCATATTTTAAACTTGTGGGATGAAGATGAGTTGTGGGGAATATCCTCCTAATCAAAATGAGCTTTGGATGGATAATTTCTAATAAAGCATGTGGAAGTTATGCTTGGTCAAAATTTGGTTTACTTTTACTGAGAAACCTCAATTTAGCAACTTTTGGGTTTTGATGAATTTGGATCATTCCTTGAGGAATCATGATCAACCCTTGATAAAATGATGAAATTCACTTCAAAATGTTAATATTGACCAAAAATATTGAAGTTTGACTGTATGTGGGTCACAATTGACTTTTGACCTAATATAGTCGATTCTCAAGCATTTGAGCAGTTGATTGAGCAAACTTCTTGTGCAAGGCATGAAACTTGACATGTAGGGTCTTGAGAACGTATTAGGACCATGGAGAGTATATGAGGTCCTTGGATTCCACCTATCTTGATGAACATGGAAACCCTAATTTGAGGTACACTGCCTTAGGAGAGAGTTTTTCTGGTCCACTCTTGGGCAACCTTGAGCAAATTGAGGATCTCAATGGACATGTATTGAGTAAAATGAGAGGGAAATTTTTGGGGTATAACATTCCCCATTACATAATACATAACTTGATGAGTAGATGAAGTTGCGTGAATCCAGAATTCCTTTACCAGAATGGGGAATACTGGACCTAGCAAGCGATCAAAGTACTTATTCCAGCCTTGAGTCGTTACATCTTCAGACAAATAAAAACCATTTTCCTTTAAGCTTTCAAAATCGATGATTAGCTCACATAAACCTTCAAGAGAATCGACCGGAATGAGAAAATTTCTTATGGGTTCCTCATATTGTTCAGTTGTTGAAGAAGAACCAGGAGCACTTTGGAGATTTTTGGTGCTTGAGGAAGATGCCATTGTTCACACAGTTTGTTTTGAGATTTCTGAGAAAAGGGTTTTTGCAAAACGAAAGAGTAGAGAAAATAATAGATGCGAGAAGAAGTGAATGAAATAGTGATTATTTATTTATAAACAGTTTTGAAAACTTAATCAGTAAGAAAGAGAAAACAAAGTAATGATTATACTGTAATTATGAAACCTAAAAATAGGGGATTGCGTATAGATACTAAACAGTTACCATTGACATGTGTCTCAATGCATCCAATCAGATCCTTAGATCCTTTAGAATTTGAACGTGTGTTCAGCCTTAGAAGGTAGCTTGCGAGAGGATGACAGGTGTTTGATATTGTGAATTGCACGCCTCTATCTTTGAAATGAAAGGTTCAGATCTTCTAAGATAGATTCTGAAGAAACTGTACTCCTAACTTCTGAAGACATGTAGATTAGATGTTCACAAAGAAAATATAAAGTTCTGAGGGTTACAAAATATGTAAATAAAACTTCTTATTCTATACATAATTTCATGCTGAGATTTTTCAGAATTAAATTAAAGCTATCTTCAGAAAGGGGTTTTGTAAAAACATCAGCCCATTGATGGTCTGTGTCAATAAATTTTAAAGTAAGAATTCATTTCTGAATATAGTCCCTAATGAAATGATGTTTTATTTCTATATGCTTAGCCCTAGAATGCAAAATTGGATTTCTAGATAAAAATATTGTAGAAATATTATCACAGAAAATAGGGATGTTACTCTCAAATATGTTGAAGTCTTCAAGCTGACTTTTCATCCAGAGCATTTTTGTAATGCATCCAGCAGCTTCTATGTATTCAGCTTCAGTTGTTGACAATGCAATTGTGGATTGCCTCTTGTTGGTCCATGAGATCAGATTATCTCCCAGAAACTGACAGCTTCCAGAAGTACTTTTTCGTTCTACTCTGTCTCCATCAAAACCAGCATCACAGTACCCTACTAAACTGTATTCACTGGTTTTTCTATAAAACAAACCCAGGTTAGTAGTACCTTTCAGATACTTGAAAATTCTCTTAACAACTGTTAAGTGAGATTCTCTAGGATCTGATTGGAATCTAGAACATAAGCAAACACTGTATAAAATGTCAGGCCTTGAAGCCGTAAGATATAAGACAGAACCAATCATACCTATGTAGATCTTTTATTCTACCTTTTTACTTGCCTCTTCCTTTTCCAGAATGCATGTGGGATGCATTGGAGTCTTTGATGGCTTACATTCTGATAGATCAAATTTCTTCAGAAGTTCTCTGACGTATTTGCTCTGGTGAATGTAAGTTCCTTCTGGATTTTGGTTGATCCGAATGCCTAAAAAGAATTTGAGTTCTCCCATCAAGCTCATCTCAAACTCTGCCTGCATACACTTAGCAAATTCTCTTCCCAGAGAAGGTTTAGTATATCCAAATATTATATCGTCTACATAAATCTGACAAACTAAAATGTCATTCTTAAATGTCTTATAGAACAAGTTGTGTCCACTTTCCCTCTGGTGAATTCCTTTTCTAACAGAAAGTTACTTAGTCTTTCATACCAAACTCTGGGAGCTTGTTTCAGACCATAAAGTGACTTCTTTAGTTTGAAAACATATTCTGGGTGTTTGAAATTTTCAAACCCAGGGGGTTGGTGCACGTAAACCTCTTCATCAATGTAACCATTTAAGAATGCACTTTTGACATCCATCTGATACAGAGTGATGCCATTATTTACAGCAAAAGAGATTCAGAGTCTGATAGATTCTAACCAGGCGACTGGAGCAAAGGTTTATGTATAGTATATCCCCTCTTCCTGACTATTACCTTGTTGTTGTACCCAAAAATTTTCCCTCTCATATTTCTCAAGACATTACAAGAAAAATCTCCAAGTGGCTCAAGGTTGCTCAAGAGTTGGTCACACAAGCTATCTCCTAAGGCAGTCAACCCCAAATTAGGGTTTTGTGTTGCATCGAGGTCCTTGAGTCCAAATGACCTCAAGTGCTCCCCAATGTCCTAATATGTTCTAAAGATCACCCATGTCAAATTTCAAGCCTTGCAGAGGAAGTTTGCTCAGTCAATTGCTCAAAGGTCCAAAAATCGACTGTGCTAGGGCAAAAGTCAACTGTGACCTATATACAGTCAAGCTTCAATATTTTGTGTCAACATTCTCATTTTGAAGGATATTTCATCATTTTATCAAGGGTTTATCATGATTCATCAAGGATTGCTCAAAATTCATCAAGACTCAAAAGTTGCTAAATTAGGGTTTTGTAGGAAAAGTCAACTCAACTTTGACAAAGCATAATTTTCTCATACTTTATGAGAAATGACCCATCCAAAGCTCATTTTGAATAGGATGCAATTCCCTACCCCAAGATCAAAATATCCACTCACAAGAAGTTATGAATTTGGACATTATAGGTCATTTTTGAAAGTCAACAAAAACACCTTTTTTGTAAAAGCTTATAACTTGAGCATGGAATATCAAAATGAGATGAGACAAAAAGGGTTGGTTATAGGAAATCTCAAGATTTCTAAAAAGTCAAAGAACACCTCCAAAAGTTCAAAATTGAAGAAGTTATGCATTGTAGAATTTGGACTTTTTTGCAAAATTTCCAAAAGTCAATTATCCCCAAAACATCAAATTTTGTCAAATGGACCCATTTCTTTCCACTTGATTTGAGTTTGCATCATTGCCCACGTGCCCTAGCTTCAGCCATGTGTCCATATTTCATTTTTATTATTCAATTTGATTTTTAATTGAATTTATTCATTTTAAATCAAATAAAATCATATAAAATCCAAATAATTAATAACTCATGATTTTCTGATTGTTTTAGGCTTTGTTCATAGCTAGCATCACCGTCAAATTCGTATCAAGCCAAATCATGTGCAAAAAGATCCAAATCAAATCAAAATGTGAAGGTTTTAAATGGAGATCAAATCACATTCATGTGCATTGATATGGAGGGATTTGGTCCATGATTTTTACCCTAATACAAAGCACATTACATAAGCAAGCAAAGGCATACGAAATAGGGGTTGGAAAGGGTAGAGAGAGGCAGAACCAGAATTGGAAAATTCACAAAAAAGTGAGAGATCAAAGTCCAAGCTAGAGGCGTTTTCAGGACTTGGGACTTGTCTCAATCGTATGTTGATCATCTCCAGAAGCTTTTACAACCTAGACCACGCGTTTTTAAGCACTCTAAAGCACTGTTAGTACCTCGTGGATCCGCTTCCTTCTTGAAATCGTAAATCATTATTCTGGCATCATTTGAACAAAGTAATTGCATATTTGTGATCACAAGAACATTTGCAAGCTTTTTGTATTAGTGAATTTCATTTATATGATATGTAACAAGAATCACCATAGTTAGGGTTCTTGGAGCTTTTTTGGGGTTTTCTATTTCAGGAACAATTGATCCACGTGAAGGGCATGGTTGCAATCAGGAGGAGATGACGAGTTCAACCATGCTCGTAGAATTCATTTTCATGGCCTATGCAAGGTTTTGGAACGGACCAAGCTTATAGTTACGGACCTCTGTTCGTTGGTATAAGTCTCTGCACTTTTAGCCACGGACGAGAGGTTGGGGATGATGCGTGGCATCCCATCATTGGGTCATTCAAACCAAGCGCGCATTTTTTTTTTATTTCTGGCAATAGTTTTGTTTTTTATATAATATACATTATTTGCATTGTAATAACAAATCTAGCAACGTGTCCCAGCGGTTAACATGTCAACTTCCAAGGCGTATGGGGCTGGAGGTCTGGGGTTCGATCCCTGCCTCCAGCACTTTGTATTTTCTTATTTCTTTTCAGGCTAACACGTGTATACACTGGCTTGCAGTACACCATACTCCCTCTCCCATCCAAATTCCAGATGGCCAAGGGCCAGATCTGTTGGTCAGAAATTGGAGGTCCACCATAGGCCAAGTCCATGCATGCATACCAGATCCCAAAAAGTCAAAGAAGACCAGCAATGTTGGGCTTCAGAATTACTACTCATGCTCCCAAAACAGGCCCAAACCCCTCTCTCTTCTATTTCATTTATTTAGTTTTATTATTTGTTTTATTATTTTTATTTAATTTCT
Source organism: Vicia faba (assembly GCA_948472305.1). Classification (NCBI taxonomy): domain Eukaryota; kingdom Viridiplantae; phylum Streptophyta; class Magnoliopsida; order Fabales; family Fabaceae; genus Vicia; species Vicia faba. The sequence continues at coordinate 1,374,472,015 of OX451741.1, forward strand.
AACCAATCACCAAATTCCTTTTTTATTAAATAAAATCACAAAAAAAATTTTTATTTCAAATCAAATTTTAAACTTCTATTTTTCTTAAATAAATTTATTAATTAATTTGGTTTTAATTAGAAAACTTTAATTCCTTTTGAAAAAATAAATAAAATTAATTAGACTTAATTAGTTTTTAACCATTAATTTAATTATTATTATTTCTTTCCTAAATAACCAAAACTCCAAAAAATAATTTATTTTTATTAATTAATTTATTTAATTCAATTTAGTAATTAATTTAGGATTTATTTCTTTCTTAAAATAAAACAACAAAAAGATTTCTTCTTTAACAAAAAAGGGTCAAAACCCTAATCATGCGCTCGATTTAATTTCCCGCATGCGTTACTTATTTTTATCCAATAATGTACTTGCTCCCGGATTGTAATAGGTAAATAGAATGTTTAATTATTTATATTGCTTTATTTTATTTTTCAAAAGGGTTTGTCTTTGGCGATGTAAATACCCGACGCCTTGTAATTTAAATTCCGCATTTTATTTCCGCAAATTATAACTGTTAGATGTTTGATAATAGGGTTGCATGACAAGACTGAATGTTAATCTTAAAATCAACTTAGATCACCCCTAACATGTACAAAGATAAAAATAAACTGAAAACGACACACTCGCACATGCGCACTCCTAGGGTACACCCCACTTGGTTGCCTTCGTACACGGTCATTGAGTATAGGTTGTTTTAGAGGATGCCCTCTTGTCTAAAAGATCATAGTCGCCCCTGTTGTACCCCAAAATTTTCCCTCCCATATTTATCAAAATATTGCAAGAAAAGTCTCCAAGTGGCTCAAGATTGCTCAAGAATTGGACAGTCAAGCTATCTCCTAAGGCAGTCAACCTCAAATTAGGGTTTTGTGTTGCATCAAGGTCCTTGCATCCAAATGACCTAAAGTTCTCCCCAATGTCCTAATATGTTCTCAAGATCATCCATGTCAAATTTCAAGCCTTGCAGAGGAAGTTTGGTCAGTCAATTGCTCAAAGGGTCCCAAAATCGATTGTGGTAGGGCAAAAGTCAACTGTGACCCAAATACAGTCAAACTTCAAGATTTTTTGTCAAAATTCTAATTTTGAAGTATATTTCATAATTTGATCAAGGGTTGATCATGATTCATCAAGGATTTCTCAAAATTCATCAAGACTCAAAATTGCTAAATTAGGGTTTTGTAGGAAAAGTCAACTCAACTTTGACCAAGCATAACTTTCTCGTACTTTATGAGAAATGACCCATCCAAAGCTCATTTTGAAGAGGATGCAATTTCCTACAATCCATATTCAAACCCCAAGATCAATAAATTCACTCACAAAAAGTTACAAATTTGGACATTATAGGTCATTTTTGAAAGTCAACAAAGACACCTTTTTTGCCAAAGCATATAACTTGAGCATGGAATATCAAAATTAGATGAGACCAAACGGGTTGGTTAGCGGAAATCTCAAGCTTTCTAAAAAGTTCAAGAACACTTCCAAAAGTTCAAAATTGAAGAAGTTATGCATTGTTGAAGTTGGGAATTTTTCCAAAATTGCCAAAAGTCAACTATCCCTAAAACTTCAAATTTTGACAAATGGGCCCATTCGTTTCCACTTGATTTGATCTTGTCACACTACACACGTGTCCTAGCTTCATCCTTATGTCCATTTATCAATTTTTCTATTTTATTGGATTTTTTATTGAATTAATTCATTTTAAATAAATTTAAATCAAATAAAATCCCAAAACTTGATTACATGGGATCTTTTTCTATTTTCAGGACCTAATCATCATCAATGACATGATCAAATCCGTATCAAGCTTTTCATGTGCAAAAATATTGGATTTTGGACCAAATTGGAAGGTTTTCAATGGAGGATCAAATCAAATCTCCAAGCCATAATGTACAAGGATTCAGTCCATAAGATTTGACCTAATGCATTGCTCATTACATATACAAGTGAAAGGCACGTGAATTAGAAGGGAGAGTCTGCAGAATCACAAAAAGCAAACTTGAAAATTTGGCAAAAAAGCTTGAAACTGAAATCGTGCATAGAGGCGGTTTCAACACCAAATCTCAACGCTAATCACTTGCTGGACATCCATTGAAGCGAAACCAACCCCTAACAAGCTTTCATACGCGCCCTAGAGCACTGTAAGCATCTCACAAATCCGCTATGTTCATGAAATCTTAAATATTTATTCTTGCATCCATTCTCAAAAACAATTGCATATTCTAATTCCTCATGACATTTGCTAACTTTCTGTAATAATTAATTTCATTCTTGTGTTGTATATCGTCAAACGCCATTTAAGGGTTCTTTAGGTTTTTTTTAGGGCTTTCCATTACAGGGACAATTGGCTTGTGAGAAGGGTACCATCTTGCTCAGGGGAATAAGACGAGTTCATCCATGGTATCACTTTTCATTTATATGGCCTGAGTTGGATGTTTGAATTGACCTATGCCTTTTGTTGCGGATTCGAATCCGCAGGTAATCTCTGTATAAATCCAAGGACAGGGACGACAACGTGTCCCCATCCGGTTGCTCCATTCAAATTTTCGCGCTTTATTTTTTATTTCTGGCATAATTACATGTTTTCATATATTATATTTAGTTTGTATTTAGCTAACAATTGAAAAGCAGTGGTGCAGTGGTAGACGTGTTGTCCAATGGCTAATAGGAGCTGGGTTCGAATCCCAGGTCCCCCAAATGCATATTATTATTTTTCTTCAGGAAATCCAATGCGTTTCAGGAGTTGTGGTTCACCATACACCATCATCCAATCATCTTCCAGATGGCCCCAGGCCAGATCTGGTGGTCCATATTGAAGGCCTATGGTGGGATCCAGTCAAAGGGCGCGTGGAGAATCCAAAGGTCAACCAGACCATGTAAATGGGTCATGGAAATTGCTATCAAGACCCCTCTAATCAGGCCCATATACTCATAAACTCTCTCTTATTTCTTTTTATTATTTCTCTTATTTATTTATTGTTATTATTTTTATATTTACTAACCAATCAAACTTTTTTTTCTTAATAAAATTAATACCAAAAAATACATTTTCATTATTAAAATTAATTTCCAGTTTTTTTATTTTTGTTAAATAAATGAATTTAATTAATTTAGTTTAATTAGGAAATAAGTTTAATATCTTTTGCAAATAATTAAAATTAATTTAGACGATTAGGTTTTATTAACTTTGATTAATTTATTTTTATTTCTTTAAATATCAAAAAAACCAAAAAAATATTATTTTTAATTAGTTTATTAATTTAATAATTTAACTTAGTTTAATTTCTTTTTTAATTCAAAATAATAAAAAAATCTTTTCTTTGATAAGTAAAGGGTCAAAACCCTAGAATACGCCCGATTTAATTTCTCACACGCGATCCATTTTCATTCAATATTGTATCTGTTTCCCGGAATGTAATAGTTTTAATAGGACTTTACTATTTTTATCGCTTTATTTATTTTCCGCATTTTAATTTCAAGGGTTTCTTTTGGCGATGTAAATACCCGACGCCTTGTAATAGTTAGATTTAATTTCCGCAATTTAATTCCCACAACTTATAGACTGTTAGATGTTTGATAATAGGAATGCATGACAAGATCAAATGTTTTAACCTAAAATCAACATAGATAACCATTGACATGTACAAAGATAAATAACTGAAAATAACACACTCGCACATGCGCACTCTTAGGGTACACCTCACTTGGTTGCATTCGAACATGGTCATTGAGTATAGGAAGTTTAGAGTTCGCCCTCTTGTCCAAAGATCATAGTTGCCTCGAAACGGTTGCCTCGGAAAAATGATCTAAGACATTAGGGTTACCGCTAAGGCGTCCTAACATTGCTTTAGTGACCACACGTCCCTTAATCGAATTGACCCTTAAACTCCAACGACGATGCTACCTACTCATCATTAGTGGGATAGCATTGTCTAAAGGACATTAGCACAGATTGATTCCTATTTCGAGTAGGTAGATGGTTCTTAAGTACTTGCTCCTTTCAAAACAAAACAAAACTTTTCACACTTACACCTTTCAAACAAAAACTTCTTCAAACCCACAAACACAAAGAAAAGCAATTTTGAAAACACTTTGAGCAAGTACCTAAGAGCCCGTGGATAACAACGGATAGAAAGGGTTCTAACACCTTCCCTTTCTATAATCTACCCCCCAGACCCGAGAAACATCTTGAAAAAGGAATTTTTCTGTGCTTTTTTCCTTTCCTTGTTAGATAAAATAAAAGACGGTGGCGACTCTTGCTTACCGCGACATTTTGCAAAAACAAACGCAAAACACAAACTAGCATTCCAAAAAACAGTCAGTTCTCTCCCACTGTATCACAGAACTGGCGACTCTGCTGGGGATATTAATAAGTGGGGTGTACCTTAGGATTAGATCATTATGTTTTCAATTGTTTGCTTTGTATGCTTTATATTTGTGGGCTTGTATCGGAGTTAGTATAGATCCTAACCCGGATCTGGGGGATACCCTTTAGGTAAGTAGCAATAAACTGTGAGGGAACTGTACGGCGTAGACCAATACGGTTGAAGCAATAGCTACATTGGTGTGGCAATTTAGTCTGTACCAATATCCCTTGTGTTGGAACGAGGAGAATATGGGTCTTCTAAGGGGTCATTAAGCACCAACTGACCTTAGAACCTTTAAATCGACCAACTTGGCCATAGAACAGTAGCAGTATGCTACACTCAGTGAGACTAAACTCTCGCGATTATTCCGGCCGCAAGAAAAGGTTGCTAAACTGGAATTATGAATGATTAAGGGTAGTCAGTGATATTGAGATCCTCTAGAACCCGGTTACTATTTTTAGGACAGGTTTGAACCAACTGAACTGAAAGAGGGTAGTACCTAAGCTCCTTTCCAGCCTGAAATCTAAGGGCTCTCTGTGTGACTTGTGTGCCTTTACCATGTTTGCTATTTGTGGATACTTGTGATGTGCTTTCTATGATAACATCATGACATCATAACATTGCATACATCGTGCATTGTACTAACCTATTTCAAAGACATGAGGGATTCATCTTTGTTCTGTTTTGTAGGTCATGATGCCCATGCGTAGGAACACTATTCGAATCAAATTTGTCCAGGTTCCCACCTTTCTTAAAGAGTTGGTTGCAAAGATGCCTGATACTACTTCCTTCATCAGGAGGCATGGTTACCTTTTGAGTTTGGTCACTTCCAAATTGGACGAGCAGTTGATGAGTGTCCTAGTCCAGTTCTATGATTCGATGTACCATTGCTTTACTTTTCAGGACTACCAGCTGGTTCCCACCTTAGAAGAGTTCTCTGAGTTGCTTGATATCCCTATCCGGGAGAAGACCCTGTTTACTGGTTGGGAAAAGATTCTAAGGCCGGAAGAGATTGCTTCAGCCCTTCATTTGACAAAGGAAGAGGTAATGGCTAATTGGGAGACTAGAAGTGGAGCAAAGGGCTTTCTGACTAAGTTCTTGGTTGCTAAGGCTAACTATTTCTGGGATAATCTAGACTTCAAGGCATTCAAGGATATTTTGGCTCTTTTGATATATTGATTGGTATTGTTTCTGAATCCTGACTCCTTTGTTGATGTGAATGCGGTGAAAATCTTCATCTCTCGTAATCCTGTACCCACTCTCTTGGGTGACATTCTGCATCAGCTTTATGCCCGTACTGCCCGAAAGCGGGGAACCTTGATGTGTTGTGCTCCATTATTGTCGAGGTGGTTTATCTCACACCTCCCTAAGTCAGTGCTGAAGAACAAAGAAGGCATGGGCTGGGCCTATAGGGTTATGTATCTCTCGCATAATGACATTATCTGAACTATCAAGGGTATGGACGAGGTGGCTATTATTGATCGATGTGGGGAGTACCCTAATGTTCCACTGATAGGAACCTGTGGGGGAATTTCTTACAATTCGTGCTTGGCCTTACGTCAGTTTGGGCGAGCCAGAAGAGAAGGACCTCATGAGTTTCTAATGCCTAGTATCATCTTTGATTTTCAAGGGGATAGCGACGAGCAACGTCGCAGATTCATAAGGGCTTGGGATAGAGTTCACATATCTGATCCACATGAGTTGGGTCCAAAGACTTCACTTCAGATGGAGTCATATCTCAGATGGGTCCGTATCCGTCCCCAAAAGCTGGGTATGCCATATGAATCCGTCCTGCCTATCATTGTTGAAGTTGCTAATGAAGAAGGGGTTCTTCCGACCATCCTCCATCCTCATATGCCCACTGACATTGGGACACTGAAAAGGTCTTGGATGCAGCTGAGAGAGGAACGGGATTCTTACCGAGAAAAGTTCAACGAGCAAGAGCAGAAGATCCAGAAGTTGACAAGGCAGCTGGAGAACAAGCGGATCCTCAATGACTATGTCCGCACCGACAAGAAGAGACCATGGGAGCATTGATTGGCCTTTGATTATTTCCCTTTCAGTTTTATTTACTTTTCAGTATTTCCTTCCTTGTAACGCCTTAAAGGCACCAGTTGAACAATTTTAATTTCAAAGTTTATCTAATAAAGTGTGTTTCCTTTCTGGTTTACAAATTTGAATCTCTCGATTGTCTTTGAAATCATATCATACGCATTTCATCCCATGCATTTCATAACAGGTACCCATTACAGGTATCTTATCTTCTTCGCTGTTTATTTCAGCACTCATCATGTATGTTGAACCATTAACCGAGCAAGCCATCAAGGCCCTACAGGCCAGAATGCCCAAATTCAAGATTTGTTCATGAATCTAGCTAAGGGTCAGCAAGATCTGAAGACCCTGATTCTGAAGGAGAAGAAGAAGAAGAAGAAGAAGAAGAAGAAGAGGATAGTCATGTTTAACACTGGTCACAGGTTTGGAAATAGGCTACGGGATGAAGTTGATTTGACCACCTCATCTGGAGGAAAGGATAGTCAAGAAGAAAGGAGGGCTCCTAGCCCTATGGTCTCCGACAACGAGACAGACTTCGATGAAGACCAGTATCCTCCTGCTGAGGATAGATACAAGAAACTGGAAGACCGGTTGAGTGTGATGGAAGTTCAGAAGGTGCCTGGTCTGGACTTTGGTGATCTAGGTCTATCATCTGGGGTGGCGATTCCCCACAAGTTCAAGGCACCTGCCTTTGCTAAGTATGATGGAGTTTCTTGTCCGAAGTTGCACCTCCGGTCGTATGTAAGGAAGATTCAGCCGTACACCGCTGATAAGAACTTATGGATCCACTTCTTTCAAGACAGTCTCTCAGGGACTCAACTTGAGTGGTTTTATCAGTTGGACGGAGCCAGTATCCGCAGTTGGGAGGATTTGGCTACTGCTTTCTACAGGCAGTACAATACAATTCCGACCTCGCTCCCACGCGTACCCAACTCCAGGGTATGTCAATGGGAACGGGTGAAGGTTTCAAAGATTATGCTCAAAAGTGGAGGGACCTCGCCGGAAGAGTACAACCACCCTTGGTTGACCGGGAGCTTGTGGATATGTTTCTGGGGATCTTATCTGGTCCATTTTTCAACCATCTGATTGGAAGCTCTTTGTCTGGGTTTACAGAGCTAATTATGACTGGTGAAAGGATTGAGGCTGGTATTAAGGCTGGTAAGATACAAAAGGGTGCTTCATCGAGCACCAAGAAAAATCCTTTTAAGAAAGAGTCCAGTGTTGTCTACAGTTTGAAAAGCCAGAATAGACCTGAACGCCGCCAAGCTGTTAATGCGGTTGTTATTTCAAGACCTGTTGGTGCTCCTCAGCACAATAATCAACAAAAGGACGAGAAACCTCGAAGGCAATTCACCCGTCTCAGCATGACTTTGTCTCAGATCCTGCCACAGTTACTGAAAACCAATCTGGTGATTCCAAGGGAGGCCCCGAAGAATCCAAATATAACGTCACCAAAGTACAACCCTAATGCCCGTTGTGCTTTTCATTCGGATAGCCCGGGGCATGATACAGATGATTGTTGGGTCTTGAAGAACAAGGTACAAGACTTGATCGACGCGAAGGAGATTGAGTTCGGAGCACTAGAAAAGCCTAAACAAGATGCATGGGTGAATGCTATCGGGGATGACAATAATGAAGAGTTTGACATTGACAGCTGGATCAACCCAACTGCAGATGGTGGATTAAGCAACTGCACAGTGAAGGATTCTATGCTTGTTTCAGTTATCACCCAGTAATGAAACTTTTGTTTTGAATTTGTAACAGACAATGTTTTAAACTTTACGGTCCGGTGTCTTACCCGGGGCACCGTGGCTTCATTTGTGAGGGCTTTATGTGTGTCATTTTCATATATCATTAATAAAAGCATTGGACATTCTTGCATTTCAAATTTTGCGCTCCTTGTTTTTCCTTATTATATATTGCAAAATAGCTATTTTACACATACTCACGTATACAGGTCTACATCCACTCTGGATCCTACTGGTAACGACTCTGCTACTGCCAGTTATGACTTCAAAAATCCGATCAACTTAGCCGAAGACGAAGGTGAAGATGATTGCGAAGTACCTGGTGAGCTTGCAAGACTGCTACTCCAGGAAGAGAGGGCTATACAGCCGCACGAAGAGCCGGTAAAATCAGTGAATCTGGGTACAGAGACAGACAAGAAAGAAGTTAAGATCGGTGCAAATCTGGAGCTTAGTGTGAAGCAACGGTTGATTCATATGCTGCATGACTACATTGAGATCTTTGTTTGGTCTTACGAAGATATGTCTGGTTTGGATACTGATATTGTGGTTCATCGCCTGCCTACCAAGGAAGACTGTCCTCCAGTGAAACAGAATGTCCGCCGAATGCGCCCAGAGATGTCTGAGAAAATCAAGGCTAAAGTTATGAAACAGTTTGACGCCGGTTTTCTAGCAGTTACTTCTTACCCTCAGTGGGTGGCCAATGTGGTTCCTATGCCGAAGAAGGATGGTAAGGTTCTAATGTGTATGGACTACAGGGATTTGAACAGGGCAAGCCCCAAGGATGACTTCCCTCTGCCTCACATCGACGTTCTGGTTGACAACACCGCACAGCATAAAGTTTTCTCCTTTATGGATGGTTTCTCCGGTTATAATCAGATTAAAATGGCTCCCGAAGACATGGAGAAGACAACTTTTGTTACTCAGTGGGGTACTTTTTGCTACAAGGTCATGCCCTTTAGATTGAAGAATGCTGGGGCAACGTATCGGCGTGCCATGGTCGCTTTGTTTCATGACGTGATCCATCATGAGATTGAAGTATATGTCGACGATATGATTGCAAGGTCCTAGACTGAGGAAGAACACCTTGACCATCTGCAGAAGCTATTTGACAGGTTGAAGTTATACAAGCTGAGGTTAAACCCGAACAAGTGCACCTTCGGGGTGAGATCCGGTAAGCTATTGGGCTTCGTCGTAAGCGATAAAGGTATCCAAGTGGATCCTACAAAAGTGAAAGCTATACCAGAAATGCCTGCTCCCAGAACAGAAAAAGAAGTCAGAGGCTTTCTGGGACGTCTGAACTACATTGCCCGATTCATCTCACACCCGACTGCTACTTGTGAACAAAGCTTCAAGCTGCTGAAGAAAGATCAAGTGGTACATTGGAACGATGAATTCCAGGCCGCTTTCGAGAGGATCAAAGAGTATCTCCAAGAGCCGCTTATTCTGATGCCGCCAGTTGAAGGGAGACCCCTGATCTTATACTTGACAGTACTCAACAAATCAATGGGGTGTGTGCTGGGGCAGCATGACGAGTTTGGCCGAAAAGAGCATGTTATTTATTACCTTAGCAAAAATTTTACCGATTACGAGACCCGATACTCGTTGATCGAGAAAAATTGATGTGCTTTGGTATGGGCTGCTCGCCGGCTGAGATAGTATATGTTGACTCATACCACTTTGTTGATATCAAAGATGGATCCAATCAAGTGTATCTTCGAAAAGCCTGCCTTGTCTGGAAGAATAGCGAGATGGCAGATGATCTTGACTGAGTATGACATCCAGTACACGACTTAAAAGGCAATCAAGGGAAGTGTGTTGGCAGACCATTTGGCACATCAGGCAGTGGATGATTACCAGTCTATGAACTTTGAGTTTCCGGACGAGAATATCATGATAGTAACTGATTGTGAGACACCTGGACTGGACGAAGGACCTGAGGAGGGATCCCGATGGTCTATGTACTTTGATGGAGCTTCAAACGCTTTGGGTAATGGCATTGGTGCCGTGATCATATCTCCTAAAGGATCTCATACTCCATTTATCGCCCGACTATGTTTCAACTGCGCCAACAACATGGCGGAGTATGAAGCGTGCATTATGGGTCTTCGAGCAGCAATTGACCTAAGGATTAAGTTTCTGGGTGTCTTCAGAGATTCCGCTCTCGTGATCAGTCAGATCAAAGGTGAGTGGGATACGAAACACCCAAATCTTATTCCTTACAAGGAGTATGTATTGACATTGCTTCCCCATTTTGAGGAGATAACCTTTGAACACTTCCCTAGAGAGGAGAATCAGATGGCAGACGCACTGGCTACGATGTCTTCTATGTTCAAAGTTAATTGGGACAACGAAGCTCCCCAAATTATCATTGAAAAACTAGATGAACCTGCACATTGCTGTGCCATTGAGACTGAAGAGGTAGCGGATAAACCATGGTTTCATGAGGTGAAAAGGTATCTTGAAGCTCAGGAGTACCCCGCGGGGGCATCTGTTAATGACAAGAAATTTTTGAGGAGGTTTGCGGCAAAGTTCTTCATCAGCAATGGCATTCTTTACAAGCGTAACCATGATTCGACCTTACTGTAATGTGTGGATAAGAACGAAGCAGAAAGGATCATGGCGGATTTACATGAAGGTACTTTCGGAACTCATTCCAGTGGACACACCATGGAAAAGAAAATCCTTCGGGCAGGATAATATTGGTCCACAATGGAAGCCGACTGTTACCAGCATTCTCGGACATGTCATAAGTGTCAAGTCTATGCTGATAAGGTGCACATACCTCCAGTTCCTCTAAACATATTGACAGCTCCGTGGCCTTTTGCAATGTGGGGCATTGATATGATCGGCGAGATCAGACCTACAGCATCCAACGGGCATCGCTTTATCCTGGTACTGATTGATTACTTTATGAAGTGGGTTGAAGCAGCTTCCTTTTCTACGGTAACCAAGAACGTCGTGGCACGGTTTATTCGGCACAATCTAATATGTCGATACAGTGTACCAGAGAGGATCATTACGGACAATGGTACCAATCTCAACAACAAGATGATCACCGAGCTCTGCGAGCAATTCAAGATACAGCATCACAACTCTTCTCCCTACTGACCGAAGATGAATGGGGCTGTAGAAGCGGCTAATAAGAACACTAAGAAGATTGTGCAGAAGATGACGGTGACATACAAAGACTGGCACGAGATGTTGTCGTTTGCTCTTCATGGGTACCGTACCTCAGCACGGACGTCAACAGGGGCAACACCCTATTCCTTGGTGTGATCGGTGGAAATAGAACTGACTGTTTTTAGCTGGTTTCGCGAAATGTCGCGGTAAGCAAGAGTCGCCACCGTCTTTTATGTTCTCCAACATGGAAAGGACAAAAGCACAGCAAAATTCCTTATGAGAATGTTTCTCGGTTCGGGAGGTAGATTTATAGAAAGGGAAGGTGTTATCACCCTTTCTATCCGTGGTTATCCACGGGCTCTTAGGTACTTGCTCTTATGTTTTCAAAAATGTTTGTTTTTCCAATGTGTGTGGGTTTTTAAAAAAAGTTCGTTTGAAAACTTCTAGGTAACTCTTGTATCAGTCCTCAAGAGTGTATGAAGCATTGTTTGAAAACTTTTTTGAAAGTGTAAGGTGTGAAAAGTATTTTGTTTGTTTTGAAAAGAGCAAGTACCCATGAGTCATCTACCTACCCTAAGGAATTAAGCTGTGTAAGAGTCCTTTAGATAGTGATATCCCACCATTGAGAGATAGGTAGCACCATCGTTGGAGGTGTTCGGGTCAATTCGATTATCGGGACTGTGTGGTCACCGAAGCAATGGTAGGACAACTTAGAAGTAACCCTAACGTCCTAGATCCTTTTATCTGAGGCAACCATTTCGAGGCAACTGGATCTTTAGACAAAGGGTGACCTCTAAGACGTCCTATACTTGATGACCACGTTTCGAGGCAACGAGTGAATCGTACCCTAGGAGTGGCATGTGCTTTGTGTGTTCAATTTCAGTTTATGTTTTTTATACATGTTATTTGTGAGGTACGGGTTAATTTTATTTACATACATTCTTTCATGCAATTAACAGTTAGGGGTGCGGAAGGTAAATTGCGGAAAGATAAATTCTACGCTATTACAAGGCGCGGGTCTATACATCGCCAAAAATACAAAGACCCGTTTTGGTAAATATGTACGGAAAGTAAAGAAAGCAATAAACCTAATTACTATTACATTCTTGGAAGCAATTACATAATAATCAAAATAAAGTAAATGCGCGAATAAAAATTAATCGGGAACGTTCTAAGGGTTTTGACCCTCTCAAGAAAAGAAATTGAATTTTTTTGTCTTTTTTGTAATTAAATGAAATTAATAACTAATAATTAAACTAATTAATTAATTTATTAAAAGAAAATATTTTTTTGTGTTTTTTATGTTTTTTTAATGAAAATAAAATAAAGGAATTAAAATTTAAAGTTAATAAAACCTAATTCTAAACTTATTTTAAAAAAAAAGTTAAAGTTGCCTAAATAAACTATTTTATTTGTTAATATTTATTTTACAAAAATAAAATGAAATTAATAATGTTAGTTCTTTTTTTGATTTTTTATGAAAACATTAATTGGTTAATTGTTAATAATAAAAATAATTAAAAAGGTTAATAATTAAATTAGAAAATATAAAAAAAAGGAAAAGAAAAGAATAAACCAAGGGAAGGGGGTATGGGCCAGATTGGAGGGTGTGATTGGAATTTGAGGCCCATTTGAATCTTCAACCACGTTGACTCTTTCTGGTTGCCTACGCCCATGTTGACTCCAGAGCACCATGGTCCTCATGCTTGGCCCTTGGATTTGCACTGATGGACATTTGGCAGGCTGAGATGTGAGGCTTATGGTGCTCATCGTTTGGGAATCTGCACAAGAATGCATTTGAAAAAATAATATTGGAATTATGGGGGGACCTGGGAATCGAACCCAGGTCCCAGTGATGCCTAGCCACGTCTCTAACCACTGGGCCACTTGAGTGTTTTTGTTAACATAACAAACAAAGAAAATTAAATATGAAAAACAAATGTTATTCTGGAAATCAAAAAATCCGCGCGTTTATTTGAATGCACCAATCCCTTGTTGCCACGCCCTTCGTCTTCAACCTTTCCTGTAAAAATATAAAACACATAGCGGGGGTTTTAAACCCCCACAAAATGCAAGCATTTGAAAATAGCGATTAGACGCTCGTGCAAAATAAATTGGGCGCGAGGTATGTTTCATGTTCGTCTCATCATGCTGAGTTTGACCATGTATGTTTGGAGTCTTGATTTTACAGTATAGCAAAAGCCCCAAATCTAAACCTTAAGAACCCTAAAATGTTTTAATGGCAAGTCACGATTTTGTATGTTACACTGCAATTAAACCATGCCAAAAGTTCCCTGTGCATTCATACAGTACAGAACAAACAAGAAATTGGGTTAATAATGCATGGAATATGGATTTCGTTTCTCAAAATAATTGACAAACCGTGGGGGCGTGATGAGCGATTCTTTGAGGTTTTTGGCTTGTTGATGATTGCAAATCGTGCCTGGGAGTGTTGGGAGTGTATTTGGATCAAAAGGAAGGCTTGAATTATGCTGGAAATTGGTTTTCAGTTTGTGACTTTTCTCTTGAAATTTTGAAATTGGTTATGCTGCCTCTGAGTTTTCTAGGCCGTGAATCATGTGTGGGAGGCTTGCATATATGTCTAGCAATGAGAATCAATCAATATAATGGACCTTTAAGCCTTGCAATGAAGTTTGAGATTTTGCCATGACCACCATTAAACAACTTGCCATTTTTGCTCCAAATTTGAATTTTTATGCTTGAAATAGGATGTACACGAAATTGGTATGTGTTTCATGATGCATCAAGGCTATTCAAACTCAAAGATATCCCTTAATTAATTTCTTTGATTTTTATTTGAATTTTAAAGATTTAAAATGAATTAAATCAAATAAAATTAAATAAAAATAGAAAAATTAATTTTTAATCTTGAAATAAAACATGGGACACGTGGGAGGCATGGAAAAGCTGAACCAAGTGGAAAAAGTGGGCCCTTTTTGTCAAAAATGAAATTTCAAGGATAGTTGACTTTGGCCATTTCACAAAAATTTCCCAACTTCTCCAATGCATATCTTGCTCAATTTTGATCATATGAACATGTTCTTGGACATTTTGGAAAGTTCTTGAAGTCCTCTAACCAATGCCTTTGGTCCCATGTCATTTTGATTTACCAATCTCAAGTTATGGTCTTTGACTTAAAGTGCCTTTTTGTTGACTTTTGAAAATGACCTATAATGTTGAAATTGATAACTTTTTGTGAGAGCATTTCTTGGACTTGGAATGTGTAGATGAGTTGTAGGAAATGTCTTCCCCTTCAAGATGAGCATTGGATGGGATTTTTATGATGAACCATGAAAAAGTTATGCCTTAGTCAAATTACAGTTGACTTTTCAGCTGTCCAAAAATAGAAACTTTTGACAGCTTGATGATTTTTGAGCCATTCTTGTGAAATCATGGTCAAGATTTGACCAAATGATGATCGTGGCTTCAAAATAAGATGTTGACCAAAAATTTTGACTTTTGACTGCCAAATGACCATTTTACCCCTACAGTTGATTGTGAAGCAATTAGGGTTTTTGACTGTGCAACTTGACCTTGTGAGCCTTGAAACTTGACATGTAGGTGCTTGACAATGTATATGAGCATATGGGACTTAATTGAGCCTTTGAAAACCTCAACTTCCTTGAAGGAACCAAAACCCTAATTTGACTGGCTTAGGAGGGTGCTTGACTGTGTAGCCCTTGAGTGGACTTGAGCAAATTGAGATGATGCTTGTCAAAACCCTGAAGAAAATGGGAGGGCAAATTTTGGGGTACAACAGTTGCCCCTGTTCAATCATCTTAGACCTGAGGATGTAGATTGGCTTGTGTGCCTTTCGTGATCCGAAGGTGGAAGATGATTGAACACTAGAGTGCCCAGAAATTTGCACTCACATAGTAGAGTATCAGCAGTGTGATGTCGGGAATGGGATTACAGATGCCATTTGGAGAGATGGTGGATAGGAGGATGGGCTTATAGATGCCATCTGGAGATGTGACAGAACCATGTCGGGAATAGGCTTATAGATGCCATTTGGAACTGTGATGGATAGGGGGATGGGCTTATAGATGCCATCTGGAGATGTGACAGAACCTTGTCGGGAATGGGCTTATAGATTCCATTTGGAACTGTGATGGATGGTTGTGGAGATGGGCTTATAGATGCCATTTAGGTGTCGATCGCGTAAGAGATTCCTTAGTGAGAACTTGCGTACCTGAGAAAGAAAGATAATTACCTGGCCTGTTACAGGGGTTGATCTTCAAACTCTTCATGCAGACATGCCCTGGCTGGATACAGGTATCGAATCTACAATTGGTTACTCACAGATGTGCCCTGGCTGGATATAGGAATCGAATCTTCAAACTCTTCAGACGTGCCCTGGCTGGATACAGGAATCGAATATGGAAATAGTCGTCAACAGATATGCCCTGGATGGATACAGGAATCGAATCTTCAAACTCTTCAGACGTGCCCTGGCTGGATACAGGAATCGAATCTGGAAATAGTCGTCAACAGATATGCCCTGGCTAGATACAGGAATCGAATCTTCAAACTCTTCAGACGTGCCCTGGCTGGATACAGGAATCGAATCTGGAATTAATCGTCAACAGATATGCCCTGGCTGGATACAGGAATCGAATCTTCAAACTCTTCAGATGTGCCCTGGCTGGATACAGGAATCGAATCTGGAAATAGTCGTCAACAGATATGCCCTGGCTGGATACAGGAATCGAATCTTCAAACTCTTCAGACGTGCCCTGGCTGGATACAGGAATTGAATATGGAAATAGTCGTCATCAGATATGCCCTGGCTGGATACAGGAATCGAATCTTCAAACTCTTTAGACGTGCCCTGGCTGGATACAGGAATCGAATCTGGAATTAATTGTCAACAGATATGCCCTGGCTGGATACAGGTATCGAATCTGGAATTGCGACAGTTGATAGTAATTTGGATTGACCTTTTTCCTGAAAAGGTAAAACATCAGTTGTATGCAATGCATGATGTATGAAAAGCATGATGTCATGATGTTCTCAAAAATAGATGAGATTGTATGATATGATGCGTATGTGTATGCATTATGGTGTATGATAATGCAATGTTTATGAATGTATTTTCGTCTAGGAAAATAAATCCTTGACGAATGCCGAGAAGCTGAATCCTGGGTTGATGTTGAAGAGTGAAGTTCTTCATTTCCGCTGGGGATGATGGTTGCAAGAATAAACTGGTAGGAGAAGATGACTCCGTTGGGGAATAAACTTGTCGGAGAGATACTCTGCGGGGAATTACTCTATGGGGAGAGATACTTCGCTGAGGTTTGATGATAACTCCGCTGGGGATACCGTTGATGAGTTATGTTGGAAGATTTGATGAACTCCGCTGGGGATAGGAAGAACCCCTCCGATGACGATCTTTCCGTGGTAATTGGCTGAGGATAACCCAGTTATAAGCTCTGGTGGAGAATAACCTTTGAATAAAGTCGGGGAGACGCGTTCGTGCTCTGCAGGGGATAAGCTTCCAGAATCTACTGGGGATAAGCTTCCTACTGGGGAGATTGATTCAACTCTCCTGGGGAGACTTTGGACTGTACTGGGGAATGGTTCCACTGGGGTGTATGGTATTCCGCCGGGGAACAATCTTATATTAAGACTGTCGGGGATGCTTGCTTAGGAACATCTGTATACTCCGCTAGGGAACATTGAGATTTTCTGGGGATACCCAACTTCCTTAAGGCTGACAGTAGACTAACTCTGCTTGGGGAGAGTATCACTGACTTGTTGGGGATACTGTGCCTTTTCGGGGCTGATGGGAGGCCAACTCTGCTTGGGGAGAATTGTTGAATCTTGTCTTACTCTGCGGGGAGTGAAGGTATCTTGGTCATGTTCTTCAGCTGAACTTACCTTGGTACCTCGGTGGACAGAGCAACCAGATCACTCGGACAACTCGTTATTGCCCCTGTTTCTGTGGGAGAAAAAAGACCTAGGAGGTGCTTGATAACTGCTGATTGACAAATCTTCTTCTGGTAGGCAAGTGACGAGATGACGGGACGTAGTCGTACGCTTTAATCCCTAATTGTTGCCTGGACCGCCCTTTCGGGTTTTCAGTCCACCGGGATACCCTTTTTTTCCCAAGCCGCCTTTTCAGGTTTTCGACTTGCCGGGTGTACAGATTTTTCATTTTCATCCCTTATTTATGCCTGAACCCTTTTGATTCGCCGAGAAGCCCTTGTTTTTGCCTAGGTGTGTCAACCTAGCGGGTCTTTGATTATGCGCAGTATTTTTTCGACTATGTCCGTGCTTTCAGGATGTAGGGAGGTGCCCCTATCAGTAGTGTTGCGTTGCCCTACTACCATAAGATCTTCGTTTGATCGTCCAATGCCCCAAGTGATCCAGATGGAGATTTGCCCCAAGCTGGTTGGCCTTTTGAGAGATTCTCCGAATCTTGACTTAACTGCCCCAGATGACGGACAATGATCGTGCCGTTCCCCTTGATTGGAAGTGTTTTTGTTCATTAGACATTCGTCGTGCGAACTTCTGTGTTGTTCAAACAAATAGTCATATGCAAGCAGTGTTATATTAAAAATGCAAAGCTTATGTCTGTCTTGAAGTTTTTGAAAATGCATTTTTCAGTGAAACAAGCAAATTATGTAATATGCGATGTCAACTCAAGATTTTACAGCGAGCCTTAAGGAGTCAGGATACCTTTGTAACAGTATGCTTTCGAATTAACCCATGCTTCAGCTAGGACTTTTGAGGGTTATAACGTGGCCTGGTTCACAGTTTAAGAAACAAAGGATAAAGGCTCAAATTATTTGTATCCACCCGCTCTTCGTGATGTTCTTCAAACCTCAACTCAGCTGATCGTGCATTAGACCTTGTTTGAGTCTTTGCTCTGATATACCAGTGATGGTTCAGATACTGACGGTCTATTTTGAATAGGCAGTCATTTCCTTTTGTCGAGGGTTTGTAGGGCCTCTTTCTTTTTTGATTTTTGATTTTGTTATCCCTGTTTTTTGCCTGAACTGTTTCTTTTGTGATTACAGTCCGCGGGATGCCCCAGTTTTCGAAAGTCTCCTTCATAGGTTTTGACTTATTGGGCTTTTATAATGACTGCCTATCCTTATGATTATAGGAACCATCATTGTCTTTTGTTTTGTAAGGAATCCTTTGATGTTGTTGATTATGCACTTGGATCGGCTGAGAGGACTACCCTGCCCCAGGTTATGATTAAGGGTTTTAATTTTCGAAAAGAAAAACTCCTACTTCTTTGGCTCAAAGGCGTTGACGAGGGATTATCTTCCTTATAACTCCAGTGTTTAGGAATTGAAACAATGCCTGTACCTCATCAGCGGGGTCTGTTCAAAAGCATACTGTAGATCGTGGTATCATTTTCGTCATCCTCCCTCAAGAGGCTTAGAATTATTAACCGAGCGTTGATCATCACAAAAAAAAAATGAAAGCAATTTGAATATAGTGAAAATAATTGGATTAATTCAAAAACAGACATATGCAGTGCATTAATGAAATAAAAGAGTTTGCTATGACATTAATTGTTTGTATAAGCAAAAATTACAACTCGGAAATTCAAATAAACAAAAGCCTTCAATGATTGGGCAAAGGAGCAGTGATTATGTTTCAAACTGAATCTCTCCGGCGTCAATCATGTCTTGGACCTTGTTCTTCAGAGCCCAATAGTTGTCTGTAGTATGCCCCGGGCTATCAGAATGGTATGTGCACCTATCGTTGGGATGATAGTTAGGAGCAGAAGTGTTTGGATTCCGGAGAGGAGCCCTTAAGGTAATCAGCCCTGCCTTCAACATTTGCTGTAGCGCTTGATCCAGTGACATGTTGATCTTAGTGAACTGTCTCTTGGGTGCGACCTCCTTACGTTGCTGCCCCTATCCTTGTTTAGCAGGCCTAGGATTAAAGATCTGGGTTGCCCCTACATGTTGATCATGGCGACCCTTTTTACTATGAACAGCATTGGACTCCTTCTTCCCACTGTAAGGCTTTTTATGAGCATCAGCAGGTGCAGCTTCTTGAATCTTTCCAGCCTTGATACCATCTTCAATCCTCTCCCCGGTCAAGATCAAATCCGTAAACCCAGCAGAAGAATTCCCAATCAGATGGTTGAAGAAAGGACCAGACAGGGTCCCCAAGAACATGTCAACGAGCTCACGGTCAGTCAAAGGTGGCTGCACCCTTCCAGCCAGGTCTCTCCACCTTTGCGCATATTCCTTAAAACCTTCACCCGTCCCCAGTGACATACCCCGGAGTTGGGTACGTGTAGGAGCGAGGTCGGCCTTATACTGATACTGCTTATAAAAAGCAGTAGCCAAGTCCTCCCAGTTACGAATAGTGGTTCCATCCAGCTGATAGAACCATTCGAGTTGAGTCCCTGAAAGACTCTCCTGGAAGAAATGGATCCATAGATTCTTGTCTGCCGTGTAGGGCTGGATCTTCCTTGCGTATGAACGGAGGTGCAGCTTAGGACAGGAAGCCCCGTCGTACTTCACAAAGGTAGGCGCCTTGAACTTGTGTGGGATCACCACCCCAGAAGATAACCCCAAGTCTCCAAAATCCAACCCAGGCACACGTTGAATCTCCATAGCATTCAGTCGGTCCTCTAGTTGCTTGTATATGTCCTCAGCCGAAGGGTACTGTTCATCATTGAAATCTGTCTCGGTGTCAAAGACTACGGGACTAGGAACCCTTCCCTCTTGGTGACTGCCTTCCCCAACAGATGGAGTAGTCCGCTCAGCTTCATTCTGCAGTGTATTCCCAGATCTGCGTCTAGGGTTGAACAAAACAATCCTCTTCTTCTTTTTCTTCAAAAGTAGGGTCTTCAATTCCTGTTGTCCTTGGGCTAAGCTCATGACCAGCTCCTGGAACTGGGCGTTCTGGGCCTGGAGGGCCTTGATAGCTTGTTCATTGGATGATTCAGGATTCATGATGACTGCTGAAATAAACAGCGAAGAAGGTTAAGCAACATGTATAACAGAGTACCTGTAATGCAATGATATGTATGTATGCATGCAATGTTTTCAAGGATCTCGTGGGGTAAACAAGAAAAGTTGTTAGGATTTAAATTTCGTAGCTTGATTGAAGGAACTTCATTTTGTTGAGAGTCCTTCTTCAAGAGTCAAGGCTCACCATATCGAGTGGGTCATAGCCCCTGACTCAAGTTATCAACCTTGGCTAGAGGAAAATAAATCCCCTTTGCCCCTTGCTAGACATCATGACCTGCATCACAAACCCTCGAGATCCTTAAAATGGATTAGTCCTTATGCAGGATGTATGCAATGGTATGATGGCATGATGTTATGCTATGCGTGGAGTGATGTAAGTAAACCCTGTTATGAGTCCAGGTTAAGGACTGTAAACAAACCCTGCAAGAAACTCATGTGTTAGATAACAAGCATGCAAGTAGTCAAGTTTGAAAGCACACAAGTCACACAAGACAGCCCTTAGAGTTTAGGCCAGCATGAAGTTTGGGGTACTACCCTCTTGAAGTTGGTGGGCTCAAAACATGTCCTATCAAAAGTAACCGGGTTCTAGAGGATCCCAATATCACTGACTACCCTCAATCGGTCATAACTCCAGCGTCGCAATCTTTTCTTGCGGCCAGAACCATCGCGAGAGTTTAGCCTCAATCGGTGTAGCATATTGCTACTGTTCTATGGCCAAGTTGGGTCACATTATGGTTCTAAGGTCGGTTGGTGATTAATGACTCCTCAGAAGACCCATATTCTCCTCGTTGCAACACAAGGGATATCGGTACAGACCAAGGTGCCACACCAACGTAGCCACTGCTTCATCTGTGTCGGTCTATGCCGGACAGGTCCCTCACAACTTATGCTACCTAAAAGGGTATTCCCCAGATCCGGGTTAGGATCTATAAAACTCTGATGCAGCCCACAACAATAAAGCAAACAAAACATTCAATTGAAAACATAAGAGCGGTCTAATCCTAAGGTACACCTCACTTTAAAAATTTCCCCAGCAGAATCGCCAGTTCTGTGATCGATGGAAATAGAACTGACTGTTTTTAGCTGGTTTCGCGAAATGTCACGGTAAGCAAGAGTCGCCACCGTCTTTTATGTTCTCCAACATGGAAAGGACAAAAGCACAGTAAAATTCCTTATGAGAATGTTTCTCGGTTCGGGAGGTAGATTTATAGAAAGGGAAGGTGTTAGCACCCTTTCTATCCGTGGTTATCCACGGGCTCTTAGGTACTTGCTCTTATGTTTTCAAAAATGTTTGTTTTTCCAATGTGTGTGGGTTTTGAAAAAAAGTTCGTTGGAAAACTTCTAGGTAACTCTTGTATCAGTCCTCAAGAGTGTATGAAGCATTGTTTGAAAACTTTTTTGAAAGTGTAAGGTGTGAAAAGTATTTTGTTTGTTTTGAAAAGAGCAAGTACCCATGAGTCATCTACCTACCCTAAGGAATTAAGCTGTGTAAGAGTCCTTTAGATAGTGCTATCCCACCATTGAGAGATAGGTAGCACCATCGTTGGAGGTGTTCGGGTCAATTCGATTATCGGGACTGTATGGTCACCGAAGCAATGGTAGGACAACTTAGAAGTAACCCTAACGTCCTAGATCCTTTTATCTGAGGCAACCGTTTCGAGGCAACTGGATCTTTAGACAAAGGGTGACCTCTAAGACGTCCTATACTTGATGACCACGTTTCGAGGCAACGAGTGAATCGTACCCTAGGAGTGGCATGTGCTTTGTGTGTTCAATTTCAGTTTATGTTTTTTATACATGTTATTTGTGAGCTACGGGTTAATTTTATTTACATACATTCTTTCATGCATTTAACAGTTAGGGGTGCGGAAAGTAAATTGCGGAAAGATAAATTCTACGCTATTACAAGGCGCGGGTCTATACATCGCCAAAAATACAAAGACCCGGTTTGGTAAATAAGTACGGAAAGTAAAGAAAGCAATAAACCTAATTACTATTACATTCTTGGAAGCAATTACATAATAATCAAAATAAAGTAAATGCGCGAATAAAAATTAATCGGGAACGTTCTAAGGGTTTTGACCCTCTCAAGAAAAGAAATTGAATTTTTTTGTCTTTTTTGTAATTAAATGAAATTAATAACTAATAATTAAACTAATTAATTAATTTATTAAAAGAAAATATTTTTTTTGTGTTTTTTATGTTTTTTTAATGAAAATAAAATAAAGGAATTAAAATTGAAAGTTAATAAAACCTAATTCTAAACTTATTTTAAAAAAAAAGTTAAAGTTGCCTAATTAAACTATTTTATTTGTTAATATTTATTTTACAAAAATAAAATGAAATTAATAATGTTAGTTCTTTTTTTGATTTTTTATGAAAACATTAATTGGTTAATTGTTAATAATAAAAATAATTAAAAAGGTTAATAATTAAATTAGAAAATATAAAAAAAAAGGAAAAGAAAAGAATAAACCAAGGGAAGGGGGTATGGGCCAGATTGGAGGGTGTGATTGGAATTTGAGGCCCATTTGAATCTTCAGCCACGTTGACTCTTTCTGGTTGCCTACGCCCATGTTGACTCCAGAGCACCATGGTCCTCATGCTTGGCCCTTGGATTTGCACTGATGGACATTTGGCAGGCTGAGATGTGAGGCTTATGGTGCTCATCGTTTGGGAATCTGCACAAGAATGCATTTGAAAAAATAATATTGGAATTATGGGGGGACCTGGGAATCAAACCCAGGTCCCAGTGATGCCTAGCCACGTCTCCAACCACTGGGCCACTTGAGTGTTTTTGTTAACATAACAAACAAAGAAAATTAAATATGAAAAACAAATGTTATTCTGGAAATCAAAAAATCCGCGCGTTTATTTGAATGCTTCAATCCCTTGTTGCCTCGCCCTTCGTCTTCAACCTTTCCTGTAAAAATATAAAACACATAGCGGGGGTTTTAGACCCCCACAAAATGCAAGCATTTGAAAATAGCGATTAGACGCTCGTGCAAAATAAATTGGGCGCGAGGTATGTTTCATGTTCGTCTCATCATGCTGAGTTTGACCATGTATGTTTGGAGTCCTGATTTTACAGTATAGCAAAAGCCCCAAATCTAAACCTTAAGAACCCTAAAATGTTTTAATGGCAAGTCACGATTCTGTATGTTACACTGCAATTAAACCATGCCAAAAGTTCCCTGTGCATTCATACAGTACAAAACAAACAAGAAATTGGGTTAATAATGCATGGAATATGGATTTCGTTTCTCAAAATAATTGACAAACCGTGGGGGCGTGATGAGCGATTCTTTGAGGTTTTTGGCTTGTTGATGATTGCAAATCGTGCCTGGGAGTGTTGGGAGTGTATTTGGATCAAAAGGAAGGCTTGAATTATGCTGGAAAGTGGTTTTCAGTTTGTGACTTTTCTCTTGAAATTTTGAAATTGGTTATGTTGCCTCTGAGTTTTCTAGGTCGTGAATCATGTGTGGGAGGCTTGCATATATGTCTAGCAATGAGAATCAATCAATATAATGGACCTTTAAGCCTTGCAATGAAGTTTGAGATTTTGCCATGACCACCATTAAACAACTTGCCATTTTTGCTCCAAATTTGAATTTTTATGCTTGAAATAGGATGTACACGAAATTGGTATGTGTTTCATGATGCATCAAGGCTATTCAAACTCAAAGATATCCCTTAATTAATTTCTTTGATTTTTATTTGAATTTTAAAGATTTAAAATGAATTAAATCAAATAAAATTAAATAAAAATAGCAAAATTAATTTTTAATCTTGAAATAAAACATGGGACACGTGGGAGGCATGGAAAAGCTGAACCAAGTGGAAAAAGTGGGCCCTTTTTGTCAAAAATGAAATTTCAAGGATAGTTGACTTTGGCCATTTCACAAAAATTTCCGAACTTCTCCAATGCATATCTTGCTCAATTTTGATCATATGAACATGTTCTTGGACATTTTGGAAAGTTCTTGAAGTCCTCTAACAAATGCCTTTGGTCCCATGTCATTTTGATTTACCAATCTCAAGTTATGGTCTTTGACTTAAAGTGCCTTTTTGTTGACTTTTGAAAATGACCTATAATGTTGAAATTGATAACTTTTTGTGAGAGCATTTCTTGGACTTGGAATGTGAAGATGAGTTGTAGGAAATGTCTTCCCCTTCAATATGAGCATTGGATGGGATTTTTCTGATGAACCATGAAAAAGTTATGCCTTGGTCAAGTTACAGTTGACTTTTCAGCTGTCCAAAAATAGAAACTTTTGACACCTTGATGATTTTTGAGCCATTCTTGTGAAATCATGGTCAAGATTTGACCAAATGATGATCGTGGCTTCAAAATAAGATGTTGACCAAAAATTTTGACTTTTGACTGCGAAATGACCATTTTACCCCTATAGTTGATTGTGAAGCAATTAGGGTTTTTGACTGTGCAACTTGTCCTTGTGAGCCTTGAAACTTGACATGTAGGTGCTTGACAATGTATATGAGCATATGGGACTTGATTGAGCCTTTGAAAACCTCAACTTCCTTGAAGGAACCAAAACCCTAATTTGACTGGCTTAGGAGGGTGCTTGACTGTGTAGCCCTTGAGTGGACTTGAGCAAATTGAGATGATGCTTGTCAAAACCCTGAAGAATATGGGAGGGCAAATTTTGGGGTACAACACTTGGTATATGGTATGGAGGTTGTCTTGCCCATCGAAGTTCAGATACCCTCTCTCCGAATCATGAAGGATGCAGGTTTGAGTGAAGATGACTGGATTCAGACTCGGCTTGATCAGCTAAACTTAATCATCGAAAAGAGACTTACTGATATTTGTCATGGTCAGACGTACCAAAAACGGATGATCAAGGCATTTAAGAAGAAAGTTAGACGACAAGAGTATCAATTTGGGGATCTGGTAATCAAGCGCATTATTCTACCTCAAGGTGATCCCAGGGGAAAATGGACCCCTACTTACGAAGGGCCATTTGTGGTTAAGAACATTTTCTCAGGAGGAGCTATGATTCTAACCAACATGGATGGTGACGACCTTCCTCGCCCCGTCAATGCAGACATAGTGAAAAGATACTACGCATAATCAAAGACCCGCTAGGTTAACTGGCCTAGGCAAAAATAAGGGCTTCCCGGCAAACCAAAAGGGTTCGGGAAAAAATAAGGAATGAAAATGAAAAATATGTACACCCGGCAAGTCGAAAACCTGAAAAGGCGACTTGGGCAAAAAAGGGTATCCCGGTGGACTGAAAACCCGAAAGGGAGGTCCAGGAAAAAATTAGGGATCAAAGCGTAACACTATGTCTTATTGGATCACCTTGCATCCAGACTTCGGTATCAACTATCAAGCTCGGACGACACTAATCAATCTGATTCACCTTCAATCAGTAGCAAAGAGATGAGATGCTTGAAGACATAAAGGCAATAGCAGAGTTGGAACCCAGTGGGATTATTCACATAGCTGTTTTGTTTTCTTTTCATAAATTGTATAAATTTTATTTGTTCGGCGGTGTTCTCTTACTAGGACGTCAGCCTCTTGTACAAAAATGCCTATTTACATGCCAAACTTTGAAATCAATGAAAATTTATTTTCAAAGAAATTTCAAATTGTTTTTTCCTTTATCTGTTTTGTTTTGCAAAGAACGTCATGATAGCTCTCCCCAGCTGAGACTTGCAACCGTGAACGAATCAGCAATGGTAGCTCTCCCCAGCTGAGACTTGCAACCATGAACGAATCAGCAATGCTCTCCCCAAGCATAGTTTATCTACCATCAGCACTAGAAAGGCTTGATGTCCCCGGCAGTCTTAATATTCCCCAACGGAGTATAAGAACGTTCCCCGGTAGAATACAAGATACCCCTAGTGGAGTCAATATTTCCCCAGCGTAGTCTAAAAATCTCCCCCAATGGAGTTGAAGCATTATCCCCAGTAGACTTTGGAAGTTTATCCCCAGTGGAGTACAAAAATAAATCTTCCCAGCAGAATTCAAAGGATCATTCCCAGTAGAACTCAAAGGATTATCCCCATAAAAGTCTAACATGGTTATCCCCAGCAAGTTTCAACTGAAAGATCAACCCCATCGAAGTTCTTTCCTTTCACAAACAGGAAATTCAATCCTCAACAGATTCAACATCACCAACAATGGGAATCCATCCCCAGTAGAGTTTATCAGTGGAATCTTCAGCAGAGCATCTCTTCCCCACAGAGTAATCTCCTCATCAGTTTATTCCCCAACGGAGTTATCTTCTCCTGTAGGTTTATTCTCGCAATCACCTTCATTCACCATCCCCAGCGGAAACGAAGAATTCAACTATATTCTCCAGCAGCTATCCGGGATTTATTTTCCCCAGCTAAAATATTACATTTCCATACATCATAATACATGCATATACGCATCATACCACACAATCTCATTTATTTTGAGAACATCATTGCTTGATCCATATCATGCATTGCGTATAACTGACCTTTACCTTTCAGGAAGGATGCAATTAAATTCTCAGTTATATCAAAAGACCTCCTCTGGTTCAGTCAGATCGTCGATAAGATCTCCCTGATTCGTATTCCAGTTGAAGTCATTCCAAGACCTTGTCTGGTCCAGTTAAATCGATTCCTAAAGATTTTTCTGATTCCGATCCAGTCAAAGTTATTCCAAGACCTTGTCTGGTCCAGTTAAATTGATTCCTAAAGATTTTTCTGATGCCGATCCAGTCAAAGTTATTCCAAGACCTTGTTTGGTCCAGTTAAATCGATTCCTAAAGATTTTTCTGATGCCGATCCAGTCAAAGTTATTCCAAGACCTTGTCTGGTCCAGTTAAATCAATTCCTAAAGATGTTTCTGATGCCGATCCAGTCAAAGTTAATCCAAGACCTCCTCTGGTTCAGTCAGATTGCTGATAAGATCTTCCTGATTCGTATTCCAGTTGAAGTTATTACAAGACTCTTGTCTGGTCCAGTTAAATCGATTCCTAAATATTTTTGTCATGCCGATCCAGTCAAAGTTAATCCAATACCTCCTCTGGTTTAGTCAGATCGCCGATAAGATCTCCCTGATTCGTATTCTAGTTGAAGTTATTCCAGGACTCTAGTCTAGTCCAGTTAAATCGATTCCTAAAGATTTTTCTGATGTCGATCCAGTCAAAGTTAATCCAAGACCTCCTCTGGTTCAGTCAAATCGCTGATAAGATCTCCCAGATTCGTATTCCAGTTGAAGTTATTCCAGGATTCTTGTCTGGTCCAGTTAAATCGATTCCTAAAGATATTTTTGATGTCGATCCAGTCAAAGTTAATCCAATACCTCGTCTGGTTCAGTTATATCGCCGATAAGATCTCCCTGATTCGTATTCCAGTTGAAGTTATTCCAAGACTCTTGTCTGGTCCAATTAAATCGATTCCTAAAGATTTTTCTGATGCCGATCCAGTCAAAGTTCATCCAAGACCTCCTCTGGTTCAATCAGATCGCCGATAAGATCTCCCTGATTCGTATTCCAGTTGAAGTTATTCCAAGACTCTTGTCTGGTCCAGTTAAATCGATTCCTAAAGATTTTTATGATGCTGATCCAGTCAAAGTTAATCCAAGACCTCCTCTGGTTCAGTTAGATCGCCGATAAGATCTCCCTGATTCCTATTCCAGTTGAAGTTCAGACCACATATCAACAGTCTCCAAATGGCATCTGTAAGCCCATTCCCGACATCACCAGGTTGATACCACTTCATGCGAGTGCAAATTTCTGGGCACTCTAGTGTCCAATCATCTTCCACCTTCGGATCACGAAAGTCCCGAAAGCCAGTCTATATCCTCAGGTTTAAGAAGATTGAACAGGGGCAGCTGTTGTACCCCAAAATTTTCCCGCCCATATTTCTCAAAACATTTCAAGAAAAGTCTCCAAGTGGCTCAAGATTGCTCAAGAGTTGGACAGTCAAGCTATCTCATAAGGCAGTCAACCTCAAATTAGGGTTTTGTGTTGCATCAAGGTCCTTGCATCCAAATGACCTCAAGTGCTCCCCAATGTCCTAATATGTTATCAAGATCATCCATGTCAAATTTCAAGCTTTGCATAGGAAGTTTGGTCAGTCAATTGCTCAAAGGGTCCCAAAATCGACTATGGTAGGGCAAAAGTCAACTGTGACCCAAATACAGTCAAACTTCAAGATATTTTGTCAAAATTCTCATTTTAAAGTATATTTCATCATTTGATCAAGGGTTGATCAGGATTCATCAAGAATTTCTCAAAATTCATCAAGACTCAAAAGTTGCTAAATTAGGGTTTTGTAGGAAAAGTCAACTCAACTTTGACCAAGCATAACTTTCTCATACTTTATGAGAAATGACCCATCCAAAGCTCATTTTGAAGAGGATGCAATTTCCTACAATCCATATTCACACCCCAAGATCAAGAAATGCACTCACAAAAAGTTACAAATTTGGACATTATAGGTCATTTTTGAAAGTCAACAAAGACACCTTTTTTGCCAAAGCATATAACTTGAGCATGGAATATCAAAATGCGATGAGACCAAATGGGTTGGTTAGAGGACATCTCAAGATTTATAAAAAGTCCAAGAACACTTCCAAAAGTTCAAAATTGAAGAAGTTATGCATTGTTGAAGTTGGGCATTTTTCCAAAATTGCCAAAAGTCAACTATCCCTAAAACTTCAAATTTTGTCAAATGGGCCCATTCTTTTCCACTTGATTTGATCTTGTCACACTACACACGTTTCCTAGCTTCAGCCTTATGTCCATTTATCAATTTTTCTATTTTATTGGATTTTTTATTGAATTAATTCATTTTAAATCAATTTAAATCAAATAAAATCCCGAAACTTGATTACATGGGATCTTTTTCTATTTTCAGGACCTAATCATCATCAATGACATGATCAAATCCGTATCAAGATTTTCATGTGCAAAAATATTGGATTTTGGCCCAAATTGGAAGGTTTTCAATGGAGGATCAAATCAACTCTCCAAGCCATAATGTACAAGGATTCAGTCCACAAGATTTGACCTAATGCATTGCTCGTTACATATACAAGTGAAAGGCACACGAATTAGAGGGGAGAGGTTGCAGAATCACAAAAAGCAAACTTGAAAATTTGGCAAAAAAGCTTGAAACTAAAATCGTGCATATAGGCGGTTTCAACACCAAATCTCAACGCTAATCACTTGCTGGACATCCATTGAAGCGAAACCAACACCTAACAAGCTTTCATACGCGCCCTAGAGCACTATAAGCATCTCACAAATCCTCTATGTTCATGAAATCTTAAATCTTTATTCTTGCATCCATTCTCAAAAACGATTGCATATTCTGATTCCTCATGACATTTGCTAACTTTCTGTAATAATTAATTTCATTCTTGTGTTGTATATCGTAAAACGCCATTTAAGGGTTCTTTAGGTTTTTTTTAGGGCTTTCCATTACAGGGATAATTGGTTTGTAAGAAGGGTACCATCTTGCTCAGGGGAACAAGACGAGTTCATCCATGGTATCACTTTTCATTTATATGGCCTGAGATGGATGTTTGAATTGACCTATGCCTTTTGCTGCGGATTCAAATCTGCAGGTAATCTCTGTATAAATCCAAGGACAGGGACGACAATGTGTCCCCATCCGGTTGCTCCATTCAAATTTCCGCGCTTTATTTTTTATTTCTGGCATAATTACACGTTTTCATATATTATATTTAGTTTGTATTTAGCTAACAATTGAAAAGCAGTGGTGCAGTGGTAGACGTGTTATCCAATGGATAATAGGACCTGGGTTCGAATCCCAGGTCCCCCAAATGCATATTATTATTTTTCTTCAGGAAATCCAACGCGTTTCAGGAGTTGTGGTTCACCATACACCATCATCCAATCATCTGCCAGATGGCCACAGGCCAGATCTGGTGGTCCATATTGAAGGCCTATGGTGGGATCCAGTCAAAGGGCGCGTGGAGAATCCAATAGTCAACCAGGCTTGCATCTAAATGGGCCATGGAAATTGCTATCAAGACCCCTCTAATCAGGCCCATATACTCCTAAACTCTCTCTTATTTCTCTTTATTATTTCTCTTATTTATTTATTGTTATTATTTTTATATTTACTAACCAATCAAACTTTTTTTTTCTTAATAAAATTAAAACCAAAAAAACATTTTCATTATTAAAATTAATTTCCAACATTTTATTTTTGTTAAATAAATGAATTTAATTAATTTAGTTTAATTAGGAAATAAGTTTAATATCTTTTGCAAATAATTAAAATTAATTTAGACGATTAGGTTTTATTAACTTTGATTAATTTATTTTTATTTCTTTAAATATCAAAAAAACCAAAAAAAATATTATTTTTAATTAGTTTATTAATTTAATAATTTAACTTAGTTTAATTTCTTTTTTCATTTTAAATAACAAAAAAATCTTTTCTTTAATAAGTAAAGGGTCAAAACCCTTGAATACGCCCGATTTAATTTCTCGCACGCGATCCATTTTCATTCAATATTGTATTTGTTTCCCGGAATGTAATAGTTTTAATAGGACTTTACTATTTTTATCGCTTTATTTATTTTCCGCATTTTAATTTCAAGGGTTGCTTTTGGCGATGTAAATACCCGACGCCTTGTAATAGTTAGATTTAATTTCCGCAATTTAATTCCCGCAACTTATAGACTATTAGATGTTTGATAATACGAATGCATGACAAGATCAGATGTTTTAACCTAAAATCAACATAGATAACCATTGACATGTAAAAAGATAAATAACTGAAAATAACACACTCGCACATGTGCACTCTTAGGGTACACCTCACTTGGTTGCCTTCGAACATGGTCATTGAGTATAGGAAGTTTTAGAGGTCGCCCTCTTGTCCAAAGATCATAGTTTCCTCGAAACGGTTGCCTCGGAAAAATGATTTAAGACATTAGGGTTACCGTTAAGGCGTCCTAACATTGCTTTAGTGACCACACGTCCCTTAATCGAATTGACCCTTAAACTCCAACGACGATGCTACCTACTCATCAATAGTGGGTTAGCATTGTCTAAAGGACATTAGCACAGATTGATTCCTTTTTCGAATAGGTAGATGGTTCTTAAGTACTTGCTCCTTTCAAAACAAAGCAAAACTTTTCACACTTACACCTTTCAAACAAAAACTTCTTCAAACCCACAAACACAAAGAAAAGCAATTTTGAAACACTTTGAGCAAGTACCTAAGAGCCCGTGGATAACCACGGATAGAAAGGGTTCTAACACCTTCCCTTTCTATAATCTACCCCCCGGATCCGAGAAACATCTCGAAAAAGGAATTTTTCTGTGCTTTTTTCCTTTCCTTGTTGGATAAAATAAAAGACGGTGGTGACTCTTGCTTACCACGACATTTTGCGAAAACAAATGCAAAACGCAAAGCAGCATTCCAAAAAACAGTTAGTTCTCTCCCACCGTATCACAGCCCAGAAATGGTTGCCTCGGATATTGTTGCCTCAAAAAAATGATCTAAGACATTAGGGTTACCGCTAAGGCGTCCTAACATTGCTTTGGTGACTGTAAGTCCCTCATTCTAATTGATCCTTAAACTCCAACGACGATGCTACCTACTCATCAATAGTGGGATAGCATTTCATAAAGGACATTAGCATGAACGATTCCTTTTCCGAGTAGGTAGATAGCTCTTAGATACTTGCTCAAATAAAACAAAAACTTTTCTCACACTTACACTCTTTTCAAGCAAAGTTTTCAAAACACTTCATTACACTCTTGAGGACAGAAGCAAGAGTTAAATTGAAATTTCAAACGAAAAACTTTTTTTCAAACCCACAAGCACAAAGAAAACAATTTTGAAAACAAATGAGCAAGTACCTAAGAGCCCGTAGATAACTACGGATAGAAAGGGTGCTAATACCTTCCCTTTCTATAATCTACCCCTCGAACCCGAGAAAAATCTCGAAAAAGGAATTTTTCTGTGCTTTTTTCCTTTCCTTGTTGGATAAAATGAAAGGCAGTGGCGACTCTTGCTTACCGCGACATTTTGCGAAAACAACCGCAAAGCACAAACCTGCATTCCAAAAAACAGTCAGTTCTTCCCACCGTATCACAGAACTGGCGACTCTGCTGGGGACGCTTATAAGTGGGGTGTACCTTAGGAATAGTTCATAATGTTTTCAATTGCCTGACTTGTATGCTTTATCTTTGTGGGCTTGAATCGGAGTTATTATAGATCCTAACCCGGATCTGGGGGATACCCTTTAGGTAAGTAGCAATAAACTGTGAGGGAACTGTACGTCGTAGACCGATACGGTTGTAGAAGTAGCTATGTTGGTGTGGCACTTTAGTATGTACCGATATCCCTTGTGGCGCAACGAGGAGAATATGGGTCTGCTAAGGGGTCATTAAGCACCAACTGACCTTAGAACCTTTAAATTGACCAACTTGGCCATAGAACAGTAGCAGTATGCTACACTCATTGAGACCAAACTCTCGCGATGATTTTGGATGCAAGAAAAGGTTACTAAACTGGAATCATGACCGATCGAGGGTGGTTAGTGATATTGAGATCCTCTAGAACCCGGTTACTATTTTAGGACAGGTTTAAACCAACTTAACTGAAAGAGGGTAGTACCTAAGCTCCTTGCCAGCCTGAAATATAAGGTTTATCTGTGTGACTTGCTTGCCCTTACCATGTTTGCTATTTGTGGATACTTGTGGTGTGTTTTCTATCATGACATCATGACATCATGACATTGCATGCATCTTGCATTGGACTAACCTATTTCAAAGACAAGAGGGATTCATTTTTGTTCTGTTTTATAGGTCATGGCACCCATGCATAGAAACATTATTCGGATCAACTTTGTCCAGATTCCCACTCAGCTTAAGGAATTGGTTGCAAAGGTTTCAGATACTACCTCCTTTATCAGAAGACATGGGCACCTTCTTGGTTTAGTCACCTCCAAGATGGATGAACAGATGATGAGTGTCCTAGTCCAGTTCTTTGATCCACTGTACCATTGCTTTACTTTTCCGGACTACTAGTTGGTCCCCACCTTGGAAGAGTTCTCTGATCTGCTTGGTATCTCTATTCTGGAGCAGACTCCGTTCACAGGTTGGGAGAAGATCCTTAGGCCGGAAGAGATTTCTTTAGCCCTCCATCTGACAAAGGCTGAGGTAATGTCTAATTGGGAGACTAGAAGTGGGACAAAAGGCTTCCTGACTAAATTCTTGGTTGGTAAGGCTAATCAGTTCTGGGACAGTCTAGACTTCCAGGCATTTGAAGACATTCTGGCTCTTCTCATATATGGTTTGGTGTTGTTTCCTAACTCGAATTCTTTCGTCGACGTGAATGAAGTGAAGATTTTCATGTCCGGTAATCTTGTGCCCACTCTCTTGGGTGACATTTTTCACTCTCTTTATGCTCGTACTTCTCGGAAGCGGGGAACCCTTATGTGATGTGCACCATTGTTGGCGAGGTGGTTTATTTCTCACCTCCCCAAATCAGTTTTGAAGAACAAGGAAGGCATGGGCTGGGCCTACAGGATTATGTCTCTCTCTCATAATGACATCATTTGGACTATTAAGGGTATGGAAGATGTGGCTATTATTGATTGATATGGGGAGTACCCCAATGTTCCACTACTAGGAACCCATGGAGGAATCACCTATAATACATGTTTGGCCTTACGTCAGTTTGGGCGAGCTAGAAGGGAAGGACCTCATGAGTTGCTAATGCCAAGTATTGTCTTTGATTTCCAAGGGGATAGTGACGAGCAACGCCGCAGGTTCATACGAGCTTGGGATAGAGTTCACAGGTCCGATCCGCACGAGCTAGGTGCAAAGACTTCTCTTCCGATGGAGCCATATCTCCGATGGGTTCGAATCCGTGCCCAAAAGCTGGGAATGCCGTACGAAGCCGTCTTGCCTATAATTGTTGAGGTTGATAATGAAGAAGGGGTTCCTCCTACCATCCTCCACCCTTATACGCTGTTGTACCCCAAAATTTGCCCTCCCATATGCTTTAAGAATTGCAAGGTCAAAGCTTCAAACATCTCCTCAAGGGTTGCACAGTTCAAGGGCCTCCTAACAGTCAAAATTAGGGTTTTGGTTCTAACAAAGAAAATGAAGTTTCCAAGGGTCCAATCAAGTCCCATATGCTTACAAACATGGTCAAGCATCCTCATACCAAGTTTCAAGACTCACAGCACAAAATTGCACAGTCAAAAACCCTAATTGCACTACAGTCAACTATAGGGGCAAAATGGTCATTTGACAATCAAAAGTCCAAATTTTTGATCAATACTTCATTTTGAAGCCACAAACATCATTTGATCAATTCTTGATCATGATTCTCAAAGCTTGGCTCAAAAATCATCAAGATGCAAAAGTTTCCATATTTGGACAGCTGAAAAAGTCAACTGTAAATTGACCAGGGCATAACTTCCACATGGATTATCAGAAAAATTCCATCCAAAGCTAATTTTTAAGATAAATACATTTCCTACAACTCCTCTTCACACTTCAAGTCCAAGAAATGCTCTCACAAAAAGTTATCAATTTCAACATTATAGGTCATTTTCAAAAGTCAACAAAAAGGGACTTTAAGTCAAAGGCCATAACTTGAGATTGGTAAATCAAAATGACATGGGACCAAAGACATTGGTTAAAGGACTCAAATACCTTTCAAAAATGTCCAAGAACATGAGCAAAGCTTAAAAATTGAGCAAGTTATGCCTTGTGGAAGTTGGGAAAGTTTTGGATATTTTGAAAAGTCAACATTGATTCAAATGACCTAAAAATGCTAATGGGCCTCTTTTTCTTCCACAATTCATCATCCAAGGCATGTGCACGACCATGTGGCCCAAAGGGAAGTTTTTCTTCATTTTTATTTATTTATTTGGATTTTTTATTATTAACAATTCATTTAAATAATTAAAATACATGAAAAATACTAAACCTAACTTTTCAAATCTTTTTATGCAAGGAATAAGCTTATGATATCGTGCAAGACCAAATATAGAAAGAATCAAGTCAATTGACCATGATTTGTACCAAATAGGCATGAAAAAATATTTGAAAAGATCTTGGAAAATCAAATCTTGCAAACCATGAATGCAAAGGTTTTTGTGCAATTTCTTTGACTTAAATCATTGATACATACATATATAATGCAACCCTAATGCTAATAGACTAAAAGCTGCGCCAGAAATTCCTAAACAAACTTGGAATTTTTCAAGAAAAACTCAAATCTGAAAACCATCTTCTAGGTCGATTCAAGCCAAGATACTTATTCCATTGTGTTCCTGAGGCTTCAAGGAACATATACATATCAAAATCATCGTCCCTAACACAGGAAATAGGTAGCACGGTCTTGGCCGGTTCAAGCTTTTTTTCAGATTCTTGAAACATGATTCATGCATTATTTGTAAATTCTAATATTGGATTTGTGTTCATTATATCATTCTGAAGCTAACCACATAATTTGATTGCATTTTTATCACCCATACGTGATTTCACCATTGTAGGATATTAGGGTTCTTCAGCTTTCGAATTAGGGGTTTTTGAATATGGAAAAATTGGGACATGTCAATGCCATGAATGAATTCAGTGCGCTTGGACGAAAATAATGGAACCCTCGCGCTTAATTTCTGAGGCCATATGGCCTATTCGCTATTTTTTAGAAAGGTGCTTTTGGGGACGGTTCAAAACCGTTGCCCATTCTTTTTTTGTTTCAGGAAATAAACAAGACCAGGAGGAAGATGATGATGTGTAGAGCATTGGTTGGTCCGTTCAAAACTTCGCGCTAAAAAGTCATTAACGTTTGGTTTTATTTTATAATAATTGATTGTTATTTAAGGTACAAAGAAGTCAAGTGGAGCGTTTGGCAGGCATAGTGTTTGGTAATCAATAGGACCTGGGTTCGATCCCAGGTCCTCACCCTTTCCATATTATTTTTCCCTTAATGCTTATGTACAATTTCAGCGCTAAAGTCCATCATACATCTGCGTTATCAAGCCGTCCACGCGTCCCACTGCACTCAATCAAGGGCCAGGATCTGAAGGCCATGGTGAACCTCAGTCAACACTTCCACACGCTGGCAAGGAAAGTCAATCAGGCCAGAACTTATTGGGCCTAAAATTACTGGACTTCACCTCACAGTTGGGGACAGACCCCCCTAGGTTTGCAAACTTTTACATTTTTTTCATTCTTTTTATTTACTTCAATTATTGTTTTTTTAATTAATTTAATATTTTCATGAAAAACATAAAAACAATAAAAAATCAGAAAAGACAAAATTTAAAATATATTTATTTAATTAATATTTTTGTAAATAAAATTCATTAATCAACTTAGTTTTAATTTAGGTTTAAATCTTAATATTTTTTCTAATAAACTTAAAATTTGTATAATTAGGGTTTTAATTAATTTTTATCCCTTTTCTTTCTTTTCACTAATAATTAAATATTATCTATTTTATAAACCAAATTGCATGTAAATAATCAATTTAATTTTAGGTTTAAATTTTAACATGTTTTCTTAATAAAATAAAAATTGTAGAATTAGGTTTTTAATTTCATTAAATTCTCATAAATACAAAAAATCTCAAAAAATAATTTCTTTTTCTTTAATTTTTATTAACTTGCTAATAATTTAATTTCGTTAAAAGGGTCCAACGCCCTCGTTTCTAATTTTAATTTAAGTCGCGCATTCTATTTATTTCTTGTAAATATTAATGTAACTCTCCCGAAGCCGTGTAATATATTTCTCGCACTTTTACTTTATTATTTTTCTGTCAAATCGGGTCCTGGAAATTTTGGCGATGTGGACCCGCGCCTTTTGTAATAGTTTAGAACTTTACCTTTCTCGCACTTTTTAACTGTTAAATCAATGCATGCAAGAATGAATGACCTTAAATAAAAACAAACGCATAGATCACTTTGACATGAACAAGACAAAAATAAACGAATCTGACACACAAATCACACACCACCCCTAGGGTACGCCTCATTGTTGCCTTGCCTCTCGAAAGGTGATCGTCGAGTAGAGGATGTCTTAGTAAGTCCTCATGATCCGGGAACCTGGCATGAGGGTAGCTTCTAAGGTGTCCTCCCATTGCTCTGGTGATCACCATGTCCCGAACCTCGAATTGACCCAAATACTTCCAACGGTGGTGCTACCTACCTCTCAATGGTGGGATGGCACTACTTTAAAGGACATTTACACAGACGAATTCCTTAGGGTAGGTAGACGACTCTAGATACTTGCTCTAATTTCAAAACAAATTCAAAACTACTTTTCACACCGACACCTTTTCAAAAAGCTTTCGAAAGCAACTTTTCAAACACTCTTGAGGACCGATACAAGAGTCGAACTGGAATTTTCAAAGAAACTTTTTTTTAAAACCCACATTGAAAAGCAAACAAACCATTTTTTGAAAACACAAGTGAGCAAGTATCTAAGAGCCCATGGATAACCATGGATAGAAAGGGTGTTAACACCTTCCCTTTCAATAACCTACCTCCCGAACCGAGAGCAATCTCTTTAAGGAATTTTTCTGTGCTTTTGTCCTTTCCATTTGGAGAAAATAAAATACGGTGGCGACTCTTGCTTCTGCGACATTTCGCGAAACCAGCGTTAAACAGTCAGTTCCAGATCCACCGATCACATACGCTTACTGACATTGGGGCACTAAAGAGGTCTTGGATACAACTAAGATAAGAGCGGGATACTTACAGAGAAAAGTATCACGAGTAAGAGCAGAAGATTCAGAAGTTGACAAGGCAGATGGAGAACGAGCGGATCCTCAACAACTATGTCAGCACCAAAGGCAAACAACCATGGGAGCGCTGATTGTCTTTTGATTATTTCTAGTTTTGATTTACTTTTCAGTTTTTCTTTCTTGTAACACCTTAAAGGCATTTGTTGAACAATTGAATTCAAAGTTTATCTAATAAAAGTGTGTTTCATTTTTGGTTTACGAATTTGAATCTCCAAAGTCTTTGAAATCATATCATACGCATTTCATTCCATGCACCTCATAACAGGTACCCTTACAGGTTTTTCTCATCTTCTTCGCTATTTATTTCAGCATCATGTCTTCCTAAACATCAACTGAACAAGCAATCAAGGCTCTACAAGCTCAAAACGCCCAGTTCCAATAATTATTCATGAACTTGGCTAAAGGTCAGCAAGATCTGAAGGCCCTTATCTTGAAAGAGAAGAAGAAGAAAAAGAAGAAGACGGTCCTGCTGAATATGGGTCGTAGATTTGGTAACAATTTGCGAGAAGAGGTTGATTTGACTCACTCATCTGGAGAGGGAGATAATTAGGAAGAAAGGAGGGCTCTTAGCCCTGTGGTTTCTGACAACGAGACTGACTTTGACGAAGACCAGTATCCTCCGGCTGAGGATAGATATAAACAGCTTGAAGACCGGTTAAGTGCCATGGAGATCCAGAGGGTCCCTGGATTGGACTTTGGTGATCTGGGTTTGTCATCTGGGGTGGTGATTCCCCACAAGTTTAAAGCACCAGCTTTTCCTAAGTACGACGGAGTTTCTTGCTCGAAGTTGCATCTCTGGTCATATGTTAGAAAGATTCAGCCATACACCGCTGACAAGAATCTCTGGATCCACTTCTTTCAAGACAGTCTCTCAGGGACTCAGCTTGAATGGTTTTACCAGTTGGAAGGAGCTAGTATCCGTAATTGGGAGGATTTGGCTGCTGCTTTCTACAAGAAGTACCAATACAATGTCGACCTCGCTCCCACACGTACCCAACTCCAGGGTATGTCTATGGGTGTGGGTGAAGGTTTCAAAGATTATGCTCAGAAGTGGAGGGACCTTGCTGGAAGAGTTCAACCTCCCTTGGCTGATAGGGAACTAATGGATATGTTTCTGGGGACCCTGTATGGTCCGTATTTCAATCATTTGATTGGAAGTTCATCGTCCGGGTTTACAGAGCTGATCATGACGGGGGACAAGATTGAGGCTGGTATCAAGAGCGGTAAGATACAGAAGAGTGCCTCGTCCAGTACCGAGGAGAAGCCTTTTAAGAAGGAGTCCAGTGATGTTTACAGCGTAAAGAGCCATAATAGACCTGAACACCGCCAAGCAGTTAACACGGTGGTTATATCAAGACCTATTGTTGCTCCTCAGCACAACAATCAGCCAAGGGCCGAGAGGCCGCAAAGACAATTCACTCAGCTCAACATGACTTTATCCCAAATTTTGCCACAGTTATTGAAGACCAACTTGGTGATTCCGAAAGAGGCCCCGAAGAGCCCTAATACGACATCACCGATATACGATCCGAATGCCCGCTGTGCTTTTCACTCTGATAGCCCGGGGCATGATACGGATAATTGTTGGGTCTTGAAGAACAAGGTACAGGACTTGATTGATGCGAAATAGATTGAGTTTGAAGCACCAGAAAGGCCTAATGTTATGACTGCTCCTATAACCAAGCATGGAGTGAATGCTATAGATGAAGACTCATTTGTGGTTTCTGTGAAAGACATTGTTACTCCCTTAATAACTGTAAAGAAGAACATTCTGTTAGCCGTTTTATTTCTGGGTTGTGACGAAGATTGTCGTATATGTTCCGTCCTACCTATCGGTTGCCATGTTTTTAAGTCAGGTGTCCAACGCCTGATGGATATTAAAGAAATTTTGTTTGAGAAGAATTTTGTTCCTTTTGTTCCTACTGAAGAAGTTGCTATAATCACCATTTTTGACAATTCTTCCAAGGCTTCCTCAAGAAAGCCGGTTAGAATTACATCTGTTCCAAGAATCTCTCCTTTGATCATCACTGTTCCTGGGCATATCCCCTATACATCAGATAAAGCTGTCTCGTGGCATTATGGGGCTGACATATATTATCATGGAGTTAAGCAAGACTTGAATGCTGAAGAGGCCGATACTGACATCAGCAATATTGTTGGACCTGCCAAAGTCACCCATAGTGGAAGACTTTTCTCCCCTGAGATCTCTCCTCTAGTTGTTCGGACGCCTGTTGTCATTACGCTTGTTAGTGCACCTAATACTACTCCTGTTCAAGTTCCCATTCTTACCCCTATTGTCGATTCATCTGATACTCGGGGCAAAGGGACCACTAACGAGCCTGCCCGGACGGAGGCACCAAAGAGAATCACTGTTGAGGCCTCAAGACAAGAGAGGGAAGAAATCTTAAAGATCGTCAATAAAAGCGACTACAATGTAGTCGAACAGCTGGGGCAAACCCTGTCTAAAATCTCTATGTTGTCTCTGTTGCTATGCTCAGAAGCCCATGCCAAGGCTCTGATTGCCTTCTTGAAAACTGCGCATGTGCCGCAGGAGACGTCAGCTGATCAGTTTAAAGATTGTGTGGCTAGTCTGACAGCGGATAATGGGTTGGGTTTCTCCGACGCAGACTTGCCTGTCAAGGGGAGGAATCACAATGACGCCCTGCATGTCTCCATTGAATGCAGGGGCACTACTCTCGCTCATGTATTATTGGATATTGGGTCTTCGTTGAACATTTTGCCTAAGAAAGCTTTGGACCGGTTAGACTGTGAGGGGTTGGAACTGAAGCCAAGTAACCTTATTGTTAGGGCCTTTGACGGGTCCAAGAGAATGGTACATGGAGAAGTGGATATTCCGGTGAAGGTTGGTTCTCAGACTTTCACGTCTACTTTTTATGTGATGGACATTAGGCCATCCTATTCTTGTTTGCTGAGTCGCCCATGGATCCACAAAGCTAGGGCAGTGACTTCTACGTTGCACCAGATGCTGAAATACCCAGTGAAAGGGAAAATTATGACAGTGTGCGGAGAAGAGGAATACATGGTGAGCCACATCAACTCTTTCTGGTATGTAGATATGGATGGGGAGTTCATTGAGACCCTATTCCAACATTTTGAAGAGGTTCCCCAGACACTGGCATCAGCTGAAACTGTCACTGAAGATCCTCAAATGAAGATGGCTTCCTTCAAGGATGCTCGGGCTGTTTTAGAGAAAGGTGGGTGTGCAAATTGGGGCCAACTCCCTGATTTTGCACATAAGACTAATAAGTTTGGTTTGGGTTTCACTGCAGAAGCTCAAAAGGCTGTTCGGAGTGTACGGATCGGAAGAGCTCCCCTGTTTATCAGCAATTCAGGAGTAAATGCCATTGAAGACGATGTTGAAGAGTCTGAGTTCGACAGTTGGATCTATCCTACTACTGATGGTGGACTGAGCAATTGGACAGCAAAGGACTTCATCCCAATTTCTTTTGTTACCCAGTAATGAGACTTTTGTTTTATATTTGTAACAGACAATGTTTTAAACTTTACGGCCTAGTGTCTTACCCGGGGCACCGTGGCTTCATTTGTGAGGGCTTTATGTGTGTCATCTACATATATCATTAATAAAAGCATTGGACATTTTCTTGCATTTCAAATTTTGCGCTCCTTGTTTTTCTTTTATTGCAAAACAGCTATTTTACACACACTCACATATACAGGTCTACATCCACTCTGGATCTCACTGGTAACGACTCTGCTAATGCCAGTTATTACTTTGAAGGTCCGATCAACTTAGCCGAAGACGAAGGTGAAGATGATTGAAAAGTGCCTAGTGAACTTGATAGACTGCTACTCTGGGAAGGGAGGGCCATACAACCACATGAAGAGCCGATGGAATCAGTAAATCTGGGTACAGAGGAAGACAGGAAAGAGGTCAAGATCGGTGCAAATCTGGAATCTAGTGTTAAGCAACGGTTGATTTAGATGCTGCGTGACTACGTTGAAATCTTTGCCTAGTCTTATGAAGATATGCCTGGGTTAGATACCGATATTGTGGTTCACCGCCTGCCTACCAAGGAAGACTGACCTCCAGTGAAATAGAAGGTCCACCGAATGCG
The DNA here is from genome assembly GCA_948472305.1 of Vicia faba. Classification (NCBI taxonomy): domain Eukaryota; kingdom Viridiplantae; phylum Streptophyta; class Magnoliopsida; order Fabales; family Fabaceae; genus Vicia; species Vicia faba. The sequence goes on from OX451741.1 coordinate 1,374,514,167, forward strand.
CCCGGATATGGCTGAGAAAATCAAGGCTGAAGTGATGAAACAGTTTGATGCCGGTTTTCTAGCAGTTACTTCTTACCCACAGTGGATAGCCAACATGGTTCCAGTGCCGAAGAAGGATGGTAAGGTTCGAATGTGTGTTGACTATAGGGATCTGAACAGGGCAAGCCCCAAGGATGATTTCCCTCTACCTCATATCGACGTCCTGGTTGACAACACCGTACAACATAAGGTCTTCTCCTTTATGGATGGTTTCTCCGATTATAATCAGATTAAAATGGCTCTCGAGGATATGGAGAAGACAACCTTTGTTACTCAATGGGGTACCTTTTGCTACAAGGTCATGCCTTTCAGATTAAAGAATGTTGGGGCAATGTATCAGCGCGCCATGGTCGCTTTGTTCCATGACATGATCCATCATGAGATTGAGGTATACGTCGACGACATGATTGCGAGGTCCCAGACTGAGGAAGAACATCTTGACCACCTTCAGAAGCTATTTGACAGGTTGAAGTTGTACAAGCTAAGGTTAAACCCGAACAAGTGCACCTTCGAGGTGAGATCTGGTAAGCTACTGGGTTTTGTTGTAAGTGACAAAGGTATTCAAGTGGATCCTGCAAAAGTGAAGGCTATACAGGAGATTCCAGCTCCCCGAACAGAGAAAGAAGTCAGAGGCTCTCTGGGACGTCTGAACTACATTTCCCGATTCATCTCGCACCTGACTGCTACTTGTGAGCCAATCTTCAAATTACTGAAGAAAGATCAAGTGGTAAGATGGAATGATGAATGTCAGGCCGCTTTCGAAAGGATCAAAGAGTATCTCCAAGAGCCACCCATTCTGATGCCTCCAGTTGAAGGGAGACCTTTGATCTTATACTTGACATTACTCGATAATTCAATGGGGTGCGTGCTGGGGCAGCATGACGAGTCTGGCCAAAAAGAGCATGCTATTTATCACCTTAGCAAAAAGTTTACCGACTGCGAGACCCGATACTCATTGCTTGAGAAAACTTGTTGCGCTTTGGCATGGGCTGCTCGCCGGCTGAGACAGTATATGTTGACTCACACTACTCTATTGATATCAAAGATGGATCCAATCAAGTATATTTTCGAAAAGCATGCCTTGTCCGGAAGAATAGCAAGATGGCAGATGATCTTGACTGGGTATGACATCCAATATACGACTCAAAAGGCAATCAAGGGAAGTGTGTTGGCAGATCATCTAGCACATCAGGCAGTGGATGATTATCAATCTATGAACTTTGAATTCCCGTATGAGAACATCATGTTGGTAACTGACTGTGAGACACCTGGACCGGATAAAGGACCTGAGGAGGGATCCCGATAGTCTATGTACTTTGATGGAGCTTCAAACGCTTTGGGTAATGGAATTTGCGCTGTGATCATATCCCCTGAAGGCTCTCATACTCCGTTCACTGCCCGACTATGTTTCAACTGCACCAACAACATGGCGGAGTATGAAGCGTGCATTATGGGTCTTCGAGCAGCTATTGACCTAAGGATTAAGTTATTAAGTGTATTTGGAGATTCCTCTCTCATGATCAGTCAGATCAAAGGCGAGTGGGATACGAAACACCCTAATCTTATTCCTTACAAGGAGTACGTGTTGACGTTGCTCCTAAACTTCGAGGAGATGACTTTTGAACATTTCCCTAGAGAGGAGAATCAGTTGGCGGACGCGCTGGCTACGATGTCTTCTATGTTCAAGGTCAGATGGGACAATGAAGCTCCCCAGATTACCATTGAAAGGTTAGGAGAACCTGCATATTGCTGCGACATTGAGACTGAAGAGGTAACAGATAAACCTTGGTTCCACGAGGTGAAGAGGTATCTTGAGGCTCAAGAATACCCTGAGGGTGCATCCGTTAATGATAAGAAGTTTCTGAGGAGGTTCGCAGCAAAGTTCTTCATCAATAATGGCATCTTTTACAAGCGTAACCATGATTCAACCTTACTGCGTTGTATGGATAAGAACGAAGCGGAAAGAATCATGGTGGAGTTACATGAAGGTACTTTCGGAACTCATTCCAGTGGACACACCATGGCAAAGAAAATCTTTCGGACAGGATATTATTGGTCCATAATGGAAGCCGACTGTTATCAGCATTCTCGGACCTGTCACAAGTGCCAAGTTTATGCTGATAAGGTGCACATACCTCCAGTTCCTCTGAACGTCTTGATAGCTCCGTGGCCTTTTGCAATGTGGGGCAAGATATGATTGGCGAGATCAGACCCACAGCATCCAACGAGCATCGTTTCATCCTGGTAGAGATAGATTACTTCACGAAGTGGGTTGAAGCGGCTTCATTTTCCACTGTAACCAAGAACGTCGTGGCACGGTTCATTCGGCACAATCTAATTTGTCAATATGGTGTCCCAGAGAGAATTATTACGGACAATGGTACAAATCTCAACAATTAGATGATCACTGAGCTCTGCAAGCAGTTCAAGATACAGCATCACAACTCTTCTCCTTATCGGTCGAAGAAGAATGGGGCTGTAGAGGCGGCTAATAAGAAATTTAAGACGATTGTGCAAAAGATGACGGTAACATACGAGATGTTACCTTTTGCTCTTCATGGGTACCGTACCTCAGTGCGGACGTCAACAGGGGCAACACCATATTCCTTGGTATATGGCATGGAGGCAGTTTTGCCCATTGAAGTTCAGATACCCTCTCTTCGGATTATGAAGGATGCAGGTTTGAGCAAAGATGACTGGATCTAGACTCGTCTTGATCAGCTGAACCTAATCAACGAAAAGAGACTTACTGCTATTTGTCATGGTCAAACGTATCAAAAACGGATGATCAAGGCATTTAACAAGAAAGTTAAACGACAAGAGTATCAAGTTTGGGATCTGGTGATCAAGCGTATCATACTACCTCAAGGTAATCCCAGGGGAAAATGGACCCCTACTTATGAAGGGCCATTTGTGGTGAAGAAAATTTTCTCAGGAGGAGCCATAATTCTAACCACCATGGATGGTGACGACCTTCCTCACCCCGTCAATGCAGACATAGTGAAAAGATACTACGCATGAACAAAGACCCGCTAGGTTGGCTGGCCTAGGCAAAAATAAGGGCTTCCCGGCGAACCAAAAGGGTTCGGGAAAAAATAAGGGATGAGAATGAAAAAAATCTGTACACCCGGCAAGTCGAAAACCTGAAAAGGCAGCTTGGGCCAAAAAGGGTATCCTGGTGGATTGAAAACCCAAAAGGGCATTCCAGGAAAAAATTAGGGATCAAAGCGTAAAATTATGTCTCATTGGATCACCTTGAAACCAGACTTCGGTATCGACTATCAAGCTCGGACGACACTAATCAATTCGATCTACCTTCAATCGAAAAGCAAAGTGATGAGATGTTCGAGGACATAAAGGCAATATCAGAGTTGGAACCCAGTGGGATTATTCACATAGCTGTTTTGTTTAGTTTTTCACAAATTGTGTAAATTCTATTATTCGGCGGCGTTCTCTTACTAGGACGTCAGCCTCTTGTACAAAAACGCCTATTTACAGGCCAAACTTCAAAATCAATACAAATTCACTTTCAGAGAAATTTCAAACTTGTTTTTTCCTTTTTTGTTTTGTTTTGCAAAGAACGTCCAATGTTCATTTTTGGTATATGCATTTGACATTAATTGCTGCTCATAAATATTTGCATGCAAAACAAAAGACCATCACTTGTAATATCAGAAACATGGGCAAGTAAGAATTGTCCAAACTGTACAGTTGCTCTGTCCACCAGGTACAAGGTAAATTCAGCTGAAGAACATGGTTGAGATGCATCCACTCCCTGTAGAGTAAGACAGTAATGATAGATCTCCCCAGCTGAGACTTGCAACTATAAACGAATCGGTAATATTCTCCCCAAGCAGAGTTTATCTACCATCAACACTAAAAGGTCTTAATATTCCCCAGCGGAGTATAAGAATATTCCCCGGCAGAATGCAAAATATCCCCAGTGGAGTCTGAAATTTCTCCAGTGCAGTCTGAAAAAGCTTCCCTTGTAGAACTTGGAGAATCATCCCCAGTAAACTTTGGAAGACTGTCCCCAGCAAGTTCAAAGGATTATCCCCATAAGAGTCTAAAAGGTTATCCCCAGTGAAGTCGCAACTAGAGGGTCATCCCCGACGGATTTCTTTCCTTTCAAAAACAAGAGGTCAATCCCCAACAGGATTCAGTATCACCAGCAACGGTAATTCATCCCCGGCGGAATTTATCGGTGGAATCCTCAGTAGAGCATCTCTTCCCCGCAGAGTAATCTCCTCATTAGTTTATTCCCCAACGAAGTTATCCTCTCCTGCAGGTTTATTCTCACAATCATCTTCGCTCGCCATCCTCAGCGGAAACGAAGAATTCAATTCTTTTCTCCAGCAGCTATCCGGGATTTATTTTCCCCAGCTAAAAACATTACATTTCCATACATCATGACACATGCATATACGCATCATACAACACAATCTCATTTATTTTGAGAACATCATTGCTTGATATATATCATGCATTACATACAACTGACCTTTACCTTTCAGGAATGATGCAGTTAAGTTCTCAACTATGAAGCGTTTACCCAAGTCGAAGTACTGACCGGTTCTTAAATCTCAACTGAATTATCCTCGGTTGAATTACAGATAAGGTTCTAAATCTCGACAATTTTCCTCCGTCGAAGTGTAGACGAGTTCTTAAATAACAACAGAATTATCCTCAGTTGAATTACAGACAAGTCCTAGATCTCGATGAAGATGTTTCACCCAGTCGAAGTACTGACCGGTTCTTAAATCTCAACTGAATTATCCTCGGTTGAATTACAGATAAGGTTCTAAATCTCGACAACTTTCCTCAGTCGAAGTGTGGACGAGTTCTTAAATCTCAACAGAATTATCCTCGGTTGAATTACAGACAAGTCCTAGATCTCGATGAAGATGTTTGACCCAGTCGAAGTACTGACCGGTTCTTAAATCTCAACTGAATTATCCTCGATTGAATTACAGATAAGGTTCTAAATCTCGGCTAAGTTCCTCCGTCGAAGTATGGACGAGTTCTTAAATCTAAACAGAATTATCCTCGATTGAATTAAAGACAAGTCCTAAATCTCGATGAAGATGTTTCCCTCAGTCGAAGTACTGACCAGTTCTTAAATCTCAACTGAATTATCCTCGGTTGAATTACAGATAAGGTTCTAAATCTTGGCAAAGTTCCTCCGTCGAAGTATGGACGAGTTCTTAAATCTCAACAGAATTATCCTCGGTTGAATTACAGACAAGTCCTAAATCTCGATGAAGATGTTTCCCTCAGTCGAAGTACTGACCGGTTCTTAAATCTCAATTGAATTATCCTCGGTTGAATTACAGATAAGGTTCTAAATCTCGGCAAAGTTCTCCTCCGTCGAAGTGCAGATAGTTCATAAATCTCAGCAGAGTTTTCTCAGTTGAATTACGGGCGAGTTCTTAAATCTCGATGAAGATGTTTCCCCCCAGTTGAATTATGAACAAGTTCTTAAAACTCAGCAGAGATGTTCTCTCAGTTGAGGTACAGACAAGTCCCTAAATCTTAGCAAAGATTAGGCTCCCCCAGCGGAATCTTCTACAACAACAGGTATACAAGTTCTCGCTAAGGAATCTCTTATGCGATCGACACTCCTGCAGATGGCATCTTTAAGCCCATCCTCTCGCCAGCAACCTCCAAATGGCATCTGTAAGCCCATTCCCGACATCACAAGGCTGATACCACTTCATGCGAGTGCAAATTTCGGGGCACTCTAGTGTTCAATCATCTTCCACCTTCGGATCACGAAAGGCATGAAAGCCAATCTACATCCTCAGGTTTAAGAAGATTGAACAGGGGCAGATGTTGTACCCCAAAATTTTCCCTCTCATATTTCTCAAGACATTACAAGAAAAATCTCCAAGTGCCTCAAGGTTGCTCAAGAGTTGGTCAGACAAGCTATCTCCTAAGGCAGTCAACCCCAAATTAGGGTTTTGTGTTGCATCAAGGTCCTTGAGTCCAAATGACCTTGAGTGCTCCCCAATGTTCTAATATGTTCTCAATATCATCCATGTCAAATTTCAAGCCTTGCAGAGGAAGTTTGCTCAGTCAATTGCTCAAAGGTCCAAAAATCGACTGTGCTAGGGCAAAAGTCAACTATGACCTATATACAGTCGTGCTTCAATATTTTTTGTCAACATTCTCATTTTGAAGTATATTTCATCATTTGATCAAGGGTTGATCATGATTCATCAAGGATTGCTCAAAATTCATCAAGACTCAAAAGTTGCTAAATTAGGGTTTTGTAGGAAAAGTCAACTCAACTTTGACCAAGCATAACTTTCTCATACTTTATGAGAAATGACCCATACCAAGCTCATTTTGAATAGGATGAAATTCCCTACAATCCATCTTCACACCCCAAGATCAAAAAATTCACTCACAAGAAGTTATGAATTTGGACATTATATGTCATTTTTGAAAGTCAACAAAAACACCCTTTTTGTCAAAGCTTATAACTTTAGAATGGAATATAAAAATGAGATTAGACCAAACGGGTTGGTTATAGGACATCTCAAGGTTTCTAAAAAGTCCAAGAACACCTCCAAAAGTTAAAAATTGAAGAATTTATGCATTGTTGAAGTTGGACTTTTTTGCAAAATTGCCAAAAGTCAACTATCCCCAAAACTTCAAATTTTGTCAAATGGGCCCATTTCTTTCCACTTGATTTGAGTTTGCATCATTTCCCACGTGCCCTAGCTTCAGCCATGTGTCCATATTTCATTTTTATTATTTAATTTGATTTTTAGTTGAATTTATTCATTTTAAATCAAATAAAATCATAGAAAATCCAAATAATTAATAACTCGTGATTTTCTGATTTTTTAGGATTTGTTCATAACTAGCATCACCATCAAATTCGTATCAAGCCAAATCATGTGCAAAAAGATCCAAATCAAATCAAATTTGGAAGGTTTTCAATGGAGATCAAATCACATTCATGTGCATTGATATGGAGGGATTTGGTCCATGATTTTTACCCTAATAAAAAGCACATTACATAAGCAAGAAAAGGCATACGAAACAAGGGTTGGAAAGGGCATAGAGAGGCAGAACCAGAATTGGAAAATTCACAAAAAAGTGAGAGATCAAACTCCAAGCTAGAGGCATTTTCAGGACTTGGGACTTATCTCAATCGATTGCTGATCATCTCCAGAAGCTTTTACAACCCAGACCATGCATTTTCAAGCACTCTAAAGCACTGTAAGTACCTCGCAGATCTGCTTCCTTCTTGAAATCGTAAATCATTATTCTGGCATCATTTGAACAAAGTAATTGCATATTTGTGATCACAAGAACATTTGCAAGCTTTTTGTATTAGTGAATTTCATTTATATGATTTGTAACAAGATTCACCATAGTTAGGGTTCTTGGAGCTTTTTTGGGGTTTTCTAATTCAGGAACAATTGATCCACGTGAAGGGCATGGTTGCAATCAAGAGGAGATGACGAGTTCAACCATGCTCGTAGAATGCATTTTCATGGCCTATGCTAGGTTTTGGAACGGACCAAGCTTATAGCTACGGACCTCTGTTCGTTGGTATAAGTCTCTGCACTTTTAGCCACGGACGAAAGGTTGGGGATGATGTGTGGCATCCCATCATTAGGTCATTCAAACCAAGCGCACGTTTTTTTTTAATTTTTGGCAATAGTTTTGTTTTTTATATAATATACATTATTTGCATTGTAATAACAAATCCAGCAGCGTGTCCCAGCGGTCAACATGCCAACTTCCAAGGCGTATGGGGCTGGAGGTCAGGGGTTCGATCCCTGCCTCCAGCACTTTGTATTTTCTTATTTCTTTTCAGGCTATCACGTGCATACACTGGCTTGCAGTACACCATGCTCCCTCTCCCATCCAAATGCCAGATGGCCAAGGTCCAGATCTGGTGGTCAGAAATTGGAGGTCTACCATAGGCCAAGTCCATGCGTGCATACCAGATCCCAAAAAGTCAAAGAAGACCAACAATGTTAGGATTCAGAATTACTACTCATACTCCCAAAACAGGCCCAAACCCCTCTCTCTTCTATTTCATTTATTTAGTTTTATTATTTGTTTTATTATTTTTATTTAATTTCTAACCAATCACCAAATTCCTTTTTTATTAAATAAAATCACAAAAAAATATTTTTTATTTCAAATTAAATTTTAAACTTCTATTTTTCTTAAATAAATTTATTAATTAATTAGGTTTTAATTAGAAAATTTTAATTCCTTTTGAAAAAATAAGTAAAATTAATTAGACTTAATTAGTTTTTAACCATTAATTTAATTATTATTATTTCTTTCCTAAAAAATCAAAACTCCAAAAAATAATTTATTTTTATTAATTTATTTATTTAATTCAATTTAGTAATTAATTTAGGATTTATTTCTTTCTTAAAATAAAACAACAAAAAGATTTCTTCTTTAACAAAAAAGGGTCAAAACCCTAATCATGCGCTCGATTTAATTTCCCGCACGCGTTACTTATTTTTATCCAATAATGTACTTGCTCCCGGATTGTAATAGTTAAATAGAATGTTTAATTATTTTTATCGCTTTATTTTATTTTTCAAAAGGGTTTGTCTTTGGCGATGTAAATACCCGACGCCTTGTAATTTAAATTCCGCATTTTATTTCTGCAAATTATAACTGTTAGATGTTTGATAATAGGGTTGCATGACAAGACTGAATTTTAATCTTAAAATCAACTTAGATCACCCCTAACATGTACAAAGATAAAAATAAACTGAAAACGACACACTCGCACATGCGCACTCCTAGGGTACATCCCACTTGGTTGCCTTCGTACACGATCATTGAGTATAGGTTGTTTTAGAGGTCGTCCTCTTGTCTAAAAGATCATAGTCGCCTCGAAATGGTTGCCTCGGATATTGTTGCCTCAAATAAATGATCTAAGACATTAGGATTACCGCTAAGGCGTCCTAACATTGCTTTGGTGACCGTAAGTCCCTCATTCGAATTTACCCTTAAACTCCAACGAGGATGCTACCTACTCATTAATAGTGGGATATCATTTCCTAAAGGACATTAGCATAGAACTGTTCCTTTTTCGAGTAGGTAGATAGCTCTAAGATACTTGCTCAAATAAAACAAAAACTTTTCTCACACTTACACTCTTTGCAAGCAAAGTTTTCAAAACACTTCATTACACTCTTGAGGACAGAAGCAAGAGTTAAATCGAAGTTTCAAACAAAAACTATTTTTCAGACCCACAAGCACAAAGAAAAAATTTTTGAAAACAAATGAGTAAGTACCTAAGAGCCCGTAGATAACTACGGATAAAAAGGGTGCTAATACCTTCCCTTTCTATAATCTACCCCCCGAACCCGAGAAAAATCTCGAAAAAGGAATTTTTCTTTGCTTTTTTCCTTTCCTTGTTGGATAAAATAAAAGTCGGTGGCGACTCTTGCTTACCGCGACATTTTGCGAAAACAAACGCAAAACGCAAACAAGCATTCCAAAAAACAGTCAGTTCTTCCCACCGTATCACACTTGTGCAACCAGTCGTGCCTTGTTTCTAATTACTTCTCCTTGCTCATTCAGTTTGTTTCTGAACACCCACTTTGTTCCAATGACGTTGAATCATTTTGGTTTAGGAACCAGATCTCATATGTCATTTCTGGTGAATTGATTTAACTCCTCCTGCATAGCCAGAATCCAGTCATTGTCCAGAAGAGATTCATCAATTGTTGTTGGTTCAATCAGAGATACCAATCCCATGAGGGATTCTTCAGAATTTCTAAATGTTGATCTTGTTCTGATTGGATCGTCCTTGTTTCCCATAATTTTATCTTCAGGGTGAGTTATGCTGCTTCTGGATAGTCTTTTCTGGAGTTGTTTAATAGAAGTTGTTAGAGTGCTTGTGACATTTACTTATGATGTTGTTGGGGCGTCTTTGTTGGGAGCTTCTGATGAATTTCCTTCAGCACCTGTGAATTCAACTTCTATATCTGCAAGAGATTCATTATGCTTTGACTTTTGAGGGCCAAGCTTATCATCAAATCTAACATTGATTGACTCTTCTACAATATGTGTTTCTGTATTGTATACTTTATACCCTCTTGAGCGTTTAGAGTATCCTAACATAATACACTTTTGTGCTTTAGAGTCAAACTTGTTCATATGTTCTTTAGTGTTAAGCATAAAACAGGTACATCCAAAAGGATGGAAATAAGAAATGTTGGGATTTCTGTTCTTCCATAATTCATATGGATTCTTATCTAGAATATGTCTTATAGAGATTCTATTATGAATGTAACATGTTGTGTTAATTGCTTCTGCCCAGAAGATCTTAGCAATGTTAGTCTCATTGATCATGGTTCTGACCATTTCTTGTAATGTTCTGTTCTTTCGTTCTACAACTCCATTTTGTTGGTGAGTTCTAGGACAAGAGAAATCATGAGAAATGCCATTTTCATTAAAAATATTTCAAATTTTTTGTTTTCAAATTCTCCATCATGATCACTTCTGACTTTGACAATTCTAAGATCTTTCTTATTCTGAACTTGGTTACAGAAAGCAACAAACACAAAATGTGACTCGTCCTTGTGTCTTAAGAATTTTACCCATGTCCATCTGCTACTAACCGATGCTTCTTGCCACTAACAGACGCAGTTTTCACTGGTCCAAATAAATCTATGTGCATAAGTTCGAATGGCCTAGAGGTAGAAACAACATTTTTTGCTTTAAAAGGAGGTTTTGCAAATTTGCCTTTCTGACATGCTTCACACAGAGCATCTGAGCTGAACTTCAGATTAGGAAGTCCTCTGACCAGATTGAGTTTGTTAATCTAAGATATTCTTCTCATACTAACATGCCTCAATCTTCTGTGCCAGACCCATTGCTCATTGTTAACAGAAAGAAGGCATTTTACATTCTAACTCTTTAGTTCAGAAAGTTTTATCTTATAAATGTTGTTTTTCCTCTTTCCATTAAATATGATAGTTCCATCTTTCTGACTAACAGCTTTGCATGAATTTTGATTAAATATTATATCATAACCGTTATCACTTAATTGACTTATGGATAACAGGTTATGCATTAATCCATCAACTAACAACATATTATTAATAGAAGGGAGGTTATCGTTACCTACTGTTCCAGAGCCAATGATCTTCCCTCTTTGATTGCCTCCAAAACCCACGTAACCTCCAGGTTTATGTTCCAGACTTTGGAACATATGCTTTCTTCCCGTCATGTGTCGAGAGCATCAAGAGTCCAGGTACCATGACTGGTGTTTTAGCCTTGCTGCTAAAGATATCTGCTACATTTATAATTTTGTCCTTAGGTGCCCATATCTTTTTGGGTCCTTGTTTGTTAGTTTTACCAAAATTTTGTTTGAATTTTGGTTTGGTAGAATAATCATTACTAGTTTATTTCAAATCATGTGTGTGCCCATAGGTGAAGTGAGATTTTAATGGCGTGCGTTTAATTACTAAGTCCGTGACTTTCTTAGGTGGGGATACTTTACCTTGGTATCCTATTCCTTTTTTGCCACTTCTGCTAACTCCATAGATCATTGAAGCCATCTTGCTTCTATCTATGTTTTTAGCCAGAAACTTCTGAAAGCTTTGATCATATTCCTTTATGATCTTATCAGCATTACAGGGATCCTCTAAGATTGTTTCCTTCTAAGAGTTTTGTAAATCATATTCTAGTTTTGAAATCTTTTCTTTTAACTCAGAATTTTCTAATCTCATACTCTCAATTTCTTCAGAGTCAGAAACAAGATCCTTTTTCAGGTTCTTGAATTTGACTCGAAACTGTTGATATCTTTCCAGAATTTCACTCAGGCTTTCTCCTAGTTCAGCTTTAGTAAAATGAATAGTAAAGTCAGAAAATACCTCTTATGTGTCTGATTCTGATTCTGACCCAGATGTTTCGCTGTCTTCTGTCACATTTTCCAAAATAGAAACGTTGGCTCTTTCATCATCTGACTCTGTTTTCGTCAGAAGTGAAATTCTGGCTGCAGATACTCAATGTCACGTTCAATGTTATGACACCGTATCTGACTTACTATATGACAGTAAATACAAAAGCAATAAAGAACACAGTCAATTGTTTACCCAGTTCAGTGTGCAACAACACCTACTCTGGGGGCTACCAAGCCAGGGAGGAAATCCACTATAAGAGATTTTAATTCAGGAATAAACCAACCAGTTTATCTCCTTCACTTAAGACCTACCCAATGCAATTCCAATCTAAGTACAACTTAAACCTGAGTTCCTACTCACTCCCCCTCAATCACAGCAGTGATACATAAACCAATTTGACTTAAGAATTGATGAAGACACTCTTCAAAGACAAACACTTGATTAAGCTTCACAGCTTTTTAATCAAGCAACACAATCGCTCTTGCTTCACAGCTTTGAGTGATGTACACAACTAACTTGACTCTGCTTCACAGCTTTAGTCAAGGAACATTCAAGCACTCTTGCTTCAAAGCTTAGAGTGCTACACAACCCTTACAATTTGAAACCTATTCCAAGGCACTTATCACAATGATAATTGCTTGGAGTACAATAAACAAATCTATACAGATTACAAATGATCTTCTAATCAATAAAAGCCATCCATGAAAAACAGCAGCTCTGTTGAATATATAGCAGCTGCAACTTCAGTTAGGGTTTCCAAAAACCTAGGGTTAATTCCGTTTTTACCTAAAGATCAGGTCACAGGACTTTATTAACCAGGTTAGGGTTGAGCTAGGTTACCCCTCAGAAAACGCAGGATTCTGTTCAGAAAGGACTGAGTTATTTCCTGAAAAAACTCAGACTTATCCAATCCTGCAATCCTGTTAGTTCAGAATAGGATGTCATAACATCTGTTATGACATCTGAGAAAACCTGTCTACTGATTTAGCAAAATGTGATCATTTTGCAAAAATGCTCAGATACACACTTATAAACATCAGTATTTGAATTACAATATTTTTCTGCAAAGGTACCTAATGAGTTAGTACAAACTGAACTAGAATGTTATGACATCAGTCATGACATTCACACATACACTTGGGATTTACCAAAAATGCAAGCCAATACCTAAACACCTACAAACTCCCCCTTTGGCAGATTTTTGGCTAAAGACCCTAAACAATCAGAGATAGATAGCAGCAGAAATAAGTGACAGCAGAAAAATAGAATGTCAAGTACTAATTAAGTAAGTACCAAAATCTTCTCCCCCTCTTTAGCCACAAATGGGCCAAAGATACATGTTCAGAAAATTATACAGTTATCCAAAACAAAATAATAAGATCAGCAGCATACAACAACAGAATACACTTCCAAACTCCACCAGATATCAGCAACCAACCAGCAACACCACCAAACAGCAATCAACCTTCAAGCACTGTCATCAGATCCAGAGTATTCAGGCTTCTTTCTTTTCTTGTGAGCAATGTCAGCATTCTTCTCTTTGTTTGATGTCTCAACATTCTTAGAGACATCTGGATTTGTTTCAGCATTTGAGCTTTCTTGGTTCAGAGGAACAGAAATGCCAGGAACTGAGTGGTTCTCGTTCAGAATTCTTGAAACAATTTTTGCTATTGCTTGATTAACATAGGCTGTCCCTTCCTTATTTGCAATTTCAGGGGGAACTGGAGAAGAAGGATGAGATGGATTACCAGAGGCAGAAGCTTGGGGTTTTCCTGCATGTCTTGTTCTCAACTCTTTGACCTTGGTGGGGTTAGTTCCCACTTTTCTATGAGAGGAGATCTCCAGAACGTCAGAGTCCAGACAAGAAGAGATTGTCCCAGAATCTTGATCAGAGGAAGAGGTTGAAATGGTCGTATTGGATGATGATGGTGTTTGAGACATGTTAACAGTTTTAGAGGACCAACAGCAACTGAGGAGAAATTTCTGATTGAGAGACTGGGTTTTGATGAGGAGACGAGAGAGGAAGGAAGCAAGGGAGTGTCTATTCAACTTCTTAAAAAAATTGTAGGAAATGAGAAAATACAATTTTAAACCAATTAGAACAGGCATAAGTCCTTTGATCCTTGTTTTAAGTAAAATTAATTGCTACAATTCCTCATGTTGGCAAATACCCAGCTTACCCCTTAAGTTTTCAAATTGGTTTGCATCCAAAGCCTTGGTAAAAATGCCAGCCAGCTGTAGCTCAGTGGCAACATGTTCCAATTTGATTGTCTTCTCTTCTACAAGGTCTCTGATAAAGTGATGTCGTATGTCAATATGTTTGGTCCTGCTATGCTGAATGGGATTCTTGGATATGTTGATTGTACTCAGATTGTCACAGTACAATGTCATAACATCTTGTGTGACATTATACTCAGTGAGCATCTGTTTCATCCATATCATTTGAGAGCAGCTACTACCAGCTGCAATGTATTCAGCTTTAGCAGTTGAAAGAGACACACAATTATGTTTCTTGCTGAACCAGGAAACCAGATTACTTCCCAAAAAGAAACATCCTCCAGAGGTGCTTTTTCTATCATCAGCACTACCAGCCCAATCAGCATCACAGTAGCCAGTCAGAGTTGGTTCACAGCCATGAGTATACATCAATCCATAGTTGTAAGTACCACTTACATACTTCAAAATTCTCTTCACTTGATTGATATGACTGACTTTGGGATCAGCTTGGTATCTAGCACAAACTCCAACTGCAAAGGCAATATCAGGTCTGCTGGAAGTTAAGTACAACAAGCTTCCTATCATGCTTCTGTATAGACTTTGATCCACCTTAACCCCACTTGAATCTTTGGAAAGCTTTAGATGAGTAGGAGCAGGAGTCCTTTTGTGACTTGCATTCTCCATACCAAACTTCTTTACAATATTCTTAGCATACTTGCTTTGAGATAAGAAGATTGAGTCCTCCATCTGTGAGACTTGTAGTCCAAGAAAATAAGTTAGTTCTCCCATGAGACTCATTTCAAATTCAGCCTGCATCTGGTCAGCAAAGTGTTTAACCATATGTTCTGACATTCCTTCAAACACTATGTCATCAACATATATTTGGGCAACCATCAACTTCCCTCCTTCAGTTTTGACAAAGAGAGTTTTGTCCAAGCCTCCTTTTCTGTAGCCTTTGTCTGAGAGAAACTTTGTTAACCTGTCATACCATGCTCTAGGAGCTTGTTTCAGGCCATATAGAGCTTTTCTCAGTTTGTAGACATGATCAGGATGGGTTGGATCCACAAAACCTTTAGGTTGTTCCACATAAGCTTCAAATGCATCTGATTTTTCCCTAATGAAATTAATCCAGGTGAATCTGGAAAAATCATCCACAACCACATAGGCATATCTTTTACCACCAAGACTCTCAACTTGCATTGGTCCCATCAGATCCATATGGAGGAGTTCTAGAACCTTAGAGGTGGTCAGATGTCTTGACTTTGGGTGTGACATCCTCGTCTGCTTACCAACTTTACATTCACCACAAACTCTTCCTTCATCAATTTGCAGTTTTGGAATCCCTCTGACTGCCTCCAAGGAGATAATCCTCTTCATACCCCTTAGATGAAGATGGCCAAGTTTTTGGTGCCACAGTTTCACCTCTTTTTCTTCCTTTGCAATGGAACACACAGATGAGAAATTAGTGTTCTCAGCCTCCTACAAGTAACAGTTGTCTTTGGATCTGACTCCTTTCATTACTATCTCTTGTTTGTCATTGATTACAAGGCATTCAGATTTTGAGAAATTGACCTTGAATCCTAGATCACACAGTTGACTGATACTAATGAGATTAGCGGTCAGTCCTTTCACCAGCAGTACTTCATTTAGACTTGGAACTCCAGGGCAGTCCAAATCACCAACTCCTTTGATTTCACCTTTAGCCCCATCTCCAAAGGTCACAAAACTGGTGGTGTGAGGCTTAACATTATTGAGGAGGTTCTTGATTCCAGTCATATGTCTGGAGCATCCACTGTCAAAGTACCAGTCTTCCTTTGCAGAGACCCTCAGGGAAGTGTGAGCTATCAGTGCAGTAGCCTTTTTCTTCCATTGAGGAGCATGTGGTACCTTTTTAGACTTAGGTTTGACACCTGAGTTCTGATTAGGGTATCCATGTAATCTGAAGCAGAAGGGCTTTATGTGGCCATATCTACCACAATGATGACATTTCCATCTTTGGTACCTTTTCCTCATATGTTTCTGTTCCTGATGTCGAGAGTTGTGTTGAGACATCTGTTTTGACATTTGCTTACCAGAACCAGATTTCGTTGCTTCCATAAATCCTAGACCAGATTTATTTCCCACATTTTGACCAACCTGTAGGATCTCTTCCAATTTGTCTGTCCCATTTGTCAACAACTTGACAGATTTGGTCATTTGGTTTAGTTGTGAGTTCAGCAATTGAACTTTTCCTTCTAGCTGACTTATAGTTTCAAGGTTTGCCCTTTTTTCAGCCTCCATCTTTATGATGAGTTTTGACTGTTTCTCATTCTGCACACAGACTTCAGTACTTCTGATACACAATTCTTTGTAAGTATCAGCCAGTTCTTCAAAAGTCACCTCTTCATCACTGATGTCACTTTCAGAGGTACAAACACCAGTTAAAGCAGTAACTCGTTTGGCAGTCTCTTCTTCAGAATTACTTTCTGAATCACAGTCAGACCAAGTAACTGTCATTCCTTTTTGTTTCTTAAGAAAGGTAGGACATTCAGCTCGAATATGCCCATATCCTTCACAACCATGGCATTGAATTCCTCTGCCTTGAACTCCTTTCTCTTCTGACCTTGGTCTTCTGCTGGAACTGTCAATGTTAGAGGGAATGTTATGAACATTAGACCTTGACTTTGGATCTATTCTTTTGATGAGTTTGTTGAACTGTCTTCCAAGCATGGCTACAGCTTCTGAAATGTTTTCTTCAACATCAGTGTTGGACATAAGAGCTATGCTCTTGTTCTTTTTGACACCATTATCAGTGATTCCCATCTCAAAAGTCTGAAGAGACCCAATAAGTTCATCCACTTTCAACTTGCTAATGTCCTGGGCTTCCTCTATGGCAGTTACCTTCATTGCAAATCTTTTAGGCAAGGATCTGAGAATCTTCCTCACCAGTTTTTCATCTGACATTTTTTCTCCCAGTGCTCCTGAGGTGTTGGCAATCTCCAAGATGTTCATGTGAAACTCATGAATGGTTTCATCTTCCATCATTTTTAGATTCTCAAACTTAGTGGTCAACATCTGAAGCCTTGACATTTTTACTTTGGAAGTGCCCTCATGAGTAGTTTTGAGAGTGTCCCAAACTTCCTTGGCCAGTTCATATTGATGTACTAGTCTGAAAATGTTTCTATCAATTCCATTGAACAAGGCATTTAAAGCTTTTGAATTTCCCAGAGCTAACTCATCTTCTTCTTTACTCCAATCTTCCTCAGGCTTCAGACTGATTGTCCCATCTATCTCAGTTATGGTGGGATGAATCCATCCTTTGTCAGCAGCTCTCCAAGCCTTTTTGTCCAGAGATTTTAGGAAGGCAATCATACGAGGTTTCCAGTAGTCATAATTGGTTCCGTCCAGAATGGGTGGTCTATTTCCAAAAACTCCTTCTTTGTCCATAGTGCCAGAAAGTGATATCCATAGATCTCACCCAGTAATACAGGCAGGGTGCCTGCTCTGATGCCAATTGAAATTCTGGCTGCAGATACTCAATGTCACGTTCAATGTTATGACACCGTATCTGACTTACTATATGACAGTAAATACAAAAGCAATAAAAAACACAGTCAATTGTTTACCCAGTTCAGTGTGCAACAACACCTACTCTGGGGGCTACCAAGCCAGGGAGGAAATCCACTATAAGAGATTTTAATTCAGGAATAAACCAACCAGTTTATCTCCTTCACTTAAGACCTACCCAATGCAATTCCAATCTAAGTACAACTTAAACCTGAGTTCCTACTCACTCCCCCTCAATCACAGCAGTGATACATAAACCAATTTGACTTAAGAATTGATGAAGACACTCTTCAAAGACAAACACTTGATTAAGCTTCACAGCTTTTTAATCAAGCAACACAATCGCTCTTGCTTCACAGCTTTGAGTGATGTACACAACTAACTTGACTCTGCTTCACAGCTTTAGTCAAGGAACATTCAAGCACTCTTGCTTCAAAGCTTAGAGTGCTACACAACCCTTACAATTTGAAACCTATTCCAAGGCACTTATCACAATGATAATTGCTTGGAGTACAATAAACAAATCTATACAGATTACAAATGATCTTCTAATCAATAAAAGCCATCCATGAAAAACAGCAGCTCTGTTGAATATATAGCAGCTGCAACTTCAGTTAGGGTTTCCAAAAACCTAGGGTTAATTCCGTTTTTACCTAAAGATCAGGTCACAGGACTTTATTAACCAGGCTAGGGTTGAGCTAGGTTACCCCTCAGAAAACGCAGGATTCTGTTCAGAAAGGACTGAGTTATTTCCTGAAAAAACTCAGACTTATCCAATCCTGCAATCCTGTTAGTTCAGAACAGGATGTCATAACATCTGTTATGACATCTGAGAAAACCTGTCTACTGATTTAGCAAAATGTGATCATTTTGCAAAAATGCTCAGATACACACTTATAAACATCAGTATTTGAATTACAATATTTTTCTGCAAAGGTACCTAATGAGTTAGTACAAACTGAACTAGAATGTTATGACATCAGTCATGACATTCACACATACACTTGGGATTTACCAAAAATGCAAGCCAATACCTAAACACCTACAAGAAGTATCTGAGTCATCCCATGTTGCCATGAGACTTTTCTTCTTCTCCTTGAAGAAATTATTTTTGGTTTTCTCCTTCTGAAGCCTTGGACAATCGCTTTTGTAGTGCCCTTGTTCATTGCACTTATAGCAGATGATATCCCTGTTTCTTGACTTTCTGTGACCAGAAGAAGACTCAGACTTTGTGTGTCCAGCGGAGGGTTCATACTTTCTGTATCCAGAGGAGGATTCAGACTTTCTGTATCTAAAGGGTGATTCATTCTGATTCCCTGTTCTTTTGGAGTTTCTGAATTTTCTTTGCCTCTGCTTCCACAGCTGATTGACTCTTCTGGAGAGAAGAGACAATTCATCTTCTTTTGATGAGGATCCATCAGAGGTTTCTTCCATAGCCTGCAAAATTTTAGAATACAATTTTTTGTTAGATTTTAACGCTAAAGGCTTACCTTGCTTCTGAGGCTCGTCGTCTTCTAGCTCTATCTCATGACTTCTGAGTGAGCTGACAAGTTCCTCCAGAGATATCTTGTTGAGATCTTTTACCAGCTTGAGAGCAGTGACCATTGGCCTTCATTGCTTCGATAAACTTTTGATGATCTTTTTTACATGATCAGTAGTAGAATACCTTTTGTCAAAAACTCTAAGCCCAGCAACTAGAATCTGGAATCTTGAGAACATTGCTTCAATGGATTCACTTTCTTCCATCTTGAAGGCTTCGTATTTCTGAATGAGCGTAAGGGCCTTGGTTTCTTTAACTTGTATGTTGCCTTCATGCGTCATTCTCAGAGAGTCAAACATGTTTTTAGCTGTCTCTCTGTTTGAGATCTTCTCATACTCTGAATATCAGATGGTACTAAGAAGAATCGTTTTGGCCTTGTGATGGTTTCTAAAGTCACGCTTTTGCTGGTCAGACATTCTTTTTCTATCAATATTCGGACAACTTTCATCCACAGGATGCATGTATCCATCAATTACCATATCCCATAAATTAGCATCATGAGCCAGAAAGAAGCTCTCAATTCTGTCTTTCCAGTAGTCAAAGTTTTCTCCATAAAAGACTGGAGGTTTGCCGCTGATTCTGTCCTTATCATCATGATAGTCATTGCTGATGTTTTGACTTGGTCCCCCCATAGTGTTTTTCTAAGCTTGGATCTTGTACTGACACGGTTAAGTGTATGAACTCAGAACCGGGAACTCTGATGCCAATTGAAGAAGTGAAAAACACAATAATTAGGGGGTTGAATTGAAACTTAAAAATCAAATGCAAATGACACGATGATTTTTATCCTGGTTCTCTTGATCTCAAACTACTCCAGTCCACCCGCCAAGGTGATTTCGCCTCTCTCCAACGAGGACTTAATTCACTAATCAAACAGATTACAATTCTACTTTGACAACTGCCAAAGTCTTCTTGAGTACAACCACAAACTGGTTTATCTCAAGGAAATTCACTAATCAAAAGAAGAAATAATATGTGTACTAGTTGTTTTTCGTTACAAAAACTGTATCACAAACTTGTGATGTATTACACAATTTTAGACAATAGTATGAATATAATTTTGCAGCATTGAGAGATTGTGTGAAAGCATTTGTGTAAAATCGTGAACGATTTCTCCTTGATGCTTGTGTAAATAGGCGTGGCAATCTGTGTAAATGGAAACTTGATAATTGGAACTTAATGCACTTTCCATAATGAGAAGATCCTTGTCTGTTTGTAGCTGTTGTAATTGATACCACTTTGATGGAAAAGTAACACTTCAAAACATAAGGAACTTGCTTGCTGCTTCGCTTCAAAACTTGGGAACCCATAATCATAAGGTTTTGTTTGCACGTTAGACTTCCATTCAGGATTAAGATGTCTTTCTCTTTAGCGCAAATTTTGATCTTCATTCATCAGAACATTCTGATATCAGTCTGCGTACTCAGCTTGAATACCTTTGTAGCTTAACTTCTAGTCCACTTCCGTAGAACTTCTGTACAACATAGAACACAAATTTAGAGCTCATATTTGTTCTTTGTGTTTGTTATCATCAAAACTCTTACGAGGGTTGTAGAATCAAACTATGTTCTAACATTTTGTTCATTAGAATTTTGACATTGTAATTTTCTTTTGATTGTTCAAACACTTATTTATGTCGAACCTTGTTATTCCATTAATGCATTGCATATGTTTGTCTTGAATTAATCAATTCATTTTCACTATACTGAAACTACGCTTTTACTTCATTTTTGTAATATTCGACTCACGATTAAAAGCTGTAAGCCTTTAGAGGGAGGATGACGAAAATAATACCATAATTTCTATAGTATGCTTTGGAACAGACCTTGCTGACGATGTATAGGCGTTGTTTCAAATCCTAAACAGTAGAGTTATAAGGAAGATAATCCCTAGTCAACCCCTTTGATCCTAAGAAGTATGAGTTTTCTTTTTCACACAAATTGAAACCTTTAATCATAACCTGGGGCAGGGTAGTTTCTCAGTTAATTCAATGGTGCATTCTATCGCAAGATTTCCCTTCGTACATGACGAGTAGTGTCAGAGGTATCCTTCCAAAACAAAAGATGGTGATGCTTCAACATAATCATTAAAATAAGCAGTCATTATCTCTTAAAAGAAAAGCCCGCTAAGTCAAAACCTATGAAAGAGACTTAAGAAAAAAATGGGGGCATCCCACTGACTGTAATCACAAAATAAACAGTTCAGGCAAAAGGTAGGGATAATAAAATCAAAAAAAGAGGTCGCTTCGAATCCTTAACAAAAAATATTATAAAAAAATGATGATTGCCTTCTCAAATAAACTTTCAGTATTCGAACCATCACCGGAATATCAGGGAAAAGATTACAGACTCAATTGGGATATGTGATACGGTGGGAGAACTGACTTGGGTGTTTTGTGTTTGATAGAAATTATTGGGATAGCAAGAGTCGCCACCATCTTTTCTTTTATCCAATAAGGAAAGGGTGAAAATAACAGGAAAGACCTTTGAGATATTTTCTTGAGTTCAAGGGGTAGGTTATGAAAACGGAAGGTGTTAGCACCCTTTTCATCCGTAGATATCTATGGGCTCTTAGTTTCTTGCTAGATCACTTTTGTAATTGCTTTGTTTGAAATGTGTTTGTGGTGGATTTTGAAAGTATTTTTGAAAAGTGCCTTCATTTAGGAAAAAATTGTAATGATTCTCGTCTCTATAAGAATGCACACAAAGTGTTAGACTTTTGAAAATATTTCATGTTTTGAAAGTGTTTGGTGTGTTTAAAAAGATGTTTGTTTTTGAAGATGGATTGTGAGCAAGCAACTAAGAACGTTCTACCTACTCAAAAAGTATTTTGTTCACTTCCTCCTCCTTTAGATGTTGCTATCTTACCATTGATTGATAAGAAGCCTTATCTTTGGATGTGAAGGGACGGGCGCAGGTCATCGCATAGTCATAAGATTTAATGTTGTGAGATATCTTAGCATTTTTATTGAGGGACTAAGATCATTTGTAGCTCAACATTCATAGCGTCATCGAGGGACTTTGATCTTGTATTTGTTTGTTTTTGCTAAGATGTCTCACATGCATAACATGACCATTTTCTTAAGGCAACAAGTGGAGTTAACCCTAGAGGTGCAAGTGTGCAAGTGTTTGTATTTCATGCTTGATTTATCTTGAATTAGGGTTTTCTAAGCATTGACTTTCCTTTCCATACAAACCTTAATTACTAGCATTTATGTGAAAAGCGATATAATGTGAAAAATAAATATCCTACGCTATTACATCATTTTGGGAGTGGGGTGTACAAATTTACAAATGGGGATTGCAAGAATTTAAACCTAATTATATATTACAACTATATTGAATATCTATGAAGTAAATATGTGAAATATGTAAATAAAAAAAAACAACGCAAAAGAAAGAAAAAATAAATCTTTCGACATTATGTGTCGAAGCATGCTTATATACATCGAACATAACCTTCCTTTGCCCCTGTAATTCCAAATCAACTCAGTATGAGTCGAAGCATTATGGTATGTGTCGAATCATGCTTATATGCATCGAACATAACCTTCCTTCGACCTTCTAATTCCAGATCAACTCAGTATGAGTTGAAGCATAATGGTATGTGTTGAATCATGCTTATATGCATCAAACATAACCTTCCTTCGACCTTGTAATTCCAAATCAACTCAGTATGAGTCGAAGCATAGTGGTATGTGTCGAATCATGCTGAAATATTTTCTCGAAGATTGTTTTATGGTTTGTACAGGTTAGTTCTTAACATATAATTGACAAGAAAGGAAGACAAAACAAAAGGTTAGCTTCAAAGGCAATACATGTTATCTTCGAAGATGGATCACCAATGATGTTTGAAATGAAGGGTTTAAAGTCAAGAAGACTTACCTTGAAACTAGAATTTATATTTTGAACTTGATTTGTTTCCTTGAATGTTCTTGAGTTTGAAAGAAATAGCGGTGTTACAGGAGCTTTTCTTGAGTTTGAACAAATTTTATATGATGTATGTGGAGTGTTTGGATAGTTTGTTTGGACAGAGCTTGTAAGGTTTGAGAGATTTAAATATTTGGGTTTCAAAGCTCAGAAATGGAGGTTTTTATGGACAAATTTTTTTTTTTTTAGAGTATAAGGGGTTTTGAGGATTTTTCAACACACAATAATCTGGCCCCCTTTAGCTTGCAAATAGCCTCTCTATTTACAGAGAAAAGGTTTGGGAAGTTCAAGTAAACATATTTGCAAGATAACAAATTATAGTTTGGTTGGAATGCAAATATCAAGTTATGCCAAGTCTTCTATAGTCCCAAGATGAAGCACCAAAGTTGTTGGTATAGAGGGGCTACTTTCCATGATTTATGGTGGAGTATAATCAGAAGTAAGCAAGGTATGGGCTCAAGACAAATTTTGTACCAAAAAGCTTGCTTTTCAAGAATAGCAATGGTGCCTTTATACCATAGATGGAAAGATCTTTTGGACAATGGCTCAAACCTTTGGGTAATAGCTCAAGAGTAGGTGTAATCATTAAATTATGGTGAGATTTGCATGTTAGAAGGACTGTAACACAAGATTATGCTGCATGGCCTATGGATTTGATCAATGTTCTTCAAAATTCTATCTTCAACTTGATTCCTTCTACAAAGACTTTGAATCTCTGTAGAACTTTGATCTTTTTCTTACTCTGGTTTTCGACAAGTATCTTGAATCTCTTAAAGATATTGAATACTCCTACCTTTCATTTTGATCACATAGATCCACAACTTTCGACCAAACTCATCAACAGACAAAACAATATTTTTTCCACCAATTGTATGTTTTTCTAATGGACCACATTCATCTGAATGTACCACTTTGAGTATGCAAGATGATCTCATTGGCATAGTCGAAACGAATTTATGGATTGCTTTCCTACTAAACAAACTTCACAAAGTTTTTTCAGGCATCTCAAGACTTGGAATACCAGTAACCATATCTTGAGTAATCAGTTGATTAAGTGGTCGAAAGTTCAAATGTCCAAACTTCAAATGCCACAACCAACAATCCTTGTGGTCGAACAGTTTTCAAACATTGAACTTCTGTCGAATTGATCATTGTCTTAAATGTTCTTTTTTTCGACAATGGAGATTTTAAGACTAAATTATTCTTGGTGACGAACAATCTCAAAAATCCATCTTTCATGACAACTTGGAAACTCTTTTCGACTAGTTGTCCAACACTTAGCAAGTTGCACTTTATTCCAGGTACATAGAGCACATCTTTAATCATAACTTTTCCTCTATTACTCATTTGAAAGACTATGTCGCTAGTACCTTCTTCTTGCAATGAACTATTATCAGCAAGTTTTTTTGTTAAATTGTAATTCATAGTGTCGAAACTATGTGTGTCGAAGGGTTTAGAGGTTGATCGAAGCAGGTTGCTCGAAGGAAGCCATTGCCCAGTCGAATCTTGTGGGTCAAAGCAAGCATAAAGATGGACAACATGTCAGCTATCAATTTGGAAAAGAACCCAATAACATATGGTCGAAGCAAGCACATCGAAATAAGGTTCCATTATCTCCAAGAGTAGGTAGCAGATGGGAAGATGGATTTGGAACACTGCAGAATTGAGAATCAGATTGCAGACATCATGATGAAGGGAGTGCAGGTCAACGTATCCAGAAGACTAAGAACCATGATGAATATAGATTGTTTACACACAATGAATTAGGTGGTGTGTTAAATTGTAATTCATAGTGTTGAAACTATGTGTGTCGAAGGGTTTAGAGGGGGATCGAAGCAGGTTGCTCGTACGAAGCCATTGCCCAGTCGAAGCTTGTGGATCACAGCAAGCTTTCTCTTCTTCGACTTGTCAAAGATCTGCCAACGACTCCTTTCAATCCTTCATGTGGTTCGAACAGCCTGAACCAGATTTTTGAATTCGACATGGTTATATGCATTTGCACACCTTTTTTTATCTGCTTTGCCCTTTCGACAGTTTCCTCTTCCTCCTTTCGAGGATTCAGAAGTTCCATCTTCGACCTGATGCTTGAGAGCCCAATATGATCCATGAAAATCATATGAAGCATCAAAGGTCCAATTGTCCTTATACAAACTTAAACCCTAATTTTGAGTCATCAGTGTTTGGGGAGGTATCTTGAGGTGATCAATTTTGGTGTAGTCTTGAATCAATGGAGATCTTGTGAGAGAATCTTTGAGAAATTGAGAGGGAAAATTTTGGGGTACAAAAGTTGCCCCTGTTCAATCTTCTTGAACATGAAGAGTTAGATTGGCGGATCCTCCTTTCATGGCTTGAAGGTGAAAGATGATTGAACACTAAAGTGCCCAAAAATTTACACTCGATTATATGTTAGTTGATTGTTAGGGAATATGATTAAAGATGCCATTTGGAGAGATGATGGAGATTTTTCGGAGATGGGCTTATAGATGCCATCCAAAGGTGATTGTTGATAGAAATTAGACTAAGTATAAGCTTGACTGTAACTGGGAGAAGTATCAGAATAAATCATTGGTCGATTTAATTCTGAATGATATGCTCGAATGGAGTCGTGTTAAGCCGTGTTTGGAAATGTATTAGAAGGAATCCTTGTAGGATTTCTTCAGAATGAACTCGTGTGAAACTGTATTTGGAAATTCATGAGAAGGAGACTATGTAGGGCTACTTCGGGATGAGTTCGTGTGAAACTTCATCTGGAGATATATGAGAAGGAGCCTGGGTAGGGCTGCTTCAGGATGAGTCCGTGTGAAACTTCATCTGGAAATATATGAGAAGGATCCTGGGTAGGGCTGCTTCAGGATGAGTCTTTGTGAAACTTAATCTAGAAATATATGAGATGGAGTCTGGGTAGGGCTACCTCAGGATGAGTCTGTGTGAAACTTCATCTGGAAATATATGAGATGGAGCTTGGGTAGAGCTGCTTCAGGATAAGTCCGTGTGAAACTGCATCTGGAGATATATGAGAGGGATCCTGGGTAGGGCTGCTTCAGGATGAGTCTGTGTGAAACTTCATCTAGAGATATATGAGAAGGAGCCTGGGTAGGGCTGCTTCGGGATGAGTCTGTGTGAAACTGCATCTGGAGATATATGAGAAGGAGCCTGGGTAGGGCTGCTTCAAGATGAGTTCGTGTGAAACTTCAGCTGGAAATATATGAGAAGGAGCCTGGGTAGGGCTACTTCGGGATGAGTCCGTGTGAAACTGCATTTGTGTAAGATTGCTTCATGATGAACCTGTGTGAAGTTGCATCTGTATAAGATTGCTTCATGATGAGCCCGTGTGAAGTTGCATCTGGAAATTAGAAGGAATTTGTGTAAGATTATTTCAGGATGAGCCCGTGTAAAGCTGTATCTGGAGATATATGACAAGGAATTCGTGTAAGATTGCTTCGGGATGAGCCCGTGTAAAGCTGTATCTGGAAATTTTGAGAAGGAATCCATGTAAGATTGCTTCAGGATGAGCCCATGTAAAGCTGTATCTGGAGATATATGAGAAGGAATCCGTGTAAGATTGCTTCGGGATGAGCCCGTGTAAAGCTGTATCTCGAAATTTTGAGAAGGAATCTGTGTAAGATTGCTTTAGGATGAGCCTGTGTGAAGCTGCATTTGGTTGCATAGATAGTTGCTCTGTCTTGTTTCAGGAACTAATCTTGGACTTGCTGAAAATCGTTGATGATAATCATCTGTCGATTGATCTTTCCTGAAAAGGTAAAGAGTTAGCTATATGCAATGTTATGATGTATTAAATTCATTGTGTAATGGTGGTCTGAAAATAAATGAGATTGTGCTATACGCGTTTCGTATGCATATGCTATGATGTATGATCGTGAAATTTTATTGAAGTGCATATTTGTCTGAGAAAATAAATTCTTGACAAATGTTGGGGAGTTTTGGTAGATTTAATCCTGGATCGTTGTTAAGGATGAAGAGTGTATGCATCTTCAAACCTTGTTTAGAGTGTTTCCGCTGGGGATTCTGGCTTTGTTGAGAAGAACTCCATTGGGGAATATTGGCTTCTGCTTGGGGAAAAGAGCTTAGGATTTTTAGTCGTCTGCTGCTCTAGTGGGGAATTATCTATTGAAAGTTAGTTGTTATCTAGTCGGGTCCAGGCTTTGTAATAATCTGTTGGGGATGATGAAGTTAACTGTTATTTAGTCGGATTCCAGGATTTGCGGCAACTTGCTAGGATGGTGGAAAACTCTACTAGGGAATAGGAGTTTTGTTAGTGATTGAAGAAGTTAATCTAATATCTGGTCGGGTCTAGGTTTCATAGCAACTTAGCCTTGAGGTTAACTGTTATCTAGTCGGGTCCAGATTTCAGCAATTAGAACTGTTATCTGGTCGAGTCTAGGTTTTGCACTAATTGAAGAAGTTAAACTATTATTTATTCGGGTCCAGGCTTTAATAACTTGAAATTGAGATCAATTGTTATCTTGTCGGGTCCAGGTTTCCGCAACTCAAATTGTTATCTGGTTGGGTCCAGGTTTCAGCAACTTTCGGAGATAACACTGACTATGTTGATGACTTCACTGGGGATTAAAGTTTGTGGTCCCTTAATTTGTGATAGTCTGAGAGGCAAACTTAAGCTGGGGAATCTGTAGTTTGTTGGGGAAATAAACCCTGTTAAAGAGAACATTCGACAATCTGTTAAGGAGGTGTCCTCTTTTGGTAGAACTCCTCGAGGATTCTTCTTGAGACCAACTCAGCTGGGAAGAGGTTTTCCGGAGATTGAAACTATGGTATGGGATTGCATGGATCCAACTTTATGGAGATATCCATGAATTTGGCCTTGTGGGGTTGGTACCCTTATCTGTTAAGATTATTCTGTGGGGATGACCTTATAGAGGTGGCTCTGGAGACTTCATTGGGGATCACCTTATGAAAGGGACTTTGTGGGGATTTATCATTGTCCATAGTAGTAAGTGTTGTAATGTTTCCAGAAAATGTGTGTTGGGTCGCACGTGACCTTTTGCTGGAATTCGTGTTCACTGCCCCAAATGATTCAGATGCAGACATGCCTCTGGTTATTCATCACTTCTTGAGAGATTTCTTGGAATCTCGACTTAACTGCCACAGATGAGTTGGACAGTGACATGTCATGCCCCTTGCTTATAGGAGATTTGTCATTGAAAGTGTTTTCCAATTTGAAGTGATTTTGTTTCTTGAGAGAACTTTCGTTCATTGGATATTCGCCCTGCGAATTTCTCTGTTTGTCAAACAAATAGTCATATGCAAACAACAGTATTCAAATAATGCAAAGTTTATGTCTGTCTTAAAGTTTTGAAAATGCATTTTTAGAAAATAAAAGAATTTTGTAAGAATATGAATTCAACTTAGGGTTTATAGTAAGCCTTACAGGAGTCAGGATACCTTTTATAACAGTATGCTTTCGAACTAACCCATGCTTCAATTAGGACTTTTAAGGGGTTGTAACGTGGCCTGGTTCATGGTTTAAGAAACAAAGGATAAGGCTCAAAGTTTATTTGTACCCCACTCGTTCTTCATGATGTTCTTCAACCCTATACTCAGTCAATTATGCGTCTGGATTCTAATTGAGTCTGGAATGGTTTTTTTTAGGTGATGATTTGGATATTGGAAGTTTACTTGTGAAGGCAGTCATTTTTTCCAACATTTTTCTGTTGTTGGGGATTTGTAGCGACCTCTTTTTTTTATTTATTATTCCTAATTATTTGCCTAACTGTTTTTGTTTTGGGACTACAGTTAGCGGGATGCCCCAGTTTTTCTCTTAAGTCTCCTTCGTAGGTTTTGACTTAGTGGGCTTTTCTTTTGAGAGATAATGACTTCCTATTTTACAGGGAACCATCATTGTCTTTTGATTCAGAAGGATGTTTTTTGATGTCATTTGTTGTGTACGAAGTGAAAGCTTGCGACTGACGCACACTTGAATTAACTGAGAGACTACCCTGCCCCAAGTTCTGATTAAAGGTCAATTTGTGAGAAAAAGAAAACTCCTACTTCTTTGGCTCAAAGGGGTTGACTAGGGGTTATCTTCCTTATAACTCCATTGTTTGGGAATTGAAAGAACGCATGTACATCATTAACAAGGTATGTCCAAAAGCATATTGTGTGAGATTATGGCATTGTTTTTGCCATCCTCCCTCTAAAGGCTTGCAACTTTTAATGAGAGTTGAATATCACAAAAAGGGAATAAAAAGCACTGTTTGAATATAGTGAAAACGAATGGATTAATTCAAGACAAACATATGCAATGCATTAATGAAAACAAAGTTTGACATAATGGATAAGTATTCGAACAAACAATAGAAATTACAATTGAAAATTCAAAATGAACTGGACCCTCTCAATGATTTGGCATGGGAGCAGTGATCACATTGGGGGTCTCAGGAAGACCGAATTCAATCTCCTTGGCGTCAATCATGTTTTGAATCTTGTATTTCAGTGCTCAATAATCGTTAGTATCATGCCCCGGACTGCTGGAATGATAGGCACATATTGTATCAGGATTGTAGTTAGGAGAAGAAGTTTTGGGGTTTGGATGTGGTCCTATCAACGTGATCAAATTCATCCTCAACACGTGTTGCAAAGCTTGAGACAGTGGAATGTTAATTTTGGTAAACTGTCTTTTGGGCTCGTCTTTCCTTCGCTGATTTCCCTGTTGTTGCTATCGCACTGATGCAGGACTAGAGATCAGGACTGCCGCCACATATTGATCGTGGTTACTCTTGTTATGACCCTTTTGGCCATACACAGCATTGGACTCTTTCTTCCCATTGTATGGCATCTTCTGAGTATCAGAGAATGTATCCCCTTGGATCTTTCTGCTTCTAATTCCATTTTCAACTTGTTCCCCAGTTAGAATCAAATCGGTGAACCCGACCGGGGAGCTTCCGATTAGGTGATTGAAGAAAGGTCCTATCAAAGTTCCCATAAAGATATCAAATAGCTCCCTATCAGTTAAGGATGGATGCACCCTGCCGGACAGGTCTCTCCACTTTTGTGCGTACTCTTTAAAGATTTCATTTGAACCCATGGTCATATTCTAAAATTGTACACGAGTTGGTGTAAGATCAGCGTTGTATTGGTACTGCTTGTAAAAAGCATCAGTTAGATCATCCCAAGTGTGGATGGGGGAACCCTCTAATTGATAGAACCATTCAAGTTGAGTCCCAGCTAGTCTCTCTTGGAAGAAATGGACCCAGAGCTTTTTGTCATTAGTGTGCGGTTGAATCTTACAGATATAGGATCTTAGAGGAAGCTTCGGACAAGAGACCCCATCATTCTTGGCAAAAGTATGGATCTTGAATTTGTGGGGAATGACCACCCCAGGAACCAAACCCAAGTCTCCAAAGTCCAAGCCAGGCGCAGCTTAGATCTCTATAGCCTTTAGTCTGTCTTTTATCTGCTTATATCTGTCGTCAGCTGGCGGGTATTGCTCACCAGAATAATCCTCGTCTTCATATATTTGATTGTTTCCACCCCCAGCACTGGTTCTTCTAACATCTTCATCTTGATTTTCATCCTCTTTGGATGAATCCTCTTCAATTTGGACTTTTTGAACGGGGCCCTTGAACTTCTTCCCCGTGTTGAGGATGATAGACTTCTTCTTAGTCTTCTTCTTACTCTCTTTGGTGATGAATGCTTTCAGATCTTCCAGCCCCTTGGCCAAGTTTAGGAATATTTGTTGGAACTGGGCATTCTGAGCTTGGAGATCTTTAACTATTTGCTCTAGATCCATTTTCTTACTGAAATAAACAGCAAGAAAAATGAGAAACCTGTCTTGAGAACACCTGTTATGTAATGACATGCATGATATGTAAAAATGCAATGTTTTCAAGGATCTCGCGGGGTAAACACGAGAGAATTTTAGAAGTTAAACTTTGATCACAGCTTTGATTAGAGAACTTTGTATTGTTGAATGTCCTTCCACGAGAATCAAGCTCACCGTGTCGAGTGAGTCATAGTCGTTGACTCTTGTTATTGTGCTTTGGTCTTTGACAGCATTTGGTTAGAGGAGAATAAATCCTCTTGCCCCTTGATAGACGTCTGGTTTATCATGACCCTGCATCACTGGCCTTTGAGATCCTTGAAATGGTTATTGAAAATGCCATGGTATGATGTCATGATGTTTATGTACAAGTAAACATATACATACAAAGCAAACAATTCCTTAGGTTTAGGCTTGCATGAGGTTCATTGGTAAGTACCCTCTTGAAGTTTAGTTGGCTCAACCTGTCCTAGAAAGTAACCAAGTTCTAGGGGATCTCAATATCATTGATCTTTCTTCATCGAGCATTATTTCCACGTAAGCCTCTTTATTAGCAACCGAAATATCTCAAAAGTCCAATCTCAATGAGCGTAGTATCGAGTATCAACCAACTTCAGACTGAACCAAATCTGGCTATCTCACTACTTCCTAATGTCCAAGTTATTCAATTAAAGGTTCTAAGGTCAATTAGTGCTTCATGACACCACACAACGGCCCCGTATTCTCCTTGACTAAACTCAAGGGCTACCGGTACCAACAAATGTGCCACACTAACGTAGCCATCACTTCAACCATGTCAGTATACCCTGCACAGTTTCCATAATATATTTCTACTTACCTAATGGTGTTCCCCGATCCAGGTAGAGGATCAATACAAACCCAAACAAGGACCCATAAAATGTAAAGCAAACAAAACAAACAATGAAAGCAAGTAAATGTGATCTAACTCTATGGTAACCCCACTTTTCAAAATTCCTCAGCAAAGTCGTCAGTTCTGTGATACGGTGGGAGAACTAACTTGGATGTTTTGCGTTTGATTGCAACTATTGCGGATAGCAAGAGTCGCCACCGACTATTATTTTATCCAATAAGGAAAGGGTGAAAAGAACAGGAAAGAACTTTGAGATATTTCCTTGAGTTCGGGGGGTAGGTTCTGAAAAGGGAAGGTGTTACCACCCTTTTCATCCGTAGTTATCTACGGGCTCTTAGTTGCTTGCTAGATCACTTTTGAAATTGCTTTGTTTGAAATGTGTTTGTGGTGGGTTTTGAAAGTATTTTTGAAAAGCGCCTTCGTTTAGGCAAACTTTGTAATGATTCTCGTCTCTATAAGAATGCACACAAAGTGTTAGAATTTTGAAAATATTTCATGTTTTGAAAGTGTTTGGTGTGTTTGAAAAGATGTTTGTTTTTAAAGATGGATTGTGAGCAAGCAACTAAGAATGTTCTACCTACTCAAAAAGTCTTTTGTTCATTTCCTCCTCCTTTAGATGTTGCTATATTACCATTTATTGATAAGAAGCCTTATCTTTGGATGTGAAGGGACGGGTGCGGTTCATCGCATAGTCATAAGATGCAATGTTGTGAGATATCTTAGCATTTTTCTTAAGGGACTAAGATCATTCGTAAGGAAACATTTGTAGCGTCATCGAGGGACTTTGATCTTGTATTTTGTTTTTTTTTTTGCTAAGATGTCTCACATGCATAACATGACCATTTTCTTAAGGCGGCAAGTGGAGTTAACCCTAGAGGTGTAAGTGTGCAAGTGTTCATATTTCATGCTTGATTTATCTTGAATTAGGTTTTCTAAGCATTGATTTTATCTTTCCATACAAACCTTAACTACTAGCATTTATATGAAAAGCGATAAATTATAGAAAATAAATGTCCTACGCTATTACATCATTTTGGGAATGGGGTGTACAAATTTACAAATGGGGATTGCAAGAATTTAAACCTAATTATCTATTACAACCATATTGAATAGCTCTGAAGTAAATATGTGAAAAAAAGAAACAATGCAAAAGAAAAAAAAATCAATCTTTCGATATTATGTGTCGAAGCATGCTTATATGCATCGAACATAACCTTCCATCGACCTTGTAATTCCAAAAAAACTCAGTATGAGTCGAAGCATAATGGTATGTGTCGAATCATGCTTATATGCATCGAACATAACCTTCCTTCGACCTTGTAATTCTAAATCAACTCAGTATGAGTCGAAGCATAATGTAATGGGTCGAATCATGCTTATATGCATCGAACATAACCTTCCTTCGACCTTGTAATTCCAAATCAACTCAGTATGAGTCGAAACATAATGGTATGTGTCGAATCATGCTGCAATTTTTTCTCCAACATTGTTTTATGGTCTGTACAAGTTAGTTCTTAACATATAATTGACAAGAAAGGAAGACAAACAAAAGGTTAGCTTCAAAGGCAATACATGTTATCTTCGAAGATGAATCATCAATGATGCTTGAAATTAAGGGTTTAAAGTCAAGAAGACTTACCTTGAAACTGGAATTTGTGTTTTGAAATTGAGTTGCTGCCTTGAATGTTCTTGAGTTTGAAAAAAATAGAGGTGTTTCAGGAGCTTGTTTTTGAGTTTGAACAACTTCTATATGATGTATGTGGAGTGCTTGGATAGTTTGTTTGGACAAAGACTGTAAGGTTTGAGAGATTTAAATATTTGGGTTTCAAAGCTCAGAAATGGAGGTTTTTATGGAAAATTTTGTTTTTTTAGAGTATAAGGGGTTTTAAGGATTTTTCAACACACAAGAATATGGCCCCCTTTAGCTTGCAAATGGCCTCTCTATTTATAGAGAAAAGGTTTGGGAAGTTGAAGTAATCAAATTTACAAGATGACAAATTATAGTTTGATTGGAATGCAAATATCAAGTTATGTCAAGTCTTCCATAATCCCAAGATGAAGTACCAAAGTTGCTGGTATAGAGGGGTTAATTTCCATGATTTATGATGGAGTATAATCAGAAGTAAGCAAGGTATGGGCTCAAGATAAATTTTGTACCAAAAAGCATGCTTTTCAAGAATAGAAATGGTGCCTTTATGGCATAGATGGAAAGATCTTTTGGACAATGGCTCAAACACTTGGGTAATAGCTTAAGAGTAGGTGTAAGCATTAAATTATAGTGAGATTTGCAAGTTAGAAGGTCTGCAACACCAGATTATGCAGCATGGCCTATGGATTTGATCAATGTTCTTCAAAATTTTGTCTTCAACTTGATTCCTTTTATAAATACTTTGAATCTCTGTAGGACTTTGATCTTTTTCTTACTCTGGTTTAAGACAAGCATCTTGAATCTCTTAAAGATGTCGAATACTTCGTCCTTTAATTTTGATCACATAGATCTACAAATTTCGACCAAACTCATCAACAGACAAGACAATATTTGTTTCCACTAATTGTATGTTCTTCTAATGGACCACATTCATATGAATGTACCACTTTGAGTGTGAAAGATGATCTCATTGGCATAGTCGAAACGAAAGAATTTTTGGATTGCTTTCCTACTAAACAAAATTCACAAAGTTTTTTCAGGCATCTTAAGACTTGGAATACCAGTAACCATATCTTGAGTAATCAGTTTATTAAGTGGTCGAAAGTTCAAATGTCCAAACTTCAAATGCCACAACCAACTATCCTTGTGGTCGAACACTTTTCAAACATTGAATTTCTGTCGAATTGATCATTGTCTTAAATCCTGTTTTTTGACAACGGAGATTTTAAGACAATTGTTATTGGTGTCGAACAATCTCAAAACTCTATCTTTCATAAAAACTGAGAAACTCTTTTAGACTAGTTTTCCAACACTTAGCAAGTTGCACTTTATTCTATGTACATAGAGCACATCTTTAATCATAAATTTTCCTCCATTACTCATTTGAAAGACTATGTTGCCAGTACCTTCTTCTTGCAATAAACTATTATCAGCAAGTTTTTTTGTTAAATTGTAATTCATAGTGTCGAAACTATGTGTGTCGAAGGGTTTAGAGGTGGATCGAAGCAGGTTGCTCGAAGGAAGCCATTGCCCAGTCGAAGCTTGTGGATCGAAGCAAGCATGAAGATAGACAACATATCAGCTATCAATCTGGTGAAGAACCCAATAGCATATGGTCGAAGCAAGCACATCGAAATGAGGTTCCATTATCTCCAAGAGCAGGTAGCATAAAGGAAGATGGATTTGGAATAGTGTAGAATTGAGAATTAGATTGCAGACATCATGACGAAGGGATTGCAGGTCGAAGTATCCAGCCGACTAAGAACTATGATGAATATAGATTGGTTAGACACAATGAATTAGGTGGTGTGTTAAATTGTAATTCATAGTGTCGAAAATATGTGTCGAAGGATTTAGAGGGGGACCGAAGCAGGTTGCTCGAAGGAAGCCATTACCCAGTCGAAGCTTGTGGATCAAAGCAAACTTTCTCTTCTTCGACTTGTCAAAAATCTGCCAACCAATCCTTCTGATCAGTCATGTGGTTCGAACAGCATGAACCAGATTTTTGAATTCGACATGGTTATCTGCAACTGCACACGTTTTTCCATCTGCTTTACCCTTTCGACAGTTTACTCTTCCTCCTATCGAGGATTCATAAGTTTCGTCTTTGACCTGATGCTTGAGAGCCCAATATGATCCGTGAAAATCATATGAAGCATCAAAGATCCAATTGTCCTTATATAAACTCAAACCCTAATTTTGATTCATCAATTTTTGGGGAGGTATCTTGAGCTGGTCAGTTTTGGTGCAGTCTTGAATCAATGGAGATCTTGTGAGAGAATCTTTGAGAAATTGAGAGGGAAAATTCTGGGGTACAACAGGATATAAACGCACAATTAACTGAGTATAGGACTGAAGAACATCACGAAGAACGGGTTGGATACAAATAAAGTTTGAGCCTTTATCATTTGTTTCTTAAACTGTGAATTAGGCCACGCTACAACTCTTAAAAGTCCTAGCTGAAATGTGGGTTAGTTCGAAAGCATATTATTACAAAAGGTATCCTGACTCCTTTAAGGTTTACTATAAATCCTGAGTTGAATTCATATTCTTACAAAATTTTGTTTGTTTACTAAAAATACATTTTTAAAACTTCAAGACAGACATAAGCTTTGCATTCTTTAAATGCCATTTTTTGCATATGACTAATCATTCGACAGTAGAGAAAATCGCACGACGAAAATTCAATGAACGGAAATCCTCTCAATGGATAGAATTATCCCAGATGGAAAGACATTTCCAGTAACAGGCCTTTCATAATAAAGGGGCATGACATGGTATCTAACTGATCTGGGGGAAGTCAAGTCAAGATTCGAGGAATCTCTCAAAAGGGCCGAATAGCCAGTGACAGACCTCCATCTGAATCACAAGGGGTATGACATGGTGTCTTACTGATCTGGGGGCAGTCAAGTCAAGATTCGAGGAATCTCTCAAAAGTGCTGAATAGCCAGGGGAAGATCTCCATCTGAATCATTGGAGGAATTGAACATGAATTCTAGCAAAGGATCACATATGATCGAGCAAACATTTTTTCTGGAAGTACTATAACACTTACTACTATGGATAGTAACAATTATTTGTACCCTGTGAACACGGACATAGTCGAAAAATACTACCCATGAAAAAAGACCCGCAAGGTTGACTCGCCTAGGCAAAATAAGGGCATCCCGGTGAACCAAAAAAAGTTCGGGAAAAATTAGGGATATATAAATAAAATTGTACACCCGGAAAGTCGAAAACCTGAAAAGGCGGCTTGGGCAAAAAGGGGTATTCCAGTGGACTGAAAATCTGAAAGGACATTCCTGGAAAAATTTAGGGACTAAAGCGTACGACTAGGTCCCATCATCTCGTCACTTGTATATGAGTAGAAGACTTATTGCCTTGATCAGCATTCACAAAGGGCTCTAGAAGTTGAGGTATGTTCAAGTCTCCACGGACCCCCACAGAGCCCACTCCATGAGATTATCTCCATAAAGTAATCTACACAAAGTCATACATTCCCCGCAATTTCCCCGGCAGATCGCTTTGGCGGATAAAGGAGTATGATCTTCTTCCTGGCAATATCACCAACCTACGGAGTTTCAATTAGTACAGTTAATGGAGTTTCTCTTCCCCAGCTGAGCTTGTTCCTCCAAGGTTGTAAAACCCCCTTCAGACTTCTGCTCTCCAGCAGAGTTTATTTCCTTAACTAGGGTGTTTCCTCAGCAAGAGTACTTCTCCATCAACAGTGTTTATTTCCAAAAACAGTTTATCATCTTCTAGATACAGTGCAGATACAATCAAGACACATATTAATTCTGGCACTCATTCCAAATTTATCTTCTAGATATAGTACAAATACAATCAAGACACAGATTCATTCTGGCACTTATTCCAGATTTCTCTTCCAGATACAGTTCAGATACGATCCAGATATGATTGTCATTCTGATACTCATTCAGTACATCTTTCAGATATGGTTCAGATACAGTTTGGATATGGATATTATTTTGATACCCATTCAATACATCTTCATATACAATCAAGGCATGGATTTATTTTGACACTCCCCAACTTGAGTGTGCTTCTACCATAAATCATTGGCAAATCCCTCTCTCCAGTGAAGTCGTCACTATCCCCAGAGAGTTGCTATGGAACCTGGAAACCAGACCAAATGTCAGTCAACTTTATCCTCCCCAGGCAAGCCAGAAGGTTATCCATCTCTTATATTCCCAGTCAGGGTATAAACTCCCCAGTAGAACAATGAACATCCAATGTTCTTAAACTCTTCTCCCCAAGCAAGAATTAACACGGTCCAACAGAGTTTCCTCAAGCAAATAGAAAAAATCAATGTTCCCCAGCGGAGTTTCCTCGAACAAGAAAGCAGGGATTCCCAGTGGAAACAATTCCTAGAAGATCAAATATACACATACTCTTCATCCCCAGAAACAGTCAGGGATTTATTTTCCCCAGACAAAGAAGTCTGAGTTTACAAATTCACCTCAATAACATTTCACATCCATACATCATTTACAAACGACAAAGCATATGCATACAAAACGCATATAGCACAATCTCGTTTATTTTGAGAGCATCATTACGCAATATAATACCTATATCATGCCATTGCATAAAACTAACTTTTTCTTTTCAGGTTAGTTCCCAAACAGATAGAGATTGTAAACAGTTTATCATCTTCTAGATACTATTCAGATACGCTCTAGATATGGATTTCATTATGATACTCATTCCAAATCATCTTTCAGATATAGTTCAGATACGCTCCAAATACGGATGTCATTCTGATACTCATTCAGTACATCTTTCAGATACGATTCAGATACGCTCCAGATATGGATGCCATTCTGATACTCATTCAGTACATATTTCAGATACAGTTC
Source organism: Vicia faba (assembly GCA_948472305.1). Classification (NCBI taxonomy): domain Eukaryota; kingdom Viridiplantae; phylum Streptophyta; class Magnoliopsida; order Fabales; family Fabaceae; genus Vicia; species Vicia faba. The sequence goes on from OX451741.1 coordinate 1,374,552,541, forward strand.
AGATACGATCCATATATGGATGTCATTCTGATACTCATTCAGTACATCCCTCATATACAGTTCAGATATGCTCCAAATACGGATGTCATTCTGATACTCATTCAGAATATCTTTCAGATATAGTTCAGATACGCTCTAAATACGGATGCCGTTTTGATACTCATTCAGTACATCTTTCAGGTACATTACAGATACACTCCAAATGCAGATGTCATTCTAAACTCATTCAGTATATCTTTCAGATACAATTCAGATAGGCTCCAGATACGGATGCCATTCTGATACTCATTTAGTACATCTTTCAGATACAGTTCAGATACGCTCCAAATACGAATGTCATTCTGATACTGATTCAGTACATCTTTCATATATATTTTAGATACGCTCCAAATACAGATGTCATTCTGATACTCATTCAGTACATCATTCAGATACAGTTCAGATACGCTCCAAATACGGGTGTCATTCTGATACTCATTCAATACATCTTTCAGTTAAGATACGATCAAGATATAGATTCATTTTGATACTCATAATCAATACATCTCCATATACAATAACAACATACATTCATTATGAAACTCCCCATCACATCTTCTAGATGCAATCAGACACAAACTCATTCTAGTATACTTCTCATACAAAGTCAGATACAGAGACCTCTTCTGGCTCAGATAAAATCAACCGTAGATTTATTCTGATAATTTTTCCAGTTTGGAGTCAACATTTACTTTAGATGGCATCTATAAGCCCATCTCTGACGACTCTCAGTCATCTTCTCCAAATGTCATATATAAGCCCATTCCCAATACAATCAACCAACAACGTTACCATCTTGCATAGGCGAGTGCAAATTTCTGGGCACTTAAGTGTTCAGTCATATTTTACCTTCAAATCACGAATGGAGGACATGCCAATATAACTCTTCAGGTTTAAGAAGATTGAACAGGGGAAGCTGTTGTACCCAAAAATTTTCCCTCCCATTTTTCTTTACATCATTCTTTCAAGGCTCTTCAAATGGTCAAGGCACCCAAGGGTTGACTAGTCAAGATGCACCTCCTAGACCAAAACCTACAACTTGGGTTTGGAGTTTCTCAAGGAAATTTGGTCTGCAAAAGTCTCATGTGGATCCAATGTTTCTTCATAGTTCCTCAACAAGGCTCATATTAAGTTTCAAGCCCTACATCACAAGTTTGCTCAGTCAATGGCTCAAATGCTTGAAAATCAATTGTTTTGGTCAAAAAGTCAACTAAGGTCAACATACATTCAAACTTCAATATTTTTGGTCAACATCAACATTTTGAAGTGATATTCATCATTTTATCAAGGGTTGATCATGATTCCCCAAGGAAAGTTCTCAGATCATCAAAAGTCTAGATTTGTCGAATTAGGGTTTCCTTAGGAGAAGTCAACTGAACTTTGACCAGACATAAATTTCATATGCTTAATCCATTTTTCCCCAACCAAAGCTCATTGTGAATAAAATTCAATTCCCTACAACTTTTCTTTTGTCCTCAAGTTCAAAAAATGCATCATTGGAAAGATATGAACCAATACATTACAGGTCTTTTTGAAAGTCAACAAAAGGCATTTTTTGTCAAGGCAAATTACATCAACATAAATTCTCCAAATGAAAAAATGGTCAGTATAGATATTGTAGGGGACATCTTGATATTTCTAAAAGGTCCAAGATCATCTTCAAAAGATAAAAATTGAGCAAGTTATGACCAGTAAAAATTGGGCAAATTGGTGAAAATGCAAAAAAGTCAACTTTGAGCAAAAATGCATTTTTAAGTTCATAGACCTATTTTGTGGGATTCAAATATGTTTATGACTTACTCAAAGACCCCTAAATTCACTCTCACCTTGCTTTTCATTTTTTCTCTATCTTATTCATATTTATTTTGTTTTTATTCAAATAAACACAAAATAAATTGCATAAAATAATAAATAAAAGGTATGGACACATGGGCTAATGATTTGGGTTGATATTGGGTGTTATAATTCGTGCAAGGCATGACGAAAAAGACTAGGTTCATTGCATCTCAAGAAGGGCAAGTTTTTCACATTTTTGAAAGTATTTTAATATGTTTGATATTGCTTTGAAAGGGGACTATTATGTGTGGATTCTTGCCATGTTTACCCACCATTCCATCCCTCTATAAATAAAAAACAAAAGCATAAGCAAATGACACGAAATTTTTCACTAAAGATCTCTAAAAAAATTCTCCAAATTCGAAGAAATTGTGAAAATCATATCTTGCATCTCCAGTGATTTTCAAACCGATCCAAATCTTCCATTGTCCTCCTGAAGGCCAGGAGTCAGAATCAATCATTACCCTTTGTAAATCAACCCCAGAAAACGCCCTCACATCGATTCCGGTTGGTAAGTTGGTAGGTTTCATGTTCTCAAGATTTTCACAATTTAAATCCATGTAAACATGTTTGTTTCATTTATATTCATTTTCTGGAATTTTCTAACATTTTACATGTAAGCATGGTGGCAGAAATAACAATCATGACCATGGTGAACCCCAAGGCGCATTCCCCAATGGATCAGAACAAAACTCCTGGACTCATCCGTTTTGGACCCATTGTTCTCCTTCCTCACACCCCCTCCATTTACTTGTTCTCAACAGGCCTATTTTTATTTTATTTTTTGTGTTTTAATTAACAACTTTTTTTAATCAATCTTATTTTAATCAAAAAATCACAAAAACATTAGACTTAGATTTGTATTAATTAAATTAATTTTAATTAAATTAATTTTAATTAATTAATTTAATCACCTTTTTTAATTAATTAACTAATTAGAATTAGGGTTTTATATTTAATTTATTTTAATAAATCAAATTCAAATTATTATTAACACAAAATTCTTTTTTCTCATAAAAAGACCAAAAACATTTTTTCTTGCTTAGATTTTTAGTTTTTTTTTATTTTGTCCTTTAATTTATTTTTTATTTATTCCTTTGCTATTTAAATTCTAGAAAGCAAATGTATAGGTCGCACGGGTAATTTTGTAATAGTCGTAGTTTACATTTCCTCGCATTTTTTCTATTAGGTAACTGTTTATGGGATGTAATAGTTGTAGGCCTTTACTTTCTCGCATTTTATTTTCCACACTTATAAGTAAGGTACCTCCACTTGTTGCCTTCGGAAAACAAGAGTCATGTTCCTCAAAAGTGGGGACGATTTAGCAAAGACCCTCGAATCAAAAGATCATAGTCCCTCGATGACCCTTCGACGTTGACTTTCGGTAAAATGATCTAGTCCCTTAAACAAAATTGCTAAAGCGTCCTTACCAGTTTCCTTCAATGACTGTACGATGACCCTTCGAATGTCCCTCAAAAATCCAATGATAGAGCTCCCTACTCACTAATAGTAGGATAACATTGTCTAAAGGAAAAGAAAGAACCTTTTGAGTAAAGTAGATAGTTCTTAGATGCTTGCTCAAAAACAATTTTTCACATACACAAAACGCTTTCCAAAAACATTTTCAAAACACTTTGTATAAGTTATCAACAATACGAGAAACATTACAAAGTTTGCCGTACTAAGGCATCTTTTCAAAATACTTTTTTCAAACACACAAAACACAAGGTATTTTAAAAATGAGCTAGCATCTAAGAGCCCGTAGATAACTACGGATGGAAAGGGTGCTAACACCTTCCCTTTCCATAATCTACCCCCATTACTCAAATAATCTCGAAAGGTCTTTTTTTGTTCTTGTCACCCTTTCCTTTGTTGGATAAAAGAAAATTCGGTGGCGACTCTTGTTTACCGCAACATTTGCAAACACAAACACAAAACCAGTATAACAGTCGGTTCTGCCACCGTATTACAATCATGACATGACATTTTCACTAACCATTTCAAGGACCTAGGGATTTAGCTTTGTTCCTTGTTGCATGTTATGGTCTCCGCTCGCAGAAATACTATCTGAATCCACTTTGTAAGGGTACCTCCCAAGCTTAAGGAGTTAGTCTCAAAGGTTCCCGAAAACTCTCAGTTCACCAAGAGGCATGGTTATGTAATCAGTTTGGTCACCTCAGGTTTTGAAGAAGATATGATAAGTGTTCTGTTCCAGTTCTTTGATCCTAAGCATCACTGTTTTACCTTCCCAGATTATCAGTTGGTACCCACAATGGAAGAGTTCTCTAAGCTCCTTGGAGTACCTATTCTTTATCAGACACCCTTCACCGGTTTAGAGAAAGTTCCAAAACCTGAAGTTATTGTAGCAGCCTTACATTTGATGAGGTCATACATTGTGTCTAATTGAGAAACAAGAAGTTGATTTAAAGGTCTTCTTGCTAAATTTCTGATAGAAAAGGCTCATTTGTTTCTATATGCTATGAGTTTTCATGCTTTTGAGGAGATCTTGGCTCTGTTGGTCTATGGTTTGGTACTATTCCTTAATCCATACCAACTCATAGATATGAACACCATAAAAATATTTCTTACTCATAATCCTATGTCTACTTTGCTTGGAGATATTTTGCACTCTCTTCACACTCGTACTATGAGAGAGCGAGAGACTCTCATGTGTTGTATACCTTTACTATCCAGGTGGTTTATTTCGCACATTCCTCCATCAGTGATGAAGAATGAACAAGGTTTGAAGTGGTCTCGAAGGATGATGTCACTCTCTCATTCAGATATCTATTAGAATTCCCGATATTTGGATGACATCACTATTATTGACCGCTGTGGGGAATTCCCTAATGTTTCACTCCTTGGCATAAGGGGAGGTATTACTTACAACCATTATCTAGATTTACATTGTGATGCGGTGGGAGAACTGGCTTGAGGTTTTGCATTTGTGTTCGCAAATGTTGCGGTTAGCAAGAGTCGCCACCGACTTTTCTTTTATCCAAAAGGAAAGGTAAAAAATCACAGGAAAGACCTTTGAGATGTTTTCTTGAGTTCGGGGGGTAGATTATGAAAAGGGAAGGTGCTAGCACCCTTTTCATCCATGGTTTTCCATGGGCTCTTAGTTACTTGTTTAGATCACTTGCTTTGCTTTGTTTTGTTTGAAATGGTGCTTGGTGTGGTTTTGAATGTATTCTGAAAAGAGGCCTTTGTTTAGGCAATCTTTGTAATGATTCTCGTTTGTAAGAATGTATACAAAGATGTTTGTCTTTTGAAAATGTTTTCAATGTTTTGTAAGATGTTTTGAAATGGTGTGTGTTTGTTTTTGAAAATAGCAAGGATTGTTTTGAAATGTAGCAAGTAACTAGAAGCTATCTACCTACTCAAATGTCTTTCTTGTGCATTTTTATTCCTTTGACATTGTTAACTTATCATTGATTTGGTAAGCAACCCTATCTTTGGATGTAAACGGGACGGGCGTGGGTCATCGTATAACCATGATAGCAATATTGCCAAGTATCTTAGCAATTTTGAGGGACCAAGATCATTTTGTTTAGGCAACCTTGAATAGCGTCATCGAGGGACTATGATCTTATTTTTGTTTTGCTTTGCCAAGATACTTCACGTGCGTAACAAGGCCATTTTATTTTAGGCAACCAAGTGGGAGAAACCCTAAGGGTGCTTGTGTGCAAAGTGTGTCATTTTTCATGCCTTTTTCTTGCATTAGGTTTTCTTCTATTTGTTTTGTTTTTAATCTTGTCATGCAAACCCTAGTTTACTAAACATGGTATAAAAGCAATAAATTGCGTAAAATAAACTAAGCTATTACAACAATTATTATGGGAGAGGGGATACAATTTTTGAATGGGGATTTTGCACATATATAAACTTAAAAATATTATTACAACCCAATCGAATATTGAGCGAATTAAATAAATGTACAAATATTTAAAATGCAATGCAATGTATTTATGTAAAAATGTTTTGGTATTTGTTTTTTGTATGAGAAAATAATTTAATTTAAACCCTAAAAAATAAGGAAAAATAATATTATTATTTTTGGAAAGGGGTGAAACCCTAATTTTCTAATTAAAAGAAAATAATGTTTCTTATTATTATTTTGTCCATTTTTTGTACAAGAAAATAAATAAATAATATTATATGTAAATTAAAAATTAAATATGTATAAAATAATTATTTATGAGTGTAAATAATATAAAAAAAAATATTAAGTATTTTTAAATATATTTATAAGTTATTTTAAGAAAATAAGTTCTATTCTATTAAATAAACTATTTTTTATGCAAAAAAAAATATAAAATAAAATAAAATAAAAATTGCAAAAAATAAAGAAATTATTTTTAGGATTTTTATCATTCAGAAAAAATAAATAAAAGCTATAAATGTGAAAATATGGAAAAATATGAAAAATAAAACAAATAAGCCAAGGGGTGTAAAAGTAAGTCAGGGGGTGTAAATAGTGAAAACAAAAAGGCCAGGCACCAAAAAAGCCCAAAAGCATCGTCCGTGTCCTCCAGCCAGTCTCCTTGCGCGTGTTCTTCCATTCAAACTGTAACTCCCATATGCTTGCACAAAAACAAAAACTCATAACATGAAACATGTGACATTTAATCTCATGATTTCAACCATATAAAATTTGTAACCTAAATCTCAAAGATCAAAGAGAATTTTGGCAGCCCTAATTCATGACCTAGAAATTTCATGAACTTCAAGGTTCAAATTCTCTCAGCATAGTTAATATAAATGAAAAGTATGCATATGTACAGCTTCACCATGTTATGGACTACATTTTTTCTTCACAAATCGTGGCTTGAAGTTGCCTAAATACAGAGATAGAGTTTAAGAAATATACCTCCTTCAGCTGGATTTGGATAGAGCAATGTAGGGACTTTAATGGAGGCCTGAGGATTGTGTGAGCTTCCTTGAACTTCCTTCAAGCTATTCCAATGCTTATCTTGCCTTGAGAATAGCTAAAACTTCCTGCACAAGTCAAGCTGCAAGCTTCAAGGTTGAAAATGGAAATGGATGAAACAGGGGTTACAGAACCAGGGTAAGGGCTTGGATAGCTTTGGTATGATGTGTATGAGGTGTTTCAAGTGTCAAGCCACAAAACGCACGAGCCAGAAATTACTTGGCAATGATTTTGCAGAAATGTTGTGTTTGGACAGAATTTTGGATTTTTTTCAGTTTGAGAGAGTTTTAGATGTTAAGAAATCGTGTTTTGCATTGTGACAAGTTTGTATATTTGTATAGAATGGATACAAAGTTAGCTTCTCAACAGATGTGCAAGCTTTTGACCTTTTCACCAACTTTCTTGCTTTTGAAGTAAAGTGATAAGACCATACTCACATGCATGTCCTTGCTTGCTTGAGGGCTGAAAAGAGCTTGTACCAAATGCCTGAGAGTTATGTAAAATGCTTGCATCAAAGAGACAGGTCTAAGGCTCAAGATTGATAAAGTTACAAAAGCTTCTCTTTATGAAAATGGCATTGTGCACTTTTGGCCAAAAATGGAAATATAACTTGTACAAAGCCTCAAAAGAAAAGATAAAACCTTTATCTTCTGAGTTTGCATTTAATTATGGAGTGTAAAGTGAGTTTAGGACCTGTAAAGCAAGGTACAACCAGCATGGATTGGATTTGCAACTTGATCTCATGTGAAAATGGCTTGAACAAAAGTGATAAAATGCCAACTTCCCTTCTTTGATTCTCCCTAACCAAAAATGATCTAGGAGAGTTCTTGGACATTTTAGAAAGCTTGAAATGTTCTCTATAATCCATCTTTGAAATTCAATTTGAGATACCTCTTGGAACTAGGTGAAAAATTTCCATGAAGTTGGGTCAAAAAACTGCCTAAATTAGGGCAAAATTTCACTAAGTTAAGAAGTTCATGGACCTATATTCACAAATTCATAACTTGAGATCAAAGCATCTTTTGGGAAAAGTTTGTGACGAAAAGTTGTATATTTCATGGAGGACTACAACTTTCATGTTGGAAGTTTTCTTTGAATCAAATTGCATCATGGTGAAAAAGTGGTGAAAAGTTGGGAAAAATTAAGAAAATTTCCATACTTAGAAAAATTCTGTTATGAAAATTTTCAAATTCAAAACCCTAATTTTCAAAATTGGTTTTCTTGGTGAACAAATTTCATATTTTGACATATCTTGATGAATTATGACCCTTGGCACTTGATTTTGACCAAAAAGTCAAAGTTTGACTTTTCAGTGTATAGTTGACTTTTGATCAGTTGACTGCAAAATTCATCTGTCAATCCAATGAACTTCAGATCTTTTGAACCATGTAATTAGGTTAAGATGATGCCATTGAACCCTTGAAATCATGTTTGAACCCAATTGGTCATTGGCTAGGTTAAAAATCAGAAATTGCCCTTTCTTAGTCAAAACCCTAATTTTGACCATTTTGCCCTTTTGATGATTTGATCAAATTTCTTGAGGAGTTGTGATCCAAACTGGATCAAATGGTATATATGAGTCTAAAATGTTGGTGTGGATCAAAAATTATGAAGTTTGACTGTAAATTGGCCATGGTTGACTTTTTCCCCAATACAACTAATTTTTAGGTCAATTGTCCAATTGACTGATCAAAAATGTGGTTCAAGGCTTGAAACTTAACATGAACAATCTTAGGGTTCTAAGATAATATATGAAAGTCACATGAAGCATTGGTGATCCAAAAATCCTTGTGCAAACTCAAACCCTAATTTTGGATTATCAGTGCAAGATGAGATGTCTTGAGCTGACCAAACCCTAATCTTGTCTTGAGTCCAAGAAGTCTTGTGAGAAAAATCTTGATAAATTAGAGGGCAAATTTTGGGGTACAACAGCTTCCCCTGTTCAATCTTCTTGAACCTGAAGAGTTAGATTGGCGAGTTTTGTCGTTCGTGACTCGAAGGTAAAAGATGATTGGACACTAGAGTGCTTATAAATTTGCACTCGACGAAGTGTAGCTGAAGGAATGGGCTTCAATATTCCATTTGGAGAAATGATTGAATCTTGTTGGAGATGGGCTTGTAGATGTCATCCAAGAATGTTTGCTGAATTGTAAGTTGTAAGTCAGAAGAATAAGGATCAGAATAGTGTCCTCGTCTGGAACGTATCTGAGTTGTATCTGGAGACTTGAAATCTGAATGGGAAACAGAATAGCATTCGTGTCTGGAGCGTATCCGTACTGTATCAAGAGTGTGAAATCTGAATTTGAATAAGTATCAGAATAGCATCCGTATCTGGAGCGTATCTGAAAGCTGAATCTGAATGAGTAGCAGAATGACTTCCGTGTTTGGAGCATATCTGAACTGTATCTGAAAGCTGTCTTTGAATGAGTATCAGGATGGCATCCGTATCTGGTGCGTATCTGAATTGTAACTGAAAGTTGTCTTTGAATGAGTGTCAGGATGGCTTCCGTATCTGGTGTGTATCTGAACTGTATCTGAACTGTATCTGAAAGCTGAATCTGAATTAGTAGCAGAATGACTTCCGTGTCTGGAGTGTAGCTGAACTGTATCATGATTGCATATTGTTAAACAATAGCTTTTAATCTTATCCTGAAAAGGGTAAAATGTTAGTTGAACACAAAGTTATGTTGCATGAAATGTATGATGCAATATATGTGTTTTTTCAATGTTTATGATATGGATGTAATGTATGCGTATGTAAGCTGATTTGCTGTATTGCTGAGGAAAATAAATCCTTGACTGCTGCCAGGGATAATAAATCCTTGACTGCTGAGGATATGTGGATTCTTCATGTTGTTGAAGTTGGAGTATTGACAAAAATTCTGTTGTGAGAGCAATGTCGTATACTGCTTGAGTAATATGCTTGGGGAATCCAGAGAATTTTGACGACTTCTACCGGGGATTGCACAATGGGAATCCTTATTCTGCTGGGGAATAAATAAAACTCTTATGACTTCTGCGGGGAATTAATAAAGAGAATCTTCATTCTGTTGGGGAGCAATGAAAACTCTGTAGGGAAGAAAACTTATTCCTGTTTGAAAAAAGTTCAGGAGTTTTGGTCGTCTGCCACTCTACTGGGGAATTATCCTAGGTTGGGGAGGAACAGAAGTTAACTGTTAACCAGTTGATTTTCAGGCTTCAAGACAACTTGCTGGGGAGTTTGGAGAAACTGAATGGTTTCCACTGGGGATTGATAGTTTGAAACTTTGGCTCCGCTGGGGATTGGTAGTTGGAAATTTTGGCTCCGCTGGGGATCTTAAGAGTTTGAAGTTTTAGCTCCGCTGGGGATCTAGATGATGTACTGTAGGGATTGCTCATGGAATAGCCTAAAGACGTTTTCGTATTATTTCAACCTGTCAGCAATTGTTCTTTTCCATCCTGTTTATTTGTAAACAGTAATTATGTTCAAATGCATATGTTCATTAATGAATCATTGGACGTTTTTTGCAAATAAAAACACAAGTGTAAAGAAAAAAGCAAATAGTTTTCTGTACTTTGAAAGAGACATCTTTGTATTTACTTTGAATAAGTATTTTGTACAAAGGAGACAGACATCCTAATAAGAGGATGGTGTCATAAAAGTAAGAAAAATTTATACAAAGAAAGATAGCTATGTGTAAAAAATCAGATGGGGTTCCCATTCCGCTATAGCCTTCGTATCTCCGAGTATCTTGTCCATCTGTTGCTTCGTCCAAAGATGATTGAATTGATCATAAACTCAGAGTTTTTCAGTGAAGAGATTGTCCTTAAAGTGATCCGATGAGACATAGTCATACGCTTTAATTCCCTAACTTTTGCCTGGACCGCCCTTTCGGGTTTTCAGTCCACCGGGAAAACCTTTTTTGCCCAAGTCGCCCTTTCAGGTTTTCAACTTGCCGGGTGTACAGATTTTTTATTTTATCCCTAATTTTTGCCCGAACCTTTTTGGTTCGCCGGGATGCCCTTGTTTTTCCTAGGTGTGTCAACCTAGCGGGTCTCTTATGCATAATATCTTTTGACTGTGTCTGCGTTCGTAGGGTGTGGCAAATCGTCACCGTCCATGGTGGTTAAGATCATTGCCCCACCAGAAAAGATGTTCTTGATTACAAATGGGCCTTCATAGGTAGGATTCCATTTTCCCCTGGGATAACTTTATGGCAAGATGATGCGCTTGATCACTATATCTCCAACTTGATATACTTGGTGTCTTACTTTCTTGTTGAAAGCCTTGATCATTTGCTTTTGATATGTCTGACCGTGGAAAACAGCAGTAAGTCTCTTCTCATCAATTAAGTTCAACTGATCAAGCCGGGTTTGGATCCAATCATCCTCACTCAAACCTGCATCCTTCATGATTCTCAAAGAGGGGATCTGAACCTCAATAGGTAGAATAGCATCCATGCCATAAACCAAAGAATAGGATGTTGCCCCAGTTGATGTGCGAGCCGTGGTACGGTACTCGTGGAGAGCAAACGGTAGCATCTCATGCAAGTATTTGTAGGTGACTGTCATTTTTTGTATGATCTTCTTAATATTTTTGTTAACAGCTTCGACTGCACCATTCATCTTTGGCCGATAGGGGGTGAATTGTGATGTTGAATCTTGAACTGCTCGCACAAGGCGGTGATTATAGTATTGTTAAGGTTTGTACTGTTATCAGTGATAATCCTTTCTGGGATACCGTATCGGCAAATAAGATTCTGCTTGATGAAGCGGGCATCAACATTCTTAGTAACGGATGCGAAGGAAGCTGCTTCGACCCACTTGGTAAAATAGTCAATGGCCACTAGAATGAAGTGGTGTCCATTGGAGGCTGTAGGCTTGATCTCCCCAATCATGTCGATTCCCCACATAGCGAAGGGCCAAGGAGTTGTTAAGACATTTAGAGGAACCGGAGGCACGTGCACCTTGTCTGCATAGATTTGACACTTATGACAAGTCCGGGAGTGTTGATAGCAGTCAGCTTCCATGGTAGACCAATAATAGCCTGCCCGTAGAATTTTCTTCGCCATCGTATGGCCGCTAGAGTGAGTGCCAAAGGTACCTTCATGCAATTCAGCCATGATCTTTTCAGCTTCAATCTTGTCCACACAACGGAGCAGAATAGAATCATGATTGCGTTTGTACAGGATGCTATTACTTAGGAAGAATTTAGCTGAGAATCTCCTTAAGAACCTTTTGTCATTGACTGAAGCTCCTTCTGGGTATTCTTGAGCCTCGAGATACCTTTTGACTTCATGAAACCAAGGCTGGTCCACTACTTCTTCGGTATTAATCTCGTGACAGTGTGTTGGTTCGTCCATCTGTTCAATGGTGATTTGGGGAGCCTCGTTATCCCAATCAAGTTTAAATATAGATGACATTGTAGCTAGAGCATCTGCTAGCTGATTTTCTTCTCGCGGGAAATGCTCGAAGGTAATCTGCTCGAAATGTGGTAACAATGTCAAAACATGTTCTTTGTAAGGGATGAGGTTTGGATGCTTAGTATCCCACTCTCCTTTGATCTGACTGATGACCAAAGTTGAATCCCCAAACACAACTAAAGATTTGATTCCCAAGTCTATGGCAGCCTTGAGACCAAAGATGCATGCTTCATACTCTGCCATGTTGTTCATACAGTTGAAGCAAAGTCTGGAAGTGAAAGGAGTATGGAATCCTTCTAGAGATATGAGTACGGCGCCGATACTGTTACCGAGTGCATTGGATGCCCCATCAAAGTACAGGGTCCATCGGGATCCTTGTTCAGGTCTGTCATATGGCCTGATTTCTTCGCAGTTGTCTACTGTCATGATGTCTTCGTTAGGGAAGTCAAACTTCATGGACTGATAATCTTCTACAGCTTGATGAGCGAGATGATCAACTATCAAACTGCCCTTTATAGCTTTTTGTGTCGTGTTGTACCCCAAATTTTGACCTAAGATATCGTCTCCTACCTGCATTATTACATTACATTTGTTTTGATCCATCGATTTTAAAATTCATAACTTTTTCAGGCCAAGAGCTATTTATGCTGAACATTAAATCCTTTAATCGATTCGTGCTAAAATGATGTTTATTAATTATTTATTATCTAAAATTTAAATAATTGAAATTCATTTTCGATTATTATGTAGTTTAAAGATGTATAGATAATAAAATGAACATCAGAGAAGAGGCGCATTAATTGTGCGGACAGTATTTATTTATTACTCATTTTCTTAAATTTAAGTAACTGGAATTTATTCTTAGTTATTACATAATTTAAAGGTTTATGAATAATATAATAAGCATTCGGAAAAAGTTCATTGGTCAATAACGATTGTTTAATCATTTGTCATTCTAAGTTAAATAATTGAAACCCTGTTTTAATTATTATAATTTAGTTATGAATGATGAATTAAATAATTGAAGATATTAGTTGATCAACGATAATTATTTACTTATCTGTTTATTATTTTGAATGTAGGTAATTGAGATTTGTTTTCAATTATTATTCGTTTGGAGAATTGTAAACGATAAATAAATAATTAAAGGGAAAGAAGAATTTAATTGGCAAATAGTGTTTTTTATTATTCATTTTTCTGATTGTACAGTTATTATGTAAACATTGTATCTATTACAATAAATTACAATAATAAATTTACAAAAACTAAAATGAAATAAAAAAAACTAATCTATCCTAATTCTAAAACTTCTGATCCAATGCGTTTTGTCCGCTCACGTAATGTTACCTGCAAAATTAAAAAAGAAAGAGATTAGAATTCGAATAAATGATTAAAAAGCGAAATTATTAAAGTTTCATCATTAAATGCAATGGCCGGAATCAGTTACTCTTTTTTTGCAAATCACGGGATTTCTCCCGGTTCACAAAAAAGAAAGGAATTTTAAACATATGCACAAGTTTATGTTTTCCAAAAAAAATTGCATGTTTAAATTAATTACATTTTTTCAAAATCCCAAATGCAATTTCAAAAAACATACAGCATAAGCATACAAAGCCCTGCATGAACCACATATACAAGCATGCTACGTAACCAATGCCCACACAGCAGAAAACAAAACAAGTTTTTGTATTAGAGGAAAACATGCAGTTTAACTACATATGCAAGCAATATAGAAATTCCTTTTTTTCATCATTTTCTGGCCATTTGCAGTTTCAGAAAAAGTACAGCTTATCACTTTTTTTATCAAAGCTATACTGAGAGAAAAAGAGAGGGAGAAGTGTGGGATTTACAGGCTTGGCATAGGCAGAAAGAGGTTATACAAGACAAACTAAAATATAGCCAGTAGAGATAATAACACAAAAGAAGAATAGAAACAAATTGGAGGGACAGTATAGTGCAGAATGCCCAGGAATCCCAAAGCATTTTCAAATTTCCAGCCTGTAGCGAAAGAGAAGAGGGAAGTTGTTATAACATATAACCAAAGGGAACCAATAGGATATAAAGAAGCAAGCCTTCAAGAAAAACTGAGAAATATAGTTATCAAAGAAAAAACACACAAAAAGCTAGCAAACCTGCATAATCACACCAATACTGTCAAAAACTATTTTCCAACCTTATGGCCAAAACTTTGCAAATTGATTGAGCCATTCAAGCCAACATCATCATCATCCCATTGTCAAAGAAAATATCAAAAATAATCTCACAGAACCAGTAAAAAACCACCATCAATATGGCCTAGCAAACTTATGCCCCCCAATTTCCATCAACCTGTCCAAACCACACGAAATCCCTATACACATAACCATGTCCAACTATTATTCAAGCTCGAACATCCTCAATCCAAAAACCTGAAACGACCCAAGCTAGAACCAGTTTCTAAGGCAACAGGCTAGGCCTCAGTATCAACATCACTGGCCTTTCAAAGCATATTTCTCAAGCCAACATTATACCAAAAAATTATTCAGGCCAACAGAATCATCATACAGTGCAGTATCACGTTCAAAGAAGAAGAAGGAAAACCAAGTGCAGTATCACGTTCAAAGAAGAAGAAGGAAAACAAAGTACAGTACCAAGGCCAACAAGAAGAAGAAGCAATCATAGTACAGTGGCAGCAACAAGAAGAATAAAATCGTGTAATACCGGTCACCGTAGCGGGCTCGCCTCCCCTCTCCTCGCCGCCTGGCCTCCATCGCTCCTAGCTTCCTCCTCCGTCTCCATCTAGGTAACAGTCCTTTCTCTTTTTATTTCTTTGAACAACCTCAATCAACATTAACAATCAAACATAAGAATCAATAAGGACCAACATAATAGAAATCGTAGAATCAAACCAGCATGCAAAATCCGAATCAAGCGTTAACAATCAATCGCGTTTATTACCGAATCCGTAGCCGTCCCGTTTCTCGTTCAGTTGGAGGGAAGAGGAGCTGGAGTGGGTGGCCATAGCAAGGGGAGACAGCAAGGTTCAAGGGCGAGTGTGAAGAAGAGATGCGAAGAAGAGATGCGAAGAAGAAGATACGAAGAAGAGGCGCCGTTTCTGCCCAAGCCTAACCCTAAATCCCAATTTGATAAACATAAATTAACCCTAATGCTTTATTAATTCATGGGCCTCACCCTTTTCTACAGCTTAAGCCCACGAACCATAGATCTCTTTTCAAAAAAAACGCTTTGTATTTTATTATTATTTACATTGCATATTTAGGGTTTTATTTCGCTCTTTTCCCTTTTCCTTTGGAAACAATAAAGCACGGTGGCGACTCTTGCTTTTGTGAGACGAATTAATCAATAATTCGATCTCCGATTTACCCCGCTACATTTTTTATCGCTACAGAATTGGCGACTCTGCTGGGGAAAGATTGACCTCTTGTTGGTCCATCCCTAAGTGGGTTAAGCCTAATTTGTTTTATCTGTTTACTATTATTTGATTTGCTTGATTATATGTTTAAATTGGGGTGTTTGGGTTTTTTGCAAAGGACGAATCCTATACCTGGATTAAGTAACACTTAAGGAATAGGACGGGCGGTATAGTCATGTTAACTTTGAGGGAGTAATCCCGAAGAAGGAGGCATGAGATCCCCCACTCAATGGAAGGCCCTCTTGAACTTAATATTTGTTTACCGAGTAATCGGGAAGACATTATTATTTTCGACCTAGGAGCCCGAGAAGTTGAGGACCGTAGAACCCTAACCCATCTTGGCCTTTTTAGGTGTAGCGCGGAGACTACAACGGAGTAATTCGGAAGTAGTTGTCACGCGATGCTACGCTCGGACGAGTTTCTCTTGAGAATATTGCTAATTATTGAGTAATCAAGACGTTGGCAATATCCAAAAGAGGGATGTAGACTCTGGGAACTCTTAGAACCTTGTCTTACAGGTGTGACGGAACCATTAGTACATACCTTTGGGTGGGCTTTACCCTCGACTCCATGCTGAGCGTCGAACCTTTAAACCCCATGTTTGCAAACTTGTGTGTGACTGTTGCATTATCATTCATTCATGCATTCATCAACATCTTTGTAAAAAAACTTGTTTTTCAAGGAATTTTGGAGTGATTTTTGCAAACGTCTCAGGGTATTATGGAACTTGGAAGGAGAAATACTCGAAGCTTTAGCTTCAAGGAGCCCGAGATTGAAGAATTGAAGAGTTTGATTTCGAAGATAGAGAGTCCGACAGATTTTCAGAAGAAATATGGGTCCATCGTACCGCTCATGAAGCGCAAGATGAAGAAAGGCATCCTTAACACGTTGGTTCAGTTCTATGATCCCATGTACCGATGTTTCACCTTCCCGGATTATCAGTTGATGCCTACTTTAGAGGAGTACTCCTATATCCTTGGTTTGCCGATCGCCGACCGTGTTCCTTTTTCCGGATTAGAGGAGGAGCCTAAATCCCATGAGATAGCAACCTTCACCCACCTGAAGAAGTCAGAGATAGAGGAGAATATGACTACGAAAGGGGGAATCTGGGGTTTGCCGGCACAGTTTCTGTTGAAGAAAGCTCGTTATTTTGCTGATACAAAGGATACTGTTGCCTTCGAGGACGTGTTTGCTTTACTCGCATATGGTCTTTTCTTATTCCCTAACGTTGATAAATTTGTGGATGTCAACGCCATCAGAGTTTTCCTGATTGGAAATCCGATCCCTACGCTGCTAGGAGACACGTATTACTCTATCCATCTTCGAAACTCTTATCAAGGAGGGATGATTATCTGTTGTGAGCCGTTGTTGTATCAGTGGTACGTCTCGCATTTACCTCGGTCCGATGCTTTCTGGGATCTCGAGAGGGAACCGCGTTGGGCGCCAAAGATTATGGCTCTCACTCATTTCGATATTGACTGGTATAATCGAGTTTACCATGACGTGGAGATCATTGACAGCTGTGGTGCTTTTCCCAACGTACCTCTTCTTGGTACGAGGGGTGGAATCAACTACAACCCTGTTCTAGCGCGCCGTCAGTTTGGGTACCCGATGAGAGATAAGCCGAACAGTATCCATGTGAGTGGTTTCTTTCTTCAGGAAGGACAAGATCATCAGGCTGCTAAGAGGGAGATTGAAGGAGCTTGGCGCCATATCCACAAGAAAGGGAGAGATATGATGGGACATAGAGGTGCCATCTCTTTGGAACCTTACCTGCAGTGGGTCCGTGCTAGGGCTTGTACTCTCAAGATGCCGTATAAACTTGAGAAACCTTTATTCCCTGCCATCGCACCATCATCAGTTGTTATTCCTATCGCGGATGTAGGAGAATATCAGGGAAATCTGGCTAGGATGAAGTCCGAGAGGGATGCTTGGAAGGAAAAGTACCATATGTCTGAATACGAGAATCGAGTCCTGACTCGACAGCTGAAAGAAAAGAAGGAGTTGATGCTTATTCAAGACGGCCGTTTCGTTGACCACGATGAGAAACTTCGTCAGAAGGAGACCTTGCTGAAGAAGTATGCGAGTGAAAGGAAAAGGAAAAGGGAAGGTTCGGTAAGCGTGGCTCTCGTTCCTAATCCGCAGGAAGAAATCATCGATCGACTGATAGCGGAAAAGAAGGATATGGAAGACTTTTACGAAGAAAAGATCAAGAAGCTCCGATTACAGCTGGTGTTTGGTCCGTCATCTGAGGATTCCAAGTAAGCTTTAGCTTTAGTTTATTTTATTGATGTCATTTTGTAAAACTATGTAAAAGGGCTTCATGCTCCGAAGTTGTAATTTATTGTTTTATTAAGGGCTTCATGCTCCGAAGTTGTAATTTATTGTCTTATTTTAGGCTTCATGCTCCAAGTTGTAATTTACTGCTTTCATGTTTTAAAAATGTAATTTATCACTTTATTATGGTTTTCATGTTGCGAAGTTGTAGTTTATTGCTTTCATTAGTGGATTTGTTATCCCAAAGTTGTAATTTGCTATTCCAAATTGTAAGTTGTAATTTATCGCTTTTGATTAACGGATTGAGTTTTGTTGTTCTAAATTCCCTTACCATTGATGTATGCAAAGTTCCTTGAAAAACTTTTAAAATGAGTCATCATTTGCATTGCCATCATGCATCATTTCGCATCCCACCTCACATGTTTTCTAGAGTCTCATCCTTGTTCTTTTTCCACCGAAGGTTGTCAAGCTGTCTCACCGATACGACACTCGGGCCAATCGTCAGAGGAAAATGGAAGATTTGGAACAGGAAAATTACGAGCTTCGTGGGGAAGTTGCTACACTTCGTGCCGAGATGGAAAAGTTAACAGCGTTGGTGGAAAGTTTGGTGGTTGTTCAGAATCAGCCATCGACTACGGCTGCCGAGATTCAGACTTCAACTCCAGTGGTTTCCGAAATTGTTACAGTTCCTGCCTCCGCAACTCAAATCAACTCTCCGCTTCAACATCAGATGCCGAAAGGTTTTCCGTGGGGAATGCCTTACAACTTTGTGCCAGAGGGGTATCAGCCTACCGTACAACCTATATTTCAGTCTGCATTGTCTCTTCCTCAACCAGAGACAGCTGCCATGCCGCCAGTAATTCCGTCTGTAGCACCTTTTCCGCAACCAGTTATGACGACTGTTGCTCCTGTGGTCCACTCAGTGCCATACTTGAATGAACCAATTTATCCTGCCGAGCCCGCTGAAAGTTTGGGTCTTTTTGATAGAATGGAAGAATTTCAGGATCAGTTCCAGAAAATGCAGAAGGAGCTTAGAGCATTGAAAGGGAAGGATTTGTTTGGGAAAAGTACGCATGACCTTTGTTTAGTTCCGAATGTCAAGATTCCAGCGAAATTCAAAGTGCCAGACTTTGAGAGATATAAGGGTGATTCGTGTCCTAGAAGTCATTTGACAATGTACGTGAGGAAGATGTCTACGTACTCCGATGATCATGATTTGTTGATTCATTATTTTCAAGACAGTTTGACGGGTGCTGCTCTAAAGTGGTATATGGGTTTAGACAGCATTCGAATCCGCAACTTTAACGATCTTAGTGAAGCCTTTGTCCATCAGTACAAGTACAACGTTGACATGGCGCCGGACAGGGATCAACTCCAGACGATGTCGCAGAGAGACCGAGAATCTTTTAAGGAGTACGCCCAGAGGTGGCGTGAAATTGCTGCTCAAATCTATCCACCTCTTGAGGAGAAAGAGATGACTAAGATATTTTTGAAGACTTTAGGGTCCTTTTACTATGAGAGAATGATAGCCAGCGCACCCAGCGACTTCACCGAAATGGTGAGCATGGGCATGCGATTAGAGGAAGGGATTCGCGAAGGGCGTTTGGTTAAGGAAGGGAGTCCGTCTAGCAGTGCGAAGAAGTTTGGAAGTGTTTTCCCGAAAAGAAAAGAGCAGGATGTCAGTGCTTTGTTTCCAGGTAGGCCTAGGAGAGGTTACTCTCACGTTGCGGCAGTCACTCCGGCTGTCCGCCCAGCTTTGATGGCCCCAGCTCATCAAATCCCGCCAACTCAACCCCGGCCATTTCAGCAGCAGCCTCGACAACAGGCTTATCCGTTCAACAATCAGAACCGTTCACCCAGAAAACCGCAGTTCGATGTCATTCCTATGACGTATACTGAATTGTTCCCTGCTCTCATCAGAAAGAATCTCATCACAACAAAGCCTCCTCCTGTCGCACCGAACAGTGCTTCTCCGTGGTACAAGGCGGATCAATTCTGTGAATATCATCAAGGGTCGCTGGGGCACAACCTTGAGAATTGCTTTGCTCTGAAGGCGGACGTGCAGAGGTTAATTAAGAATGACATCTTGTCTTTTAAGGATGTTAATCCAAATGTTAGAGATAATCCTTTGCCTCGACATGAGGCAGCTTCAGTGAATATGGTGGAAGGTTGTCCGGGGAAGTTCTGAGTTTTTCAAGTCGAGCACATAAGAGAATCATTGATCAGGTTACATCAGAGTTTGAGAAGACTTGCCTTTATTAGGCACCAGCATGACTATAACGTTTGTGAGTTTTGTTCAAGAGAGGATGATTGTCCTATTGTGAAGGAGGACATTCAGAAGTTGCTAGATCAGAGAATTATCACTATTACCTATGACCGAAATCCTGAAGATGAAGTGAATGTTATCACCCCACAATTTAATTTGCCAGAATCAGTGGAGATTGCTTACAACAGTCAGACTGCGTTTGTTGATCCTTTGATTATTTACCCACCCGGCCATGTGCCTTACAGCTCAGACCAAGTCGTGCCGTACAAGTATAACGCCATAATGATTGAGAATGGGGTAGAAGTCCCCATACCAACCAGACCGTCTTTTGTTAATATTGCCGATGTGAGTAGAGTTACAAGGAGTGGGCGTGTTTTTGCCGCAGTACCGTCAAGAAGACTAGAAGTTCAGGTTAGGAGGCCCATACCAGCGGAGATTCCTGTAAGAAATGTTGAACCAAGGGTTGAGATAGGCCGATCCAGTGAACCTATCCCTCACCCTGAAGAGGATGAGATCCTAAAGCTTATCAAAAGAAGTGAGTATAAGATTGTGGACCAGCTTTTGCAAACACCTTCCAAGATTTCTTTGCTTGCCTTATTGAGAGATTCTGGTGCACATAGAGAAGCCTTGATGAAGGTCTTGGACCAGGCGTTCGTAGACCATGATGTGACAGTTGATCAGTTTGATGGGATTGTGGGAAATATAACTTCGTGTAACAATCTGGGTTTCAGTGATGAAGAACTCCCGGAGGAGGGGAGAAACCATAATATGGCTTTGCACATTTCAGTAAGTTGTGGAAACGATACCTTATCAAGCGTGTTGGTGGATACGGGCTCGTCGTTGAATGTGATGCCCAAGACCACGTTGTCTCGACTTTCATATCCAGGTGCTCCTATGAGGCCTAGTGGAGTAATTGTTAAAGCATTTGATGGTTCCAGGAAGACGGTTATTGGTGAAGTGGATCTTCCCATAGCGATTGGTCCCCATACTTTTCAAATCACTTTCCAAGTGATGGATATCCGTGCTGCCTACAGTTGTTTATTGGGTCGTCCCTGGATCCATGATGCCGGGGCAGTCACCTCCACGCTCCATCAGAGACTAAAGTTTGTAAGACATGGGAAATTAGTGATGATTGGGGGAGAACAAGCTATGGTGGTAAGCCACTTATCATCGTTTTCTTTTATTGACGCTGACGAGGATGTTGGGACCCAGTTCCAGGGTCTATCTGTTGCTAAGAATACAGTGAAGAAACAAGGGGCATCCATCTCATCTTTTGAGGATGCGCGGCGAGTGGTGGAAAGTGGTTCGGCCGAAGGATGGGGCCAGGTGTTGACATTACCCGAGAACAAGTCTGGGGAAGGTTTGGGTTTTCATCCAATATCTGCAAGGGTCAAGAAGGAGGTGGTTGTTCGTCCGATTCAAGAGGTTTTCCGGAGTGCAGGGTTTGTGCATCCTGAGGTTGATGCTATCATAGATGATGATTCCGAGGAGGATTTGCCCGTGTTTGTGACGCCTGGATTGGCTTGCCAAAACTGGATAGCTGTTGATATTCCTGTGGTTATGCACATTTCCGAGTAATGTTTTGTTTATTTTCCTTTGAAAAATCGCTCTGCCCAAGGCGAAACGTATTTTGTGTCGGGCTATGAAAAATAACTCCTTTTGCTCTGCCCAAGGCAAAGGAGAAATGTCTGGGCTTTTTGTTTCAAGTATTTCTCTTTTAATGAATAAAAACGTTATTTTGTCCACTACTGTTTTATTTTTCACTTTTCTGGGAAATAACAATGAAAATTAATTAATAACATCTTGTTTTATTTGCACAAATCGATTTCTAAAATAAAGCATAATCATGTGTGCAGATTACTTCATGACTTAACCATCGAAAACAATGATCTTATGCCCTCTCCCAACTTTGAATTCCCTGTGTTCAGAGCTGAAGAAGAGGATGATGAAGAGGTTCCTGTTGAGATTTCCCGTTTGCTTGAGCAGGATGAGAAGGTCATTCAACCATTTGAAGAACCTGTAGAGTTGGTCAACTTGGGTGATGAAGAAGATAGAAAGGAAGTCAAAGTCGGAGCATTGCTTATCCCGGAAGTTAAAGAGAAAATGTTGGAGCTTCTCAAAGAGTATGTTGATGTGTTTGCTTGGTCCTACCAAGATATGCCAGGTTTGGACAATGACATTGTGGAGCATCGTTTACCGTTGAGACCCGAGTGTCCACCGATCAAGCAGAAGTTGAGAAGGACTCGTCCCGACATGGCTGACAAGATTAAGGAGGAGGTTCAGAAACAGATCAACGCAGGTTTCCTTGTTACATCGGTCTATCCTCAGTGGTTAGCCAATATAGTGCCTGTTGCAAAGAAAGATGGCAAAGTTCGGATGTGTGTAGACTACAGAGATCTGAATAGAGCTAGTCCGAAGGATGATTTCCCATTACCTCATATTGACGTATTGGTCGACAGTACCGCCAAGTTCAAAGTCTTTTCTTTCATGGATGGTTTCTCTGGTTATAATCAAATCAAGATGGCGCCGGAAGATATGGAGAAGACCGCTTTCATTACACCTTGGGGAACTTTCTGTTATCGGGTTATGCCGTTTGGTTTGAGGAATGCTGGTGCAACATACCAAAGAGCCATGGCTGCTTTGTTCCATGACATGATGCATAAGGAGATCGAAGTGTATGTGGATGACATGATTGCCAAATCGCAGACTGAGGAAGATCATTTGGAACATTTGTTGAAATTGTTCCAGCGTTTGAGAAAGTACAAACTCCGTCTGAATCCCAACAAGTGCACTTTTGGTGTTCGTTCTGGAAGACTTCTGGGTTTCATTGTCAGCCAGAAAGGTATTAAAGTAGACCCTGATAAAGTCAAAGCTATTCGGGAAATGCCCGCACCCAAGACAGAAAAACAAGTAAGAGGATTCCTTGGGAGACTGAACTATATTTCTAGATTTATATCTCATATGACTGCTACCTGTGGGCCGATTTTCAAGCTTCTCCGGAAGAACCAAGGATGTGTGTGGACAGAAGATTGTCAGAGAGCTTTTGATAGCATCAAAGAATATTTGCTTGAACCTCCCATTTTGATTCCTCCGGTGGAAGGAAGACCTTTGATTATGTACCTGACTATATTGGAAGACTCCATGGGATGTGTGCTTGGTCAACAAGATGAGACTGGAAGGAAGGAACATGCTGTATATTATCTGAGTAAGAAATTCACGGACTGTGAATCTCGGTACTCATTGCTTGAGAAGACCTGTTGTGCTTTAGCTTGGGCTGCTCGCCGTCTGCGCCAGTATATGATTAATCACACTACTTGGTTGATCTCCAAAATGGACCCGATCAAGTATATCTTTGAGAAACCCGCCTTATCTGGAAGAATAGCCCGTTGGCAGATGTTGTTGTCTGAATATGACATTGAGTATCACACTCAGAAAGCGATCAAAGGGAGTATTTTAGCCGATCATTTGGCTCACCAACCAATTGAAGATTATCAACCCATCAAGTTTGATTTCCCAGATGAAGATGTTATGTACTTGAAGGCTAAAGATTGTGAAGAGCCGTTACCTGAAGAAGGACCTGATCCTGAATCCCATTGGGGTTTGATATTTGACGGAGCTGTGAATTCCTACGGAAATGGAATTGGGGCAATCATCGTTACTCCCCGAGGTACTCATATCCCGTTCACTGCAAGAATGAAGTTTGACTGTACGAATAACATGGCGGAATATGAGGCATGTATTATGGGTCTCGAAGAAGCAGTAGACCTAAGGATTAAAATTCTTGATATCTACGAAGATTCGGCACTGGTGATTAATCAAATCAAAGGAGAATGGGAGACTCGCCATCCTGGTTTGATCCCTTACAGAGACTACGCTAGAAGGTTGTTAACTTTCTTTAACAAGGTGGAATTACATCATATCCCTAGAGACGAGAATCAAATGGCTGATGCTTTAGCTACTTTGTCTTCAATGTTTCAGGTGAATGATTGGAACGACATGCCTACAATCCGAGTTATGCGCCTCGACAGACCTGCTCATGTGTTCTCAGTGGAAGAGGTCACCGACGACAAACCGTGGTTCTATGACATTAAACGTGTTCTTCAAACTCAAGAGTACCCGCCTGGGGCATCTGTTGTACCCCAAAATTTGCCCTCGCATTTTTCCCCAAGAAATCTCAGCTTCAAACATTTCCTGACTTTTCAAACTGGCTCAAGAATCGGACAAACGGACTTTTCTTGACAGTCAAGCAGAATTAGGGTTTTTACTGATTTTCAGAGCTTTGAATTGTTTCATACAGTGGGCTTAGGGTTTGGTTGATTTTTGGTTCAATTTTGATCAAGTGAGCGTGATTTGGTATTTAATCGGGAATTAAGGTTTTATGGGCATATTCTCAGAAGAATTTGAATTCCACAGCACTTTGCGGTTTATTTCAAGATTCGGATTAAAATTCGCGTTATCTTGGTTTAATCAGTAAAAGAGACAGTGGTTTGAATTCGGTACGTTTTGATTGGGCCAGTCAGATACAAGATGCAGTATTGGATTCACAGTGTTCATGTGTTTGATCAGTCTATCTGGGTTAATTGCTGCTTTGCTTTGGATATTGGATAAGACAGGTTTATTGGATCAATGTTGTTTTATTTTAGTTATTTATTATTCTGAAATTAAATGATGGAATTTATTTTTCAATTGTTTTAATTCTAAGAATTTTAAATAAATAAATAAGCAATAAAGAAAGTTAGAACCGATTGGATAATTTGATTTTTTATTGATATCCGAATTATTTGTACAAATTGTTGTTACAGACAATAAGTTACATTTAATTTAAATATTACATAGAATGAAAAAAAAACTATCCTATTTTCTAAATATTCTTCGTGCTTCATTCCGCTCCGGTATTCCATTTTTTTCATCTGCAAAAAGAACAAGAAAAGTCAGAAAGCATTAAATTGGAAAAGACAGTTAAAAGTTGCTCATCATTAGGGGCCACTGACTGGGATCAGTTGCCCTCTCTGCAAATCACGGGATTTCTCCCGGTTCACAGAGAGGGAAGATTATTTTATTTCATGAAATGCAAATGTCAAAAATGCATAAGTTACAAATTTCAAGCTGCATAGAAATTCAAGATTCAAAATCCAATCCAAACTGAAAAGTTCAAATCCAAACTTTCTATCCAAAAGCAAAGGCTACTGTCAAAATGCCCAAAGTCCACTCAAAGAAAATCAAGGAAGTACATTTGCTGTCACAAGCTCAAAAGCTGTCATGAAAAGATTTTTTGCCAAGATATCAAATGCAAAGTCAGACACAAACTGTCAAAAGAGAGATAAAGGAGATGCAAAATGTGTTATGCAAGCAACAAACATCTTAATTCATCATTTCCCATAGTTAACCCCTTCAGAGCAAGTACAAAATAAAATCATATAATAATTCAAAACTGTACTAGGAGAGAAGAAAAAGAGATAAAGCATAGGCAGGGTTAGGCATGGTTCGGCAGTTCAGAAGACGGTTCAGCAAGATAGCAAAAGAGAGATATACAAAATCAAAAAGGGCAAAGCTCAGTACACAGCAGACAGTAGGCAGGAGATACAGAGGAAAAATATACAAAACACCAACTCTGCCTCAGTACAGGATAGACAAAAAGGCCAATGAAACAGTTCAAGATATCAGTTCAGAAGAGACAGTAGAGCAGGGAGAAGAGAGCAAAAGAGAGAAAGTATACAAACTCAAGCCAAAGCCTACTGTCCAGGATGGCAAAAACACATAGCACATCTAAAAAGCCAAAAAACCTGATATACAAAACTGAACCAGCATAAGCACCAGTACCATAACAAAAACCACCAATAACCTCACCATAGCCATCATCCAAACCTAGCCAAAGAAAACTGTGTTGAACCTTGCATCACCCAAACATACAAACACCATAACCTTGCAAAACCAGTTAAAACCTATCAAACTTGAATCTTTGTTTCAAACTGAACCAAACACCCAATCTCAAGCATAATCAAAGCACACAAAGGTTCCAGGCCCTCAGTATAACATCATTGGGCAAAAGCTTTAGGTATCTCAGAAGGCAACATCAAGATAGCAATGTTCTAAACACTCAAGGCAACAATTCAAAAGCATCAAGAGAGCCTCAGAAGCAAGCTTCTTCATAGGCAAATCAGAAAAAGAAACGAAAGTGGAACAATACTCAAGCAAGTCATCACATAGGCAAATCGTCCGAGAAAGCAACCAACAGTTCAAAGGGACAAAGAAGTGAGGAATTAGGGTTTCTCAGTACGTGTCATCATCAAACCCTAACTATATCAAAGGAACGAAAGTACCCGAAGCAAAGCATCTCCCTTCGCCGCTCCGGCCTCCTGAGCGCTACTTCTCCACCTTCCCTCCTTCTCCAAGTCAGGTAGTCAGTTGTTTCTCCCTCTTTCTTCTCCTTCACCTCCATAGCAATACAAACTTAAGAATCAAATTCGAATCAAATAATGCATGCAATTCATAAAAGAGAAAAGAATCAGAAAACATCTAAAGCGAACCTTTCTGTATTGAGGCCTTTGAGCTCGAGCTGGAAGGAGGAGGAAATGTAGGGGTAGCGCTGGTGGCCTCGAAGCAAAGAGAAGCACTCAAGCCTAAACGGAGAAGACGAATTCAGTGAACACGGCGCCGCTGATTAGCCCTAACCCTCGTTCCACAAACAATGCCTAACCCTAATTTCGCCTTTGTTTGACACGGGCCTAACCCGTTCCTAATTCCTCTAAGCCCAATAGTATCACTAACAAACACTAACCCTTTCTTTTCTTTACTGTATATTTACTTCTTTTTCTTAACATTAACTTTTTTTATTTTCATAAACAATATTTCTTTTACTAACTTTATTCTATAAACAATGTTTTTATTCTTTGTAAAAATACTAACCTAAATAATAAAATACTTTTATCATGTAATTAAATTTGAAAGCATTTTCTCTTAATTAATACACTTTTGTATATAATAACAACAAAATATTTTTTATACATAATAAACTTAAAAAACATTTCTTTAAAACACATTTGTACATATTATACATTTTTTATACATAATAAAAATTAAACTCTTTTTTTAGTTAATGTACATTTTTGTACATAATAATTCAATATATCTTTTAATATTGAAATTCATAAAACATTTTGACTAAAATACCTTTTTTAAAAAACTTAACATTCTAATCAAAGCACTTCATTTTTCTTTTGTACATAATTAAACATACAAAAATCGAGATTCATCTAAAAACATTTATCTAAGTTAAAACCCTAATACGACTCAATTTCATATCGCACTTGTACATAATTACACAATTCATATACATATACGTCTCACATTTGCACTTACACAATATATTGCCCTACACACATTTTATCTTATATTTATACATTCGACATTTATATTTTTGATTGTGACATTCGATTTGGTTGTAAATACTATAAGTCTCATCCCCTTGTACATTTATACCCCCACTCCTGGATATTATTTTGTAATAGCGTAGATTTACATTCCGCAATTTACAGTTTTCCAATTATACCATGGTTAGACCTAGGGTTTGTATGTACCTAAAATCAAAACGCTAGATAACCTAATACAAGACAAATACATGTAATCAATACACAATCACACTTGCACCCCCTAGGGTAATCCCACATGTTGCCTTCCAAATGGGCCATGTTTGCACGTCGAATGTCTTTGGCAAAACAAAATCAAATGATCATAAGTCCCTCGACGACGCTTTCGAAAGTTGCCTAAACGGAATGATCATAGTCCCTTCAAAACAAATTGCCAAAGACACTTGGCATCATTGCATTCATGGTCTATGCGATGACCCGCGCCTGTCCCGAATAAACTTCCTAAATACAAGATTGCCTACCAATTTCAATGGTAGAACAAAATTGTCAAAGGGGTTAAAACACGACGAGAATCTTTGAGAAAGCTTTAGATAAACTCTTAAGTACTTGTCAATTTGCAAAGAAAACACTTGCCTAATTTCAAAACCCACTTCACAAACACTTTTCAAAAATCAAACTTTTCAAACCCTTTGAAACGTCTTTTTAAAAGATAAAACACCTTTTGTAAAACATTCGAGTAAAGAATTATTACAAGGTTAGCCTAGCGCAAGGCATCTTTTCAAAACATTTTCAAAACAATCCACAAAGCACCATTTCACACAATTGAAAACCAAGGCAAGATTGATCTAAGCAAGTACCTAAGAGCCCATGGATAACCATGGATGAAAAGGATGCTAATACCTTCCCTTTTCATAATCTACCCCCCGAACCCACGAAATATCTCAAAAGGTTTTTGCTGTGCTTTTTAACCTTTCCTTTAGGATAAAACAAAAAGTCGGTGGCGACTCTTGCTAACCGCACAAGTGCGAATACGAACGCAAAACACTAGTCAGTTCTCCCACCGTATCACAGCATCCAACAAAGATAGGAAGACATTGAGAAGATTAGCAAGCAGTTTCTTTCTCAATGAAGAAGTTTTGTATAAGAGGAATTATGACATGGTCTTGCTCAGATGTGTAGACAGACGTGAAGCGGACATGCTGATGCAAGAAGTACACGAAGGATCCTTTGGCACTCATGCCAACGGACATGCAATGGCTAGAAAGATGTTGAGAGCTGGTTACTATTGGATGACAATGGAATCCGACTGCTGCAAATATGTGAAGAAGTGTCATAAATGCCAGATTTATGCGGACAAGATGCACGTGCCGCCGACTCTCCTCAATGTTATATCTTCACCTTGGCCTTTCTCTATGTGGGGCATTGATATGATTGGGATGATTGAACCCAAAGCTTCAAATGGTCATCGTTTCATCTTGGTAGCGATCGATTATTTTACTAAGTGGGTGGAAGCCGCATCTTATGCTAATGTGACCAGACAGGTGGTAGTCAGATTTATCAAGAATCAGATCATTTGTCGGTATGGTATCCCGAGCAAGATTATCACTGATAATGGCTCAAATTTGAATAACAAGATGATGAAAGAGCTTTGTGAAGAGTTCAGGATCGAACATCATAATTCCTCTCCTTACAGACCGAAGATGAATGGGGCTGTTGAAGCTGCAAACAAGAATATCAAGAAGATTGTCCAGAAGATGGTGGTAACTTATAAGGATTGGCATGAAATGCTTCCGTTTGCTTTACACGGGTACCGTACTTCAGTTCGAACTTCAACGGGCGTGACCCCTTTTTCCCTAGTTTACGGTATGGAAGCAG
The DNA here is from genome assembly GCA_948472305.1 of Vicia faba. Lineage (NCBI taxonomy): Eukaryota > Viridiplantae > Streptophyta > Magnoliopsida > Fabales > Fabaceae > Vicia > Vicia faba. The sequence continues at coordinate 1,374,581,945 of OX451741.1, forward strand.
TACTCCCCGTGGAGGTTGAGATTTCGTCTTTGAGAGTGTTAATGGAAGCTAAACTTTCTGAAGCTGAATGGTGTCAAAGTAGATATGATCAGTTGAATTTAATCGAAGAAAAGAGATTGACAGCGTTATGTCATGGTCAGTTGTACCAGCAAAGGATGAAGAAGGCTTTTGATAAGAAGGTTCGACCGCGCGAGTTCAGAGAAGGTGACCTTGTACTCAAGAAAATATTATCTTTCCAACCGGATTCGAGGGGCAAGTGGACTCCGAATTATGAAGGACCATATGTTGTTAAGAAAGTTTTCTCTGGAGGTGCCTTGATTCTCACCAATATGGATGGTAAAGAACTCCCACGCCCCTTGAACGCCGATGCAGTCAAGAAGTATTTCGCTTAGGCAAATTTCTGGTCAAATCAGTCTCAGCATCTGAACACATTCTGGAATTCAAAGTTGTTAGGGAGAATAGCGATCATTGTTTGTGTATGACCTGTTATTTCATGTATTATTTCCCCAAACTTTTGTAAACCGTTGGAGTCGCATTGTTAGCGAACAACCTCTTATTAATGAAATTTGAGCATTTACTTTTTGTGGGCAAAATTTTAATTTTTATGAAAAATACTTGAAACAAATTTACTTAAAATGTTCTTATTTTAAAAAAAAATGTGTCGTGAATAACGAAAGGAATATTAACAGTTTGTTCCAAGGATGGTCAAGGCATGAAATACGAAGCAGTACAGTAGTTTATCCTTGCATGATGAGCATGTTCCGTTTCAAAATCATCATGAGGTGTTGGTTGTGTAAATTTGTGTTTCTCGGGGTACTAAGTTTGGTGACTCCCCAGCTTTTCCAGTTGAGCATTGTTTTGACTATCTCTAGTTGGGCGATTTCCGAGGTTTGGTACGTTTTGTCTCATACCGTGATCTATTGGTGTTAGAAGATTGGATTTGATTGCTTTTCTCCTCAGAAGACTTGGACCTTGTAGCGTGACACCCTCCAACGTTGCTGTGTGTTTCCAGTTCCGTTTATCTTCCGTCTTTTCAAGATTGGACGAGTATCTATTTTGCTGTGACATCTTATTATCTCCAAGATATTCCATCTGTCTGTTTTGTCAGCATAACATTCATTTATTCATTTACACTCATATCAGCATGCATATCCACATTTGCCGTTGATTTTGAGTCGTACCTTGTTTGTTCGAACAACGTACATATGTTCTTTCCAGGTAGAAAGTCAGCTTAGGTAGAAAATGTGTTTCTTTTTCTAAATTCCCCAACTGAGTTAATCCTCATGGATGATTTTGGTTTAGCCTACCTTGCCCATTTCTGAACAAGATAAATTCCCCAATTAAGTTACTTTTTCATCGGGTGGAGTCTTGCTTGACTGTGTTCTCTCTGGTTTATTCCTAGATGAAGTTGTTGCCTCTTGTATAGGCTACCCCTTTAACTTTCCCCAGTGAGTTCGCGACCTAGATGGTTGGTGCATTTATTTTGCACATTTAAGTATATGATCTCCTCGGGAAGGATTGATTCAGGGTTCTCTTTGGCGAAGTTTTTATTCTCTGCCAATATCATCGCAGTTTCCTTCTGAATTATTTTGGAAAACGACAAGCGGCAGCTCTTCATGAGCAACTTGTGCGTTATAGACACCATTGGAAAACGACAAGCGGCAGCTCTTCATGAGCAACCTGTACGTTTCCTTGTTGAAAACGACAAGCGGCAGCTCTTCATGAGCAACTTGTACGTTTACTTGTTGAAAGCGCCGAGCAGCAGTTCTTCATGAGCTACTAGTGCGTCATTTTATCTTTTCGAAAGCGCCGAGCAGCAGTTCTTCATGAGCTACTAGTGCGTCATTTTATCTTTTCGAAAGCGCCGAGCAGCAGTTCTTCATGAGCTACTAGTGTGTTATTTACTTCTTTTGAAAGCGCCGAGCAGCAGTTCTTCATGAGCTACTAGTGCGTCATTTTGTCTTTTCGAAAGCGCCGAGCAGTAGTTCTTCATGAGCTACTAGTGCGTCATTTTGTCTTCTCGAAAGCGACCAGCAGCAAACTCTTCATGAGTTACCAGCACGTTATTACTTTTCTAGAATACAACAAGCGGCAGCTTCTTTATTTGAGCAGCTTGTATGTTATCGGTATTTTCTTTGGACGACAACAAGCGGCAGCTTCTTTATTTGAGCAGCTTGTATGTTATCGGTATTTTCTTTGGACGACAACAAGCGACAGCTTCTTTATTTGAGCAGTTTGTATGTTATCGGTATTTTCTCTGGATGACAACAAATGGCAGTTTTCTTTATTTGAACAACCTTCGTATCTACAGTCTCATTACCTCAGCATTAATGAGTATACCTCTGAAAATCTAGCAGAGAAGTCTGTTACGAATCTATACCTCCAGAAGTCGTTAATACGTTATCAGCAATTTGATACTCTCTGTCCGCCATCGACCTTGAGTTGCGGACTCACTGTTTTGGGATCAATAATCTGTTATGGCCTATACAAGGTGCTCTTTTTGTTAGGGTTAGAGGTTGTATTCCCTCGATTTTATTCGCTGTCAGGAGTCTGTCGTTTGAAGTCGATAGCTTGTTTCCCCAGTAATGTATAATCCATGCCGCTGTGTTTTGTTGGTGTTCGATCCCCCCAACATTGTCTCATTTCACACCATATCTTCCTCTGTGAGTTCGATCGCTGCATTCATATCAAACATGACGACGATATCTTAGGACAAAATTTGCGTAGTTATGTATTTAAGTACCTTCAATCTCGTCGAAACGAAGATTTCAATCTTCATATCTCCGGATAGAAGAAACTTAAATAGGGGCAGCTGTTGTACCCCAAATTTTGACCTAAGATATCGTCTCCTACCTGCATTATTACATTACATTTGTTTTGATCCATCGATTTTAAAATTCATAACTTTTTCAGGCCAAGAGCTATTTATGCTGAACATTAAATCCTTTAATCGATTCGTGCTAAAATGATGTTTATTAATTATTTATTATCTAAAATTTAAATAATTGAAATTCATTTTCGATTATTATGTAGTTTAAAGATGTATAGATAATAAAATGAACATCAGAGAAGAGGCGCATTAATTGTGCGGACAGTATTTATTTATTACTCATTTTCTTAAATTTAAGTAACTGGAATTTATTCTTAGTTATTACATAATTTAAAGGTTTATGAATAATATAATAAGCATTCGGAAAAAGTTCATTGGTCAATAACGATTGTTTAATCATTTGTCATTCTAAGTTAAATAATTGAAACCCTGTTTTAATTATTATAATTTAGTTATGAATGATGAATTAAATAATTGAAGATATTAGTTGATCAACGATAATTATTTACTTATCTGTTTATTATTTTGAATGTAGGTAATTGAGATTTGTTTTCAATTATTATTCGTTTGGAGAATTGTAAACGATAAATAAATAATTAAAGGGAAAGAAGAATTTAATTGGCAAATAGTGTTTTTTATTATTCATTTTTCTGATTGTACAGTTATTATGTAAACATTGTATCTATTACAATAAATTACAATAATAAATTTACAAAAACTAAAATGAAATAAAAAAAACTAATCTATCCTAATTCTAAAACTTCTGATCCAATGCGTTTTGTCCGCTCACGTAATGTTACCTGCAAAATTAAAAAAGAAAGAGATTAGAATTCGAATAAATGATTAAAAAGCGAAATTATTAAAGTTTCATCATTAAATGCAATGGCCGGAATCAGTTACTCTTTTTTTGCAAATCACGGGATTTCTCCCGGTTCACAAAAAAGAAAGGAATTTTAAACATATGCACAAGTTTATGTTTTCCAAAAAAAATTGCATGTTTAAATTAATTACATTTTTTCAAAATCCCAAATGCAATTTCAAAAAACATACAGCATAAGCATACAAAGCCCTGCATGAACCACATATGCAAGCATGCTACGTAACCAATGCCCACACAGCAGAAAACAAAACAAGTTTTTGTATTAGAGGAAAACATGCAGTTTAACTACATATGCAAGCAATATAGAAATTCCTTTTTTTCATCATTTTCTGGCCATTTGCAGTTTCAGAAAAAGTACAGCTTATCACTTTTTTTATCAAAGCTATACTGAGAGAAAAAGAGAGGGAGAAGTGTGGGATTTACAGGCTTGGCATAGGCAGAAAGAGGTTATACAAGACAAACTAAAATATAGCCAGTAGAGATAATAACACAAAAGAAGAATAGAAACAAATTGGAGGGACAGTATAGTGCAGAATGCCCAGGAATCCCAAAGCATTTTCAAATTTCCAGCCTGTAGCGAAAGAGAAGAGGGAAGTTGTTATAACATATAACCAAAGGGAACCAATAGGATATAAAGAAGCAAGCCTTCAAGAAAAACTGAGAAATATAGTTATCAAAGAAAAAACACACAAAAAGCTAGCAAACCTGCATAATCACACCAATACTGTCAAAAACTATTTTCCAACCTTATGGCCAAAACTTTGCAAATTGATTGAGCCATTCAAGCCAACATCATCATCATCCCATTGTCAAAGAAAATATCAAAAATAATCTCACAGAACCAGTAAAAAACCACCATCAATATGGCCTAGCAAACTTATGCCCCCCAATTTCCATCAACCTGTCCAAACCACACGAAATCCCTATACACATAACCATGTCCAACTATTATTCAAGCTCGAACATCCTCAATCCAAAAACCTGAAACGACCCAAGCTAGAACCAGTTTCTAAGGCAACAGGCTAGGCCTCAGTATCAACATCACTGGCCTTTCAAAGCATATTTCTCAAGCCAACATTATACAAAAAAATTATTCAGGCCAACAGAATCATCATACAGTGCAGTATCACGTTCAAAGAAGAAGAAGGAAAACCAAGTGCAGTATCACGTTCAAAGAAGAAGAAGGAAAACAAAGTACAGTACCAAGGCCAACAAGAAGAAGAAGCAATCATAGTACAGTGGCAGCAACAAGAAGAAGAAAATCGTGTAATACCGGTCACCGTAGCGGGCTCGCCTCCCCTCTCCTCGCCGCCTGGCCTCCATCGCTCCTAGCTTCCTCCTCCGTCTCCATCTAGGTAACAGTCCTTTCTCTTTTTATTTCTTTGAACAACCTCAATCAACATTAACAATCAAACATAAGAATCAATAAGGACCAACATAATAGAAATCATAGAATCAAACCAGCATGCAAAAACCGAATCAAGCGTTAACAATCAATCGCGTTTCTTACCGAATCCGTAGCCGTACCGTTTCTCGTTCAGTTGGAGGGAAGAGGAGCTGGAGTGGGTGGCCATAGCAAGGGGAGACAGCAAGGTTCAAGGGCGAGTGTGAAGAAGAGATGCGAAGAAGAGATGCGAAGAAGAAGATACGAAGAAGAGGCGCCGTTTCTGCCCAAGCCTAACCCTAAATCCCAATTTGATAAACATAAATTAACCCTAATGCCTTATTAATTCATGGGCCTCACCCTTTTCTACAGCTTAAGCCCACGACCTGTTTTTTGCACCCCCCCCCTTCTTATGAGCTTCTGCGTTGGGCCTTAAGCTCCCTGGCCCATCCACTTTGTTTGCTTATTTTTTGATATATTTCCTTTTGTTTTTTTCTCTAATCTTTTTGTTAGAAATATTATTTATGTTAATTAATTGATAATTATATTTTAAAAGAAAAACAAAGATATGTCCCAATAGTTTTTTTTTATTAATTAATCGACCCATTAGTTTAATTTTGGATTTAATTTAAAGAATTTTAATTTAGGAAAATTGTTAATTTTCTTAATTTGGAACCCCCTTATTTTTTTTAAATAAGTATTATTTTTTATACATAAAAAAAAAAGCATAGATTTAAGGTTGTAGACATTTTGTTAATTAATTAATTTCTCTCTTACACCATTATCAATAAAAAATCTAAAAACACATAAAAATAGGAAAAAACTAAAAAATATTTTATTTTCTTGTCTTATTAATATTAATATCAAATACATCAAAAGCTTAATAACTTAAAACTAAAAAAAGCTTTACGTCCTCGTTAAATAATTCTTTTGTTTTATCCTTATCCAAAATGCGTAAAAAATTTAAAATACTTTCTTCCCGTTAACATTAAACCAAAAAAAAATCATAAGAGCGCATTATTCGCATCATTTATTCTATCATTCAGATTATCGTTATTTAATCGTTATTCGCATATTTTGTCCGTGTATTTATTTGTTTATTTGGTTTATGTTTAAATCCAAAGGAAAAACAGTAAATTTGTTGACTTCATGTCTTCAAGTCTAACTGCGCGAATTTTCGCATTTTCATTAAAACTTAGGATAATTTTTCCTCAAATATTCACCCTTTTCAAAATTTGTGCTCCTTAAGCAAAAACTTCGACATTAGGTCGTCGCAACTTCAAAAACGCCTGTATCCCTTTTTGGCCAAAACGATTTATTTTCAATCAAGCAATCATTTTTAAATAAAACAGATATTTCAAAAGGTTCCTATAGAGTACTATAGATGCATTGGGTGCTAGTACCTTCCCATTGTATAACCAACCCCCGAACCATAGATCTCTTTTCAAAAAAAACACTTTGTATTTTATTATTATTTACATTGCATATTTAGGGTTTTATTTCGCTCTTTTCCCTTTTCCTTTGGAAACAATAAAGCGGGGTGGCGACTCTTGCTTTTGTGAGACGAATTAATCAATAATTCGATCTCCGATTTACCCCGCTACATTTTTTATCGCTACAGGTCGTGTACTGTATGTCATATTCTGTTAAGATCATCTGCCATCTAGCTATCCTCCCAAACAGAGCAGGCTTCTCAAAGATGTACTTTATCGGATCCATCTTAGATATCAGCAAAGTGGTATGAGTCAACATATACTGCCTTAGCCGGCGAGCAGCCCATACCAAAGCGCAGCAAGTTTTCTCGAGCAGTGAATATCTGGTTTCACAGTCGGTAAACTTTTTGCTTAGGTAATAAATAGTGTGCTCTTTTCGGCCAGACTCGTCATGCTGCCCCAGTACGCACCCCATTTAATTCTCTAAGACGGTCAGATACATAATTAGCGGTCTTCCCTCGACGGGTGGCATCAAGACAGGAGGCTCTAGCAAATACTTCTTGATTTTATCAAAAGAAATCTGACATTCATTGTTCCATCTGACTACTTGATCTTTCTTCAACAGCTTGAAGATTGGCTCACAAGTAGACGTTAGGTGAGAAATGAATCTGGCAATATAGTTTAGACGTCCCAAAAAACTTCTAACTTCCTTCTCAGTGCGAGGAGCAGGCATTTCTTGTATCGCTTTAACCTTGGCAGGATCAACCTCGATACCTTTTTTGTTGACAATGAACCCTAAGAGTTTACCAGACCGGACTCCGAATGTGCACTTGTTTGGGTTCAACCTTAACTTGTACTCCTTCAACCTGACAAACAGCTTTTGTAAGTGATCAAGGTGTTCTTCTTCAATAGACCTCTATCTCATGAAACAAAGCTACCATGGCGCGTTGATAGGTTGCCCTGGAATTCTTCAGTCCGAATGGCATCACTTTGTAGCAGAACGTACCCCACTGTATGACAAATGTAGTTTTCTCCATGTCCTCAGGTGCCATTTTGATCTGGTTATAGCCTGAGAATCCGTCCATGAAAGAAAATACTTTGTGATGGGCTGTATTGTCGACCAGGATGTCGATGTGTGGAAGTGGAAAATCATCTTTAGGGATGGCCCTATTTAAATCTCTATAATCCATGCACACTCTTACTTTTCCGTCCTTTTTAGGCACGGGAACAATGTTGGCCACCCATTGAGGATAAGAAGTAACAGCCTGAAATCCAGCATTGAACTGTTTCCTAACTTCTGCTTTGATCTTCTTTGACATGTCAGGTCTTGTGCGGCGGACTTTCTGTTTCACTGGTGGACAGTCTTCTCTTGTGGGTAGACGATGTACCATGATGTCTGTATCGAGTCCCGGCATGTCTTCGTATAACCAGGCAAAGATCTCAACATAATCATGCAACAACTGAATTAGGCGCTCCTTGACACTCGGCTCTAGATTGGCACCCACTTTGATTTCCTTTTTATCTTCCTCAGTTCCTAAGTTGATTGTGTCTAACAACTCCTCATGAGGTTAAATTGCTCTTTCCTCTTGTTGTAATAGTCTGGCCAATTCCCCTTGAACCTCACAATCTTCCTCACCTTCATATTCGGCTTGGTAGATCAGATCTTCAGAGTCACTGAAGGATATAGCAGTATCGTTACCCATGGGATCCGGAATGGAAGGGTACCTGCATTTGTGAGTGTGGGTGTGTGTAAGGATATAGCCACCTTAAAACAATAAAATGTAAAAGAAAGAAAATGAGCACAAAAGGTTTATATATGCAAAAGCGTCCATGATTCATTTAATGACATATGTAGATGAAATAAAAACCCTTACAAATGGACCATTGTGCCTCGGGTAAGACACAAGGTTTTTAAAGTGTGAATTGTTTGTGAATTATTACAAGTCCAACAAAAATGTAAAAGATAAATTACTGAGATATGAAAGTTATCGGAACAAAGTCTCTGGCTTCCCAGTTGTGAAGTCCTCCGCTGACAGTAGGAAATATCCAATCTTCCAAGCTTCCATCCTCCTCATTGTCTTCCACTGCATTGACGCTTTGGTTGGTAATCTTCGCAGGTGGCCCCCCAGCACGGGCACGGCGCACAGCCTTCTGACCAGTTGAAGTAAACCCCAAGCCAAACTTGTCTGATTTGTACAGAATGTCTGGAAGTTGCCCCCAGATGGTGCATCCTCCTTCTTCCACTACTGCCTTTGCATCCTTTATAGATGACATTCAAAGCGGAGGTCTTGTGATCTTAGGAATTGAAGATACCGCCTTGATCGTTGCTACTTCTGGAGAGACTTCTTCAAAATGTTGGAAAGGGGTCTCTATGAACTCACCATCTAACTCCACATAACGGAAGGAATTCAGGTGACTAATCATATACTCCTCCTCCCCATGGACAGTTATGATCTTTCCTTAGACCGGGCATTTGATCATCTGATGCAAGGTTGAGGTGACAGCACCGGTATTGTGGATCCAAGGGCTTCCCAACAGACAGGAATAAGAAGGACGGATGTCCATCACATAGAAGGTCGAGTTGAAAACCCGGGTTCCCACCTTTATCGGGATGTCCACCTCCCCGTGGACCATCCTCTTCGAACCATCAAAAGCTCTCACCACTAAGTTGCTGGGTTTTAAAGTCAGCCCCTCACAATCTAACCTATCAAGGGCTTTCTTCGGCAAGACGTTTAAAGACGATCCAGTATCAACCAGCACATGAGCTAGGGTTGTTCCTCTGCACTCCACTAAGACATGTAATGCCTCGTTTTGTTTTCTCCATTTGGGTGTCAAGTCAGCATCGGAGAAGCCCAGGCCATTATCAGCTGTCAAACTGGCTACACAGTCCTGGAACTGGTCAGCAAACGTCTCTTGCGGCACATGAGCGGTCTTCAGAAATTTTACCAGAGCTTTGGCGTGTACTTCAGAGCAGAGGAGAAGAGCTAGCATAGAGATCTTATAAGGGTCTTCCCCAACTGTTCGACCACATCATAATCACTTTTCTTAATTATCCTCAGGATTTCTTCCATCTCCTTCTTGGATGTTTCAGGAATAGCTAGTGATTGAGACTTCGTCTGGACAGGCTCCTCTTGAACGTTCTTTCCTTTATTCTCAAAAGTGGAAGTAGGGATAGGGATTGTATTGTCTTTATCGGTGGGTACGCTTGCAGGCATAATCACTGGTACAGAGGTAATCTTCGGAACGGCCACGGGTCCAAAGACTGTTGTTGGAGGAGAAATCTCTGGAGAGAATATCCTACCACCGCGGGTGATCTTGCTAGTTCCAACAATATTGCTAATGTCAGAATTGTCCTCTTCGAAGCTCTCTTCTTCGGCAGTCAGTTCATCCTGTTTAATATCATGGTAGTAGATTTCTCTACCATAATTCCAGGGTACCGATTTATCTCATTCGTATGGGGCAGGCCCGGGCATTGTTATCTTAAGCGGAGTAATCTTTGGAGCAAGTGTAATCCTAACGGGTCTTTTTGGGGCCTTGGAAGGATTGGCGTAGATGGTTATTATTGAAACTTCTTTCACTGGAACGGGTGAAACAGGAGCGTTCTCAAACAAAATTTCTTGGTTATCCATCAGTCGTTGGATACCTTTCTTCAACAGAGGGCAGTCAAATGATGAGGACAGGCAAACATGGAAGTCTTGGTCACAACCTGGGAAGATACCAGCTTTCAACAAATTCAACTTAATAATCGGGAGTGGAGTTGACATTTCATCCACGGTAGCAACAAACAGATCTTCTTCAATAGCGTTGGCATTGTGACCATGCCTAGGCATTGGGGCAGAAATAACATTTGGTTTCTCAGGCGCTTCAAACTCAACTTCCTTCGCATCAATCAGGTCTTGAATTTTATTCTTCAGGGTCCAACAGTTGTTGGTGTCGTGCCCTGGACTTTCAGAATGGTACGCACATTTGGTGTTGGGATGGTAATGTTGAGAAGCAGTATTAGGATTATTTGGGGCCTCTTTTAGGGTGGCCAGATTCAACTTCAGAAGATGTGGTAGAACTTGGGTTGGAGTCATGTTAATCTTGGTAAATTGCCGGACAGGCCTTTCTACCCTTTGCTGGTTATTTCTTGGCTGGTCTGATGCAGGCTTCGAAATCATAACGGCCCCCACCGTTGGTCGGCACTCGTTTCTTCCCTGATTCCTCTATGAATAGACAGCAGATACTTCCTTTCTTCCAGTGAAGGGTTTTTTCACAACTGTTGAGGCAGACGCGTCCTTTTGAATCTTCCCACTTCTTATACCAGCCTCCACTCTTTCTCTAGTTAAAATCAATTCAGTAAACCCTGCAGAGGAACTCTCAATCAGATGATTGAAGAAAGGGCCTGATAAAGTTCCCAAGAACATGTCCACCAACTCCCTCTCAAATAGAGGAGGTTGCACCCTTCCGGCTAGATCTCTCTACTTTTGCGCGTAATCTTTAAATCCCTCATTGGAAACCATAGCCATACTCTGGAGCTGAGTACGGGTAGGCGCCAAATCGGCGTTGTACTGATATTGTTTACAGAAAGCTACTTCCAGGTCTTCCCAATTGTGGACGTCTGCCCTTTCTAATTGGTAGAACCAATCAAGTTGTGTTCCTGATAAACTGTCTTGGAAAAAGTAGACCCATAGGTCTTTGTCGATAGAATGTGGTTGAATCTTCCTGACATATGATCTGAGGTGCATTTTAGGGCAAGACACCTCATTATACTTGGAAAATCGTGGCACTTTAAACTTTGGAAGGATCACAATTCCTGACACCAGCCCTAACTTTTCAAAATCTAGCCCTGGTACTCTCTGGATTTCCATAGTGCTTAGTCGCTCTTTGAGTTGCTTGTACTTGTCATCAGTTGGAGGGTATTATTGTTTAAAGTAGTCCTCTTCTTCCTCTTCTTCTTCTTCTTCAGAATCTGATGGTACTGTCGTTTCTTTTACTTTTCTTTCCCCTTCATCAGATGTTGTTGGAAATTCTTAGGTCCTTTTGGCTTGTCCCTGAAATCTTCTGCCCGTGATTACCACACCAGCTGGTTTCTTCTTCTTTTTCTCTTTTTCTTTTTCTAGCAGAGTCTTCAGTTCCTCCTGCCTCTTGGCTAAGGTCATGAGCAACTATTGAAATTGTGTATTCTGAGCTTGCAGATCTTTGACCGTTTGTTCGAGATCCATCATACTGAAATAAACAGTAGAGAGATGAGGAAACTTGGTGTGAAGACCTGTTTATGCTTATGATGAATGATATGTATTCATGCAATGCTTTCAAGGATTCAGAAATTCAAATTTGTTTTAAACAAAAAAGAAACACACGTCATATTAATAAAATAGAATTTGAGTACATCAATGCCCCTTGGGCAAAATAATACAGAATTTTAAGGTAAAAGACATCCTCTTTGGTGCAATGAAGGTATTGAGAGTCTGCTCTTCGTGAAGTAGCCGAGTGAGTTCCAAAATGTTCTTCTCGCTTGCGTAGAATTGGGCTTCGAAAGTATCGCGCTCTCCTTTGAGCTGTATCTAACTCCTTTGTAGGTCTTCGAGTGATGTCGGCATGTCAGGATGTAGGATAGTGTATGGAACTTCTCCTTCTTTAATAGGCTCTATAATCACTGGGAGAATGGAGAGATAAGGCATCATAAGACTTTGAGCGCGGGTTTGTACCCACTTGAGGTAAGGCTCAAGAGGGATGGAATTCTTGTGTCCCAAAGTCTTGCTATCAACCTTTTTAGCATCCTCCAAGCTCGGATGAATCTCTGACGGAGTCCTTGGTCGTCGTTGTCGTAGTCAAAAACCAATCCTTGAATCAGCATGTCATGTGGGCCATCCCTTCGGGCATAACCAAACTGTCTTAGAGATAAGCACGGGTTATAGGTGATGCCTCCCCTAATTCCAAGTAGAGGGACATTAGGTAATTCCCCACAACGGTCAACAATGATAACATTCTCTTTGGATCGAGAACACCAATGAATATATGAGTTTAAGTGTCATCAACCTTTGTGACCACCTCAAACCTTGCTCATTCTTCAAGACTGATTGGGGAAGATGAGAAATAAACCATCTTTCCAGGAGAGGAGTACAACACATAAGAACACCTATTTTCCTCATTGTACGAGTGTGAAAAGAGTGGAGGATATCCCCAAGCAATGTAGGCACCGGGTTACGAGACATGAAGATTTTGATAGCACTTACATCTATGAGTTGGTCAGGATTAGGGAACAAGACCATCCCATAGATGAGAAGAGCTACAATCTCCTTAAAAGCTTGCAAGTCTAGGGAATTCCAACAGCTTTGGTCCTTCTCAAACATAAACTTTTCCAAGAAACCTTTGACACCACTTCTAGTTTCCCAATGAGTTGTGACATCAGATGAGTGCAAGTGCAAGGCTTGAGCAATCTCTTATGGCTTTGGATCTCTTTCTGTACCGTTGAAGGGTAGTTGATTGAGAATAGGAATCCTCAGAAGTTGAGATAATTCTTCCAAAGTAGGCACAAGTTGATAGTCAGGAAATGTGAAGCAGTGGTGCAAAGGGTCAAAGAACTGGAAGAGAACCTTCATCATATCCTCCTTTGTGTTGGAAGTGACCAAGTTGAGTAGATGACCATGTCTCTCGGTGAATGGAGAATTCTCAGGAATCCTTGAAGCTAGCTCCTTGAGTTGTGGAGGAATTCTTACAAGGTTGATTTGGATAGTTTTCCTGCGAAGTGAATCCATAACCTACAAAACAAGAACAGAGATGAATCTCCAAAATCCTTGAAATGGTTAGTGAATGCATATGATGTCCATGATGTCCATGATGTTATGCACAAGTATATACGTACAAACAAATCACACAAGTTCTTAGTTTAGGCTTGCATGGGGTTTCATAGGTAAGTACCCTCTTGAAGCTTAGTTGGCTCAACATGTCCTAGCAATAGTAACCGGGTTCTAAGGAGCTCAATATCACGGGATTGTTTCCTTGTTCATTGTTTCAGTTCAAGCCTCTTTACTGGAGACAAAAATATTCCAACAAACCAACCCTCAATGAGTGTAGTATTGAGTATCTACCAACTTCGGACTGCACCAAAGCCGGTCATCTCACTACATCCTAAAAGGCCAAGTTGGTCAAGTAAAGGTTCTAGAAGTTCATTAGTGCTTCATGACATCACTCAGCGGCCCTGTATTCTCTTTGATTGACTCAAAGGCTACCGGTACCCACAAATATGTCGCACTAATATAGCTATTGCTTAGACCATGTCGGTATATCCCGCACAGTTTCCACAACGTATTGCTATTTACCTATAATGTTTCCCAAATCCGGGTGGAGGATTCAAACCCAAACAAAGAACCATAATTGTAAAGCAAACAAGTCAAACAAATGTAAGCAAATAAAGGTGATATAAACCCTAAGGTAACCTCACTTTTAGAATTTTCCCCAGCAGAGTCGCCAGTTCTGTGATGCGGTGGGAGAACTGACTTGAGGTTTTGCGTTTGTGTCTGCAAATGTTGCGGTTAGCAAGAGTCGCCACCGACTTTTCTTTTATCCAAAAGGAAAGGTAAAAAATCACAGGAAAGACCTTTGAGATGTTTTCTTGAGTTCGGGGGGTAGATTATGAAAAGGGAAGGTGTTAGCACCCTTTTCATCCATGGTTTTCCATGGGCTCTTAGTTACTTGTTTAGATCACTTGCTTTGCTTTGTTTTGTTTGAAATGGTGCTTGGTATGGTTTTGAAAGTATTTTGAAAAGAGGCCTTTGTTTAGGAAATCATTGTAATTATTCTCGTTTGTAAGAATGTATACAAAGATGTTTGTCTTTTGAAAATATTTTCAATGTTTTGTAAGATGTTTTGAAATGTGTGTGTGTGTGTTTGTTTTTGAAAATAGCAAGGATTGTTTTGAAATGTAGCAAGTAACTAGAAGCTATCTACCTACTCAAATGTCTTTCTTGTGTATTTTTATTCCTTTGACATTGTTGACTTACCATTGATTTGGTAAGCAACCCTATCTTTGGATGTAAACGGGACGGGCGTGGGTCATCGTATAACCATGATAGCAATATTGCCAAGTATCTTAGCAATTTTGAGGGACTAAGATCATTTTTTTTAGGCAACCTTGAATAGCGTCATCGAGGGACTATGATCTTATTTTTGTTTTGTTTTGCCAAGATACTTCGCGTGCGTAACATGGCCATTTTATTTTAGGCAACCAAGTGGGAGAAACCCTAAGGGTGCTTGTGTGCAAAGTGTGTCATTTTTCATGCCTTTGTATTGCATTAGGTTTTCTTCTATTTGTTTTGTTTTTATTCTTGTCTTGCAAACCCTAGTTTACTAAACATGGTATAAAAGCAATAAATTGCGTAAAATAAACTAAGTTATCACAACAATTATTATGGGAGGGGGATACAAGTTTTGAATGGGGATTTTGCACAAATATAAACCTAAAAATATTATTACAACCCAATCAAATATTGCGCGAATTAAATAAATGTACAAATATTTAAAATGCAATGCAATGTATTTATGTAAAAATGTTTTGGTATTTGTTTTTTGTATGAGAAAATAATTTAATTTAAGCCCTAAAAAATAAGGAAAAATAATATTATTATTTTTGGAAAGGGGTGAAACCCTAATTTTCTAATTAAAAGAAAATAATGTTTCTTATTATTATTTTGTCCATTTTTTGTACAAGAAAATAAATAAATAATATTATATGTAAATATAAAAAATTAAATATGTATAAAATAATTATTTATGAGTGTAAATAATATAAAAAAAATATTAAGTATTTTTAAATATATTTATAAGTTATTTTAAGAAAATAAGTTCTATTCTATTAAATAAACTATTTTTTTATGCAAAAATAAAATAAAATAAAATAAAATAAAATAAAATAAAAATTGCAAAAAATAAAGAAATTATTTTTAGGATTTTTATCATTCAGAAAAAATAAATAAAAGTTATAAATGTGAAAATATGGAAAAATATGAAAAATAAAACAAATAAGCCAAGGGGGTGTAAAAGTAAGTCAGGGGGTGTAAATAGTGAAAACAAAAAGGCCAGGCGCCAAAAAAGCCCAAAAGCATCGTCCTTGTCCTCCAGCCAGTCTCCTTGCGCGCGTTCTTCCATTCAAACTGTAACTCTCATATGCTTGCACAAAAACAAAAACTCATAACATGAAACATGTGGCATTTAATCTCACGATTCCAACCATATAAAATTTGTAACCTAGAAGATCTAACCATACAAAAACTCAAAGATCAGAGAGAATTTTGGCAGCCCTAATTCGTGACCTAGAAATTTCATGAACTTTAAGCTTCAAGTTCTCTCAGCATAGTTAATATAAATGAAAATTATGCATATGTACAGCTTCACCATGTTATGGACTACATTTTTTCTTCACAAATCGTGGCTTGAAGTTGCCTAAATACAGAGATAGAGTTTAAGAAATATACCTCCTTCAGCTGGATTTGGATAAAGCAATGTAGGGACTTTAATGGAGGCCTGGGGATTGTGTGAGCTTCCTTGAACTTCCTTCAAGCTATTCTAATGCTTATCTTACCTCGAGAATAGCTGGAACTTCCTGCACAAGTCAAGCTGCAAGCTTCAAGGTTGAAAATGGCAATGGCTGAAACAGGGGTTACAGAACCAGGGTAAGGGCTTGGGTAGCTTTGGTATGATGTGTATGAGGTGTTTCAAGTGTCAAGCCACAAAATGCACGAGCCAGAAATTAGTTGGCAATGATTTTGCAAAAATGCTGTGTTTGGAGAGAATTTTGGAGTTTTTTAGTTTGAGAGATTTTTAGATGTTAAGCAATCGTGTTTTGCATTGTGACAAGTTTGTATATTTGTATAGAATGGATACAAAGTCAGCTTCTTAACAAATGTGCAAGCTTTTGACCTTTTCACCAACTTTCTTGCTTTTGAAGTAAAGTGATAAGACCGTACTCACATGCCTGTCCTTGCTTGCTTGAGGGATACAAAGAGCTTGTACCAAATGCCTCAGAGTTGTGTAAAATGCTTGCATCAAAGAGACAGGTCCAAGGCTTAAGATTGATAAAGTTACAAAAGCTTCTCTTTATGAAAATGGCATTGTGCACTTTTGGCCAAAAATGGAAATGTAACTTGTACAAAGCCTCAAAAGCAAAGATAAAGCCTTTATCTTCTGAGTTAGCATTTAATTATGGAGTTTAAAGTGAGTTTAGGACCTGTAAAGCAAGGTACAACCAGCATGGATTGGATTTGCAACTTGATCTCATGTGAAAATGGCTTGAACAAAAGTGATAAAATGTTAACTTCCCTTCTTCGGTTCTCCCTAACCAAAAATGATCTTGGAGAGTTATTGGAAATTTTGGAAAGCTTGAAATGTGCTCTATAATACATATTTGAAATTTAATTTGAGATACCTCTTGGAACTAGGTGAAAAATTGCCATGAAGTTGGGTCAAAAAACTGCCTAAATTTGGGCAAAATTTCACTAAGTTAATTCACAAATTCATAACTTGAGATCCAAATATCTTTTGGGAAAAGTTTGTGAAGCAAAGTTGTAGATTGCATGGAGGACTAAAAATTTCATGTTGGAAGTTTTCTTTGAATCCAATTGCATCATGGTGAAAAAGTGGTGAAAAGATGGGAAAAAATAAGAAAATTTCCATACTTAGAAAAATTCTAAGTTATGAAAATTTTCAAATTCAAAACCCTAATTTTCAAAATTGGTTTTCTTGGTGAACAAGTTTTATGTTTTGACATATCTTGATGAATTATGACCCTTGGCACTTGATTTTGACCAAAAAGTCAAAGTTTGAGTTTTCAGTGTACAGTTGACTTTTGATCAGTTGACTGCAAAATTGATCTGCCAATCCAATGAACTTGAGATCTTTTGAACCATGTAATTAGGTCAACATGATGCCATTGAACCCTTGAAATCATGTTTTAACCCAATTGGTCATTGACTAGGTTAAAAATCATAAATTTCCCTTTCTTAGTCAAAATCCTAATTTTGACCATTTTGCCCTTTTGATGATTTGATCAAATTTCTTGAGGAGTTGTGATCTAAACTTGATCAAATGCTATATATGAGTCTAAAATGTTGATGTGGATCAAAAGTAATGAAGTTTGACTGTAAATTGGCCATGGTTGACTTTTTCCCCAATATAGTTGATTTTTAGGTCAACTGTCCAATTGACTGATCAAAAATGTGGTTCAAGGCTTGAAACTTAACATGAACAATCTTAGGGTTCCAAGATGATGTATGAAAGTCACATGAAGCATTGGTGATCCAAAAATCCTTGTGCAAACTCAAACCTTAATTTTGGATTATCAGTGCAAGATGAGATGTCTTGAGCTGACCAAACCCTAATCTTGTCTTGAGTCCAAGAAGTCTTGTGAGAAAAATCTTGATAAATGAGAGGGAAAATTTTAGGGTACAACATACGTCAATTTGGTTATGCTCAAAGAGACGGTCCTCATGATATGTTTACCCAGGGTATTGTATTCGATTACGAGAACGATCCTCAAGGTTATCGTTAAAAGTTTATATGTGCTTGGGGCGTGGTGAATAAGATTGATAGCAAGACTTTGGGACAGAAAAACTCCATCCCTTTGGAGCCCAACCTCAGATGGGTGTGATCTTGTGCTCAAAATCTTATAATGCCATATCATGTTGTCCTACCAGTAATTGTGGAGCCTTTTATGGATGGAGATATTCCTTATACCATTTTTCATCTAGATATGCCTATTGGCCTTGAAGAGCTACAGAAGTCTTGGATTCAGTTGAAAGAAGAAAGGGACACCTTTAGGACTCAACTCTATGCTAGTGAGAAGAAAGTGTTTGAGCTGACAAAACGACTTCACGAATAGCAGAGCCTTAATGCATATGTCAACACAAAAAGGAAGCGTCCATGGGAGACTTGAGTCTTAAGTCCTAGGAGTTCATAATTTGTTTCCTTGTGGCCCTTTTTGTTTTCATTGTAAGCCTAAGAGGCGGTTATAATTTGAACTTACTAATAAGAGTCTTTGTTTTTGTCCCCTTTTGATTAACAAATTTAAATCCCACGAGGTCCTTGAAAACATTGCATATGCATCAACATGCCATACGTATCATTGCATAACAGGTTTCCAAGACAGGTTTCTCATCTTCTTGCTGTTTATTTCAGCAAAATTGGCTCTCGAACAGACAGTCAAAGATCTCTAGGCTCAGAATGATCAGTTCCAAGAGATGTTCCTAAGCTTAGCCAAGGGGAAA
The DNA here is from genome assembly GCA_948472305.1 of Vicia faba. Classification (NCBI taxonomy): domain Eukaryota; kingdom Viridiplantae; phylum Streptophyta; class Magnoliopsida; order Fabales; family Fabaceae; genus Vicia; species Vicia faba. The sequence continues at coordinate 1,374,600,714 of OX451741.1, forward strand.
GAAGAACTGAATGCGCTCATTGCCAACAAGAAGAAGAAGAAGACAAAGAAACCAATCGGCATCCTTAGCATGGGGAGAAAGTTTAGAGGTCCAGCCAAGCGAGCCCAAAATCTTGATATCCCATTGGACAAAATGACAAACGGGATGAAGATGGTAAGAGTGTTAAAACTGAAAAAAGCAATCATGGTTCTGACAAATATTCTAATGAAGAAGAATAGGATTATTTGGATGAATAATATCCCCCTTCTGGTGAGAAGTATAAGCTGTTAGAAGAGTGTCTGAAAGCTATGGAGATGTAGAAGGTGCCTGGCTTGAAATTTGAAAAATTGGGTTTAGTCTCAGGAATCGTCATTCCTCCTAAATTCAAATTTTCTACCTTTGCTAAGTATGATGGCATTTCTTGCGCAAAGCTGCATTTGAGATCATATGTTCAGAAAATTCAACCATACACTACTGATAAGAAACTATGGTTGTATTTCTTTCAAGAGATTCTGTCTGGAAACAATTGGAATGGTATTATCAACTCGAAGGTACTAACATCCATACTTGGGAATATTTGGTCGCAACTTCCTATAGATAATATCAGTATAATTCCGATTTAGCACCAACTCGCATGCAACTATAGAGTATGTCCATAGGTTCTGAGGAAGGTTTTAAAGAGTACACACATAAATGGAGAGATCTTGTAGGCAGAGTTCAACCTTCTTTGGCTGATAGGGAATTGGTTGACATGTTCATGAGTACGCTAACACGTCCTTTCTATAATCACATACTTGGAAGTTTTTCAGCTGGTTTCACTAAACTGATATTGACAGGGGAACATGTTGAGAATGAAATTAGAAGTGGTAAAATTTAGGTGGCTACATCTTCGAATACTACGAAGAAGTCATACAATGGTAAGAAATAATCCAATGCTATGTACATCCAGAAGGGTCGTAATAAGAGTGACTGCAACCAATCTGTGGGGGTGGTTTTGATCTTTAATCTTGTGCCAGTGCAACAACAATAATAGAATAATCAGCGTAGGCAAGTCGCACCCAAAAGACAGTTCATAAATATCAAGATGTTGTTGTCTCAAGCATTGCAACACATGTTGAAGGCAGAGTTGATTACATTAAAGGATCCTCCTCAGAATCCCAATACTTCTTCTTCCAGTTACAATCCTAATGCAAGGTGTGCATATCACTCCAACAGTCCTGGACATGACACTAATGGTTGTTGGGCTATGAAAAATAAGTTTAAAGAATATGATTCACTCCAAGGAGATTGAATTTGATCCTCCTGAGACTCCTTATGTGATCACTGCACCTATGCCTAACCATGACAAAGGCGTGAATGCTATTGATGATATTTCTTATGTTTCTGCTGTAGTGACTTGACTACTCCTTTGATGATTGTTAAGAAGAAGTTGTTGCAAGCCGGTTTATTTTTGGGTTGCATTGAAAACTTCTACTACTGTGCATCCCAATCCAATGGTTGTTGTTGTACCCCAAAATTTGCCCTCCCATATTCTTCAAGAAATTGCCAAGCCAAGCTGCAAAGTTCCCCAAGAATTGCACAGTGCAAAGGTCTCATATGCAGTCAAAACTAGGGTTTGTGTTCTGATCAGGAAAATGAAGTTTCCAAAAATCCAATCAAGCCTCATGTGCCCACAAATATGGTCAAGTATCCTCCCATCAAGTTTCAAGGCATTCAGCTCAAAATTGCACAGTCAAAACCCTAAATTGCACTACAGTCAACTGTAGGGGCAAAATGGTCATTTGACAGTCAAAAGTTCAAATTTTTTGTCAACATATCATTTTGAAGCCACAAACATCATTTGATCAATGCTTGATCATGATTCTCAAAATTTGGCTCAGAAATCATCAAGATGCAAAAGTTACTATATTTGGACAGCTGAAAAAGTCAACTGAAATTGACCAGGGCATAACTTTCACATGGATTATCATAAAAATTCCATCCAAAGCTCATTTTGAAGAGAAAGACATTTCCTACAACTCATCTTCATACTTAAAGTCCAAGAAATGCTCTCACAAAAAGTTATCAATTTCAACATTATAGGTCATTTTCAAAAGTCAACAAAAAGGGACTTTAAGTCAAAGGCCATAACTTGAGATTGGTAAATCAAAATGACATGGGACCAAAGGCATTGGTTAGAGGACTCAAATACCTTTCCAAAATGTCCAAGAACATGAGAAAAGCTTAAAATTTGAGCAAGTTATGCCTTGTGGAAGTTGGGAAATTTTTGGATATTTTGAAAAGTCAACATTATTTCAAATGACCTAAAAATGCTAATGGGCCCATTTTTCTTCCATGATTCATCATTCTAAGCATGTGAACGACCACTTGGCCCAAAGGGAAGTATTTTCTCATTTTTTATTTATTTATTTGAATTATTATTCATATTAATTCATTTAAATTATATAAATATGTGAAAAATATCTAACATGACCTAACCAATCTTTTTATGCATGTTTGATACTCAAGATTTCGTGTACAACTAAATAGGGAAAGATTTGGACTAATTGGATCATGATTTGCACAAGAACATGTGAAAAAAGATATGAAAATAATGGTGGAAAATCAAATATTGAAATCAATGAATGAAAAAGATTTTGGCCAATTTTGTTAACCTAATGCCTTCACTACATAATCAGAAACATAACCCTAATGCTCAGAGACTAAAAGCTGCGCTAGAGACCAATATACAAACTTGAAAAATTCTCCATAAAATTCAATTCTGAAATCATTGGTAGGAGGCGATTCAAGGCACAAAAGCTTTTCCAATAGCTTCCTCAAGTCTTCCTGATCACATTCCAATCAAGAACAGCCATTCAAACGCCAGGAATTGGTATATAGAACCTTCCTTGTACAGAGAAAAAGTCACAATCGTATTTTTGATTCTATGCACTCTCATGGCATTCTAATCATGGATTTGTGTTCCTTATGATGTTCTGAGACTAACCATTATGTTTAATTGAATTTTCATACTGCATACGCGATTCCACCATGTTTATTTTCTAGGGTTTGCAGGGTGTCAATTTAGGGCTTTGGTAACGAAGCAAAATTAGAACTCCAGACCAATGCCATTCAACTCAGCGCATGAAGACGAAGATGATGGAACCCTCGCGCTCAATTTATGAGCGTTGAGGGGCCAATCGTTATTTTCTCAAAGGACCTCTTCTGAAACGTATCCAAAACTGTTGCCTTACAGTCTTGTTTCAGAAAAAAATAAAAACAACGAAGAAGACAACCTCGTTGTCAAAACGTGATAGGCCGGTTTGAAATTCGCGCCAGAAATCCACTAACGCGTTTGTTTTTCTTTTTATTATCTATTCGTCATAACATGTTAACGTGCGTTTCATGGTTCAGTTGGCAAGCGAAGAATGCATTCACGTCCAAGACCTGGGTTCGAGTCCCAGGTCTGTATAATCCCTATATTATTTTTCCATATATATTCCCATGCAGCGTAAGCATCATAGATCATCATGTTCCATCATCACCAAGCCTTGCCACGTCCATCTGGAGATCTAATCAAAGGCTGAGATTGGAAGCACACCCTGAACCCTAGTCAAAAGAGCCACATGGCGCCTGGAAAGTCAACGAATTCTGAAGGTCATTGGGCCAGATTTTCTTGGACAATACCTCCACTTTAGGGCCTGAACCCCCCCCCCTGGTTTGCAATTTTCTTTCTTTCTATTTTATTTTTAATTATTATTTTATTTACTTTATTATTTTAATTTAGTTAATTATTATTTTTACAAAATATGAAAAACACATAAAAAACTCAAAAAAGACAAAATATAATAAATAATATTTATTTTCATATTTTCTTATAAATAATTGTATGTAAATTAATTAATTTATATTAGGTTTAATTTTATTTCTTTTCACAATAAAAATATAAAAAATATAGACTTAGGTTTAATAAATTCTATTCCTTTCAATCTTTCTTTTTTTTTAATAATAATATTACTTATTTTATTTTCATAATTAAATTGTACATAAAAGAATTTAGGTTTAATTTAGGTTATATTTTAATATTTTCATAACAAAACTTAAAAACCATTAGAATTAGGGTTAGTTAATTTCAATTAATTCTCTTTTTCTTTTAAATCTTAAAAAACACAAAAATACCAAAAATATTTTCTTTAATTTTTAATTTTTTATTCCTCATTAATTCTAATTAATTAATTCTTGTAATTTAATATTTTGCAAAAGGGTCCAACGCCCATGTTCTTAATTTTATTTAATTTCGCGTATTTATTTTTATTTCGCTTAAATAATTATGTATCTCTCCCAAAGCTTTGTAACAATTACTCTTCGCACTTTTACTTTGCTTTATTTATTTTTCTGTCAAATCGGGTCCGGTTTAATTTTGGCGATGTGGACCCGCGCCATTTGTAATAGTTTTAGATTTACTTCTCCGCAAATACTTTTTAAACTGTTAAACAAAAAGCATGAAAGAATGTATGGACTTAAATAAAATCAAGCGTAGATCACTTTAACATGACAAGACAAATATCAATGAAAACGACACACAATTCGCACACACCACCCCTAGGGTACGCCTCACTGTTGCCTTGCCTCGAAAGGTGATCGTCGAGTAGAGGATGTCTTAGTAAGTCCTCATGATCCGGGAACCTGGCATGAGGGTAGCTTCTAAGGTGTCTTCCCATTGCTCTGGTGATCACCATGTCCCGAACCTCGAATTGACCCGAACACCTCCAACGGTGGTGCTACCTACCTCTCAATGGTGGGATGGCACTACTTTAAAGGACTTTTACACAGACGAATTCCTTAGGGTAGGTAGGTTCTCAAGGATACTTGCTCTAATTTCAAACAAAAATACTTTTCACACCAACACATTTTCAAAAGCTTTCAAAGCAATTTTTTCAAACACTCTGACGTACGAGTCGAGCTGAAATTTTTCAAAGAAACTTTTTTAAAACCCACAATTGAAAAGCAAGCAAACATTTTTGAAAACACAATGAGCAAGTATCTAAGAGCCCATGGATAACCATGGATAGAAAGGGTGCTAACACCTTCCCTTTCTATAACCTACCTCCCGAACCGAGAGCAATCTCTATAAGGAATTTTTCTGTGCTTTTGTCCTTTCCCTTTGGAGAAAATAAAAGACGGTGGCGACTCTTGCTTCCGCGACATTTTGCGAACCAGCGTTAAACAGTCAGTTCCAGATCCACCGATCACAGAACTGGCGACTCTGCTGGGGAATAAACTTAAAGTGGGGTGTACCTTAGGGCTAGCTTATAACTATGTTTTCAATTGTTTTCCTTGTGTGCTTTAAATCGTGGGTTGCTTGGGAGTTCTATAGATCCTAACCCGGATCTGGGGGATACCTTCTTAGAAAGTAGCAACAAGGCTGTGAGGGAACTGTGCGGGGTATACCGATATGGTTGAAACAGTCTGCTACGTTGATGTGGCACTTTGGTGTGTACCGGTAACCCTTGAGTTCAGTCAAGGAGAGTACGGGGCCTCCGCGTGGTGTCATGAGGCATCAACAGACCTTAGGAACCTTAATTGGACTATCTTGGCCTCTTTAGGGTAGTGAGATAACTGACTTTGGTGCAGTCCGAGGTTGGTTGATACTCGATACTACACTCAATTGAGGGTTGCTTTCCTGGAATATTTCGGTCGCCAGTTCAGTGGATAAATCGAAACGATGAACAATGAAAGCAATCCCGTGATATTGGGAACCTTAGAACCCGGTTACTTTGATTAGGACAGGTTGAACCCACCAACTTCAAGAGGGTACTACCCAGACCCCATGCTGGCCTTAAACCTTAAGGGCTTGTCTTGTGTGCCTTGTGTGCCTTACATGTTTGTCTTTGTAAATATCTGTGGTGTGTTTAATCATAGCATCATGACATCATCCAGCATCATATGCATTGACTAACCATTTCAGGGGTTCGAATTTTCATCTTTGTTCTTGTTTTGTAGGACATGGAAACCGTTCGTAGAAAGACAATTCAAGTCAGTCTTGTAAGGATCCCTCCTCAGCTTAAGGAGCTTATATCCAGGATTCCCGAGAACTCTTCATTCAGTGAAAGGCATGGAAGCCTCATCAGCTTGGTCAACACCAACATTGAGGAAGATATGATAAAGGTCTTGTTCCAGTTCTTTGATCCTCTGCATCACTGTTTTACCTTCTTGGACTATCAGTTGGTACCTACATTGGAGGAGTTCTCCCGGCTCCTGAAGATCCCTATCCTTGATCAGCTACCTTTCAACGGTACAGAAAGGGAACCTAAGCTTGAAGAGATTGCTAAAGCCTTGCACCTATAGTCATCTGATCTCAAGGGACATTGGGAAGTCAGAAGTGGTATCAAAGGGTTCTTAGCCAGGTTTCTGTTTGAAAAGGCCCATGAATGTTGGAACTCCCTTGACTTGCAAGCTTTTGAAGAGGTTGTGGCCCTCCTTGTTTATGGTTTGGTGTTGTTTCCTAACCCAGATCAGCTTATTGATATCAGTGCTGTCCAGATCTTTATGTCCAGGAATCCTATACCTACGTTGCTGGGGGACATCCTTCACTCATGTTACACTCGAACCATGAGAAAAAGAGGTGTCCTTATGTGTTGCACTCCTCTCCTGGGAAGGTGGTTTATTTCGCACCTTCCACAATCAGTCTTGAAGAATGAGCGGGGTTTGAGATGGTCACAACGGTTGATGACTCTTACACATGCAGATATACATTGGTGCCCTAGGTCCAGAGAAGATGTCACTATCATTGATCGTTGCCGGGAGTACCCTAATGTTCCTTTACTTGGAATCAGAGGAGGTATTACTTATAGCCCATGCCTGGCTTGGAGACAGTTTGGTTATGCTCGGAGGGATGGTCCTCATGACATGTTAATTCCCGACATAGTTTTTTACTTCGACAACGATACTCAAGGACTTCGTCAGAGATTTATCAGAGCCTGGAGGATGCCCAGTAGGATAGACAGCAAGACACTGGGGCATAGGAATTCCATCCCGTTGGAACCTTATCTCAAGTGGGTACGAGCCCGCTCCCAGAAGTTAGTAATGCCTTATCCTCATATGCTCCCGGTAATCAAAGAGCCTGTCTTGGAAGGGGAAGTGTCCTACACTATTCAGCACCCTGATATGCCCACATCCTGGGAAGAGATGCAGAAGAGCTGGATCCAGCTTAAGGAGGAAAGAAATTCTCTTGAGACTAGTCTGCATGCCAGTGAAAAGAAGGTCTTGGAGCTCACTCGCCTGTTGCATGAGGAGAGGAATCTCAACACCTACATAGCTCCGAAGAGGATGCGCAGTGTATTTTGGGATTGATTTGATTGTTGTACTTTTTGCCCATGAGGCCCTAATGTATTAAACAATGATTTCTTTAATGATAATGTGTGTTCCTTTTTGTTTACAACAAATTTGAACTTTCGAACCCTTGAATGCATTGCATACGCATTTCATACATCATGTGCATAGCAGGTTTTTCCCCTTTTCAGGTTGCTTACAGTTCTTCGCTGTTTATTTCAGCATCATGAATCCCGAATCTGCATCAACTGAGACATCAATCAAGGCTCTCCAGGCGCAGAATGCGCAGTTTCAAGAACTAATCAAGGGTCTGGCTAAAGGCCAAGAAGAACTGAAGGCTATGCTCCTGAAGAAGGAGAAGAAGAAGAAGAGAAGAACTGTTCTGTTCAACTCGGGCCGAAGGTTTGGCAATACTCTGCAGCATGAAGAGGCTGGTTCTTCTGTTGGCAAGAGTCCCTCTCAGGCAGAAGTAAAGGTTCCTAGTCCGGTCGTCTCCGGCAACGAGACAGATTTTGATGAAGAGCAGTACCCTCCTGCTGATGACAGATATAAGCAACTGGAGGACAGATTGAAAGCTATGGAGGTTCAGCAGGTACCTGGGCTGGATTTCGGAGATCTGGGTTTGTCGACTGGTGTGATCATCCCGCATAAGTTCAAAGCACCATCCTTCTCCAAATATGATGGGGTGTCTTGTCCCAAGCTGCATTTAAGGTCCTATGTTCGGAAAATTCAGCCGTACTCTGCGGATAAGAATTTATGGATCCACTTCTTCCAGGAGAGTCTTTCAGGGACTCATCTCGAATGGTTCTATCAACTGGATGGGACCAAAGTTCGTAACTGGGAGGAGTTGGCTACTGCTTTCTACAAGCAGTATCAATATAATGCCGACCTTGCCCCCACACGTACCCAACTCCAGGGTATGTCGTTAGGTGCAAGCGAAGGTTTTAAAGAGTACGCTCAGAAGTGGAGAGACCTGGCTGGCAGGGTGCAGCCACCATTGACTGACCGGGAGCTGGTAGACATGTTCTTGGGGACCCTATCTGGGCCATTTTTCAACCACCTCATTGGGAATTCTTCTGCTGGTTTCACTGATTTGATCTTGACTGGAGAGAGAATTGAAGCTGGGCTGAAGTCTGGGAAGATTGCAAAGGGTGCATCATCTAGTTCGGAAAAGAAACCATTCAAGAAGGAGTCTAGTGCCGTGTATGGCTCTAGGAAATCAGAGAGACCTGAGCACCGCCAATCTGTCAGCGCGGTGATGATTGCTAAACCTGCTGCCGCTCCCCGGCCAAACAATCCTCAAAGGGCTGAGAGACCCCGGCGAGAGTTTACCCGGTTAAATATGACCCTATCACAGATCCTGCCACAGTTGCTCTCCACTAACTTAGTGACTGTCAGAGAGGCACCGAAGTTCCCCAATACTACATCTCCCAAGTACAACCCGAATGCTCGTTGTGCTTACCATTCAGATATCCCGGGGCACTCTACCGATGACTGTTGGGCGTTGAAAAATAAGGTGCAAGACCTTATCGATGCAAAGGAGATACAGTTCGAAGCGCCTGCAAAGCCGAATGTAGTTACTGCCCATATGCCTCAACATGGGGTAAATGCTGTTGATGAAGACGTTTATGTTGTTTCTGTGGATGATCTAGCCACTCCTCTAAAGATCGTCAAGAAGAACCTACTGCAGGCCGGTTTATTTCCGGGTTGTAGTGAGGGTTACCTGTTCTGTGTTGTGTCCCCATCTGGTTGTCCCTTGCTAAAGTTAGGCATCCAAAGCTTAATGGATAGCAAGGAGATTCTATTCAAGAAGTCTGTTGTTCGGTTGGTTCCAATGGAAGAAGTTTCTGTGGTGACTATCTTCAATAATCCGATCCCGGCTCTCCAGAAGAAGCCCATTCAAATTATGACCGTTGCGCCCGTTATTATCACTGTTCCAGGGCCCCTGCCCTATGTATCTGATAAAGCTGTCCCTTGGCACTATGGGGCAGATGTATATATAAACGGGATTAAACAAGAGCTCAACGCTGGCGCCAGCATCTGTGACATCACTGGCCCAGCCAAAGTTACCCGCAGTGGCAGGCTCTTCTCGCCTGACATTGCACCGCCTGCTGCCCGAAGACCGCTCCTGATAATTCCTACAAGTACACCTATTCCTGTTGCTGATCAAGTTGTTGTTCCTGCTGCTGATCCGATTGCTTCTCCTGCTGCCGAGTCATCCAATGCTCGGGGCAAGGGAATTGAAGTTGAGCCTGCCCAGATGGAGGCACCCGTACCCATAGCTGCTGAGGCCTCCCCACAAGAGATGGAGGAGATTCTGAAGATCATAAAGAAGAGCGATTTTAATGTTGTGGAACAGCTGGGGCATACGCCCTCCAAGATCTCCATGCTCTCTTTATTGCTGTGCTCCGAGGCCCATGCAAAGGCCCTAATCTCATTCCTTAAGACGGCCCATGTGCCACATGAAACCTCTGCAGTCCAGTTCACTGATTGCGTGGCAAGCCTAACGGCAGATAATGGCTTGGGTTTCTCAGATGCTGACTTGACCGCAAAGGGGAGAGACCATAATGATGCTCTACATGTCTCAATTGAATGCAGGGGCACCACCTTGGCACATGTGTTGGTTGATATTGGGTCATCTTTGAATGTGCTACCCAAGAAGGCTTTGGACCGTCTAGATTGTGAAGGCCTGGAATTGAAACCCAGCAACATCATCGTCAGGGCCTTTGATGGTTCAAAGAGGATGGTCCATGGAGAGGTTGACATTCCGATTCGTGTGGGCTCTCAGGTGTTCGACTCCACTTTTTATGTGATGGATATCCGTCCATCTTACTCTTGTCTATTGGGTCGACCCTGGATACATAAGGCTGGGGCAGTGACCTCTACCTTGCATCAGAAGCTGAAGTACCCCGTCAGAGGGAAGATTGTCACCGTGCAAGGAGAAGAAGAATATACGGTGAGCCACCTGAACTCCTTCAGGTACATTGAGATGGATGGGGAGTTTATTGAAACCCCCTTTCAGCATTTCGAGGAGGTGTTTCCAATTGCAGCAGAAACAACAGAAGCAAGTGGTCCTTTGAAGATGGCTTCCCTGAAGGATGCCCGGGTTGTGGTTCAGAAGGGTGAATGTGCCGACTGGGGCAGACTTCCAGACTTCACACAGAAGACTGATAAACTTGGGCTGGGTTTTACCACAGAAGGTCAGAGAGCTATGAGGAAAGCGAAGATCGGAAGGCCTCCGGTATTTATTAAAAGTTCAGGAGTGAACGCTGTTGGGGAAGACCATGAAATGGACGAAGCTGAATTCAACAGCTGGATCTATCCGACGGCCGAAGACGGATTGAACAATTGGAGTGCAAAGGACCATACCCCTGTTACCTTTGTGACGCAGTAATAAATTTCTTTGTTTCGTTATTTTGTAATAAACAATGATAAACTCTATGGCCCGGTGTCTTACCCGAGGCACCGTGGTTCTATTTGTGAGGGCATACAAACTGTCATTTTATACATCATGAATGAAAATCTTGGATGTATTTTTCGCATTGCAAATATTGTGTTCCTTTTCTGTCTTTCTTTTCCTTTACATAATTTTCCAAAACAGCTGTATTTACACACACACTCACTCATACAGGTTTCAATCCACTCTGGATCTCACTAATAACAACTCTGCTACTGCCAATTATGACTTCGAAAATCCGATCAACTTAGCCGAAGACGAAGGTGAAGATGATTGCGAAGTGCCTGGCGAGCTTGCTAGACTGTTGCTTCAGGAAGAGAGGGCAATTCAACCCCATGAAGAGCCAGTGGAAACCATAAACTTGGGTACTGAGGCAGACAGGAAAGAGGTAAAGATTGGTGCCAACCTAGAGCTCAGCGTGAAGCAACGGTTAACCAAGATGTTACACGATTACATGGAGATCTTTTCCTGGTCCTACGAAGACATGCCCGGGTTGGATACCGATATTGTGGTCCATCATTTGCCGACTAAGGAAGACTGCCCTCCAGTCAAGCAAAAGGTCCGTCGGATGCGTCCAGAGATGTCTGGGAAGATTAAAGCCGAGGTCATGAAACAGTTTGATGCCGGGTTCCTTGCAGTGACTTCTTACCCTCAGTGGGTTGCTAATGTGGTGCCGGTACCGAAGAAGGATGGAAAGGTCAGAATGTGTGTCGACTACAGGGATCTGAACAGGGCCAGCCCCAAAGATGACTTCCCCTTACCTCACATTGATGTCCTTGTTGATAATACAGCTCAGCACAAAGTATTCTCTTTCATGGATGGCTTTTCAGGTTACAATCAGATCAAGATGGCACCGGAAGACATGGAAAAGACTACATTTGTCACTCAGTGGGGCACCTTCTGTTACAAGGTCATGCCATTTGGATTAAAGAATGCTGGGGCAACCTACCAACGTGCCATGGTCGCCTTATTTCATGACATGATCCATCATGAGATAGAGGTGTATGTTGACGACATGATCGCAAGATCCCAGACTGAGGAAGAGCACCTAGATCATCTGCAGAAATTGTTTGACCGGTTGAAACTATACAAGTTGAGATTGAACCCGAACAAGTGCACCTTCGGGGTAAGGTCTGGGAAGTTTCTAGGCTTCGTGGTCAGTAATAAAGGAATTCAAGTGGACCCTGCTAAGGTCAAGGCTATTCAAGAGATGCCAGTTCCCAAGACAGAAAAGGAAGTCAGAGGCTTTTTAGGACGCCTGAATTACATCGCTCGATTCATCTCACATCTGACTGCTACTTGTGAGCCAATCTTCAAGCTGCTGAAGAAAGATCAGGTAGTATGTTGGAACGATGAATGTCAGGCTGCCTTCGACAGAATCAAAGAGTATCTCCAAGAACCACCTGTCCTTATGCCACCGGTTGAAGGGAGACCTCTGATACTATACCTGACGGTGCTCGACAATTCAATGGGGTGTGTGCTGGGGCAGCATGACGAGTCTGGCCGAAAAGAGCAGGCCATTTATTACCTTAGCAAAAAGTTTACCGACTGTGAGACCCGATACTCACTGCTTGAGAAAACTTGCTGCGCTTTGGTATGGGCTGCTCGCCGGCTGAGACAGTATATGCTGACTCACACTACCTTATTGATCTCAAAGATGGATCCTATCAAGTACATATTCGAAAAGCCCGCTCTGTCTGGGAGAATTGCAAGATGGCAAATGATCTTGACGGAATACGACATTCAGTACACAACCCAGAAAGCCATCAAGTGGAGTGTGTTGGCAGACCACCTGGCACATCAAGCTGTAGATGACTATCAGTCCATGAACTTCGAATTTCCGGATGAAAGCATTATGATAGTAACAGATTGTGAAGTACCTGGACCGGATGAAGGACCTGAACCAGGATCCCGATGGTCTATGCACTTTGACGGAGCCTCCAATGCTTTGGGAAATGGTATCGGCGCCATAATCATATCTCCACAAGGTACTCATACTCCACTCACTGCCCGGCTGTGTTTCAACTGTACCAACAACATGGCGGAGTATGAGGCGTGTATCATAGGTCCTCAAGCTGCGATTGACCTAAGGATCAAATTTCTAAGTGTCTTCGGAGATTCCGCTCTTGTGATCAATCAGATCAAAGGAGAGTGGGATACGAAACATCCAAACCTGATCCCTTACAAAGAATGTGTGTTGACCCTGATTCCCCACTTCACAGAGATAACCTTTGAGCACTTTCCAAGAGAAGAGAATCAGTTAGCGGACGCGTTAGCTACAATGTCTTCAATGTTCAAGGTCAAATGGGATAATGAGGCTCCCCGGATCATCATCTGGAAATTGGACGAACCGGCATACTGTTGTGATCTCGAAACTGAATTAGTGACTGAGAAGCCTTGGTACCACGAAGTAAAGAGATATCTGGAAGCTCAGGAATACCCTGAAGGTGCCTCTGTCAACGATAAGAAATTCCTGAGGAGGTTCGCAGCCAAATTCTTCCTAAGCAACGGCGTCTTGTACAAGCGAAACCATGATTCAACCTTACTGCGTTGTGTGGATAAGACTGAAGCAGAAAGGATCATGGAAGAACTACACGAAGGGACCTTTGGTACACATTCCAGTGGACATACAATGGCTAAGAAGATCCTACGGGCAGGATATTACTGGTCCACAATGGAAGCCGACTGTTACCAACACTCCAGGACGTGCCACAAATGCCAGATCTATGCAGATAAGGTGCATGTTCCTCTGGTTCCCCTGAATGTTCTGACTGCGCCTTGGCCGTTTGCAATGTGGGGCATAGACATGATTGGCGAGATTAAACCTACGGCATCCAATGGGCATCGCTTCATCCTAGTGGCGATTGACTATTTTACGAAGTGGGTTGAGGCAGCATCCTATGCTACGGTAACCAAGACGGTCGTGGCACGGTTCATTCGACATAACCTGATCTGTCGGTACGGCGTCCCTGAACGGATTATTACAGACAACGGTACCAATCTAAACAATAAGATGATTGCTGAGCTCTGCGAACAGTTCAAAATACAGCACCACAATTCTTCTCCTTACAGACCGAAGATGAATGGGGTTGTAGAAGCAGCAAATAAGAACATCAAGAAAATCGTGCAAAAGATGACAGTGACTTATAAAGATTGGCACGAGATGTTACCGTTCGCTCTGCATGGGTACCGTACCTCAGCTAGGACGTCAACCGGGGCAACTCCTTTCTCTCTGGTTTATGGCATGGAGGCAGTCTTGCCGATTGAAGTGCAAATACCTTCTCTCCGGATAATGAAGGATGCAAATCTGAACGAAGATGATTGGATCCAGACACGACTTGATCAACTCAACCTTATTGATGAAAAGAGACTTGCTGCTATCTGTCATGGTCAGACGTATCAGAAACGGATGATCAGGGCATTTAACAAAAAGGTCAGACCACAGGAATATCAAGTTGGGGATCTGGTAATCAAGAGAATCATCCTTCCTCAGAGTGATCCAAGGGGCAAATGGACCCCTACATACGAAGGGCCATTTGTGGTTAAGCATGTGTTCTCAGGAGGAGCAATGATATTAACCAACATGGATGGTGACGACCTTCCTCACCCCGCCAATGCAGACATAGTAAAAAAATACTACGCATGAAAAAAGACCCGCTAGGCTGACATGCCTAGGCAAAAATTAGGGCTTCCCGTCGAACCAAAAGGGTTCGGGCAAAATGAAGGGATGAAAATGAAAAAATCTGTACACCCGGCAAGTCGAAAACCTGAAAAGGCGGCTTGGGCAAAAATGGGTATCCCGGTGGACTGAAAACCCGAAAGGGCAGTCCAGGCAAAAATTAGGGATAAAAGCATAATACTATGTCTCACTGGATCACTTTGCATCCAGAATCCGGTATCTACATCAAGTTCAGACGGCATCGATCAGTCAGCTTCACCTTCAACCAAGGTCATCAAGTAATGAGACACTCGGAGTTATAAAGGCAATAGCAGAGTTGAAACCCAGTGGATCATTCATTTCACACAGCTGTTTTATTTTCTTTTGTACAAAATTTGTATAAACTCTCTTGTTCGGCGACATTCCTCTTACTAGGACGTCAGCCCCTTGTATACAAAACGCCTATTTTCAGGCCATTCAAAATCAATACAAATATATTTTCAGTTAAACGTGCCAAGTGTTTTTTCTTTTTTCTGTTTTGTTTTGCGAAGAACGTCCAAGGTTCAATTTGTGATATAGGCATTGACAATAATTTGCTAACTCATAAATATTTGCATATGAAACAAAGGAATTAATTGCAGGTGACAATAGAAACAGGGGCAATAAAGAGTTGTCTGAGCAGTCTAATTGTTCTATCCTCCAAGGTACCAAGGTAGGTTCAGCTAAAGAACATGACCAAGTACATCTTAAATCCCCAGAAAGTGGTTCAACAAAACAGTACATTCCTCTCCAAGCAAAATTATCAAGGAAATTGAGTATCCTCCCGTAGATCTCAATACTTCCCCAGCAGCACATATTCTTAACAAGCATCCCCGGCAGTCTTGGTCTAAAGATTGTTCCCCGGCGGTATACAAACATTCAAAGGGATCACTTTCCCCAGCATATCAAAACTTCCCCAGAAGAAAGTCCAATCCAGTTTCCCCAGGAAAGTTGGAATTTATCTCCCCAAGCAATAAGCTTATCCCCAGTAGATTCTGGAAGCTTATCCCTCGCAAAGCACGAACGCGTCGTCCGGCTTGATTTAAAGAGTTATTTCCTTAACAGGATATAACTGGGTTATCCTCAGCCAAAAGCCACGGAAAGAGCGCCCTCGACGAAGTATCCTTATCCCCAGCGAAGTCTATCAGCACTTCCAACGCAACAAGACATCCTCAGCAAATTATTATTAACACTCAGCAAAGCATCCCCCTCCCCACAGAGTATCACTCCCCAGCGTGGTCGCTAGAGTATCTTTTCTCCCCGCAGAATCTTCCATTTGCCAAGTTTATTCCGCAACGGAGTCATCTTCTCCTACCGGTATCCTTGCAGTTATCATCCCCAGCGGAAGCAAAATCTATTCTCCAACATCAGCCCAGGATATGACTTCCCGGCACACGTCAAGGATTTACTTTCCTAGACGAAAACATTCATAAAACATCACATGCATCATTATAGCATGCATAGACGCATCATATCATACAAATCTCATTTATGTTGAGAACACCATTGCTTGATCCATATCATGCATTGCATATGACTGACCTTTACCTTTCAGGAGAGACGCAGTTAAAATGCTCAAACATATTTCAAAGCCTTCTCTAGTCCGGCTAAATCGACTCCCAACAGATTTTTCTGATAAAGACTCAGCGGAAGTTATGGTCCCCTCTCCAACGGCGAGTGAGGTGGTAATTCCTTTTCAAGATGTTCCCCTCTCCGACGGTGAGTGTGATGTGATATTCTCTTATGGTCCCCTCTCCGACGGTGAGTGAGGTGGTAATTCCTTTTCAGATGGTCCCCTCTCCGACGGTGAGTGTGAGGTGGTAATTCCTTTTCAAGATGTTCCCCTCTCCGACGGTGAGTGTGAGGTGATATTCTCCTATGGTCCCCTCTCCGACGGTGTGTGAGGTGGTAAGTCCTTTTCAGATGTTTCCCTCTCCGACGATGAGTGTGAGGTGATAGTCTCCTATGGTTCCCTCTCCGACGGTGTGTGAGGTGGTAAGTCCTTTTCAGATGTTTCCCTCTCCGACGATGAGTGTGAGGTGATAGTCTCATATGGTTCCCTCTCCGACGGTGTGTGAGGTGGTAAGTCCTTTTCAGATGTTTCCCTCTCCGACGTTGAGTGAGGTGATCATTCCTTTCAGATTATAATTGCCTATGGTTCTCTTCCCGATCCTGCGAAGATGGTATTTCCCACCAAGATTTTCTCAACGAGCGTTGTTGAAGTTAAAATCACCCAAGGTTCTCTTACCATTCGGGATAAGGCAGTAACCATCCCCGGTTCATTCATCATCATGTGAAGATTCCAGACTCGGCTCCTGTAACCAGTCAGGACATATCTATACCAAGCATCTAAAATCAGCTCCTGCAACGTGTCAGGTACTCAGTTGTTCTTTTGCAGGTATGCAGGTTCTCGCTAAGGAATCTCCTACGCAATCAACATCCAGATGGCATCTATAAGCCCATCATCCTATCCAGAAATCTCCAAATGGCATCTATAAGCCCATTCCCCCTTCACACTGCTAACATGTGAGCGCAAATTTATGGGCACTCTAGTGTCCAATCATCTTCTACCCTCGGATTACGAAAGGCACGCCAGCCAATCTGCATCCTCAGGTCTAAGAAGATTGAACAGGGGCAACTGTTGTACCCCAAAATTTGCCCTCCCATATTCTTCAAGAAATTGCCAAGCCAAGCTGCAAAGTTCCCCAAGAATTGCACAGTGCAAAGGTCTCATATGCAGTCAAAACTAGGGTTTGTGTTCTGATCAGGAAAATGAAGTTTCCAAAAATCCAATCAAGCCTCATGTGCCCACAAATATGGTCAAGTATCCTCCCATCAAGTTTCAAGGCATTCAGCTCAAAATTGCACAGTCAAAACCCTAAATTGCACTACAGTCAACTGTAGGGGCAAAATGGTCATTTGACAGTCAAAAGTTCAAATTTTTGGTCAACATATCATTTTGAAGCCACAAACATCATTTGATCAATGCTTGATCATGATTCTCAAAATTTGGCTCAGAAATCATCAAGATGCAAAAGTTACTATATTTGGACAGCTGAAAAAGTCAATTGAAATTGACCAGGGCATAACTTTCACATGGATTATCAGAAAAATTCCATCCAAAGCTCATTTTGAAGAGAAAGACATTTCCTACAACTCATCTTCATACTTCAAGTCCAAGAAATTCTCTCACAAAAAGTTATCAATTTCAACATTATAGGTCATTTTCAAAAGTCAACAAAAAGGGACTTTAAGTCAAAGGCCATAACTTGATATTGGTAAATCAAAATGACATGGGACCAAAGGCATTGGTTAGAGGACTCAAAGACCTTTCCAAAATGTCCAAGAACATGAGAAAAGCTTAAAATTTGAGCAAGTTATGCCTTGTGGAAGTTGGGAAATTTTTGGATATTTTGAAAAGTCAACATTACTTCAAATGACCTAAAAATGCTAATGGGCCCATTTTTCTTCCATGATTCATCATTCTAAGCATGTGCACGACCACTTGGCCCAAAGGGAAGTATTTTCTCATTTTTTATTTATTTATTTGAATTATTATTCATATTAATTCATTTAAATTATATAAATATGTGAAAAATATCTAACATGACCTAACCAATCTTTTTATGCATGTTTGATACTCAAGATTTCGTGTACAACTAAATAGGGAAAGATTTGGACTAATTGGATCATGATTTGCACAAGAACATGTGAAAAAAGATATGAAAATAATGGTGGAAAATCAAATATTGAAATCAATGAATGAAAAAGATTTTGGCCAATTTTGTTAACCTAATGCCTTCACTACATAATCAGAAACATAACCCTAATGCTCAGAGACTAAAAGCTGCGCTAGAGACCAATATACAAACTTGAAAAATTCTCCATAAAATTCAATTCTGAAATCATTGGTAGGAGGCGATTCAAGGCACAAAAGCTTTTCCAATAGCTTCCTCAAGTCTTCCTGATCACATTCCAATCAAGAACAGCCATTCAAACGCCAGGAATTGGTATATAGAACCTTCCCTGTACAGAGAAAAAGTCACAATCGTATTTTTGATTCTATGCACTCTCATGGCATTCTAATCATGGATTTGTGTTCCTTATGATGTTCTAAGACTAACCATTATGTTTAATTGAATTTTCATACTGCATACGCGATTCCACCATGTTTATTTTCTAGGGTTTGCAGGGTGTCAATTTAGGGCTTTGGTAACGAAGCAAAATTAGAACTCCAGACCAATGCCATTCAACTCAGCGCATGAAGACGAAGATGATGGAACCCTCGCGCTCAATTTATGAGCGTTGAGGGGCCAATCATTATTTTCTCAAAGGACCTCTTCTGAAACGCATCCAAAACTGTTGCCTTACAGTCTTGTTTCAGAAAAAAATAAAAACAACGAAGAAGACAACCTCGTTGTCAAAACGTGATAGGCCGGTTTGAAATTCGCGCCAGAAATCCACTAACGCGTTTGTTTTTCTTTTTATTATCTATTCGTCATAACATGTTAACGTGCGTTTCATGGTTCAGTTGGCAAGCGAAGAATGCATTCACGTCCAAGACCTGGGTTCGAGTCCCAGGTCTGTATAATCCCTATATTATTTTTCCATATATATTCCCATGCAGCGTAAGCATCATAGATCATCATGTTCCATCATCACCAAGCCTTGCCACGTCCATCTGGAGATCTAATCAAAGGCTGAGATTGGAAGCACACCCTGAACCCTAGTCAAAAGAGCCACATGGCGCCTGGAAAGTCAACGAATTCTGAAGGTCATTGGGCCAGATTTGCTTGGACAATACCTCCACTTTAGGGCCTGAACCCCCCCCTGGTTTGCAATTTTCTTTCTTTCTATTTTATTTTTAATTATTATTTTATTTACTTTATTATTTTAATTTAGTTAATTATTATTTTTACAAAATATGAAAAACACATAAAAAAACTCAAAAAAGACAAAATATAATAAATAATATTTATTTTCATATTTTCTTATAAATAATTGTATGTAAATTAATTAATTTATATTAGGTTTAATTTTATTTCTTTTCACAATAAAAATATAAAAAATATAGACTTAGGTTTAATAAATTCTATTCCTTTCAATCTTTCTTTTTTTTTAATAATAATATTACTTATTTTATTTTCATAATTAAATTGTACATAAAAGAATTTAGGTTTAATTTAGGTTATATTTTAATATTTTCATAACAAAACTTAAAAACCATTAGAATTAGGGTTAGTTAATTTCAATTAATTCTCTTTTTCTTTTAAATCTTAAAAAACACAAAAATACCAAAAATATTTTCTTTAATTTTTAATTTTTTATTCCTCATTAATTCTAATTAATTAATTCTTGTAATTTAATATTTTGCAAAAGGGTCCAACGCCCATGTTCTTAATTTTATTTAATTTCGCGTATTTATTTTTATTTCGCTTAAATAATTATGTATCTCTCCCAAAGCTTTGTAACAATTACTCTTCGCACTTTTACTTTGCTTTATTTATTTTTCTGTCAAATCGGGTCCGGTTTAATTTTGGCGATGTGGACCCGCGCCATTTGTAATAGTTTTAGATTTACTTCTCCGCAAATACTTTTTAAACTGTTAAACAAAAAGCATGAAAGAATGTATGGACTTAAATAAAATCAAGCGTAGATCACTTTAACATGACAAGACAAATATCAATGAAAACGACACACAATTCGCACACACCACCCCTAGGGTACGCCTCACTGTTGCCTTGCCTCGAAAGGTGATCGTCGAGTAGAGGATGTCTTAGTAAGTCCTCATGATCCGGGAACCTGGCATGAGGGTAGCTTCTAAGGTGTCTTCCCATTGCTCTGGTGATCACCATGTCCCGAACCTCGAATTGACCCGAACACCTCCAACGGTGGTGCTACCTACCTCTCAATGGTGGGATGGCACTACTTTAAAGGACTTTTACACAGACGAATTCCTTAGGGTAGGTAGGTTCTCAAGGATACTTGCTCTAATTTCAAACAAAAATACTTTTCACACCAACACATTTTCAAAAGCTTTCAAAGCAATTTTTTCAAACACTCTGACGTACGAGTCGAGCTGAAATTTTTCAAAGAAACTTTTTTAAAACCCACAATTGAAAAGCAAGCAAACATTTTTGAAAACACAATGAGCAAGTATCTAAGAGCCCATGGATAACCATGGATAGAAAGGGTGCTAACACCTTCCCTTTCTATAACCTACCTCCCGAACCGAGAGCAATCTCTATAAGGAATTTTTCTGTGCTTTTGTCCTTTCCCTTTGGAGAAAATAAAAGACGGTGGCGACTCTTGCTTCCGCGACATTTCGCGAACCAGCGTTAAACAGTCAGTTCCAGATCCACCGATCACAGTTGTGTACTGCTTAAAGAAGGTATTCAGTGTTTCATAGATGACTGTGTAATTCTATTTGAGAAGACTCCTTCTGAGGAGAACCTATGTAAAAGTATGTCTCAAGGCCTGAAGCTTGAAGACGTGTCAGTGATTACAATTTCCAATACTCCTATAAGGATCACTTCTAAGGGTCATGTGAAGGTTACTATCGAGCCTAGGGTTTCTCCTGTGATCATTATCGCACCTGGGCCAATTCCATATTCCTCTAACAAGGTTATCCCTTGGAATTATGGAGTTGATTTCTACTACCATGGCGTCAAGAAAGAACCATTGGTTGTCGAAGATGAAAATACTAAAGTTATTGATCCCAATTTTGGCAATATTGTTGGGACTAGTAAGGTTACCAAAAGTGGAAGAGTTTTCTCTCCAGAGATCTCTCCAAAGGGTGTTACTACACCAGTTCGTGTCACTACTATTGAAACAACTACTGAGACTTGAGGCAAAGAACAGATGACTGAGTCTGCCCAGACTGAGGCACCGAAAAAGGTTACTATTGAAGATACCTTCAAGCAAGAGATGGAGGAGGTACTAAAAATTATTCGAAAGAGTGACTATAAGATTGTTGAACAGTTGGGGAAGACCCCCTCCAAAATATTTATGTTATCTATGTTTTTGTGCTCTGAAGCCCATGCTCAGGCTTTGGTAAAGTTTCTAAAACATGCTCATATATCGCAGGTAATCTTTGTTGATCAGTTCGAAAATTATGTTGCTAGATTCAAAACTGATAATGGGCTAGGGTTTTCTGATGTTGATTTAACTCCCGCGGGAAGGAACCATAATAAGGTCCGGCATGTCTCTATTGGGTGTAGGAGCACTACCTTATCTCGTGTGTTGGTGGACACATGTTCCTTATTGAATGTATTGCCAAAAGTTGTTTTAGACAAACTTGACTATGAAGGGGTTGTGCTAAAACCCAATTACATTATGGTGAGAGCTTTTGATGGTTCAAAAATAATGGTGCATGGAGAGGTTGATCTTCCAATCAAAGTGGGTTCCCAAATATTAGACTTTACTTTCTATGTGATGGACATTCGTCCAGCCTATTCCTGTTTTCTTTGAAACCCTTGGATTCATGGGGCAGGGGTTGTTACTTTTACTTTACACCAAAAGTTAAAGTATCCCGTGAAAGGAAAAATCATTACAGTTTGTGGCGAAGAAGAATACATGGTGAGCCATTTGAACTCCTTCAAGTATGTTGAGATGGATGGTAAATTCCTTGATACTCATTTCCAGACCTTTGAAGTTATTCCGCAGACAACCCTTGTTGTTAAAGCTGCTCCTATTGTTCCTAAGGTTACCAAGATTCCACCAAGAATGGCTTCTCTAAAATACATTAAGGTTGTGATAGAAGAAGGTGGTGGAACTATTTGGGGTCAGCTTCCTGACATTCTATACAAGTCCGACAAATTTAGTTTGGGTTTCACCTTACTGGCTCGTAGGGCTTTTCATCGTGCTCGTGATAATTCCGAGAGACCACCATTCTGCATCAACAATGATGGATTTCACAAAAATCAAGTCAACACTCCGGAAGACACTGATAGTGACTATGACATAGACAATTGGATTTTCCCTAATACCGGTAGTGGGATCAATAATTGGAAGGCTGAAGACTTTATACCAATCTCCTTTAGTCAAGAGTAAACGTTATTTTCTGGTTTCTTGCTTTCAAGTTTTTGGTTATGTAATTTGAACAAAAACTTTAAGCCTTGTGCCTTACCCGGGGCACAACGGTCCATTTGTTAGGGTTGTCATTTTTCATCCGCATATTTTCATTTAATAAATCATTGGGTGTTTGCATTCAAATTTTGCGCTCTTTATCTTTATTTTACTTTATTGCTTTCAAAATATTCATGTGTTCTTACACACACCCACATAACAAATTGCAGATCCACGTCCACCCTGGGTCCCATTGATAACAATTATGCTATTGCCAATTATGACTTCGAAAATCTGATCTACCAAGTTGAGGACAAATGTGAGGAAGATTGTGAAGTACCTGGAGAACTTGCTAGAATGGTAGAGCTGGAAGAAAGAACCATACAATCGCATGAAGAGCCAGTCGAGGTTGTGAACTTGGATACTGAAGAGGACAAGAAAGAAATCAAGATAGGTGTCAACCTAGAAGACAGTGTCAAAAAGAGATTGATCCATATGTCACGTGACTATGTTGAGATCTTTGCTTGGTCTTATGAAGACATGCCATGGTTTGATAATGACATTGTGGTTCACCGTCTACTGATGAAGGAAGGTTGTCCTCCTATAAAGTAGAAGGTTTGTCATATGCATCTCAAGATGTCTGAAAAGATCAAAGTTGAGTTCATGAAGCAGTTTAATGCAGGTTTCTTAGTTGTTACGTCCTATCCTTAGTGGGTTACAAATATGGTGTCGGTACCTAAAAATTACGGTAGGTGCGTATGTGTATAGACTACAGGGATTTGAATAGGGCAAGCCCCAAAGATGACTTTCCGCTTCCACATATTGATGTTTTGGTTGATAATACTGCTCAACACAAAGTATTTTCCTTCATGGATGGTTTCTCTGGTTAAAATAAAATCAAGAAGGAACCTTAAGACATGGAGAAGACTACTTTTGTCACACAGTGGGGCACTTTCTGTTACAAAGTTATGCCTTTTTGGTTTGAAGAACGTTGGTGCAACATATCAGCGTGCTATGGTAGCTTTGTTCCATAATACGACCCACCATGAGATAAAAGGTTTACGTTGATGACATGATAGCCAGGTCACAGACTGAAGAATCACATCTCGACCACCTGCACAAGTTGTTTGAGAGATTAAAGAAGTACAAGTTGAGGTTGAATCCAAACAAGTGCACCTTTGGGGTATAATCTAGTAAACTCCTAGGTTTCGTCGTCACTCGTAAAGGTATTGAAGTTGACCCTGCCAAGGTTAAAGCCATTCAAGAAATGTCAGCTCCCCCTATTGAGAAGGAAGTCAGAGGTTTCTTGGGACAATTGAACTACATTGCCAAATTTATTTCCCATTTGACTGCTACTTGTGAGCCAATCTCCAAGTTACTGAAGAAAGATCAAGTAGTGAAGTGGAACGACGATTGTCAGATAGCCTTTGACAAAGACAATGAGTACCTCCAGGAACCTCAAATTCTGATTCCACCGTTTGAAGGAAGATCTTTGATCGTGTACTTTATAGTATTAGAGAACTCAATGGGGGTGTGTATTGGGGAAACATGACCAGTCTGGTCAAAAAGAGCATACAATATAATACCTTAGTAAAAAGTTAACCGAATGTGAAACAAGATACTCACTGTTCGAGAAAACTTGTTGCATTTTGGCATGGGCTACTTGCCGACTAAGACAGTATATGTTGACTCATACTACTTTGCTGATGTCTAAGATGGACCCAATAAAATACATATTCGAGAAACCCATTCTCTCTGGAAGAATAGCAAGATGGATAATGGTCTTGACAGAATACGACATTCAGTACACTACTCAGAAGGCAATTAAAGGAAGTGTACTGGTAGATCATTTGGATCATCAAGCTGTAGATGACTGTTAGTCTATGAATTTTGAGTTCCTAGATAAGAATATCATGCTAGTTACTGATTATGAAGAACCTGGACCATATGAAGGACCTGAACTGGGATCCCGTTGGACTATGGTTTTTGATGGAGCTTCCAATGTGCTTGGTAATGTAATTGGTGTTGTAATTGTCTCTCCCAAGGGTTGCCATATGCTCTTCACCGTCCGATTATGTTTTGACTGTACCAATAATATGGCCGAGTACGAAGCCTGCATCATGGGTATCAAAGCTAGCATCTATATGAGAATTAAATTCTTGGATGTATATTGGGAGTCAGCCCTAGTGATCATTCAGATTAAGGGAGAATGGGACATGAAGAATCCAAATCTCATTCCTTATCGAGAGCATATGTTGACATTAATTCCATACTTCAAATAAATCACTTTTGAACACATTACACGAGAAGAGAATCAATTGGCATATGCACTAAGTATCATGTCGTCTATGTTCAAAGTCAGATAGGATGATAAAGCTCCTCGAATTACTATTGAGAGACCAGACGAACCGGCGCATTGCTACGAAGTTGATACTGATGGAGTAGAGGAAAATACGTGGTACCACGAAGTAAAAAGATACCTCGAAACTCAAGAATATCCTAAAGGGGTATCTATCAATGATATGAAATTTCTAAGGAGGTTCTCTGCTAAGTTCTTTCTGAGTAACAAAATCTTGTACAAGCGCAACCACGATTCGACTTTGCTTCATTGTGTAGACAAGAAGGAAGCTTAGAAAATTATGGAAGATATGCATGAAGGTGTCTTTGGTACACACTCCAGTGGACATACAATGGCTAAGAAGATTCTGAGAGCAGGTTATTATTGGTCTACCATGGAAACCGATTGCCATCATCATTCCAGAACTTGCCACAAATGCCAGATTTATGCTGACAAAGTACATGTGCCTCTGGTTCCTTTGAATGTGTGCTCCTTGGCCATTTGCAATATGGGGCATTGATATGATTGGAGAGATTAAGCCTATTGCTTCTAATGGGCATCATTTCATCCTTTTCTCTATTGATTACTTCACAAAGTGGGTAGAGGTAGCCTCGTTTTCTTCTATTACCAAGAATGTCGTGGCTCGGTTCATTAAGTATAAATTTATATGTCAGTATGGTATCCCTGAAAGGATCATCATGGATAATGGTACCAATCTTAATAATACTATGATCACAGAACTCCGCATGCAGTTCAAGATTAAGAATCATAATTATTCTCCATACCGACCAAAGATGAATGGCACACTGGAAGCAACCAACAAGAATATCAATAATATCGTAGAAAATAACGGTGATGTACAAAGATTTGCATGAGATGTTACCATTTGCTCTGCATGGTTATCGCACTTCAGTATGTACATCAACTGGAGCAACCCTATTCTCTCTAGTTTATGTTATGGAGGTTGTCTTACCTATTGAAGTCTAGATTCCTTCCCTAAGGATTATGAAAGACGCGGGTTTAGATGAAGACGAATGAATTCAGACTCGACTTGACCAGATAAATTTGATTGATGAAAAAAGGCTTGCGGCTGTTTGTCATGGTCAGATATATCAGAAACGCAGTATTAAGGCTTTTAACAAGAAAGTCAGACATCAGGTGTACCAGGCTGGTGATTTGGTAATAAATCGCATCATTCTACCACAAGGTGATCCCAGGGGAAAATAGACTCCCACATACGAAGGGCCATTTTTTATCGAAAAGATATTTTCTGGCGGTGCTATGATACTTACCACCATGGACGGTGAAGATTTTTCGCACCCTGTGAACGCAGATATAGTCAAAAAATACTATGCATAAAAGAGACCCGCTAGGTTGACAAGCCTAGGAAAAAATAAGGGCATCCCAACGAACCAAAATGGTTCGGAAAAAAATTAGTGATATATATAAAAAAAATTATACATCCGGCAAGTCGAAAACCTTAAAAGGAGGCTTGGGCAAAAAAGGATATCCCGATGGACTGAAAACCGGAAAGGGAGGTCCAGGAAAAAGTTAGGGATTAAAGCGTAGGACTATGTCCTGTTGGATCACCTATCTACTTACAGCCAGTTTTATTACTAGCGTCAAGTTCAAACGGTACAGACCAATTCAATCATCTTTGATTCGCTGTCGCGCGTGGATTAGAACGAGTGTTTTTAAAATTATAGATAGCGATAATGGCTCGAGTTGTATCGCAAGGATTCTTCTATTATTATTAACTAATAGGAATCGAATTGGGGGTGGTTTTAGGATCAAAATATACTAATAGATTAAAATAAGTGATTATTCAATAAGCTAAAAAGTCAATCTGCTGATTTGGTTCCTACCTATCATCGACTATTGTAATTCCAAACTCCTAAGCAGATTATCTATTCCTATTCGATTATAATATCCACTGACAAGCACAATTGATAGTATGAGTTGTATGTTCCTATTATCTGAATTAAGCAAACGGGATTAAGTTTCATGAATTAGGCAAACATGAATTAAACAGACACAGTAACGAATTAAGCAAATGATAATGTGACTATGGTTAGGATCATACAATCAATCGAATTAAATCAATATAATCTATGCAAATCGAATTAAGAAAATTAGAGACATGGATTAATATTGAAAGGAATAAAACTGAATTAGAACTATTATAATCTCAAGGTATTGGAACCTAAATACATCAAATTGTCTGAATCGGTTAGTTCTCCATAGGAATTCGTACAAGAGCTTCCAAATCTTTTAATCGTGAAAAGATGGTAAAAAAATATTGTAACAGCCTCAAGCCTTATAAAACAAAATAGGGTTTTCTTCCTATTAACTCAAACCAGGTCGAAAACATAACCCAGACCCATAAAGTTGACCCAAAACAAAATGTTTCTAATATCTGAAACTTCCATGAATTATTAAAGCATGTTACATTTCGAATTAGCTTATGGCTTCAACATGAAAGTTGTAGCTCTTTCTCTAAGATTTCCAACACATATTAGAATGCCTCGATCCAATTCATGTAGCTCCAGTTATGAATTTTCAATGAAAGCTACCACTGCTGAAAATTAAATACGAAAATCAAATTAAACCAAAAATAAACTAAATTGGAAAAACATTATAAAACATAAAAATAAACAAAGTAAAACATAGAAATGTTTAAGTATAAACATGGAAGAATGTGCATCAAAATGAACTGATCAATCTTCTTCCAATAACAAGTGATGAGATATTTGAAGACATAGGGGCAATAGCAGAGTTGAAACTCGATGGAATCGTTTCCACATAGTTGTTTTTCTTTGTTTATCACTTTATATCCCCCCCCCCCCTTTTTTCAATTTTTACGACAATTTCCTCTTAATAAGATTTTTTTTCTTCTTGTATAAAACTGCCTGCTTATAGGCAAACTTCTAGAATCAATGCAATTATATTTCAAAACTCAAAATTGTTTTACTTTCTCTTCTTTTTTTGCAAAAACGTCTAATGATTACGTTGAATGAACATATGAATTTGAATATGATTACTGTTTACAAAACATATGCATGAAAACATGATTAGCATTTACTAAAGACTCTAAGAGTTGGGGTAATGTTCAAAAGTTGTCAATAAATTCTCACAGAGCAATCTTTATCGAACTATCTCTACAGAGCTATATTCACAAGCGCTTCCCCAATAGAGATATGTTCCCCAGCAAATCTAATATGCCCTCAGGCAGAAACTAGGGTATCTTCCAGCAGTTCACCCCTATATCCCTGATGGATAGCTTGACATGATCATCTTTCCCAATAGGTCCCCTAACAGATAAGGAAGTCTGATCATTTCCCCAGCATACGATGGAAACTTCCTCAGTGCAGCCTATGAATTTCCAATCCCCATCAGAGATTATTTCCTCAACACAACCTACAGGATTTAATTCCCCAGCGGAGTTTATTTCTCCGATACTGAAAATTCCCCAACAAAATTCTCTTCTCCAGCCAAATGTCACTCAGTGTTGTCCTCTTCAGAAGAGCTGATAACTATGTCTGAAACCTGGTCAGATAATACATCAGAGGAATATCTATCTCTTTTATCCCCAGTTAGGATACATAAGAATCAAATCCTTCAATAAAAAGAACGACAAATGACCGACTTTCTTGGAATTCTTCTATCCCCAAGCAGAAGTCGAACATTCCTAGCAGAGTGTCCTCAAACAGAAAACGGAAATCCCCAGTAAAGTCATTCTGAACAAAAATTGAAGAATTACTTTCTTCATCCCGAGCAACAGTCAGGGGTTTATTTCCCCCAGCTATACATTGTTACAAGAAGCTACTGATATGCTCCAACGACATATTGCATCCATACATCATTTACAAAATATAATAACATGTGCATACAAAACACATATAGTTTTCTCATTTATTTTGAGAGCATCATTATGCAATACATTACATACATCATGACATTGCATAAAACTAACATTATCTTTTCAGGTTAGTTTTCGAACAGATAGATATTGTCAACAACTTATCATATTTCAGATAGAATCAGATGGTGATTCATTTTGATAAACACATCTTTCAAATAAAAGCAGTCGAAGATTCACTTCTAGATACAGTTCAGATACAATCGAGATATAGATTCATTATGATACTCATTCCAGTACATCTTTTAGATACAGTCAGGCGTAAACTCATTCCAATACATTGTTCAAATACAGTCGGGTGAAGACTCATTCTTATCCACTTCTGGATACAGTCGGTCATAGACTCATTCTAATACATTATTCAGATACAGTCGGGTGAAGACTCAATCTGATCCACTTCTGGATACAGTCGGGCGAAGACTCTTCTGATAAACTTCTAGATATAGTCAGGTGTAGACTCATTCCAATACATTGCTCAGATACAGTCGGGCAAAGACTCATTCTGGTCCACTTCTAGATACAATCGGGCGTAGATTCATTCCAATACATTGTTCAGATACAGTCGGGCGAAGACTCATTCTAATCCTCTTGTAGATAGAGTCAAGGTATAGACTCATTCTAGAACATAATTCAGATACAATCGAGACATAAGATTCGTTTCAATACTCCCTAGCATGTTTGCTAGATACAGTCAGACACAGACTCATTCTAGTATACTTTTTCAGATACAGTCGGGCATAGACTCATTCTGATACTCCTATCAACATTTACCTCGGATGCCATCTATAAGACCATCTCTGGAAACACTCTATCACCTCTCTGAGTGGCATATCTAATCCCGTTCAAGCAGTACAATCAACCAACAGTGTTACTTCATGCACATGTGAGTACAAATTTTTGGGCACTTAAGTGTTCGATCCTCTTCCACCTTTAGATCACAAATGGAGAGCATGCCAATCTAACTCTTCAGGTTTAAAAAAATTGAACAGGGGAAGCTGTTGTACCCCAAAATTTTCCCTCCCATCTTCGAGACAAATTGATTCAAGATACCTCCTCATGCTCATGAAGGTCTCAATTTCTCAAGACTTATCAAAGATTGATCAGATGGACTCTCCTCCTAAGCAATTGACCTACAACTAGGATTTTGATCATCTCAAAGGAAATTAAGTTTCTAATTTCTCAAATGGATTTCATGGTTTCCCACACGCTTCAAAGAATCCTCATGCCGAATTCCAATCCTTACATCACAAGTTTGCTCAGTCAATTAGCCAGATGATTGAAAATCAACTGTATTGGACAAAAAGTCAACTTTGACCAATCTACAGTTAAACTTCAAGATTTTTGGTCAACATCAACATTTTGAAGTCACATTCATCATTTGATCAAGGGTTGATCATGATTCATCAAGAAAACTCAAGATTCATCAAAAGTCAAAAGTTACTAAATTAGGGTTTTCTTAATGAGAAGTCAACAGAACTTTGACCAAGCATAACTTTCGCATACTTCATCATAAATTCCTCTACCAAATCTCATCTTGAAGTAAATTAAATTCTCTACAACTTGGTCTCTTGAAGCTCAAGGCCAAAAATGCTTCATTTGAGAGATATGAGTCAAAACATTACAAGTCATTTTAAAAGTCAACAAAAAGACATTTTTTGTCAAAGCAATTTATATAAAGATAAATGCTTCAAACGAAAAATTTACCAACATGAAAGTTGTAGGAGACATCTTGAGGTTTCCAAAAAGTCCAAGATCATCTTCATATGAACATAATTGAGAGAGTTATGATTGGTGCAAATTGAGCAATTTTGAGAAAATACATGAAGTTCAAATTGAGCAAACTTGAATTTTTGGGCTAATGGACTTAGGTTTTTAGTTTCAAATGTGTTCATGACCTCATATTAGACCTATAAATCCATTCATATATTTTTTTGGTTTTCATTTATTTTTATTTTAATTTTATTCAATTAAATTCAAAATAAATCAAATAAAATATAAAACTAATGGATTAAGGCACAAGGCTTTTGTTTTGGATCAGATTTGAAGCCTAAAAAGCTCACAACCAGCTAGCAAAACAGTGTGAGGATGATTTGCACAAGATTGAGCTTAAAAAAGAAAGTTTTCATGCAAAATCCAAATCAAATATTTGACCATGATTGCACAAGGTCCTTTTCATGTTTGTTGACCTAATCCAAGCATTATAAATAGAGGACATATTCAGACCAATAAAAAAACGCAAGGTTGCCTCAAGAACAAATCCTAAAATTCCAAAATTTTCAAGAAACTAGGGCAAAGTCAAACCCTCGTGTGAAGCCTTTATCAATCCATTCCAAGCATCATATCACACTCCTGAGCTTCCCAAGAGTTCATACCAATCGTCACTCAAGCTTGAAGCACGCCAAAACTCTCTCCCTCAACAGCGCCAGTTTTGTAACTTTCTTTAATTTCAAACTTTTAATATATGCATTGTTGAATGATTTGATGCATATATATGTGTTCATGATGATGTTTGGAACTGTTTTAATCTATTACTTGTGAGGTTGGATGCAGGAATAGAGATCTGCCATTGTTAGGGCAGTTTGGAATATTTTCTTTGAAACTCACTCTACAGGCACTTTCAGGTCAAACCAATGCCACCATTCAATTTTACGTGATTCGCATGTTTTCAAAATCTCCTCACTGAAGAAGATGAAGTTAACCACCCTCCGCAGTGGTTTGACTATCCTGACTCAGGCGACCTAGGTGTGGCGTTCTCCCATTGATCCATTCAAAATCATAGGGACCCACTTGAATGTGTGTTTTATTTAATTGATATTTTAATTGTTTGTTTATCTTATATGGTGTTGATTAGATGACGAACGTGCAACAACAAATGAATGAGTGGT
Organism: Vicia faba; assembly: GCA_948472305.1. Lineage (NCBI taxonomy): Eukaryota > Viridiplantae > Streptophyta > Magnoliopsida > Fabales > Fabaceae > Vicia > Vicia faba. The sequence continues at coordinate 1,374,632,367 of OX451741.1, forward strand.
AAGAAGCGTGACTGGTATTGCAAATGGCGTGGGTTTGATCCCTCCTCTTGTCAAATAATTTTTTCCTTTTTCAGGATAACACGCAGGTTCATAATATGTTGATTGGTTCTTTTTCTCAAACACAAACGCAGCACTAGCCAGGTGGAAAGAATGCTCACTGGTAACTTCAAGGGCTTGGGTTCAACTCTCACCCCATGCATTTTGTTTTTTTCTTATTTTACTAACCCTAATTCTTATTCCATTTTCTCAATTAACCTATTTTGTAATTAACCATTAACAAAGCTAAAAAAAATTTCAAAACCATAACAAATTAGGATTAGGTTTTTTTTAGTTAGTAATTAAATGTTGACATATTTTTATTTATTAATTAATTGAATTTTTCTCAATATTAAAATTAATTAGAAATAATTAGGTTTTAATTACTATTTATTAACTTAAATTATTTTCTACAAAAAAACACCAAAAACATTAATTTAGAATTTTAGGCATTTAAACATTTTTCAAACATTTTTCGTATTCCTTTTTTTTCTATTTAATTTTCTTAGACAAAATGTATAGGTTGCACTCTCCGATGTAATAGCGTAGAGTTATTTTCTCGCTTTTTCTAATTATGCAACTGCTCACAGGATGTAATATCTTAGGTTTTACTTTTCGCACATTATATTTTATTAACTGTTAGTAATTAGGGTTTGTATGGCAAGACTAATAATTGGACGTAGATAACCCTAATTTTCAAGATAAGATAATTGAAACTAATATACTTTGCACACTTGCACCTCTAGGGTAACCTTTCTTGTTGCCTTACGATACTATATGGTCATGTCCCTCGAAAGGGGGGATACTTTAGCAAAAGACCCTTGATTTAACAATATCATCATGGTCCCTTTTTGAATAAATATCATAGTCCCTCGATGACCCTCTGAGTTGCCTACAAAATGATCTAGTCCCTCGATGATCTTATGAGCAAAATGATAATAGTCCCTCCAATATAATTGCGAAAGTATCCTTACATATTGCCTTCGATGACCATCCAATGACCCTACGCATGTTCCTTCACATCCAATAGATAGGATTACCTACCAACTAATAGTATGGATAATACTATCTCCAAAGGAGAAGGAAAATAACAAAAAAGACTTTAGTGGGTAAGAACTCTTGAATGCTTGCTCACAAATTTTTCACAAACAAATACATTCTTACATATCACTTTCAAAACACATATTTTCATAAGCACTTTGTATACATTCTTGAGGACCGACACAAGAATTATTACAAAGTTATCCTTACATTAGCATTTCAAATATTTTCAAATAAATCACACACACATAAAGCAAGTATTTAAAGTGAGCTAAGAAATTAAGAGCATATAGATAACTACGGATGAAAAGGGTGTTAACACCTTCCCTTTTCATAACTTACCCCCCGAACTCAAAATCTATCAAAGGTCTTTTCTGTTCTTTTCGCCTTTCCTAAATATTGGATAAAAGAAAAGTCGGTGGTGACTCTTGCTAACCGCAATATTTGAGATAAACCTAAAAAGTCAGTTCTCCCACCGTATTACAGTAATGATAGTTCTTGAAGTTGGTACTCGTGAGGTACTCGTTTATCGCTTTCTATAACATAACATGTTTAGGAAATTTATCATTTGTATAATTACCATGTCATTCATTATTTTTGTATTACTTGCTCATGACTTGAATCACTTTAGTTCCCTTTTTACCCATAAATGTGAGGAAACTTTTCATTATTCATATATGTTGGAGGCCATAATTCTTGTTTTAACTGGATTTTATTATGTTTAATATTTTGTTTGTATTGATTGTATGAAAACTTCAACATGATCAAGGAATTTTTTGTTTCATTTTTAGCACAACTACCCTAGCCAAATAGTTAATTCACCTTATGTGTGTGTGAACTTTTGTTAACTCCTTTTGACCCTTTTTGGCGATGTACATGTTGTTTTTGCAAAATGCTTGTCTATGAGTGTTTGGTTCATCTTTTTGTATGGATATTGATTCTTTGTTTTCTTGAACCTTTAACTATGAGTTATAGTTTGGAATTTTATCTTGCCTTAGAAATTAGGGAGTATTCACATTATGATATGGTTGAATTCAAGTTGGGGAGAGAAATATTTATGTGCTTGTGTGTATTACTATGAGGTTGAGAAAGAAAGAAAGAGAAAAAGAAATAAAAAAGTGAAAAATAAAGAAAATAAAAAGAAAGAAAAAAAGATAAAAGTTTTGAAAAACCAAAACAAAAAGAGTATGGAATATGTTGTGTTAATAAGTGATGTGTGTTGGTTTGAAATTTGGAATAAAGAAGAAGTTTGATTGAAATTATTTTTCTTGATACTTTGTGAGTTGATCACTCTCTTAAGTTTAGGCAAGTTTTTGTTTCGATTAGTTTTAGGACTTATCCCTTGTTTGTTAACCAAGCCATATTACAACCTTAAAAAGTCCTTGTGATTCTTGCCTTTGTATTTTCAATATGAGTTTTTTGATGAATGCATAATTTAGTCTATTATTTGCAATATTGTGGATGAATTTTTTTTTGTCCCTCACCTTTGTGCATTCTTCATCTACCGATGAATTTTTACTAGGTGTGATTCATGATTGAGTTAGTTTTGTTTTAGAATGTTTAGTATTATTTTTTTACTTAGGATTCGTTTCGTTTACATGTTGTTGTTGTAGGATTGTGGTGAGTATTTACCTTGTGTGTGCATTTTTGTTTGAACCATACATTTTTTTCCGTTTTTAAAACTTGTTGATTCATGACATGTTGGTTGATTATTTTTGGTTGTTTGAGTTGTTTGACCTTGTTTGAGGACAAACAAGTTCAAGTTGGGGAGAGTTTGATAAGTGCAAATTGTAGCTATTTTTGTATATACTTTTTGTTGCACTTATCGACTTTTTGTTGTTAACATCGTTGAATAAACCCAACTTTTGTGTAAATATGTTTAGTTTGCGTTTATTTGTGTTTTTGTGTACATAGTGTATCGTTTGATGTTTTTCCATTTATTTTGTAGGTATTTATTGAATTTTGGAGCATCGATGAATAAGGTGTTGAAGGCATGGCTCCGGATGCGTGTTTTCGGAATAAAAGAATAGTTTTGCCCAGGAGAGCCCACTAAGCACGCAGAAGGCCTCTAAACGTGGGTGCACTCAGCGTATTTTTTAACGCGCTGCTTGCATTTTGATATTTTCGAAGAATCAAAGTTTTGGAGCCCACTTAGGGCGGATAGCGTGCTTAGCACGGTAGATCATTGATGCAAGCGAGCATGGTTGACTTCTGTGTTGTTGAGGTGGTTGAGAGATCGCTACCGAGGTGATGCATTCGGCCTCTCAATTTGGGTTAGAAGTGACTTAGGGTTTGAGTGACACGTGATGACATTGATGAATATTGTAGGTTTAGTATAACAGGTCGATAGGTTTAAGTCTGTGAGAAGTAGTATATATGCATGCTTGATAAGTTATTCCTTTTTATAGATTTACTTTTTGTTGATACTTTTCCTTTCAACCCTTTTATGCCCAAACTCATTAATGAGAGATTTATGGAATGGTATTTCAACTCATCAATATCTGTGGACACGATACAATATAACTTAAATAGAACCCGATAAATTAATAACTTACTTTTTGCTTGTCGCTTTACCGCATCAGCAACAAGCAAGAGACTTCCAATACTCAAACACACAAGAAAGATACTTATAATGCTCAAGCACGCAGGCAAGAGATTCAGATGCTCAATCACACAAGCAAGAGACTTTTAATAATCTAACTTACAAATGAGAGATTGTTTGAGTTTTACACTTGATATATAATCAGAGGTGTACACAAAATACAACACAAAAATACTCTTAAGACTTAAGAATTTCTAGGATATACAAGTGTTAAGAAATTCTAAGTTAAAATTATGATTTTGATTTTACAGAGTAACAAATATTTCTGTCAATGGTTTGTTATTGTTTCTTTAAGTCTTCAGCTCCTTATATAGAGAGACGGAAAAGATTCGTTGAAGAAGACATCTTGCACAAGTGAGTCTTGGAGAAGCTTTGTTCAGATTCGTTGAAATGTTACTTGATATGGTTAATTCATGGAAAAAGATATTTGGGATTCCTTTGCATCTTAAGGAATTATCAATTCCATACATGTTGTATGTGCAGATTTTTGTTTGGTTCTGCATGTGATAAGAAGAACACAAAATGACATGTGAGTCTAATAGTGACCTTTCAGAGTCTCCTTGATGTTTGTGTTAACCAACTTTATATTCTGAGTCTTTAGAGTCTGGGTCTTCAAAGATTGACTTTATTCAATGTTTGGTCTTTCGAAGTTGACCTTCTTTAGAGTTTGAGTCTTCAGAATCTGGTGTTCAAGTTCTGATTCTTCAGATTTGGGATCTTCAAGCTTCTCTTTAATGTTTAATTTCAATGCCAGAACTTAAATTGTATCACAAATTTTAGTCTATGATCATGCACACGTGAACATATATTAGTATATCTATTTTTTTTTAAAATACGTTGTTATCATCAAAACCTTAAGGATATGGTACAAACCAATTTTGTTCAAACAAATTCATTTTCTTTATTTGGATGGAATACATTGGTGAGTGATTATTTACATATCAACTATAACGCGTATGATAGCCATTTATGCGTTGACACCAGCTACATATTCATAGGGATCTCGTTCATATTAGAATTCTTGATGTGGGGTTGTTTGAAATTTTTAAGGGCTGGAGTGTGTCAAATTTTAGACATGTGGGTTGAGGGTATTCCAATTATCCTTATAAATCATCTTCATTCACTTTTTCTTGTTGAATGGCTTGAACTTGTCTTTGTAAGTTGTCTTTTTGACGTTGCAGTTCGCCTATAATGGTTTAAATGGTGATAAAAGATTCATTTTAATTGGATTGAGATTAGGTTGACACAATCTTTCTAGTGTTTAGAAATATGATCAGGAAATAACCTTACTCTTGTTGAATTAATTATTTAATTAGTCAATCATGGATTAATAATAATCAATTATTATTAATATTAATTATAGTATATTATTATTAAGCACTTATTGATGAATTATCTAATTGGGCTACTGTCTATGAATGTACCGTGATGAGTTGGACCATTCAGTTAAGTTCAGTGAGAGGTTTATGCTCTCAGTTGTTTATCTATTTAAGCGTTGCCTCATTAAACAATTAACATACCGTGAAAACTCTAAACGGCAATGAGGATAGTAATCCTCTCATAATCACTCTCTTCGAAGGACGTCTCTCAAATCCTGCAAGATACATTATTCTTATTATTATTGTTTATCCTATAATATAACGATATGCTATAATTTATATCTATATGATTAAATTAAATTTATCAATTGATATCAGAGTCTGATTAGATACATTTTATAGTTATTGTGTAGATTATAAACTAATTCTAATTCATGATTTTAGTTTGGTGTGATACTCGTTAATGTGTTTAGATTTATGTTTAGCTAAATCAATTTGAAGTTTATGATTATGATGGTTTATTCTTTAACTCTTCTCAAAAATATATAATATATATTGTTCATGATTTCAAAATTGGATTATGCTATCTATGAAGGATATGACCTTATTTGTTTTAACAATGGCTAAAAAAATTTGTATTGTACTGGATTATTTGATTTTTAACTTTCTAAATAATTGCAACGTTCATAAAGGAAATGTTCAATATTTTATTCTATATTATAGTCTTTTCTTGTTACATCAATTTTTGAATTGAATAATTTATTTTCAATATTGATATTAATGCATATTTGTGAAATAAATATCATAAAATCTTAAAAACTTTTTGTTTCTATTAATTGTCCATTTGGATTCTAGAAACTTACTTGATTAATATCATATTAGAGTTTTTTTTGTTGTTTCAGAATTAAAAATACAACCCATATAATATCTTAAAATCTATTGGTGCATGCTAAATGCAAAGGTTTAGAAAATATACTCTCTTTCATTGTTTACAATTTTGAGATTTAAAAGGCATTAGTTACAAATCTCTCTTTAAGTTACAATGCATTTGTAACTAGCAACTTTTAATCGGATAAATTTAATTGTTCGCTATATGTGATTATTAATAAGAAATTTTGGATATGGTGAATTAGGTTATTCACTCTGTGTAATTATTGTTTAAATTATAACTTTTTTAATTATATATTTTATTTCAATTATTTATTTTAAAGTTGTTTTAACTTTATAAGAATGTTACACTTTCGATTTCAGTTTTGTATAATAAAATTTGGTTTGAGATTAGATATAAATTGTGAATAGTTGTATCATTATGTTAGGAAAATGATTCTTTTTTTTATTTGTTTGATTTTATCAAACTATTTGCTAATCAAATTAAATATCTAATTTGTGTGCCCTATTTGGGAAAAGTTCTTTTTTTCTTTTCTCATATGCGGCTACAATTCTAGTCTCACTTGTGTGCCTATTAATATTGTGTTAAATGGAATTAAAAGTGTTGTGATGAATTTAATAATAATAATAATAATAATAATAATAATAATAATAATAATAATAATAATAATAATAATAATAATAATAATAATAATAAATAAATAAATAAATAAAGGTTTTATTGGCGAAAACTTTTGAGATTGTTGTTGTGAGTTTTCTCGGTTCAATTTTATTGTTCACACTTTAAATATTATAATATTAAATTTATAATAATTTTTTATTATTAAATTATATATTGTTTAATTATTTATTTGCTCACTCATAAAATTTTGTAATTATTTAGAGCTATTGTAAAGGCAATTTAAATGATTTTATCCTTGCATAATGATAATTTAAAATATTATTTTATATTTTGATATTAAGATTTATGAGCTTTTGAGATGACACTACAAGTTACTCTTTGATCATCAAATATTTTTTAAATGACATTGCAATATTTTATAAATCATCAATTCTCACTGATTCTATTTGCAAGGATGAATGTCATATTCTACTAAGTTAGTCTTAAATTATTTTCAATCTCTTGTGACTAATTATATGGATATATAGAGAAATCATTTTTAATATTATCTACTTCTTTTAAAGTTATAAAATGTGCATTTATATAAAATTATTAATTTTCCAGAATATTATGAAATTAAAACTCTCTATTTGTTTTATTGATTTTTTGTTATATACTCGAATAAATAAATATAAATCTAGTTTTATGAGTATATAAGAAATATTATCATTTTGAGTTATATTCTGAAAAATTAATCATTATTAATTTGTATTATTTTTATCTCATATATATATATATATATATATATATATATATATATATATATATATATATATATATAAATTTTGTTTAGTAAAATATTTAAATTATTTAAGTTATAATAAATATTATATTGATAGTAGTTATACCATATCGGTATATTATTATTAATATAATTTGTGTTGTTCAATGTACTTGAGATTTATGATTATGTAAATTATTGTTCGAGTACTTTATCAGTATTAGAATTTTGTGATATAATATTTGTGCATTATTATATTTCTTATTTAGAATTATTAAAATTATTATTTGAGAAATAAAAAGTTATATTTAAGGACATTTAATACTTTATAAAATTCAATCATTTATTTTCAATCTTTTTTAAATGAATTTCAATTCTCTTTATATTATGTAAATGATGGTGTAGCAACTGGTTTTTAAATCACGAGTCGCCACTATTAGTTTGTATCCTAGGGAAGAGAACCTAACAGAAAACCCTAATTCGCAGACAGAGATTCTATGTTTCGGAATCAATTAGACGAAAGGAAGGTGTTAGGAACCTTTCATCTACCTTGTTCACAAGGATATTAAGCTCTAGGTTTAGGTTTGGAGCAAATAGCACTACGCCAAAAATAAGTTTTAGCAGCACATAAAAGAAAGCGCTTTTGGAAAAAAGCGCTGTTTGTAGGTTTTAAAAAAAATTCGCTTAAAAAAGCGCTTTCAAAGGGTGCCTTAAGAAAGCGCTTTTCAAAAGTGCTTCTAAAGGTCACCCTTATAAAGCGCTTCTTGGGAAGCGCTGCTAAAGCTGGCCTTTCAGAGGGTACCTTAAGAAAGCGCTGCTAAAGGTCAGCCTTAGAAAGCGCTTTTCCAAAGCGCTGCTAAAGCTGGCCTTTAGAAAGCGCTTTTAAAAGCGCTGCTATAGGATATGCTACGAAAGCGCTTTTTGATGTAAAACCTTATTCTCCCTTTCAAACCCATTTCATCTTTTCATGTACTTCCTTCGTCTCTCTCTGGTTCCTTCACCTCATTTGTGCTTCCTCTCAACGTCTTATTAATTCTTTTCCAACCTCAAAATCCACCCAGGAACTAACCACCATGAATGCGGTTGTGCTTTGAAGCCTCACTCGTTCTCGTCTTCTCTCCACGTGAATCAACGCCGGAACAAACAAAATCTACGGCACCGGAATTCATCAGCATCCGCAGCAGAAGTCAGATTCTCCTCCTCTCGTGATTTATTTCCGTTACAAAACCATCGAAAGTAACTCAACTCTCTCTTTCGTCCAGCCGCATCCCTCTGCGTACCGTTTGTCTCCGTCTCTGCACCTCTCGTGATTTGGTAAGAAATTTCATTTCATTATGACCATCTTTGGGTAGTTTAATTTATGTATTTTGTTTACTAATTGTGAATGAATTTGTGTTGATATCGGGTTGTTTGTGATAAACTGAGCACTTAATTTTTTATGGGGCTATTGTATTTGTTTGTATTAAATTGAATGATGATGTTATGCTAGCATTGTTGTTATTGGTGTTAAATCTGAATGTAGAAATTATCATGTCAGTACCTTGTTTTTGAGTTGAATCTGAACTGTGAAGTTTTGATGGTGTTATGTTTTGTTTGTGTTAAATCGACAGTCAACGCGGTAATGGGAAGGTACTTTTCATCCCTTTTTTTCTCTTATATTCTTCTAAATTCGAAAGTATAAATAAGCACTTATAGCATAATTGCTTGCATATAAGTTATTTCTAAAAAAGGATAAAATAAAGTCAAAATGTTTTCTTATAAGCTATAACTTGTAGAGTTTATGGAAACTAAACTAAAAATAGTTGATAAACATGTCATAAGTTGCCTCTGTAAATTCTCACAAACAATCTCATATAAGTGTTTATACTAGTAGATAAGCTTAAGTTAGTCAATCTAAACATACCCTTATTTCAGCAAGTGCATGTACTTATTTTATGTCTTGTTCTGTTATAGTATGATGAATGCTTTCTGTGAGGGACTGAGACTTGTTGAAAGAAGTGGCTTGAACCCTGTCACACTTCTTAATGTGTTGGTAAGTTACTGTGATGAAAAGGATTTTTGTTGATGCCGTTTTATTATTATTTTGAGAATATATGTGAAATTTCTTTTTGCAGGATTACTGTGCCATGAGTAACAGCTTGTTTAAATAGAAAGGACCGACAATGCTCAAGAAATGTTACAACCCAGGTTTTTCACTTAAACATATACAGAAAGACATGAGATTTGCTCTTGCCCTTGCCGATGAAAATGTTGTACCCATGTCTGTTGTAGCTGCAGCAAATGAGGTAATACTAAAGTTATCTACATAAATTTCGGTTTTCATCTTTTCATTTCTGTTCCATTTTTTTGGGTTGTTATTGTAGACATTCGAGAAAGCCAAAAGCACCGGGTTAGGAGACCTTGATTTTTCAGCTCTCGTCAAGACTTTGAACAAAAAGCTCTTGATCATTCATCATTGACAATGATAAGACGATGTGTAGTCTTTCCAAATAGAATTTGGTGAAACATCTAAATAAGACAGGACATTGTACTTTATTACACCAGTAATATCATAAGGCAAGTTTCATTCACTCTCCAGTAATATCAAAATTTTATTTACGATACTATCACCGTGTTATATTTTTTCTATCAGTATACTTATCACATCAGTGCAAATTATCCGGATATGAAGTTAATGATTGATACGTAAGTGAGATTATTCTAAATATTTGTGTGTATTTATATATTTAATTATTTTTGTGACATTGTTCTAAATATATATTGTTATTTTGTTAGAGCGATACAAGTATTCCGGTGTCAAAGAAAAGCTCGGGTACGACGGTCTAAATCAAACAACATTAATTGGATCAAAGTGCAGGTATATTAATTTCCACTATTTTGCTTATAATATTTATGTTATTTTATAAAACAATACAACTATATATTCTTATTTGTTTTTCTATGTAGTGCCCTCAACAGCAAAATGATATAGATTGCGGATACTTCGTTATGCGGTTTATCAAAGAAATCCTTCAACTGAATCAAATAGAGATTCCAGTCACGGTATGGATTTATAACTTAGGATTTGTTTTATTATTTCTCGGATATTTCATATAATTTTTTACTTTTAACTAAATCATGCATATTATGTTTTGTTATGTAGTACTTCGATGAATACAAATGTGCATATTACACGAAACTTCAGTTGGAAGAAATCAAAGAGGAATTGTGTCAATATTTTATTGAACAGAGAATCATATAAGGTATGAATACATTATTATGTGAAAAGTGTTATGAATATGTTACATGTGTACATGGAATACCATATTGACCGTGTTATTATGTTCAAACCTCGCAGGACCAGGACCTTAATACATAATTGACCGTGTTTCTTTCATACATTAGGACTGATTTAGTTGTTGTTAGGGTTGATTTTGTAAGACTGATTTTGAGTTACAATGCTGATAACAATGGTTTTTATATATTTTGAGGTACAAAAATGGTGTATATATATTTTGGATTACAATGGTATACAATGCATTACCGCGGTTTATGAATTACAGGTTATGGCAACTGGTTTATATAAATAATATGCTGCAAACAATGCAGGTATATGAATTATATAAATTATACCTCTAAAAAAAACACCCTATGAAAGCGCTTTTTCAAGAAAAACGCTGCCTTAGGTAACCTATGAAAGCGCTTTTTCACAAAAAACGTTGTCTAAGGTAAACATATGTCAGCGCTTTTCTAAGAAAAAGCGCTGCTAAAAGACCACCTATGAAAGCGTTTTTCTATAAAAAAGCGTTGCTAAAAGCCTACATAAGACAGCGTTTTTCCAGAAAAAAAGCGTTGCTAAAAGAAAACTTATGAGAGCGCTTTTCCAGAAAAAAGCGTTGCCTTAGGTAGACCTATGAAAGCGCTTCTTCATAAAAAAGCGCTGCCAAAAGCCTACTTAAGAGAGCGCTTTTTAGAAAAAGTGTTGTATTAGGTAGACCTACGAAAGCGCTTTTCATTAAACAAAAAGCGCTGCTAAAACCTATAGCAACGCCACCTTAGAAAGCGCTTTTAAGCGCTTTTAAAGGCCAAAAAAAGCGCTTTCATAACTTATTTTTGGCGTAGTGTAGGGTTTTAAGTTTTAATTAGCAAGACTCGTCACGATTTTAGATCGTATGCCTACGTATCCTCTTATGAGGAATCAGAGTCCAAATTCGTAGTTTGTATGAGTCGGTGTCTTTTAGGGGTTTGCAAACATATTTTGAATCACTTCGCACTTGGTCGGGAGTAGTGATTGCGGAGATTTTGACTGAGAACGTAGTAAGCCAAAATTAGTTTGAAACCCATTTGCAAAAAAGACCGTTGATTAGCTTAGTTTTATTCGCGAAAATAGTTTGATGCTTGGTTTGTGTTTTTTAACTGTATTAATTGTGAAAATCTTGATTAATGCATGATAAAAAAGATTTAATGCAATATATGAGAAAATAATATATGTACATGAATTTTTTGAGAAAATAATTTATTTGATAATATAATAATACTTAATAGTAAATATATTAACAATATTTAAAACATGATAATAATAAAAAAATTAATAATGATAATAATAATTATAAAATAAAAAAAGAATAATTAATTCATAAAATATAATTTAATATAAAAATAATATAAAAAATAATAAAAAGAAAATAATAAAAAATAATTATAATTTTAAGTAAATCTGGGGGGGTGTAATCCCAATTATGAAGTAAAAACCAAGGGGTGTTGTTTAGTAATCTGGGTTTAGGCCCAAGATGGTTCAGGCAAGGAGGGGGTGCAAATTGCTTCACTGTTTAGTAAACAAGGGTGAAGGGGTGTGGATAACGTTTGGGCTTGGCCCACACAGTTTTTTTTTTAACCAGGAGCGATTGAGTGTGCGAGGGAGTACAGAAGCTACGGTGAATCTTGGCCTAACGGCCATTTGATCTACGTCATGTGGATGATAAGCGAAAGACCAAGATTGTTATTATGGGCGCGCGGGCATAGGATGGGAACGGATAACATAATTTGTTTTTTTCACTTTTCGTTTTCATTTTCAATTTCAGTACCCTCACCTTCTTTCTTTCACAGTTCTTCTTTTCTCTCCACCGCGAATACCAAACCCTAGCGCTCTATAACCTCCAGCGGTGGCTGTGAAACCTATCCAACCCTATCTCCACCGCCAATTAACCCCAACACAACCCACAAATAGAATGAAACAAAAAAATAAGCTAATTTGTTTTACCCCGTTCGTGAGTTTGTATTCCGATCCAGCTTCTTCTTATTTGAGTATTGATCCGTTCGCCTCTTCTTGTTTGCAGGTAACTATGGGTTGGAGATGGTGACAGTGAAGGTGGTTGATGCGATTAAAGGCGATGGCACAAGGCAACGGTGATTAGGGTTGCAGAAATTGAACCCTAATCACTCATCTCTTCTTCTTAGACAATGACGAGTTCTTTCTCAATTCTTCAAGCTTCGGTTCTCTCAAGCCCTCGTATCAAGTCCCCTGTTTCCGTAAAAATCCTCCTCCTTATTTTTCTATAAAAATCCACCTCTGTCTTTTTTCTTCCCCTTTCTGTTAGCCAGTCCTCCTTTTCTGTATTCATTCTCTGCTTATTTATATAGTTAGTTTCTTTAGGATTATTGTTACAATCAGTTAGGGTTTAGGCAGAAGTTTAGGAATTAAGCTTGCACAAATTAGGGAGTTAAGCATATGTTTAGGGATTCTATAATTAATAGAGTTTTGATTGTAATTGGATTTGTTATTATGTTATTCTGTGATTTGATTATGTACTGTAATGAGATACGATTTTCTTTTATGTATAACATTTTTTCCAGATTTATGTGATTTGATTCTGAAATTAATTGCTGTAGATTTTTTTCTGTAAAATTTGATTCGGGGCTTAATCTGAACAGTAGATATTATTGAGGAAAAACGTGCGTGAATTTCTCATGGATCTATACAGTAACCGTTAATGGTTTATCTTGGACCTGCCTAGCTTCTACAACACTATTACTGTCTTTTTTTCTTGGCGTGAAATGGGCCTTCTAGCAATTGACCCAGCAAGCACTAATCAGATTAAATAATATTTACATAAAAACATTATTATTTTCTTAATAAAAAAATATTTTTTTCATTGAAATAACATGAAGTTTTTTTCTTTTAATAATAATATTTTTCCTAAAACAAGGCAGCAACATTAAATGGGCTAGAAATCTTAATGGGCTTGAATATCTTTTAAAGCAAACAAATTTTAGAGTCCAAAGTTACTAGTAAAACGTTTTAGTTTTTTCTTAAAAAAGAAAATATATTGTTTATTTATTTACTTAAAAACAATAAACAATTTTCTTTATTATAAAAATGGAACTTGTCAATAATTATATTTTTCTTCATAATATACATTTATCTTTAATAATAAGACTAAAGAGTCTTGCTAATGACACCCTTTTCAAAATCCTTTATTACATAATAAAAATGATTTAAAACTCTTATTCAAAATCAAACTAATAATTTTTCTCACAAATGCCAAGTGGGCTAACTTAGCGACTGTTTAACTTCTCATTTCTCTTCTTAATAACAATTGTTCGATAATTAAGAACTTAATATTTGCTCGAATAATTATTTTTGAATTGCATGGGCCACTGGCCAACATGCCTCGCGAACGAATTTATGATTTTTTCCGATTTAGAAAGCCCCACTCTCCTGGATTAAGATACACCCCCTACTCTTGGATAAAGATAGGTCATCAGATACTAGTGTACCGTCTTTAATTAAATATTTCTTCTATTTTAATCTCGAAAAATGAAATCATCGAGGTAGGACAAATTTGAATTACGACAGATGGACCTACCCTATCGGTATGACGTTACTTGACATGTTAATTGTATGATTTATAAAATAGTTGAATATATATTTAAAATATTTTCTAAACTCTTAAGTTAATAATTCAACTATTATTATCTATCAAGTGGGAGAATTTAACATGTCAATTATATTAGAAATGAGAAACAAATATTATTTATTTAATATAATATTATTTTATGGAGACTTATATTGAGGATATTATAGTCTTATGTTAGTAATAAAAGTTTATGACTATTTGTGTTATATCCTCAATAATAGTTAAAATTAGTCTCATATTCTCCGCTGCGTATAACATAATATATTTCTCAAATGTGTCTGATTATAATTGTAGCATTTGAGATTTGAGTAAGTTATTAAGATGTTGTATATAATCCTATATTTAAAATTATAGGAATTTGATCTAACTCAAACGATGGTAAACCTCTTTTATATGATCATCATACTCTTTCATGTGAAATTATATCAATAATGATATATTCTATTTATATGCATAATATGTGGTTGAGTTTGTAAAACTCTATTGATGATATATTATACAACCACTTCTCTATATTATTTTGCAATAAAAATATAATTAATATCTCATTGTATAATGAGAGTATATAATACTAGTGGGCTCTAAAAAATCTTATACATGTTGGATCAATGGGAGTGCATGTGTACAAAATTATATAATCTGAAATAATTTACATTATTTTTCTCATAGGATCATATATTCTTGTGTGCACTATAAAATATAACATATTCTATGAAGACTTCAAAATATACTCTAAGATGTTTTATTCTGTTATACTGAGATAAATATTATTCTCTTAATCTCAGGAAACATCATTTGATGTTTAGGTCGATATTGAAAAGACACAATAATTCTTTGGTATGCAATATTATTGTGTTATTCTATCTTCAATAGTCCATTTTTGTCAGGTCATAATATGAAAGTACAAGTAAATATCAATACTTCTATCAAGTATGATATTGTGTTATGGAGGTACTTATGATTAAATGTAATTACTCTTGTAATAAGGTAATGCCTATATGTAATTATTATTCTTAGACCTACGTGGATATGTTATGACCTTTAACGTGAAAACTCATTAGTAAATCACTGAGCACAGACTTATACACATGAGTAAGTCTTATGATATTTTGGGTTAGTGGGAGTTTATCAATAGCATTTTCATATGCTCAGGGCATTGTTTAATAATATATTTTTCATATAAAATATGTTTCTCTAAATTCATTTTTTAATATAAAATGTATTTTTTTAGCTTGTATGATCTGTTTTCCCTATCGAATTTATTTCTCCAATGTTGAAGTTTACTTTTGTGAACAATGTGAACAAGTGCTTTGACCATCATTAAAATTTTAGTATTAAAGTTTTATATTTTTAATAATTGATTATTGTCATCCAAGTGAGAGAATGTTGGATTAACTATTTAATTAATCAATCATGGATTAACAATAATTAATTATTAGAAACTATTATTAATATTAATTATAGTCTATTGTTATTAAGCACTTATTGATGAATTATCTAATTGGACTATTGTCTCTGAAAGGACCGTGATGGGTTAGACCATTCAGTTAAGCCCAATAAGAGGTCTTTGGGCTCAGCCGTTTAGCTATTTAAGCGTTGCTCCATTAAACAATTAACATACAGTGAGTACCCTAAACGACAATGAGGATAGTAATCCTCTCATAATCACTCTCTTCAAAGGTCATCTCTCAAATCCTGCAAGATACATTATTCTTATTACTATTTCTTATCCTATAATATAACGATATGCTATAATTTGTATCTATATGATTCAATTAAATTTATCAACTGCAACCTCAAGATGGGCGCATGGAACAAACTTTACCGCAACCACAAGGTGGGAGCCTAATGTTCGTGATAAAATCTATAAAGTATACTTTGTCGACAGTGTATTGTGATTAATTCCTAGGTGTTTAGTGTTTTAGTAAACGGTGAATGTAGTTCTTCCTTCCGTAAATTAGTTATTTATAAAGGGAGCTTTATTATTTCCTTTTACCTACTATTACGAGATCATGTGCAGACGTTCTCATTGGTGAACCTCTTACTTATACTAACATTATCATTAATGTGCTATTTCTTGTTAGTGCGTGAGGTACTTTTGTGAGGAAAGAAAGAGGGAATAATAAAGGAAATAAGGATTTATATTATTGAATTGTACAAATAATGATACAGACTAGGACTATTTATATACAATCCTAATTGGGCTTGGGTCTACACAACTTGGATCATATTTAAATATTAAATCTAATCAACTCTAATCTAATCTAATAGTTTAACAAATATAATTTAATATTTCAACACACCCCCATAATCCAATTCTTCGAACATTCTCAAAAATAGTCAATCTGAACTATTCCTAATTTCTTTCTCAAATTCAAGAATTTGTCCATCTTCAATCCTTTGGTGAAAATGTCGGCCAACTGTGCTTCACTCGAGCAATGCCTTACTTCAAGTACATCTCGATTTACCTTTTTCTTCAAGAAGTGAAATCTTGCTTCAATATTTTTACTTCTTACATTCAGAAATGGATTTTTCGCCAAATTTATGGCTGACTTGTTGTCGATTTATAATACAAGAGGTTTCTTCACTTTGACCTTCATTTCTTCAAGTACAAATTTGATCCAAATTGCTTGACATGCAGCATAGGATCCTACTATATATTCAGCTTCACAAGATGATAATGCCACCACAGGTTGTTTCTTCGAACACCATGAAATTGGGGAACTAAATACTTAAAAGAAATATCTAGTTGTGCTTCTTCGATCTTCCTTATTTACACACCAATCAGCATCTGAAAAACAATTAACTATTGCTTATTTGTCTTCAGAATCTCATCGAAATAGTATTCCACAGTTTTCGAATCCTTCAAATATCTCAGGATTCTTCTTGCAGCCTTCATATGTGACACTCTTGGTTCACTCATATATCTGCTTACTAATCCTACAGCGAAACCTATATCAGGTCAACTGTTGCACACATACCTCAGAGATCCCACAATTTGCTTGAACAAAGTTACATCGAATTTGTCTTCCTCTACATTCTTATCCAATTTTACATTTGGTTCGACAAGTGAGGATGCAGGATTCGAATCATCCATTCTGAATCTCTTGAGTATTTCTTTGACATACTTCTTTTGATGTAGCATCATACCTTGCTTCGACATTTGAAATTCTATACCTAAGAAATAAGATAATTTTCCCAGATCAGACATTTCAAATTCCTTCATTATCAGCTCTTTGAACTTCAACAAGTTCTCCAAGATATTTCCAGTTACTAGCAAGTCATCGACATATAAGCAGATAACTATTATATATTATGCTACAACCTGAACATAGACACCATACTCAGATTTGCAGTTAACAAATCCTAATTCAACTAAGTATGAGTCGATCTTCTTGTTCCATGCCCTAGGTGCCTGCTTAAGGCCATATAGCACTTTTTGCAACTTATATACTTTACTCGCTTCCTTCTTAATCATAAACCCTGGAGGTTATGTTACATAGACCTCTTCGTCTAAAAGACCATTCAAAAATGATGATGTCACATCTAAATGAAATGTTGACCAGCCTTGGTTGCATGTCAATGCTACCACTAGTCGAACAGTCTCCAATCTTGCTACTGGAGAAAATAATTTAGAGTAGTTGATTCCTTCTCTTTGAATAAACCCTCGAGCTACTAATCTTGATTTCTGTCTTGCCATCGAGTCATCAACATTATGTTTCAACTTGAATACCCACTTTTACTTCGATAGCTTTTGTATGTCCCGACGATTCGACTAACTCCCATGTGTTATTTTTTTCGATTTCTTGTAACTCTTCGACTATAGCTAACTTTCATTGTGTAGTTCAAATCTTCGCTATAGTTAATTGGTCCATCACCTGCAACTAAAGAAAAATGAACTAATTCTACATCTGGTGTGACTTCATCATTACCCACCACTTCATAATCATGAAGTCTTGTTGGAAGAACTCTATTTCTTTGAGGTATTTGGCTTGTTTCAGCCACAGCCTGTTTGACTTCGATTGTGTCGGGAATGTCAGCAACTGCTTCTTCTTCGACTTCGACTGGATTCTCAATAATTCCTTCAACCTCTACTTAATCACTTTCTTCATCAACATCAGAACTCATCAATGGCTTGTTAATTGAATTACTATAATTCCAATCCCTGGCATAATTTTAATTAATCACAATATCTCGACTCAACACAATCTTCTCATTAACTAGATTGAATAGTTTGTATGCACCAGTTTTATGATATCCTATCAGAATCATAGGTTCACTCTTGTCATAAAGCTTCCTTCTTCTTGCATCAGGAACATACTTGTAACACATAGAGCCAAACACCTTTAAATGACTCACTAATGATCGTTTGCCACTCCATACTTCTTCAGGAACTTTGTTCTTCAATATCTTGGTACGACACCTATTCAAAATATAAACTGCAGTCGAAATAGCTTCTCCCCATAAAGACTTTGGAAAATTCTTTTGCTTCAACATGCATCTCGCCATATCTAGTATGGTTTTGTTTCTTCTTTCAGAAATTCCATTATGTTGAGGTGTATAAGGAGAAGTTACCTCATGATCAACACCATGTTCTGAACATAAATCTTCAAACATCTTGGATGTGTATTCACCACCTCCATCTGTTCGCAGAACTTTGATCTTCTTCTCACTCTGGTTTTCGATAAGTATCTTGAATCTCTTATAGGTTTAGAATACTTCGTCCTTTCGTTTGATCACATAGATCCACAGCTTTCGACTAAACTCATCGATAAACGAAACAAAATATATGCTTCCACCAATTGTATGTTCTTCGAATAGACCATATACATCTGAGTGTACCACTTCGAGTATGCAAGATGATCTCATTAGCATAGTCGAAACAAAATAATTTTTGGATTGCTTTCCTACTAAACAACCTTCACAAATTTTTTCAGGCATCTCAAGACTTGGAATTCCAGTAACCATATCTTGAGTAATCAGTTGATTGAGTGATCGAAAATTCAAATGTCCAAACCTCAAATGCCACAACCAACTATCCTTGTGGTCAATAATAATTTTCAAACATTGAACTTCAATCGAACTGATCATAGTCTTAAATATCCTGTTCTTCGACAACGGATATTTTAAGACCAAGTTGTTCTTGGTGTCGAACAATTTCAAAACTCCATCTTTCATGATAATTGAGAATCCTTTTTCGACTAGTTATCCAACACTTAGAAAGTTGCACTTTATTCCAGGTACACAAATTGAAACTTTGGTCATAGCTTTGCATTCATTACTCATTTGAAAGACTATATTTCTAGTACCTTCTGCTTGCAACGAACTATTATCAGCAAGTTGTATCTTGCTCTTCTTCGACTCGTCAAAATATGCCAACCACTCCTTTCGGCCAGTCATGTGGTTCGAGCAGCCTAAGTCGAGAAATCAGATTTTGGATTCGACATGGTTATCTGCAACTACAACCATAACCACCACACCACCTTCAGAATCATCTGAATCTTGGCGTGCAAGGTTCGCTCCTTCGTCCTTGCTTGTCAATCCTTTGTCTTTTATGTACCAATAATTCTTGGATACGTGACCCCACTTTTCACAATTATAGCGTTGCACACCTTTTTCATCTCCTTTGCCCTTTTGATAGTTTCCTCCTTCTCCTTTCGAGGATTCAGAAGCTCCATCTTCGACCTGATGTTTGTGAGGTTTCGACCAAGACTTCTTGCCCTGAATCTTGCCGAACTTGCCTGTATCGAGTCTTGCACTCCTTTCCTTTCGACAGTCCTCATCTCATGCGCCTCCAACGAACCAACCAGATATTCCACTTTAGTGGTTTCAAGATTGTTGGATTCTTGAATAGCTACGATAATGTGATCAAAGTGAGAGGTCAACATTCTCATTACCTTCTCAACTATCATCTTATCAGTTATGGTTTCACCATAACCCTTCATGATATGAATGAGTTTTTAAACCTTCGACACATATTCTGCAACTTTTTCATCTTCTCACATCGACAACAACTCATATTGTCGACGCAAGGTTTGTAACTTGACAACCTTGAATTTTTCACCTCCTTCGTAATACTTCACCAGAATATCCCATGCCTCCTTCGTCGTTTCAGCATGAGAGATTCTGTCAAAATTAGCAACATCAATCGTCATCTGAATGCAATAAGCAGCCTTGCAATCTTACTTCTTGACTTCGTTGTGGGCTTTTTTATGTTCGTCGGTTGTATTTGCAGCCAACGTAGGAACGTCGTCGATAACCACTTCTAGAATTTCATGAAAGCCAAACAAGGATTGCATCTATTTTTTTCATCAGATCCAATTCTTGCCGTTAAGTATTGAAAGAGAATTCAGAATGCTCTCATCACTAGCCATCTTCACAGCGGTTGATTCACTTGCCCTAGAAACACGATCTCTGGCGTGAAATTCTTGAAAACTTGATCAACAATAATAACTGAAAGCTCTGAATACCAATTTGTTAGTGTGTGAGGCACTTTAGTGAAGAAAGAAAGAGAGAATAATAAAGGAAATATGGATTTATATTATTGAATTGTACAAATAATAATACAGACTAAGACTATTTATATACAACTCTAATTAAACTTAGATCTACACAACTTCCATTATATTTATTAAATTTAATCAAATCTAATTTAATTTAATATTTTAACATATCTAATTTAGTATTTCCACATTTCTAGCCTTAATCGAGTAAACTCACATGTATGTGTGTCTTACACCCTAAGTTATTTGGGTTATGGATTTATAAGTTCAGTTATAGGAGTTGAAATTTATTTTGCTAGATGAGTTAAGCTATTTATAAGACTTAGAATAGATAATCAATTTCTCAATCAAAGTTGTACGATCCTACCATTTACCCCATGCAATTTTAAAATAGTTAGTTAAACCCTTTAATTTGTACGGGTGGCAAAATGGATGGATTAGATGGATATGGATTGGATTAATAATGGATGGATTAAAACAATCAATTAATCCATTAACAATCCACTAAAATTTCCTTAAAAATATTCAATCCAATCCATCCACTAAGAATAAAATTTATTTAATCCATTCATCCAAAAAAAATTAAGTTAAATATATCCATTTACTTTTTTTAAATATACTTTGTATTTTCGAATAAATTTGATTTTTTTTTTGTATTTTCAAAAAAACTCAATATTTGATTTTTCGAAAAAAATTGATTTTTCGATTTTTCAAAAAAACTCGATTTTTACATATTTCAGAATTTTTTCGATTTTCCCAAAAAAACTTGATTTTTTCAATTTTCCAAAAAAGCTCAATTTTTTTATTTTCCGAAAAAACTCGATTTTTTCGTTTATCTGGAAAAAAAATACGATTTTTCAAAAAAACTCGATTTTTTGTTTTTTCAAATATAAAACTCAATTTTCTGAAGAAAAAAAAACTCGATTTCTTAATTTTCGGAAAAAACTCGATTTTTTGATTATCCGAAAAAACTCAACTCTTCGACTTTCCAAAAAAATACGACTTTTTGATCTACCGAAAAAACTCTATATTTCGATTTTCCATAAAAAAAAACTCGATTTTTTGATTTTTCAAAAAACTTGTTTTTTAGAAAAAACTTGATTTTCAATTTTCGATAAAAATCAATTTTTTCGATTTTATGAAGAAAAAAAACTCAATTTTTCGATTTTCCGAGAAAATTCGATTTTTCAAATTTCCAAAAAACCTCTATTCATCGATTTTCCAAAAAAAAACTCAATTTTTTCGATTTTCTTAAAAAACTCTATTTTCCAAAAAACTCGATTTTCTGAAAAAGCTCGATTATTCAATTTCCCAAAAAAGTCATTTTTTCGATTTTCCCAAAAATTGATTTTTCGATTTTCCAAAAAAACTCGTTTTTTCGATTTTTTTTAAAAAACTTGATTTTTCGATTTTACGAAAAAAACTTGATTTTTTAATTTTCTGTCGGAAATACTCGATTTTCCAATTTTCCAAAAAAACTTGTTTTTTCGAACAAACTCGAGTTTTCGATTTTCTAGAAAAACTCGTTTTTTCAGAAAAAAAACTCGATTTCCCGAAAAAACACAATTTTTCTGATTTTCCGAAAAAACTCCGACTTTTAGAAAAAACTCAAATTTTCAATTTTCTGGAAAAAAAAAACTCAATCTTCCAAAAAAAACTCGATTTTTTAATTTTCTAAAAAAACTCGATTTTTTGAAATTCTAAATAACATAGTTTTCTTTATTTTCAAAAAAAATTAAATTTAAAAAAAAAAATTTATTGAATTTAAATAATAATATTAAAATAATTTATTGGATCATCAAAATATGATAGATGGATTGGAGTCATTCGTATATATAAATGGATGGATTTAATCTCAATCCATTAACTTATGAATCGGATGAACTTTATCTTAATGGATTTAATTGTCACCCCTAGTAATTTGTTAATATACAATTTGATTATTTACCAACTCCATGTGTACATATTAATGATGCATCCTTAGAGAGTGTTTTCAATTTCATCCTTTCACGTCATTTTTCAATTTCATCATCTATTTTGATCAAACACACAACAATACAAAGATAAAGAAAAAGAATAAAAACAAAAAAAAACCAACCATGAGGAGAAGATATCAAAGCCATGTTTTCATTTACAAGATTGGATTCTGCTTCAAATACTAATAATATCAAGACTCATACCTTCCCATTTAAATTGAGGAACAACTTCACATTAGATTAATTATATAACAAATTCACTTTTAAAATCAAATATTTAAATTAGTCTATCTCGTTCTACTTCACTTTTAGACAGATTTAAATAGAATGGACAATTTCTTTTATCACACGTATGAAAAGTAGAAGACACTATTAAAGATAGTGATGATAACTCATGTAAAAAAGAACAATGTTACCACTACCATATGACATCCTTTATGTGTTTCAAAATATTGACAAACTAATCACAAGACGTGGAGTTAAGTTGATTAACACTTGGTGTCGCCACGTATTTAGTTAATGCCATCACCATCAATGGAGCAAACATGCATATTAGTAAGTGGTAGAGTCCTACATAATGGGATCATGTCCAATCCTCCACCATGGTTAACTTCATGCTCATATATTGCCATTATGATGATTGTGCTCTATCTTGTCTTGAACGAGTAAACTCACACGTACATGTGTCTTCATCCTAAATTTTTTGGATTATGGATTATTAGATTCCATTCATGCTTTAAAACTTATGTATCCATAAACCATACTCGCAAAAACACAACCAAAAAAAAACACATAAATGGGCCTAGAGGAAATGAATGGTGTTTGATGTGGAATTGAAGCAAATGGTGTTTGGAAGTTTGCATGATCTGGCGAACTACTACGGACAAGACTATCATGGAGCTAACAGCACAACATATACAGAGAATCTAAATCTAATCCTAATCAAACCTTTTTATTTCGTCTTTGACTACTAGAAAATAAAGCTTGAATTGTTAGAATAACAATATGTACATGCTTTGGGCCTTTAACTCTATTTTCTTTTTATTAGTGGGATTGTAGTGAATTATTTGAAAAATAAGGGTCGCTCTTTCCATCTTTTTATATGCTTTTACACCACTGTAAAAAATCACAATTATCCATATCGTTAGGAGATAGACGCGCCTTTTTAAGTTATTTCTTTAAATAAATTGAAGAGGTTTTTAAGCCATTTCTTAGAAGAAATTGAAGAGGCAATCTATGAATGCCAAAATATAAATCGGAGATATATTTCTGTATATGTTTAAAAGGTAAGTCTGAAAATATATTTCTATAATCATCATTTATTCAAAAAGTAATTGATGATTCGAAAATGCATCTTCAGACACTTTTGTTTTCATATCTCAGATCTTTCCTTTTTTCTCCTTCATTTTCTAAAGTTATCAAAAATATATATATTTGATGCTCTCACATCCACACAAACTTCTCAACCATTCATTCGAGTTTTTACAATTGGAGCTCTTTCTCCTCCTTTCAGACATCTCATACGTTCAAGCTTCTCTTTCTCATCCAATTGATTTAGTAAGTTTTTCAATTCTCTTTTTATATTTTGATTTATAGTTAGTTGTTTAAGCTACATTAGATAATAATGGAAACGAAATAGATAGCATACAGGGACGTGTATTGGCATTTGTTTGTTGGGTTAGGACAGCAATTACTCTCCTGGAATGCATGATTGTTGAGGCATGAAATATCTTGCAATATAGGCATAGAGGCGGGACTCTTTGAGGATGACAGTTCCTAGTTGGCCCTCGCGAAAGACATGATTGTCGAGGCATGAAATGTCTTGCAGTATAGACGGAGAAGAAGACGAGGGTTAGACAGGCTGAGTAATTTATGTTTATTTATATTTTTTATTTTTCAAAATAATTTATTGTATGACATTTTTCATAATTGAGTATTATTTTTTTTCATAATTGAGTACTATAGTTGAATCAAGTAATATATGCATTTTCCTTCGAATTTATGCCTAAACGGCCTAAAATAAGTGTGCCTTAAAAAATATCATACTTAGTAAAAAAAAAAACAATTGAGTACAAATGGTATTTCAGAGATTCATTTTCGAATATAATCAAATAATATACGAAGATGTATCTCTGAATCATGTTGTTAAAAATGGATGGATATCAAAAAGACGAAGATTTATATGATTTTAGGTGCGTCCGGAGATGCATCTGCGGACCTATTAAGAACAATTTTAAATTTTTAAGGTGTGAAACACACCCTTAAGGATAGAAAGAACATTCCTAAAAAATAATTGGTGATATATATATATATATATATATATATATATATATATATATATATATATATATATATATATATATATATATATATATATATATATATATATATATATATATATATATATATATATATATATATATATATATATATATATATATATATATATATATATATATATATATATATATATATATATATATATATATATATATATATATATATATATATAATATATATATATATATATATATATATATATATATATATATATATATATATATATATATATATATATATATATATATATATATATTATATATATATATATATATATATATATATATATATATATATATATATATATATATATATATATATATATATATATATATATATATATATATTATTTTTAAAAAGTACACTTAACACTTTTTTGAGTAAATTGCAGATATTATTTGTATCATCATTTTTATATGGGGTTGTATATAGGGTGTAATGCGAACTAGGGGTGTTCGCGGTGCGGTTTGGGCGGTTTTGAAGCAAAATATCATCCGAACCGCAAGAGAAAAAAACATGCGGTTCGGTTTGGTTCGGTTGGCTTTTAAAAATAAATCCGAACCAAACCAAACCAAACTAATGCGGTTTGGATTGGTTCGGTTGTTTCGGTTTTTTACAAAAATAATTATTATGTCATACATACAAATATATAGGAAAATATAATTTTATATTTAATTGTTCATACATTACCATAAAAAATTTATAATTGTCAAAATAAATTTATAATTTGATACATAAAATTGCGTATTATAATTTTATCTAAATCTAAATAATGATATCAACAAGATTGCATTCTTAAATAAATATTATACAAAGAATATGATAAAATATATTTTGTGAAAATAGTATTTATAAATGAATAATATTTTATTTTTTATGATTTGTAAATTAAAATGAATATAATACAAAGTATGATAAAATATACACATAATACATGTTGATTTCTCTAAAGAATTATAGAAATATATATTGTTTAGTAAGATTTTATAACATAATGCGGTTTTGTTTGGTTTGGTTCGGTTTGTAAAATATAAACCACAAACCGAACCGAACCATGCGGTTCCACGAGAAAATGACCCAAACACATCCGAACCAAATGTGGTTTTTTGCAGTTTCGATTTGGTTCGGTTTGATTTTGCAGTTTTCTATTGGGCCGGTTTGGTTTTGAACACCCCTAATGCGAACAACTTCACGGAGTTTAAAATTTATTATGCCATGATTAAAAAGGTATTCATAATACATTTTTCTTAAGAAAATTATAGTCGTAATTAAATAGAGTCATTTTTATTATACTATGGTTAAGTTAAATTTAACTTACACAGAACTTCTATAAATTTTTATCCAATCTCAAGTTTGAAAAGAATATACCAACAAAAATAATGGTAGAAGCGTGACAAACAAAAATAATTTAGACTGATATAACAAAATTGAATGCAAATATGTTTTTGTTATAAATTAGTGTAGCCTCATTATGTATCAGGTCTTATGTATTGGGTTTGTCATGTGGGTTGAAATTCTCTCTTTTCTTAAAGGGATTACTTTGTACATCCTATAGGTTATTAGTTCACCACAGTTAAAAGTTAAAAATATTCCTACATTCTGAAGATACGCTTTCGAACGCACTCATATTATACACGTTCAACGCTTTCGCGAGGCAACCACTTAGTGTTTCTCAAAAACGTGTTTGGAGATGCATCTCTATATCTATATTAGGGTGAATTCAGATGTACATGTATGTAATTATCAAGATTTGAAACACCAGTAAAAGATGTAGAAATTGAAAGAAAAGCATAAATTACTGTAAAAATGTGTAACATTACATAGATAATCGTTAACATAAATCTAACATTATATTTCATTGGGACGTTACAACATCATTAGAATATCATTAATCGATCTTCCACTTATCACATCCACTTCATACGGACCTTTTGTTTCTTAATGATGAAATGTACTCCACATAATCCTTAAATCTTCATATGTGTTCAGCTCAAACTTGTCAATCGAGGATGAACGGTACTCGAGTTTCACAACTTTTCAATTGTTTGAGTATTGCAGTCAAAAAGCGAGTGTCACAAAAACTAAAAAAACATGTGTCACCACCTAAATCTATTTATTTGGATGATTTTGCCTTTGACTTTTGTCGATTTGATTCTCATTCAATCTCTCTCAATTTGGTGAACTCTTTCATTCTTTCCAAAAAATTATCAAACACAAGTTTAATTGTAAATTGTTCACGAACATCTACCTCAACAATAATCGATTTAACATCCACCTCAACATCAACTAACATCATATCTTCGAAATCACCTGGTTTAACATCATCCTCTGTTTTATGTGATTTACCATCTATATACATAGTAACTTTAGGGAAAGTTTCAGGGCACACCATATCTACAACAAAACATAATAGAAAAATATATTTAATATTGAAATTCAGATTATAAAATAATCTAAATATGCATACTTGATAACAAGAAACCTACTCCGGAAATGCATCTCTGGACGTAACATTCATTTTTACACAGCAAAAATCATATTAAGGCAAACCATGAGGAAGAAAATACATGTGCATTATCTTAAATTCCAAGTCTTTTACCTTCTTTTGATTTGATAAAACACAATATTATTGTTTTGGAGTGTAAAAAATGAGTGAGAATGGAAGTTTTTTAGGAGTTTCGAGAGAAAATTGGTATTTGATCATGAGGAAGAAGAACATGTAAGTTGGTGATTTATTTAATTTTCCATTTTGATATTTTTGGATGTTGTGAATTGAATGCCTTTAAAAATAAGGTATAAATTTGTTTCTTTATGATCTAGAAACAATTAGGGTAGAAAAGATGGAAAAACAAGAAGAACAACAAGGATTGGTTATAACTGTTATTCTTTACTTTCTCTTAAATCAAGATTACAAGTACACAAGAATAACAAATAACCCTCTCACCCTAAACTAGGATTTCCAGCACGCAATGATGAGAAACTAGTATGTTATTTATAATAAACCTAACATACTAAACTAATGGGCTTTTTTACAAATACGTATTACAAGCTAACTTATGGTACAAGCTAACTTAAACAATTGGACAAAACAAATAAGCCTAATTCAAAATACTAACAATCCTAGAATTTCGACACCCACATACTAAAACACAATTCGACTACAGTATGTAGGTCTTTGACACCAGCTTGTGAACATACTTCGATGGCATGCATAAATCCTGTCGAACCAGAAGCTACTCTTCGACCCGATAGATTTCGATTCAATATCTCACAAATCTCCACCTTGAAACAAAATCTAATATCAAAGAACAAACTAGCTTTCTTCATGTATCTTTATCAACTGCATAAAGTGGAAAAATTTGCAACTGGACAATGTCTTGGTGATCATATCAGCAGCATTATAATCTGTCAAAACCTTCAGCACTTGGACTTCTCCACGCTCGATTACCCCTCTGACGAAATGTAACCTCACATCAATGTTCTTGGTTCGCTCATGATAGGTTGAATTCTTCGACAAGTAAGTTGCACTTTGACTATCACATTTATCAGTAATAACTTGACCTTGAAGTATCATTTCCTTCGCAAAACCTTCAAGCCATAATGCTTCTTTCACAACTTTAGTGAGGGTAATATATTCTGCTTCGGTGGTTGATAAGGCAAGAACTTTCTGAAGTGTTACTTTCCAACTAATTGATGTACCAAACATAGTGAAAACATATCCAGAAATAGATTTTTTAGAATCCATACAACCTGCATAATCAGAGTCGACATATCCTTTGATTACTGATTTGCTATCTTCACCCAAGGCTCCACCATAAATTAAGACTTTGTTCAAAGACCCATTTATGTACCTTAGAATCCACTTCAATGCTTTCTAGTGAGCCTTTCCAAGATTCGCCATGTACCTGCTTACAAGACTTAATGCACGTGTTATGTCGGGTCAAGTACAAACCATAACATACATCAAAGAATCCACTATGTTAGCATATGGGATGCTATTCATATAAGTTCTTTCGAGCTCAGTATTGGGACACTGATCTATACTCATCTTGAATTGAGGGTTTGTTGGAGTGACAATAGGCTTTGAATTCGACATACCAAACTTATCAAGAATCTTTTGTAGGTATGCCTCTTGAGATAAGCATAATTTTGACTTGCTTTCTATCTCTTCGAATATCAATCCCAAGAATCCTAGATGCATCTCCCAGATCCTTCATTTCGAACTCCTTATTGAGTTTAGTCTTCACCCTCATTACATCTTCGACATTGTTGCTTGCTATGAGAATATCATCAACATAAAGTAAAAAAATAACAAATGAATTGCCAAGTCTAAATCTGAAGTAAACACACTAGTCGAACTGGCTTCTAATGAAACTTATATGTACAATAAACTTGTTGAATCTCCCATTCCATTTTCGAGGAGATTGTTTCAGTCCATATAATGAATTTTTCAACTTGCACATATAATCTTATTTTCCCTTTTTGACATACCCTTCAGGTTGCCTCGTCAGGATTGTTTCATCTAGATCACCATACAAGAACACAGTCTTCACATCCATTTGTTCCAGTTCAAGGTCGAACTTTGTCACCATGGAAAGCAACATTCGAATGGACTTGTGCTTCACAATAGTAGAAAACACATCATTAAAGTAGACACCTTATTTATGAGTGAAACCGCTTGCAACCAATCTTGCCTTGTATCTTTTTGATTCCACTCCTTCGATTCCTTCCTTAACTTTGAAAATCCATTTACATCTGACTAACCTGGCTCCAACAGGTTTCTTAATCAGTTCCCAAGTGTTGTTTTCATGAAGAGATTTCATCTCATCATACATGGCCTTCAACCATTCAGTCATATTTCGACTCCTCGTAACTTCCTTATGGTCTCTGGGTTCTTCGTCTAGAACCTCACTTGTAGAGATTAAGGCATAAGCTATAAGATATGCATACCCAAGTCTCTGAGGTGTCTTAATGACTCTTATCATCCTATCTTTCGCCAATAGGTAATCATCGATAGCTTCCTCAAATTCCTCAGAATCTTCTACTTCTTCTTCGACTTCATCTAGTATATATAGTTCAGTATCAACATGCTCCACCTCAACAGGAATCTCTACCTGTTCTAGCTCTTCGTTAGATATTTCTGCACTTCGATCAACATCATCAGTTTTCTTGAAAGCCATTCCAGCTTCATTGAAAACTATATCTCTACTGATGATACACCTCTTGTGACCAGGCTCTAGGCACCATAGCCTATAAGCTTTGACTCCTTCAGATATCCCATGAACATGTATTTAAGAGCTCTAGGTTTGACATTGTCTTTCCTAATGTGAGCATAGGCTATGCAGCCAAATACTCTCAGTTTGTTGAGATCTGGTAGATGTCCCGACCAAACTTCTTCAGGTGTCTTCATATAAAATGTAGTCGAAGAGCATCTGTTTATCCGATATGTTACTGTCGAAACAGCCTCAGCCTAAAACACCTTATTTAACCTAACACTAGTCAACATTCATCTAACTCTCTCCAAAATTGTTTGATTAAATCTTTCAGACAAACCATTTTGTTATGGAGTACCTGCAGTAGTTTTGCGCCTTGCAATACCAGAGACAACACAAAAACTGTTGAAAGCCTCATTGTAAAATTCAAGGCCATTGTCGGTTCTCAACCTCTTGACCTTTCTACCAATTTGATTTTTGACTAGAGTCTTCCAACTTTTAAAATTCTTAAAAGTTCCATCCTTAGTCTTCTAGATGAGTACCCATAACTTTCTGAAATAATCATCTATTATGGATAAAAAATAGCTTGCTCCTGAATGTGATGGACACCTTGCAGGCCCCCAAATATCAGCGTGGATGTAATCAAGGGATCCATGTGTTCTTTGTTTGTCTTTGTTGAACTTCACTCTACAAGATTTTCCAAGTACACATGGTTCACAAAATTTCAACTTTTCGACTTTGTCTCCACCAATCAAATTTTGTTTCCCTAATTCGACCAGACCCCTTTCACTGACATGGCCCAATCTCATGTGCCAAATTTTTCGAACCACTTACAACTTCAACCTCAAGGGTATACAAACCTTGTTTCTTCACGCCCCTTAAGACTTCCTTCGAACCCCTGATTACTCTTAGAATACTTTTCTCTCCTTGTTGAATTCACCAAGATGAATAAAGTTTCTCTTCAAATCAGATACGTACCTGACTTCAGTCAATAACTTTATTGACTCATCATTGAAACTACGCGGCCGGAACCTGTCATCTGGATATTAATGAAACATCAATGAAGTCGCCACCGAACGTCTTTTATCCCACCGAAAGGGAAAGGTAAACATCGAGAAAACCTGGAAAGGGAGAAGTCACGGTTTTTCGACCGAGAGATCAGGTAAGGGAGTCTGTTACGCGAGGGGAAGGTGTTAGCACTCCACACGCCTGTAGTACTCTATGGTATCCACTCTTGTTGTCTAGTCTAAATGGGTGTGGTCAAATCCTATGTCTATGGCTTAAAACTGAAAAGGGAATGCATGCGAAAAGAAAGAAAACAATGTAGGGAAAATAAAAGTTATGCTCGGTTAGGCCCTACCCCAATGCCTACGTATCCCTTTTAAGGAATCAGAGCAGTCGTAGTTCAGCTTACGTGTTTTGGTTGGTTTGTGTTTTTTAGTTAGGACAAACAAAGATAGTCAAGATGGAAAAATATCAAATGAAACAACAAACAAATGAGGAGATCAAACATCGATTAAGTAATAACAAAGTATCATACCGAGGATGATGAAACATCAAATGAAAAAACGGATGACAAAACATCACACCTATCAATGATATTGAGAATCAAAGCAGGATAACATACATGTGCGATGGCGAAACATCAACTTCAAACAAATGTGTGATGGCGAAACATCGACTAAGAGATAACATGGCAAAGATGGAGAAACATCAAATAAACAGGTGACTAAACATCACACCTAACAATGATATTGAGAATCAAGGCAGGATAACATACATGTGCGATGGCGAAACATCGATTTCAAGATAACAAGGTAGCATGGCATGGTAAGGATGGCAAAACATCACACCTAACAATGATATTGATAATCAAGGTAGGATAACAAACAAATGCAATGGCGAAACATCGGCTTCAAACAAATGTGCGATGGCGAAACATCGTCTAAAAGATGACAAGGAAATCATGGTAGAGATGGCAAACATCAACAAACAGATAGTAAAGTATTACACCTAACAATGATATTGAGAATCAGAGTAGGATATCAAACAGATGCGATGGCGAAACATCGGCTTCAAACAAATGTGCGATGACGAAACATCGGCTAAAGGATAACAAGAAATCATGGCAAAGATGGTGAAACATCAATAAAATATATGACAAAACATCACACCTAACAATGATATTGAGAATCAAGGTAGGATAACAAACATGTGTGATGGCGAGACATCGGCTTCAAGATAACAAGATATCATGGCAAAGAAGACAAAACATCAATAAGACGGATGGCAGAACATCACACCTAACAATGATATTGAGAATCAAAGTAGGATAACAAAATATGTGTGATGGTGAAACATCGGCTTCAAGATAACACAGATAAAGTAAGATTGGTTTGTATCTTTTACTTTGAAGAAGAATTTGGGTTCATTAGAAATGTCTTATGATTTGCCAAGAAACAAGTTTTTGTTTTAAGATGCAAAATGCAAAGAGAGAAAAACAACTAAGGGGAACTAGCCTAGCACTATCCCTAGTGTTATCATACAATGGTTGACCCTAAGGTTGAGGATAAAGGAAAATCCTATCCTATGTTAGCATACATGAATCCCTACCTTAATTAGCATGTCAAAGAAAGCTTAACAAAACTATCCTATAGGGAACATGCAATGAGAGCGAAGTCGTGATCTCAATATCTAAATTGAGTGACTCATCGATCAACAATTAAAGAAGAAAATCAATAAACATCCTATAGGGAACATGCAATGAGAGTGAAGTCGTGATCTCAATTTCTAAATTGAGTGACTCATCGATTAACAAGAAATAGAGGAAGGCGATAAAGTCCTATAAGGAGCATGCACTGAGAGCAAAGTCGTGATCTCAATTTCTAAATTGAGTGACTCATCAATCAATCAACAAAGAAACAAACACAAGCATAACACATATAGAAAATGAAGTGCGAAATGTCTGCTACAGGTCTTTAAACAGCGACTTCGAGCGCACGCTCTTTATTTCCTGCTTCCTACTTCTCATGATCTCTAAAAAGCGATAAGTGTAATATTACAACAAATGGCCTGAAAGCATACTAAACGGATAATAAAAATCCACAAAAAACCAAATCAATGCATGGCGAAATCTCGGAGGGCGCCGCAAACTAGCATCAACAAAAAATAGCGCCAGAAGCGCGAACAACATATACAAGCAAAGCGTATCCCTCACCAAAGTGAATGGTATCCAAATTGCTTCTCAAAGCATGCACATCTCACAAAATTTGTTAGTAGATAACAACAAAATCAAATGTGATAATGACAATTAGCAATATGCACAAAAATGAAGTATGAATATGTACAAGTCAAAGCAAACAAGTAAAGGGAGCCTAACATAGCATTCCGGACAGCAACCTCTTACTCATGAAAATAGGTGCAAAAATCGGTTTAGAAACATCCAAAATTGCTACCGATATCGAAGAAATGCTCAAATAAGTATAACAATGCATTATTCACAAACTAAAACTCAATGCACATGCGAAATACAAGTCCCGGACAGCATTACGCACATTTTGAAATTCATCATAAATTGATTTGGAAATCAAAGTTTTAGTGTATTAATCTTGAATATTAGCATGAGATGGTTATATGGAATTTGCACATAAGCATGTAACCTCAAGATTGATCTAAAAATCAAGAATTTAAGTCTAAAAACCACATGAATTTAATGTATCAGAATTTAATCAACAAATTGCAAATTAACTCCAATTCATGAGTTTATGTATTTATGTCAAAAGTGTGATGAATAGGAATCAACTTACAATTTTTCAAATGCAAAAGTTGTGAATCAAAATGTATTCCGATACGCTA
Organism: Vicia faba; assembly: GCA_948472305.1. Taxonomy (NCBI): domain Eukaryota; kingdom Viridiplantae; phylum Streptophyta; class Magnoliopsida; order Fabales; family Fabaceae; genus Vicia; species Vicia faba. Next base: position 1,374,666,418 of record OX451741.1, read on the forward strand.
AATTCACAAAGTTTTCAAGCAATTAGTTTAAATCAAATGATATTACTTGACATCAAAGTATGAGTTAACACACAAAAAAGTATCACAATTCAACAATGAAACACAAGATAATGTGCAAAAAAATTGAATCAAAAAGTTATAAAATTAATCGAAAAGCATCCAAAATCCACCGCAAAAATTGAGGCGACATAGAAACATGCTAACGGTTCTAAAAATCAACTTGGTTCGGCCAAATTCCGTTCCGGAATGTGATTTTCGTAACTGCTACAGTAGCAGAAAAACGGAACAAAATTTGTCAGAATCAAAAGTTAGAGCAAAAATACTCGCGTGAGAGATTCTGGATGGCTTAAGAAAATCGGCTTTCATTAAAAAAAGTCGGAAAAACTCAATACGGATCAAAAGTTAGAGCAAAAACACCAATCATGTCAAACTTTGCCATTTACCAAGTATTGAAATATTTTCTATCAAACTCAATAAAACTTACTTCAAAAATGTTTAGCAATGACATTTGAGTCCATTAGAAATTACCTCAATTTATTGAGATGGCAAGCAACAAGTAATCAACCAAAAATTGATAAAAGTTTAGTTTATGTCAAGAATTAGTAACTTGAGATCATATGCAAAAATGTATTTCAAATGCACAAAAATATCAATGATCATCAACCAAAAATAATTGGAAACATGTAGTAAAACTTGAAAATCAAAGATTAGGCATAAGCTACACTAATTGTTAGTTTATGTTACAACACCTAAATCAAAGATAGTGTTAGAATCTATCTAACCAAAACTATTAACAAATGCTACATCAAGAATTAGAAACTAATGTTAATCTAATCAAAAGTTCAAAATCTCAAATTAATGTTAGTGCTAACTAGTTTTCTATAGCTAATTCAACTTAAATACTAGTCTAACTATACCTAGTGCTAAAAATCAACACAACAACACTATGTCAATTTCAAGTTACAATCAAAATCAATTTCTCAAGTTCAATTAATCACTTATTTCAATAAGCAATTCAATAAAATGGTATTAAATTCTCAATTCAAATCAATTCTCAACAATTAAGTCTCAATTATACAATTAAAACCTCAATCAACACAAAACCAAGAAAAAGCACTTATTCCAAAAAAATCACTTATTTCAAAAAGCGCTTTGTGATCGGTGGGAATGAGAACTGACTGTTTTGGAATGCTGGTTCGCGTTTGCGTTTGTTTTTGCAAAATGTCGCGGTAAGCAAGAGTCGCCACCGTCTTTTATTTTATCCAACAAGGAAATGACAAAAGCACAGAAAAATTCCTTTTCGATATGTTTCTCGAGTTCGGGAGGTAGATTATAGAAAGGGAAGGTATTAGCACCCTTTCTATCCGTGGTTATCCACGGGCTCTTAGGTACTTGCTCACTATGTTTTCAAAAATTTACTTTTCCTTGTGATTGTGGGTTTGAAAAGAGTTTTTTGTTTGAAAGAGAGTGTAAGTGTGAAAAGTTTTGTTTTGTTTTAAAAGGAGCAAGTACTTAAGAACCTCTACCTACTCAAAAAGGAATTAAACTGTGCAAATATCCTTTAGACAATGCTATTCCACTATTGAGGAGTAGGTAGCATCATCGTTGGAGTTTTCGGGTCAATTCGATTAAGGGGCGTGTGGTCACTAAAGCAATTTTAGGACGCCTTAGCCGTAACCCTAATGTCTTAGATCATTTTATCCGAGGCAACCGTTTCGAGGCAACTTATGATCTTTGGACAAGAGGGCGACCTCTAAAATATCTTATACTCAATGACCACGTTCGAGGCAACCGAGTGAGGTGTACCCTAAGAGTGGCATGTGCGAGTGTGTTAATTTTCAGTTTAATTATATTTACATGTCATGGTGAGCTACTGTTGATTTTAAGTCAAGATAGATCTTGTCATGCAATCCTAGTTAGCATACATCTAAACAGTTAATATATGTACAGGAATTTAAAGTGCGGGAATTGTAAATCCTACGTTATTACAAGGCTTCGGAGAGGGGGATTATTTACATGTCCAAAATTGGGGGAATAAAGCAGTAAAGTGTAAAAGTCTTAGTTAAGCTATTACAAACCAGTAGGCAGTTACAATAAAATAAACGCGTGCGAATCTGAAAATAACCTCTAAAAATCCTAAGAATAAAATCTTTTTGTTGTTTTATTTTATTTTTGGGAAAAATGATCTAAATCTTCTTAATTTTAGTTTTTAGAAAATATTAAGATAATTAAATGATTAATTGACAAAGTTAATTTAATAGAAAAAAACTAGCCTAATGTTTTTGTGGTTTTTCTTTTAATTGATTTTATGTTGATTAAAAAAAGAAATAAAATAGTCAAAACAAAGATGAAATCGAAGGAAACAGGCAGTAAATCAAAAAAAGGTATAATTCTGGAGGCCTGGATCGAAAGAGGTGTGGGTTGTCTTTCGATCCAGTGAAGAGGCTTGATCGAAGGTGCCTGAGGGGCTGCACTTTGGGGGTGTTCGATCTGGATATGTCATCCTTCGATCTGGGAACCCTGGATCCAGTTCGAAGCTAAGCTGCTAAGCTTCGAAGCTCTGAACAAGATTCTGAGAAGATATTTCCTGCAAAACTAGACAAACGTTAAAGATCCAGGGGGGATTTTACCCCCCTGATTCGAATCTCCTTCCAATTCGAATCCTTCCTCAATTTGAATCTGCTGAATCTGGGTCTGGGTTTGTTTTATCCTGAGATTCGAAGGAGAAACTTAGATCGTGCCCAAGCAATGGCACGATCTCATCTTTGCGTTGTAGCTTACATGCAACATAATCAGTAATAACAAGAATGTATATGCAATGTGTATTTAAATGTCATGAAGGTTCAATTTTGGTTTTGCAAACCCTTACCAATTAAAGATGTATGATCTGTGGCTCTGGGTGTGGAGATGTTTGCTGAATGGCTGCTTTGGCTTGGATTACTTATGAAAATATTGATAACCTTTGGTGGGTTTGTGGGCAGCATCTCCAAATCCTCCTTTTCTTTCTTTTTCTCCTTTTTCGTTCCCCCTCTGCACTGTATATTGGCCCTTGTATTTATAGGAGTATGATGGTCTAGTAACGGCAAGAGACAACCAATTAAACAGGCTTTTAAAGCCATGAGACAAGAATCAGACATATTAAAAGATTTCCTTTTTTGAAATATTCATGTCTCTTTGGAATCTTGAATGAACCTGGACACCTTTGATTTTTGAATGCCTCCAGGCCATGCTCTTCGATTGGTCTTGAGTTGCCTGTTTCGAATGGATTTCTTATGTACCCTTCGAATGGGCCTTCTTTGCCAGCTTCAAAATCCAATTTGAATCTATTTAGAACATTCCCTATTAAACAACTTCGACCAGCCCTTGGCCTTGTGATGAGTCTAAGTTCTGATTCGAAGTGTTCAGAACTTCCTTCATCAGAGCATCTTAGATTAAGAGAAACTCTGCACTGAAATGCCATTCGAAGGTCATTTCATTCTGATGTTCTTATTAAGGGAAACTCTGAAGTTCAAGTCAAAGGACACTCTGAAGTTCCAGTCCAAGGACCTTTTGAAATGCCAATTTAAGGGTATTTGTCCATATACCAATCAAAGGGTACTTGTTAAAATTCCAATCGAAAGGCTTTGTTAACAGGCCAATCGAAAGGTGATGTTCATGCTAATCGAAGGACATGGTTAACATGCCTGTCGAAGCTGCCTTGACACAATGCTAAATTGAAGGATCCCTTGGCATGCCAATTGAAAGGCTTGGCCCAGGGTGCCAAACGAAAAAGTCTTTCAGAATTCCAATCGAAGGCCTTGACACAATGCCAATCGAAGTGTTTGTCCATAATGCCAATCGAAGGGAATTATCCATGCCAATCGAAAGGCTCCTTCAGAATACCAATCGAAGGGTCTTTCAGAATGCCAATCGAAAGGTACTTAAAGCACCACTCAAAAATTTTCTTTTTCCTTAGGCAAGGGTTTCTGGTCAACCATGCAGGGGGAAGACTTTGGAAAACATGAGAGGGCAAATTTTGGGGTACAACACGCTTAATTCAAGAAAACTCACCGATAGAAGTGAATAGGAGGCTTAGGTATAGAGATCGCAACGAACGAATCAACAATCGGAGAATAATTGCACTTGATCTTGACCTTTGGATCTTGATGAATTTGTTGTTATGTTCTTGATGAAAAAGGTGTAGAACCTTGATTTGATCTTTGAGAGAATTGAGAGAAAAAATTTACTTGTTTTTTGGAGATTGGTCCATTATGAGAGAAATTGGAGTAAAAAGAATATATATTATGGGCTTATGTGAGTGAATTTTGTTAATGGGTCTCAAATATTCATAAATATTAATACATAATTTTAATTCACTTGAGTGCAACACATTTCGGGCAAATTCGCGGAAATCTCGGTACAAGTTTCGAAGTTGAAATGTGAAACTAAAATGTAGCCAACATCGAGAACAACATCGTGTCCGAAGATGAGCTTGATCGGATAAAAAGTAATTTAGTTATGATTTTTTGAAGTTTCATCTCAGATAAAAAATTTTCTCGGTTCAGAATTTTAAAACGCATTGTGCGCGCTTCTGACCAAAAATGAAGGCCTTCGGGATACCGCTCGAATTGGAAAGCTGAAAGAAATATTTAACCAACTCAATTTGTGAACCAATGCCACTCGAACCGGCTCGATATGATAAGAATCGACTGAGTTATGATTTTATGAAGATGAAGCCGGTGAACATTTGTCACAATTTTCTCGTGCGAATATATTTGATAAATTCATATATTCGAAGACTCTCTGGGTAGAACTGGCTTCTGGCCGTGAGATATGAAATATAGATGACATCAAGACGGAATTTTAGTCACCAGAACGGGTTCAAAACGATAAACGATCTTTGAGTTATGAATTTTTTAGTGTGCGAAAACTACACTTTCAACATCTTTTTCTTTGTATTTTTCACGATATAACTTCCAAAAGAACCGCGTATCCGGAGACTTTCCTTTGAGAATTAGCTTTTGGTCCGAACACAAAAGTTGAAGAGAACATCGAGACGGTTTCAGAACCTCATGAATCAACCCAAAAATACCATTCCAAGCTGGAGATGGGATTTTTCAAACTTTGATCAGTAAAAACACTGTTTCTAATTCACACTGTTTTAAATTCACCGAAAACACCCGAATCTTCCACAACTCAAACATGCATTGAAAAATTATGAGGGCTTTGTTGTGTTGATCAAATACCTTGATTACATGAATATGGAACCAATGAGATGCATGCATGTATATATGCAAACAAAGTATAAGCCAATCAATATTAAAACAAAGAGGGTAAATTTTGGGGTGCAACAGTCATGGACCTTGAATATCACAGATCCAACACCTGCAATCTTGCAAGATTTGTTGTTTCCTAACAATATAGATGTACCATCTTGATCACATAATTCCTCATACAAGTATTTGTTTGAAGTCATGTGCCAAGTGCCCCTAGAATCCATAATCCACTCCTTCGATGGGTTGTTGCTCGAAACCACAAGAACATCAGATGAGTCAAAATTATCTTGAACAATATTTGTGTTACCATTATCCTTACCTCTATGATCTTTCAGGCGTTCAGGGCACACCTTTCTTGTGTGACCCTCCTTCTTACAATGATAGCGTTGAATATCAGATGCTTCGCCAGTGTAAAACTTCTGCTGACTTTACCTTTTTTCTTGTCGAACTTACTATCCTTTCACAAGAATTTTCCTTTAACGGCCAAACTTTCACCAATCGTCAAAGGTTTATGCTCCTTTCTTTCGTTCAAGTCCTTCGAATATAAGGTTGATTGAACTTCTTCAAAGATCATGGACTCCCTTCCATACAAGAGAGTTTCTAGAGTTATTTTGAAAATTCATCATCGAATTAATTTTTAGCATAGACACAATGTGAGACTTGAAATTCATTTTTTAATGTAATCACTCTAATCCCATAAAACAGATAAAATATTTCCCCTTTTTTAAAGTAATGGAGATGTCGATTCCTATAATTTTGAACTAGTAAGGACCTGTGTGAACGCACGGGTCGTGCAAAGTCGATATAAATATTAAATAAATATTATATAGTTATTGTTAAAAATGTATATAAAAGATATATAAATTAAATAGTCTCAGTCAGACGAAAATGTATATTTTAGTTGAAAAATAAAAGAAATCATTAAGTAGTCATCTACCCATTATTCGTATAGGTCACAGAATAGTTATAAATAGTAAATAAATAAAATATAGTGATAGTTAATATATATATATATATATATATATATATATATATATATATATATATATATATATATATATATATATATATATATATATATATATAATTTAAAAAGAATAACAAAATTGTGTATTCATAAAAAATTTATGTATTCACTAATCATAATTGTCTCATACTTTTTTTATAAAAACATATCATTTCTTGGTATAAATATTAACTTTTTATCATTAAAAAACCTAATGTTTTTTCAAGTCAATTATTATTTTTTCTTTAAAAATATTATTATTTATATAAAATTAAATTTAAAAATTAAATATTTGATTTTATTATTTTATTCTTTTCAATTCTTATTTAAAAAATATATATTTATCTCATTTTAATTTTCATACATACGCACTTGATATTGCTCAACTAACCTCCATGTTTCTAAATATCTAAAGAATATACAATATTAATAATAATAATAATAATAATAATAATAATAATAATAATTATTATTATTATTATTATTATTATTATTATTATTATTATTATTATTATTATTATTAAATTATAATAAATTAGTATTTAATTGATTTTGATAATTTCTTGTTACATAAAAATTTATTTAAGCTACAATCACGTTTTTAAATATTTATTTTTAATTAATTTACAATAAATACTAATTATTAATTTTTAATGACTTTACATATATAAAAAAAATCTAATACCCACATTTTCAATTAACATATTTTTTTAATTAATTCCGTTACCAAAAATTATACGAATATATTTGATATAATTTGGTAATTATTATTAAACAAAATATATGGTGGAACAACATGTTTGACCCGTCGGATATTTCTATAATTTTTATAATTACTTATAATTTTTTCTATTAACAAATATTATAAAATAAAATATATTATACACCAACAAAACATATTGGTATAATAACAAATTAAAAAGTTGATAAATAATTTGATTAGATTTAATAAATTGAATAATATTATGTTTGTGAAATTGTATAGTAATTTAGAAATTATATGTTATAGTAATTCAAAAGTCATTAAATATATAACTTTTAATATCTATTTAACTTAAATAAATATTGTTAAAAATAGTAATTTAAAATTTAATTGGTGGAAAAAATTTTCAATCCCTCCAAAAAAAAAAAGTAATTTAAACGCTAAGGTGAGTAAAAGATTTAATCACATTCAGCGTTTGACCATATTTGAAAAAAAAAAAAAACTGTACATATAATATTTTTTATTAGAAGGATTATATCATATCATATATTCTTATATGATTTTCTATAAAGTATATGATATTTTTTTTAAAACCTAAAAAGTATTGAATATTTTTGTATAGAAGAATTCTTGTTAAAATCTAAACTAATAATGAAGGATTCTTCTTATGCTAAGCTGAAACTTTATACTGTCGACTAATAAAATCTTGTACAAATAATAAATCTTCGAATATTTAATAAAATGTGGAGTTGATTTACTTATATCATATAATGATTATTTGTTATCTCTTCGATAATTTTCTTTAATATTAAAAATATAGAAAATGAAATATTTCTATACACGATAACAAATATATTTTCTATTTAACCATCTATTTATTTAAAAGATTTGAAATAATTAAATATAAAAAACATAAAAATTAAATAAATATATTAATTAAAAATAATATTTTTCCTGTTTAGAATAAGAGGGACAATTATATATTTAAAACTAAATTTTAGTAATATTAGGAAATAATAATTGATAGAAATAAAATAATAACTGTTCATTAATAGTTTTAATTAAAAGAGACCAAAATATGGTGTTTAATTTAATGTTATATTTGCATAGAAAAATAATGACTTTTATTTTTGCATAGAATCTATGACAGATAACAATTGTTGAAATCTTTGACAAATAAAAAGTTCTTGAAAAAATAGAATGTGATTTTTTATTGAAATATTTTTTATTTTAATTTATTGAATAATAATAATAATAATAATAATAATAATAATAATAATAATAATAATAATAATAATAATAATAAAAATTGAAAATATACGTATTTAATGTCTTAAAAATTAAAATGGTAAATAATTTTATAAAATATTTTCTTTTTTAAAAAATGTTTAAAGAGTATCCTGAAGACATAGCAACCCCTAATAATAATAATTAGAGGAAATATATATATATATATATATATATATATATATATATATATATATATATATATATATATATATATATATATATATATATATATATATATATATATATATATATATATATATATATATATATATATATATATATATATTTGAATCTAATAAATGATTATTTAATTATAATAATAATTAGAGAGATATATATTAGTTAAACCTAATAAATAGTGATTTATTTATAATAATAATAATAATAATAATAATAATAATAATAATAATAATAATAATAATAATAATAATAATAATTAAAAAGATATATATTAGTTAATAAATAGTGATTTAATTAATAATAATAATAATTAGAGAGGGGATGAATGATTTTATCAATAAAATAAGTAACAAATTTTGACGTTTTAAAAAAAAATATAACACAATTTTCAATTTTTATTATCCAATTTACATGAATAAATTTCATGTAATGGATTGTCGTGGCTATCCGGTAGTTTATCCACTTTATCATATTTATTTATTGATGGTGAAAATAATTTTATTGGCAGCGTCCTTGTCATTCCAAAATTTCTTTTTCTCTAACAAAATCTCATGTATTATAGTATTTTATTATTACGATATATTGGCATGTACACAAAAGATATAAACTTTAACTAACTACTAACAAATTACTAACTAATTTCAACTATAATACACATAGAAAAGCAAAATAAACAATTAAATTGCAAACTGACAGACAATGAAGCTTAGAAAATAGCAACCAAATTCATTATTGAACAAAATCAAATGAAAATTACCTCAGGAAGCTGATGTGAACGTCGAGGCTTAGATGAATTGCAGAGCAATCAATGCAGAGGAAGATCTCATATAAAACTAATATCCACGTAGAGTTCTTCGCATTACAATCAAAACACGTCTGAAACAAAAAAAAATTATCACAATTTCATAAATCAAAAGAACACGTAGATCTGAAACATTGCAAAATTGTAAAAGAACGGACACACATAAAATTAAAAGAACTATATATACCACTTCAAAAGAATTTTTGAATGTTTCCAATGAACATGTATTTGCAGAGGTTTTGTAGATGGGTGGATGAGAGAACGAAAAATTTGATATAGTAGAAAAGAAAAGAATAGTAGTAGATGAAGTGTTGAGGCTCGTAAAGGTTGGGATTGTTTCAAATGGAAAATCAATTTTTTTTTTTCTTCTAAAAGTTGCATGTTTTCAGAGATATATTTTTAATATATGTATTGTAAATGTAGATTCCAATATATGAAACAATTAAATCAATATTTAAAAGATGATTAATGACTAGGTAATGTAATAACATTTAGGTCATTGATAAATCATCTTAAAATTGATTTAGTTTAGTTAATTAAGTAATTTTGGTGGTAATTATTTTTATATATTAAAAGTAGACTAAATCAATAATATAAATACATAAATTTTTGGAAATTATAATATTAATTAAAATATTTATACACAAATATCAAGTAACAAACATGTTCATTTTTCTAAAAAATGAAGAGAATCTCTATATTATACTATTGAAATTTTTTACATAATTAAATTAATCATATATAATAACTTCAATACCATAAAATTGGACTAAAATTGAACTATTAAAGTCTATGTAATATTTTTAATTCTTCAAATATAATTATTAGATAAATTTTTGGTTACAGTACAATTCCATGTCCTTGTTAGAAAAGAACCGATTAATGAATTATATTTTCTTATAACTGGGACCGTTTAGTTGAACAGCTAAATCATGTTTAAGATCGCCTTTTAAACTTGGGACCGTTTGGTTTAACCACTGAATCATGTTTAAGATCGCTTCTGAGAGAAACGGGAAAGACCCACAAGGATAAGGTTATGGTTAGTTTTATGTTTAGAGTCGCTTACATAATTCCAGATTGATTTGATTTAATTAGTAGTTTCTAAAGTTATGTTTGAGAGTTTAAAGAAGAGGAGAAAGTTTTAAAAAAAAAAAATTTAAATATATAAGTTTTTTCTATATTTTTTAAAAAAAAAAGTTTGTTTAAAATGATAAATAATGTTTATTATTAATGTATTTTTACTTTTTAAAAAATTATAACAACAAAAATTGTATTTGAGCAATTTGTATAAGCCCTTCAAAACTCTCTAAAATCTTCTTCTAATATAAATTTTAAGTTCTTCCAAATTAAAGGATTTTTGATGTTATGAGAAGAAAAAAATCCTCCAAAACTCTCCTAACCAATCGTTTCTATTTTTCAAAGTACTCCATCCCTTCCAAGTTGAAAGAGGAAAAAATATCAAAACTAAAACTAGAGTTTTTTTTTGTCAAGTAACAAGTGACTAAAATTCACCATTTTTAGAGGTGTAAAGGTGGACAAGTGAGATGTCGTGGATTCAAAAACACACCCTACACTTGATATCCCAAGACAGCTATCAACTGAATTGACTTACCAGAACAAGACAGAGTTTTTTCTTTAAGAGAACTTGGACTGGGTTTTTTTTAAGAGAACTAAAACCCAATTTTGTGTTTAAATGCATTTCATAATTACCATAAATAGGCAACAAAGTTGTAGGAGCTCGCTTACACACAAGATGAATTAAACACATCAAACTTTATTCACTCAGAATAAAAAAATTGCTTTCAATATTTTCAAGAAAAGTACAACAGGAACTTTGGGGTACATCTAGAAGGTCACAACACAATAGGAATAGGAACAAGAAAAGCAGATGCAGGAAACAAACATCAAGAAAACAGGGATGCTCCCAAATTACATATTCAAAGCTATACAAAGATACCCTATGTTACAGAATGTGCATTCAAATCAATATATCATAATAATACTTGAGTAAAAAATTATCCGTGGTTAATTAAATTCTAAATCCCAAACCAGGCCACCTCTTGGTACTCTCCTTCTTTGTCCTCTTTGAATTTGGATCAATCAGGTTTTCCAAAGATTTTGCTTTTCTGTCTCGTGTCTTACCAGCTTCTTTCAGCAACTCAGCCAAACGCCGCTTCTCATCTTCAAAATCAGGATTTGCTATTCCAAGCTTCTCTTCCCTCAACTTTAAAACATATTCTAAGATTTCAATTGCATCTCCAACCCTGAACCAGGCCATCATACAAAGGGTTTCTTTAACATCAAACAATACATATAGCCTCTTTAGATTGGCTTAATTTAGTTTATCTACCTACTTACATAAGCTCAAGCCTATTTGGGAGAACTGGGTATGTTTGAATTGATGGAATGTGACGAAATGGAGCAAGGGAAGGGCATAAAACGAGGTCATGTTGTTTGGATCAATTAAAATCAGATGGAGCAGAGCGGAATGAAGAATTTGCCTTGCCCCGTTCTAAAATACCCAAACGATGGATCAAATCTTCATTCTGCTGCACTCCATCCTGCTTCATTACATTCAACTCCATTCTATTCCGTCTCATTCCATTCATAACATGTTCATAACCTATTTTCATAAACTCTCTAGGATAGCTTATACAAAAGCAATTTAACCTAATTTTATCTTTTGTTATATAAACAACTTATGCATAAGAACTTATGTTTATGCTATACATGGTAAGTTAAGTTAGTTATCCAAACATGGTAATAATCTTGCATCAAACGTAAAATTGTTAAAAAGAGAAAGGGAAATTCAATTATATTTATACCTTCCCATTGCATCATAAGTTGCTGCAAGATTGCTATAAACTCCAAGAGTATCTTGATGACAATGTCCACACTCTTGTTCAAGAATTCCTCTAGCTTCCTCAAACAACTCAGCAGCTTCATCAATCTTAAACAATTGCACGCAAGCCAACCCCATTTGGTTCAAAACAACCCCAAAAAATGCAGATTTCCTTTCCCCACTGGTTCTCAATTTCAACACAGCACTCTCAAACACGCTTCTAGCTTCATCATACTTCCCAATCATGTAATACATCACTCCCATCCGCGCTTCTATACCCGCAATCGTGCTCTGCTGTCCAGGTTTATCCTCCAACAATTTCATTGCCTTCTGCAACAGCTTCAACGCCTCCTCCGGATCATCAACAGATTCAAATATAGCCGAAACCTCCGTCAAACCACCAGCAATCTCTTCCGCGGTCGTCCCAGGAACTGGTTTAGAGTATATCCTAAGCGCATTTTCACAATAAGACTTCGACTCACGAAGCTTCCCTGTCCTATGATACAAATCAGCCAACCGAACAAACACAGACGCAACCGACGGATGATTCTCTCCTTTCGCTGATTTAAACACAGTAAGCGCTTTCTGATAAGAAAATATGGCTTCATCAAATCGACACAGCGCCATATAAATATTCCCAATGCTGACATCAATGGAAGCGACTTCAGTATCTTGTCCATTCGCAATCATGGCCATGCTGGCCAAAACAAGATGCTCCAACGCGGGCTCGTAATCTCCCTTCGCCTCACAAATCAACGCCATAAGCCTCCGATCTGCAGCCTCCTCGAGCGAAGCAGGCTCACTATGCGCACGATGGATCTCTAAAGTTTTATTACAAAGCTCCTCCGCTTTATCGAACTGCATCGCCTGAACATTCGCCTCCGCCAAGTACCGACACGTTTCCCCCACGCGCGGATCGGTTTCACCTAGGGTTTGCATCTGAATCTGAAGACCTTGATCATAACAAGAAATCGATTTATCAACTTGACCTAGCATAGAGAAAGTATCACCTAACTGCATATAACCGGAGAAAGCGGCGAGAGCGTGATCGGCGCCTATTTTGATATCGGGAACAAGGATCGCTTGTTCGAGGACGGGTACGGCTTCTTCGAAGCGGCTTAAGCTACAGTAAATCGCGGCTAGGACGTGGAGGCTCATGGCGAAGTCGAGACTGGGGATGTTATCGACGGCGCAGCGTTCGAAGGATTTGGAGGCGCGGATGGCGTAGTCGAGGGCTTTGGAAGGTCCATCGCCGGAGGCGATGGTGTCGCGGGCGAGTTTGAGTAGGAATGGGCCGAGATCTGGGTTATCGAGTGAGGCTTCGGAGAGGAGAGTGGTGGTTGGAGTTTCGGGTGTTTTCTTTTTGGAGCGGGAGGAGGGAGAGGGGGAGGGTGGTTTTTTGGGGAGGGGTGAGGGGGAGGGTGTTTTGGTGGTGGAGTCGGATCTTTGGGGGGTTTCGGGTAAGGTGATTCGGGGCGGAGGTCCGCCGGGGGAAACGAGACCTGGCATGGTGAGTGAGTGTGTGGAGATGGATGGATGAGTGACAAGTTGGAAACGGTTAGAAAAAGAACGGAAATGTGAGGAGGAAGAGGTTTTTGTAGATGAGATGTCTTTTATGTGATTTTGATTATTGTGGTGTCAGAAGGTGGAAGCTGTGATGGAGTTTTCGTTCTTTTACTTGTGTTGTTACTTCTTCTTCAACGTCTCTCAAATCTACCTGTCAGAAGGGCTAGTTTTGTCATTTCACTCTCTCTCTCTCTCATCTTTTATAGCTATGGACTATGGTTTGTGACTTTGTCTACTCGTTGTTGTTGTTTGTGGATTAACTCAAATTATTATTAAGGTTAAATACACCATCTCTTCTTTTTTCTCATTTGAATTTGATAAAATGAATTTACATTAATATTTTAACTAAACTTAAATCAATGTTAATTTGACTTAAATTTTTTGGAAATATTTATACATATTCACTTTTATCTAAGTGAGGTGAAATTGGTGAATCATTAATCAAGTAAGTCACATAATAAAAGTAAGATTAAATTGTTTTGGGTCAATTCTAATATAAAATTCACCAAATGTTTGTTTTTGAAAATTAATAGAAGATTTAAATTTTTAAACAAAATAAAGAATTAAAAATATGTTTAAGTTTAATTATTAATTAATAGTCTATTAAATATATATTCACTTTTATTTAAGTAAGCTTGTGACATGATAAAAAGTAGGATTAAATTATTTTATAAATCTTAAAATAAAATTAATAAAAATTTATCATTGAAAATTAAAAATTAAAATTAAAAAATATTGATTTTTTTTAAATAAAGATTATATATAATCAAAAACAGTTTTACACACAAGCGCGACACAAAGGGTCTAGTAAAAAATAAATTAACAGACACTTAAGACAACATAAGTTGCATTATTCTTTCTCTATATTTAAGGTACATCCACATTCTATTCACTATATTTTCTATAATTCTATGTTCCGTTTATTATCTTTATTCACTTTGTTTAGACAGTATCATTTCTTTGCGTCCACACTGCATAAATGATCTCAACTATCGTTATCTTCGTGATCTGGCTTCTTCAGTTTTTGCTCTTGTAAATTCTTGTAAGCCAAATAAGCTCATGTTCCATCCTTGAATGATATGCTTTACATTCCCATCTAAAAATGTTCTTCCAAACCAGCTTAGTGTACCCGCACTCAAATAAAAGATGCTGAATATTTTCAACACAATCACAGAACTCACATTTTTGGTCTGTCTTGACACCAAATTTCAACAATCTCTCCTTAGTGGTTAATCTTTTGTGGCACGCAAGCCAGAGCATAAACACTTCCCTGGGCCTGGCTTTATTCTTATACATAATCCCTTTCCAATCCACCTTTGGGTGATGTTGTAGGAATTTAACATAGAAAATTTTCATCTGGAAATTCCTAGTTTGCTTAAACAGTTCCCAGTTCTTCATATTGTTCACTTCATTTCTCATTTTCAGAATACTCTTTAGGATCCAAGAGTCATTATCCTTAATTTCCATTTGCATCAGATCAGTATTCTTGGCATAATAAGTATGCACCCAACGAACTCAAAGGCTATCAGCCTTACTACATAAGTTCTAGAGCAACCGAATCAAATAGACTTTGTTCCAGACATGCAGGTTGATAATGTCCAACCCTCCTTGAAGCTTTGGAAGGCACATATTCTCCCAAGCAATTGGAGATTTTCGAGTGATGACATTTTTACTAGACCACACAAAAGACCTGCACATAGCTTCCAACTTCTTAATAACCCCTTTAGGCAAAGGGAGACAACTCAACCAGTAGTTAGAAGAGCCCATGACAACACTCTTCACCAGATGCACCATGCCGCATAGCTGAGTAAATGAGAACTTCAATGCTTCAACTTCTCCCCAATTTTATCAGCAAGGGCCAAACACTGAGTATTAGACAACTTCCTGCTAGTTAGGGGGATGGCCATATATCTGAAAGGGAGATCCCCTTTGCAGAAAACAGTAATCTTCTCTATTTCAATCTCCTTTTTCTTCTCCATTCCAACACAAAACAACTTGCATTTTCCTTGGGTTAACATGCAACCCTGAAGACATAGAGAACTCTTGAAATCTATCCATCATCAACTAACATAGATATTATCACCCCCTTGAAAACATTAAAAGGTCATCTACAAAGCTAAGGTCTGGAATCTTAACTTTTCACACTTATTGTGAAAGTTAAAGTGAGGAATTATGCTTAAACATTCCAATTTTCTATGAAGATACTCCATAACAACCACAAACAACAAGGGGTAAATAGGATTCCCTTGTCTTAAGCCCCTAGCTTCCTTCATATTATCAGTAATTCTCCCATTGATATTAAAATAATATGACAATATAGTAACAACCAGCATCACCCATTTGACGAATCTTCTAGGAAAACCAATCTGAGCAAGGATAGTTTGCAGAGCCCTCCAATCAACAGAATCATAGGTCTTCCTAATATCCATCTGCACCATACATCTAGGCATCCCTCTCTTTTTGTTGTACCCTTTAGTCAGCTTATAGGAAATCAGGACATGGTCATGGATTTTTTGACCAAGCGCAAATGCTGCTTGGTTCTTGCTAATTATAATCCCCAACACCTTACTCATTCTATTAATATTAATTTATAAATATTAATAGTTTTTCATATTAATATATAAATACAAATAAATGTTGTTGTTAAAAATTAAATTATAGATCAACAGTTTGCACTTATTTAACTCAACTATCATCTAACAATTAAGCTATTTCACTCAAAATAAAAATTAAAAATATATTTATATTTAATTATTAATAATAACCTATGTTATGATTAAGATTTGTTTATTTTATTTTTTTTAAAAACTAAACATTATTTATAAATTTTCTTTTGTTTTTTTTAACGAGAGGATGAATATTTGTATTCTCTTCAATTCTATAAGTAAACAACAACAATAAATGTTCAAGAATTTTAAACTTAAAAAAAATATAATTATTGTATTTAATATTATTATTCTAATTTATTGATAAATTAATTAATAGTTGTTGATTTGTTGTCTTGTAATGACTCTCTCCCACAAGTCAGATAAACGATGGTGGTGTTATTTTAAAGATATTGTATTTTTCTTAGCTTTTGCTCATTTTGTTCTTCTTGGGTGTCTTTTTTATGAACTTTCAAATAACTATATGAGTTCAGTTCACCTAGTTGTTGGGATAGTAGAGCGCTATATAAAGTGGTGGTTTTTCCTGACACCTTCTCCGCTTATCTAAGATAAGGTCTTTACTAAGGAGAACCTGTTTAAGAATAAGGTGTTAGTAAATCTGGAGGGTGTTGCCTACCTCTTGTGTGGAGGGTTGTTATAGTCAATTTTTCATTTGATTTTCACGGTGACTTGACAACATCTGTTTGGTATACGATCTTTAGATATTTATGATGATGTTTAGTTCCTCTTAAAGATCTTGGGACTTTTTTTCTTGTATTTAGAAAGTTTTATATTAGGTCTAAGTTGAAGGATGAATTTTCTATAATCTAGCATTCAGTAGTGCGATTGTTATGGAAATTTCAAAATCATGTGATTTTTACATGTTCTTGTTCAAGCTTGAAAGATGTGACAGATAAGTGCATTTTAAAGGCTTAGAAATAGTGTCTTGGTGTTTACGTGTGTTTTTAGTAAACAATCACGAGTTTAGTTCACTTAAGAGATTAACTCGAAAATCTCAAAGACATAATGTGCAAGAAGAGAATAGTGAGAAAAATGTGTTTGTTTTGGGTTTATAACGTTTAAATAATAAACAACTAGAAACAAATAATAAACTTTGAATAAAGATAATAGACAAGGCGCAAAGTAAATGAAGTAAATGACATTTAATGTAAATGCTTTGAATATAAAAGATTTTGCAGAAAGTTTAAAGGGGTGGACGCATACTCGTATACCTCACAAACTATTTCGCTTGATGACCTGGGTACTTTAGTTCTATAGAGAATCAGTGAAAATTTGTGACCCCGACTATAATGCATAAGCCTGCATTATATACTATTACAAAGATAATTGTCGACAATAGTTAAATCCTCAAAAAAATTGACATGTATCTCATTACTTAGCCCTTCATTGTAACACCACAATATTTAATTATTTATTTAATTGAATATTATTTTGAATATTTATATTAATTGAATTTTATCGTCAAGTCGAGATTATTTTATTAAGTTGGAATATTAAATAATCGGATCTAATTTGGTGAAATTAATTTGAGAATTATCAGTATTATTCTAAGAAGCATAATTGGATAAATATGTTGAGTTGAGCAGTAAGTTGATAGTCGGATAAATTAGACAGTTTAGTAGGAGAACTATTATTAGAATATTATTTGCGAGTTAGTATTATTTAAAGTGTGGATCGATCATAGTTGAAGAATATTATTGAAAATAATATTAGATTATATTATGTGACTATTTATTTAATTGGGTTTATATTGTGATAGTAGTAATCGTGGGGTGTGTATGTAGGCCCACTAAGAGAAACACTATTATTTGGACCATTAGAATGATATATATATATATATATATATATATATATATATATATATATATATATATATATATAGAAAATAAGAAAGAGGAAGAGAGTTAGTGTTATCAGGAAAGAGAAGAGAAAGAGGAAAATATGGTTTTTGGAAAAGAAAAGAGCTACGTGAAGTTGAACCAAGAGGCCAAGAGGAGATTCAAATTGGAGACAATATAGTTATCATCAAACCAAACCAGGTAAGGGTGGGGTTTCTTATCCTATAATGGGGTATATGATATTTTGTATGTGGGAATTAGTATGTGTGACTATTACTGTATGTTGATTTGTGTTGTTGTGATAAACATTATTAATAATTGATGTGATTAAAGAATCGTCAAAGAATTGGTGTATTACTGTGTTATATACTTGTCTGCATTGGATTTGGAATAGTAGACAGTAGAAAAAAATCCATTAAAACATTGAGGGTCTATGCCTGGATGCTGCCGAACGGCAGCTTGTTGTTGGTTGGATGTTGCCGAACGGCAGCTGGTTGTTGTATATGAGGGTTGCCGTTCGACAACCTTGGGGTAAAGGAGGATGTGCCGATCGGCACTAGGGAAATGGTGGAAGGGAAGTGTCGTTGGCACTGAGTGTTAGGCAGGGGCACTTGTTTTAGTTCTTTTTCTGTGGCACTATGCTATATAACTGTTAATATGGTATCAGTATAGAGTTTATTAATAGAAAAGCAGTTTGAGAACAAATTAAACTATTCTTATCAGTAACATGTTATAGCAGAAGGAATATTAATAGAAGTGGCATATTTTTGTGGAGTTTTTTTTATGTGATAGAGGATAATAGCAGAAATAATAATAAGTAGTAAATTTAGATGAACAGTAGAATAAAGTAGCAGAGTTAATAATTAGCAGAATTATATTAGCCGTAGTCCTGGAAATTAAAATAGCAGGGATGGTTTTTAGTCGCAGAATTGGAAATGAATAATTTAATAGAAGTAATATATTAATAGTAGTAAGCTAAATAACAGAGGTAGAGTAATTTAGTAGAATAAGTTGATTAGTAGTAGTATAAATAAGTAGTAGTAATAACAATATATTAAGAAATATTGATTAGCTGAATTTGTAGATTCAGGCGGTAAAATTGGTTAACCGAAATTAGTTGAAATTATCGGAATAAGTCGTATATAAATATGGGTATTTTTAGTTAATTTGTTAGAATCATGTAGAATAAAGTTAATTTGCAGGTAAAGTCGAATTAAGTTGAATGGTTCCGATATATGAGATTGTGTTGTTGGTTATTGCTGTGAATAAGTTATTATCGAATAAATTGTGTGGTTGTCACATTACTAATTGTTGATATGATATTGTTGTTGTGACATATTAAGTTGTAGGCTTATGCCAACGTTGTTGAATACATTGTTGTTGTTGAATATGTTGTGATTGATAAGTTGATTAAGTTGTAGACTTATGCAAATGTTGTTGAATACATTGTTGTTGTTGAATGTGTTGTGATTGATAAGTTGATTAAGTTGTAGGCTTATGCCAATGTTGTCGAATATATTGTCGTTGTTGTATGTGATTATTGCATTCATTAAGTTACATACATTTGCATTATTAAGTTGGCCTAGATGGGCACCATGTTGGCCTGAATTGGCAAAATATTAAGTTGAAGGCTTATGCCTTGTTGATGCCTCTATTTATTGGCAGATTTTCTAAGTTGGGAGTTTTGCTCCAATGGTACCACATGCATTTGTATAACATTGAGTCGCATTCTAATTTGTACAATTGAGCTATTGTGTTGATTAATTAATTGATGCATTTTAATGATATCCTGTTGCGATTGTTGTTGTGAAGTGGTGATTTTTGCATGACCTGGTTCTAATATATGATTTATCATGCGCTCACTTATACGATTTGAGAATCTCACCCCTTACTGTTTGAATGTTGCCCTCTGTTGGTAACATACAGGTATTAAAGAATGAAGGTTTGCTTAGTCTTATTAGTTCAAAGTCGGTTGGTCGCTCTGATACGTAACACTCGCGGGGGGGGGGGGGGGGGATGAACAAATAGTTGTTTACTTGTTGAAATTGTTTTAGTTGTTGAATCCTAAGTTTAATTATATGAAATAATATGTTGCCTCTCAAGTTGTTTTAGTTGAATGAAACATATGATGCTACTCGAAGTTGTAATTATGATTCTGCTGTTTTATTAATAAAAGAAGTGGTTTTTAAAAGCTGATGCAAGTTGTTATATGATCCTCCGAAAACTAAAGTGTTATGTATCTGTTTATGTGTTGCAACATGTTGAATTGTGATATCCCAAATGTGTTGGAAATTTTTAAATACTCTGATTTTTCGTTATAACTACCGGGTAGAATTTAGGGTGTTACATTCATGCTCTGACTTGCTTTCACGCGTCTTCAAGGATATAACTGCTGAGAAACCAAGTATCATGTTGATCATTGTATTGATAATTGCTTCAAACTTCTCAACTACCTTAAACAATATCTGATTCAGTTCTATAACATTTTTTGAAACACTCCTTCACTTAACTGATTCTTATACTTAGAAAATATACTAAGTCTTAGATAATTGGTGGTTTCGTCGAATTCAACCGTTCTGTCAAAAATCCTTTTTGAAATTTTGAACATGTTTTGAAAAGAGACTGGTCATAATCTTGTGGGTATGTTCTTGAGATTCTTCCAAATCTTGTTCACCATGCCAATCAAACTACTTTAGTCGATGTGGCTAATCAATCGAAGCCTTTCAGTTGAAACTTCTTGATACTTAGCATTTTTCAACGTGGTTATTAGCATTTTTTGTTGACTTTTCTCTAGCTAGAATTTCTAAGCTAAGACTTGATAAGTCAAGGATAAACTTTTGTGTTTTATATGTATGCCAGTAGAATCCTATTATGTGTATAAGTCTCAGTTTATAGTAGGTTGAGTTGTGTTGATTTACGGTGGAGTGTTCTTGGTAGTTCTCTCGAGAATTCTCTTTCATTGATGATGGTATCTTTCAATTGAGCTCTAGTTTTTTTCTCTTTTTAGTCCAATTGATTGTTATAGTTGATTGAGACTTGACTCTTTTTATTTGTGTTAGACTATTATTTTCTTTTGTTATTTTTCATCTTGAGTCCATTATTCTTTATGGCTATCTCGAAATTTTAATTGTATTTGTGAGAATTTTAACGCCTATTTATTTTACCATTAAAAAATATTATAAAACTTAAATGCAATTAATCTTTATTTTAAAGGTTATTTTTGTTACTTGTATATAAATATAAGACTTGAGGGTGTATTGTATTGCACATATTGCAGATTGGTTTTTCTTTTTTAGTAAATTCAAACATGATTTTCATAAGGAAAAAAAAATTAAGGAGTGGTAGTGAAAGGTATGTGTCACTTCACCCTAAAATGAGAACTTTTATCTAATAGCACTTTAAATGGTGAAGACTGTGACAATACTTTAAAGAGTCACATGAAAACCAAAATATAAATTTAATGATTCAAACAAAATATAGTCACGTGAAGCCAAAATATAAATTAAATGATTAAAACAATATTTAAAAAATTATATTGAAAACAAAATGGATCTTCAATTCAATTTTAAAAATTATATTTAAAATTTAATTTAATAATAAATTTCAATATAAAAATCATTCAAAATTAATTTTAAAAATAAAAGTGATAAATTTTAGTTTTAAGTATAATTAATTTTAGAGAAAAAATTAATTTTATTTTTGATAAAATAAACACTTCAAAATCATTCAAAATCAATTTTATATATTTAGAATTAATTTTAGTTCTTCTAAAAATCAATCTAAACATATTATTGGTGTGTTTGGTTAAAGAAAAGAAAATCAAAATGAAAGAGACAAAAAAAAAATACGACCTATATTCATTAACTAGTTGTATTGGTCACTGAAAAAAATAACTATTGAAATGGTAAAAAAAAAAAATAGTCCGTGAAAAACAGATTTTTTTTGTCAAAATTAAAATAAAGCTTTATAATATATATGTTTGTTTTTTAAAAGCAAAGTTTTAGAAATCTTGAAGCATGTTACAATGGGTTATTATTACACCTCGTTCAAGCATTGCAGAATGAAGCATTATTTTACATAAAAAAAAGTTCATCTTCAAATTTGATAATACATTTGATGATTTAAACACTAACATAAAACTTAATTGATAGCTGCAGATTATAATGAGGTAGATTCTATGAAAAAAAAAAAGTTAATATGTGTTTTAAAGTATTCATTTTATTTTAAAATGACTGTTATTTTCATTTTTAATGTAATAATGATTATTATTTTTTTAATTGTGTCGTTTATTTTTTATTCTTTATACTATTTTCAATATATTAATAAAATTAATTTTGTAAAAGTGTAATGTTTTATGACAATATTATTATATTTCTTGATTTATGTATAAAAATCTTAAATGATAATGGAGAAAATATAATTTAATAAATTATTTATAGAAATATTCTTTTAAAACGCGTAAATTTAATATTTTGAAATTTTAAATATAATTTTATTATATTTATATTTTTTAATTTTATAATATCTTTTAACATATACTCTTATGACACATATTAACATTATCTTTTATTTATTCACTTTTAAAAGAATAAAAGTGAGTTGATTGATCTTAATTTAAAGATCTAGGGATCTCGAAAATTAACATGATTGTTAAAGGGTGAGGGAGTGTAGCATGTGGAACATGTGATTTTTTTTTTAATAACATTATATTTCAATAAGAGTAGTAGGGATGCTGAAATTCGAATATAAAAATAAACAAATAAAATAAATATCAACTTAACATCAAAGATAATCCAATGAATATTTACATCACTCATAAAAATTATACTTTAGTCTCTTCGACTTGATTTGGAGCTACCACTAAGAATACATTTTTAGAAATGTTTGTTTTTTAAAGCAAAGTTTTAGAAATCTTGTAGTATGTTGCTATGGATTATTAAATTATTTTTGTTTTAAAAGTTATGGATTATTACATTATTTTTGTTTTAAAAGTTAAGAGAAAAGGAATACATTAGGTTTTAAAAAGAGGTGAATAGAGCATGTGAGCAAAGAAGAAAGACTCACATCACAATGTGAGAAAAGAAAAAGACCTCATTCATGTTAGAATTAATTTAGATTTAATTAGATATTAATTTATATTTAAGAATATCTTTTAGATTATTTATATATTTGTTAGAAGATATAAATCTTAGATCTTCTTATATCTTTGTAGAAGATATATTTTAGATTTAATTTGTGTGTATAAATAACCTAGTGGAGTAGGTTATTGTAATTCATTGTAAATCCTTATTTTTGAAGCTATCAGTAAATATTTCTTTTGCCTTTTATCTTTCTTGTGCTCCAACAATTGGTATCTAGAGCTCCTGGTTAGAAACTCTGGAATTTGAGAAACATTGTTTTTTCATTGAGTTTCTGCGTAAATTGCACAAGGTAGAAGATGAACGGAAACGACGATATTCATTCCAAGCTTCCAGTGTTTGATGGTAAAAACTGGAATCGTTGGAAGATCCAGATGCGCGTGTTATTTGGTTCTCAAGATGTGTTAGAACTTGTTACTGATGGCTATAATCTGTTAGAAGCAGATGCAACAGAGGACTAAAAGAGAGCACAAAAGGTGCTGAGGAAGAAAGATCAGAAAGCGTTGTTCTACATCCATCAATGTGTGAATGTGAATGTGTTTGAGAAGATTGCTGATTCTGAAACAGCAAAGGCTGCGTGGGACACACCGGTCAGATGTTACGGTGGTGACGCTTCAGTGAAGAAGGTGAAGCTTCAGTCTCTCAAAAAGCAATATGAGAATCTCAACATGAAGGACAACGAGAATGTTTCTGAATACATCTCTAGAGTGATTCTGATCACTAATAAGATGAAAGCTTGTGGAGAAACTCTGCCTGAACAAGTAATTATTGAGAAGATCTTGAGATCTTTAACTTCTCAGTTTGATTACATTGTTGTAGCAATTGAACATTCCAAAGATCTGAGCACCATGAGAGTTGAAGAGCTGTAAAGTAGTCTAGAGGCGCATAAGTTGCGTATGACTGCAAGAACTTCTGAGAGGGAAGTAGAGCAGCAAGCTCTGAAAGTAACTTCTGGTAAGAAGCATCAAAAGCAGACTTGGTCAGAAGCCATGAAGAGAACTAATGGTGGACAAAATTCAGAAGCTTCAAATTCTAATAGGCAGAAGAATGTCCAGAAGGGAAAGGAGAAGTATGACAAGAAGAAAGTTCAGTGTTACTATTGCAAGAACTTTGGTCACTATGCCAGAGATTGCTGGTCCAACAAAGAAAGGAAGCCTGAAGAAGCAAACGTAGCCAGAGGAGATTCAGATGATGAACTTGTGCTACTTATGGCTTATGAATCTGATGAGGAACTAGTGAAATTGTCATTTTTTTTATTCTGAAGGGGAAGAAGAATATGACTCTGAATATTCTGATTTTGAAGGAGTGATTTTGTATGAGTCAGAATCAAAATATGTCTGAGTCGGAATCAGAAGATGACGCTGAAGATTTTGAAGATGAGTCAGAATCAGAGGTTTTTGAAGACGAGTTAGAGTTAGAAGATGACTCTGAAGCTGAAGACAAGTCAGAATCCGAAGGTGATTCTGAGTCTGAAGAAGATTTTTCTTCTGAAGAAGAGTCGGAAGATGATGACTCTGGAAACTCTGAAGGTGAGTCAGATGGTGAATCTGATTCTAATCCAGATTTTGATGATGATCCGGAATTTGGTGGTGATCATGCTTATGGAAGGGAAAACTCTAAATACGTAGGTTCTGGAGGACAAGCTTCTAAAGATGATCAAGTTTCTGGTGGAAATCATGACTCTAAGGTTGGACCTTCTGAAGGAGGAACTTCTAAAGGAAACTCAGCCTTTGACAATGATCATGATTCTGAAAGTGGAACTTCTGAAGGCAGAGGTGATCCAACTTTTGAAGATGCTATTTGTGAAGGTAGTGGCTTTGACTCTGATGATGATTCAAACTCTGGGAATTTTCAAGACTCTGAAGACAGTCAAGATTCTGGAGAAAGTCAAAACTCTGAAGCAAATGCTTTTGGGGAAAGTCAAAACTCTGAAGCAAGATCTTCTAAAGGGGGAAGTTCTGGTGTTCAAAGTTCTGAAGGTCCAGTTCAGAGGCAACAAAGAGTCAGAAGCATCCCAAGAAGATTTGCAGAGTTTGGCATGTTGCTAGACACTGAAGTAAACTCTGAAGGAGAAGTTATTCAGTGCGCAATGTTAATAGACTCTGAACCCGTGAGTACGAAAGAGGCTCTTAAGCACCAAGTTTGGTTACAGGCCATGAAAGAAGAACTTGATACCATAGAGAGAAACAAGATTTAGAAGCTGACAGAACTTCCAAAAGGAAAGAAAGCCATCAACGTCAGATGGGTTTTCAAGCAGAAGCTAAAGCCAGATGGATCAATTGGCAAACACAAAGAAATATTAGTAGCAAGAGGCTTCCTACAGAAGCCTGGGCTGGATTACTTTGAAGTGTTTGCACCTGTAGCGAGACATGAAACAATCAGACTAGTGATTGTAATAGCTGCTAACAGGAGTTGGCCTATGATGCATTTAGATGTAAAATCTGCATTTCTGAATGGTCCATTACAAGAAGAGGTGTACGTTTCCCAACCTCCTGGATTTGAGGAAAAAATCAGGAAGGGATGGTGTTCAAATTACACAAAGCATTGTATGGGTTGAAGCAAGCGCCCAAAGCTTGGAACTTGAAAATTGATTCGTTTTTCAAGGAACAAGGGTTTCAGAAGTGTGAGATGGAGTATGGTGTTTATGTTCAGCACACTTCAGAAGATAATATGATTATGGTATGTTTGTATGTTGATGACATATTACTCACAGGAAGTTCTGAACAAGAGATAGCTGAGTTCAAGAAAGTTCTGATGAATGCATTTTAGATGACAAATCTTGGAAAAATGAGTTTCTTTCTAGGGATGGAATTTATATACTCTGAGAAAGGAATCATTTTACATCAGATGAAGTATGAACTAGAGCTTCTGAAGAGATTTGAGCTAGAAAATTGTAAGGTTGCTATCACACCTGCTGATACGAATCAGAAGTTGGATTCTGATTCTGATGGAGAGGATGTGGATGCTACAACCTTCAAACAAATGGTTGGTTCTCTAAGATATTTGTGTAATACCAGACCTGATATTTGCCATGCAGTTGGAATGATTAGCAGATTTATGAGCAAACCAAAGTGGTCCCATTACCAAGCTGCAGTCAGAATTCTGAGGTATGTGAAGGGAACTCTAAAATATGGAGTGTTATTTCCGTCTGGAAGAAAGATCGAATCAGAACTTATGAGTTATTCTGATTCTGATTGGTGCGAAGATAGAGTTGGCAGAAGAAGTACTTCTGGGTACTTATTCAAATTTCTGGGAGGTCCTATTTCTTGGTGTTCCAATAAGCAACCTGTTGTTGCTCTGTCAACATGTGAAGCTAAATATATTGCATGTGCTCTGACTGTATGTCAAGCTGTGTGGATTCTGAACTTGCTGAAAGATCTGAAGATTGAGGTGAATAAACCTCTGAAGCTGATGATTGATAACAAGTCTGCAATCAATCTTGTCAAGAATCCAGTGTTACATGGGAGAAGCAAGCATATTGAGACCAAATATCATTTTCTGAGGAATCAAGTTCAGAATGGATTAATAGAGGTTGTGTACTATAGCACTCAGAAGCAGCTGATAAATATTCTGACAAAGACTATCAAAATTGATCAATTTCTTGGTTTAAGAGATGGAATTGGTGTTGTCAGTTTTGGATAAATATAAATTAAGGGATGATGTTAGAATTAATTTAGATTTAATTAGATATTAATTTATATTTAGGAATATCTTTTAGATTATTTATATCTTTGTTAGAAGATATAAATCTTAGATATTCTTATATCTTTGTAAAATATATATATTTTAGATTTAATTTATGTGTATAAATAGCCTAGTGGAATATGTTATTATAATTCATTGTAAATCCTTATTTTTGAAACTATCAGTAAATATTTTTTTTACCTTTTATTTTTCTTGTGCTCCAACAATTCAAGCATGGCAGAATGAAGCATTATTTTTTATATTAACAAAACTCATCAAATTTGATTATAGATTTGATGACATGTTCTAAACACTAACATAAAACTTGTTTATAGCTGCATGGAATCCACTACATTTTATTTATTCACTTTTATTTACAGCTACCATGATTGTTAAGGGGCGAGGGAGTGTAGCATGTGGAACATGTGAATAGTTAAAATTAATTGTTGCATTGAATATGAGCAATTGGTAATTGTGGTAGATGTGGTAGAAGTATAAGGTCTGACAAATTAAAGAAAGAGGGTGAAATTATTAATATTCCATTTATTTCTTGTTAGATTCCATGTGTTGTTTGGTGTATAGATGGATCATGTAGTAATGCGTTTTGGAATATTTTCACCTTGAAAGAGTAGTAGGTGCCACTATAGTCATCTACCCTTGACTTTATGTCCTGCTTTATTTAGTGCGATCATATTTTAGGTTGGATTGTCGACTATGTTATAATATAGAAAATATTAGTGAGACGAGTCATGCTTATCTAGGCTTAATTCGATTTTGATCCTTATGTGTTATCATTCTGAAACCTTGATGTCAATTGAAGTCCTCGGAGTATCTATCTTGCTACAAAATTCTCTCAATAGAGCATCTTGATTTTAACCCCGGTAAACACATTACTATGTGACACATGTTAGATGCAAAAACTATCTTGCATGTTAAATTCAAAGAGTACAAATTACAACCTATATTTTCACAGTCTATTTCTACCTAAGAAATATGAAACATACTCGACCAAATCAAATAACAAATTTTCCTAAAAACAAGAACTTTTTACTAGACATAAATTTATCATTCTGTCCCTTAAATTCGTCTATATTTGCAGTGAGTTAGTTAATCTTTGGCATCACATAAACTCTCAAATTCTTTCTAATTTTTTAAAAAGGTTCATAACTAATGTCTAGAACCACCATGTGAGTTAGTTAATCTTTGGCATCACAAATGTCTTAGAATTTCCTTCATGAACCTTCCTTAAGGTCTCCCATGCATCTTTTTCATGTTTACCGTTCTTTATCAATTTAAATATATTTTTATCAACACCGTTGAATATGGCATTCAACGCTTTGGAGTTCCCTTGAGCTGATAGTTCCTCAGCATCATTCCATTCTTCTACAAGCTTCAGCACACCATTAATCTTTCCTTCTGCATCAGTAACCTTTGGTGGTTCCCATCCTTTGACAATATTTTTCCAAGCCTTGTTGCCTAGAGATTTTATGAACATTTCCATTCAGAGTTTTCAACTGTCATAGTTGGTACCATCAAGGATGAGTATTTTAATCACAATTCCACCTTCCTTGTCCATTACACTAAAAAGTATCTTCCCTGAATCTCACCCAGAGTCAGAGCAGGATGCCTGCTCTGACACCAATTGAAATCCTGGCTATCAGATCCTGAATGTCCTAAGAGATGTCGAGACATTGGATCCGACTTCACACACAACGACAAGATGTATAAACAAAAATAATAGTGCTGAAAGTAAATCACTATGCCAAACAAGGGATTAGACAACGCTTTTTTAGGCCTTTAACAGCGCTTAAAAGCGCTGCTAAAACCTCCGTTGCTAAAGGTATAGACAGCACTTATGTAATTTCAAAAGCGCTGCTATAGATACCCCCTTTAGCAGCGCTTACACTTTAGACAGTGCTTTTAATGTGGAACTTTAGACAGCGCTTGGTAAAAGAGCGGTCTATTCCCCCCCCTTTAGCAGCGCTTTTCCTTATTATTTTTTAATATATTTTTTTCAATCACTTTAGACAGCGCTTTCATTAAAAGCGCTGTCTATCCCCCCCCCCTTTAGCAGCGCTTTTCCTTATTATTTTTTTAATATAATTTTTTTTCTAACACTTTAGACAGCGCTTTCATTAAAAGCGCTGTCTATTCCCCCCTTTTAGCAGCGCTTTTCCTTATTATTTTTTTAATATAATTTTTTTCTAACAGTTTAGACAGCGCTTCTCATTAAAAGCGTTATCTATTCCCCCTCCCCCCCCCCTTTAGCAGCGCTTTTCCTTATTATTTTTTTAATAGAATTTTTTTCTAACACTTTAGACAGCGCTTCTCATTAAAAGCGTTGTCTATTCCCCCCCTTTAGCAGCGCTTTTCCTTATTATTTTTTTAAATATATATATTTTTCATTTAAAACAAAACGCTGCCTATCAAAATTAATCTCACCATTTTTGCACCAGAATTTATAGCTTCATTATAACATTTTAAACAACAACAACATCAATATACCACAATGAAACAATATTATAACAACATCAATATTCATCTCTTCAATCCTTTTTGCACAATATACACAACAACAACATTAGTATATACAACAATGAAACAAAATCAACAATGAATTACAAAATAACTCTATCTTCTACATCGAGCTGCACCTATATAACCTAAAACAAAATCAAAAAATCAAAATTCATACAAGTTACCAAATAACAACAACAAAAACAATAATATTGTAACACAACTATAACGACATATATTATATTCTCAAAACTCAAAGTTATACCTTATAATAAAACTCTCAACTCCATAACAAATTGGCACCAATCCTCCATAAGTTCATCCAATTGATCTTTTGAGTATGAAGCACACTTGAATTCATCAAAGTACTACATAATAATATAACATAGTATGATTTAATTAAAATACTAAGTCATTTTATGAGAAATATGAAAATAATTCCTAAGTTAGAAATTCATACCGTGGATGGAATCTCTAATCGGTCCAAAAGAATAGTTTCTTTCATAAACCTCAACATAAAATAACCGCAATCTACACCATTGCGCTGACGAGGACACTACACATGGAAAGAAAATACGGATATACATCAAGATATACATCTTAACTTGTTTTATCAAGTATCATCGCTATATAATCAAAATTGTGAAAATTTATACCTCCACTTTGATCCAAGAAATATTGTTGACTCTACTCCTTGGTGCTTGAATATCTCTTTGTGCTCGAAAACTTTGTAGAATGCTATAATAAAATAATAACGAATATTTAGAACTATCGCACATAAATAATTAAATATACACAGTAATATTTTGGAACAATCTCACTTACGTGTCAATCGTCTTCTTCATATCTGGGTATGTTGTCCAATCATTGCCCAATGAATCCAGATAATATACAATTTCCCTCACAGGATTAATTGCAACCAATAACCAGTGTCCACTGGAATATTAAACAAAGGTTAGATGGAAATTTTCTGCACAACGTTAAAAAACGAAAAATTATAATAGAGGAAATTTAGAATGAAAATCTTACTTGGGGCCAGTATTATATGGTAAAAAGAACAATTTTTCTGTATCTTTGCTGGCCATAAATAAACTGAGCACAAATGCTATTACTTCATCTAATTTTGAGATGATTGACCCTGCGTGGAGAATGTTGGGATTTATGAAAGCGAATATGGACTCCAATCCACGCGGGTGAATCAACTTGTCATACAGAAACCTTAAATAAAAACATCATTAACATTAATTATTCATTGAAATGAGTAAATAAATTCTGCAATTAATTAAACAAAGTTGATTGGAGTATACCTGATGTACGTATTGATAACAGCGATGCCTAATGTCAAGTGTCCAAAAACTTCTTCCAAATCCTCCTTACCAATTGTTGTCATGCCTTCAGAACCATAAATCCCTTCATCCAGGGTTATAAGAGAAGTACCACCTTGCGAAATAGTTGTGAAGCTTATAAATGTCTGAAGGCACGACCTATATTGTGAAGTAGTTTTCTTTCTAGCCCCGGTCCTCTTAGCAACACTCTTTGTTTCTGTGGGAATGTTGCTAATTACAGGCTCCTTACCCCTACTCACAACTTCAATCTCTTTAGCAGGAATAATCTAAATATCATAAAATTAGAGTGGTCAAGTACAGGACGACAAATTAACATTATCTAAGAATAAATATCATATAATTGTGTTGTACCTGTTTTTTTTGCTGTCACTGACCCCTTTGGCCGCGTAATCCCTTTATCTTTTGGTTTGGGTTTTGTAGGAGTCTAACATTACCATGCAAAAAAAATGTAAGTAAAACGAACGTAAAAAATTTGAGTACTAAAAGGTTCATAACGGTTTTAATTATACCTCATCATCTATGCGAACGAGTCTTGACGGCCATGCAACAAACGCTCCTATTGCCTCTCCCACCAATGTTGCATCCGAAACTTCATCTGGGATTGGTAATAACACACCCTCCTCTAAAGCAATATCAATCGACACTTTCAAATATCCAGAAGGGAGCGGTTTATGATGAAGTACTTCTCCCAGAGTGTTATGGACTTTTCCCTTGCCAACCATGCGATAAGTTGGTGTCTCTAAAAAGAGTTGACAAGGTGAAATGCCCTAAAATCAATAATAAATATGACATCGTTAATGTGTATATATGTCCGTTAAATAAATTACACTAATTTAATTTCATAATAATATATGTAAGTACCTCGGGAATACTTAGTTGAGCTGCACAATTGACACTAGCTATGTCACTAGTTTCTTTAACACCCGAAGCTTCCCTTTCTGATTGGTACTGTCTTGCTTTTTCCTTCCTCAATTCAAGAACTTCAGCTTCTAATGCATCCAACCTTGCCTGCAGTTCTTTATTGCTAGCAGATTTTGTCTTTGGGTTGTTCTTTTTCAAGGAGCTTGGAGTAACCCCATGTCCTTTACCCCTCACCCGACCAGAATACTCACGAACATCTAATGCTCGACTAAGTATGCTCCTGCAATCATCTGGTGGAGATGTAGACTGAGACAGACTCTCCTGAAATTCATATGAATATTGGAAAAACATGAATACTATATGTTAATAAAATTTTGATTTAATTAGAATTAATGTTATACTTACGCATTTTTCAAAAATTTGTTGTACATCTTCTTTAAGAACTCCATCCTTACCCACACGGGCAGCCTTCCACAAAATATGCTCCGGAAGAGATGTTTCAGAACTACTCTCCTCTTTTAACTACACATTAACACAAAAAACAAGCTCAGTTATAACTCTTGATGAACAAGTATATAATTGCAATTTGTAAATACTTACTATTTTTTGTTCTAATCGTGCATATCCCAAACGCCCTTTTTTGTATGGGTATGTGGGAGATGATGCTCTTTGACGATTTACGTCACTTACACTCTGAAATTTTGGGGTTTTCCATTTGGCTTTAAAAACATCCCATTCTTTAACTGAAATCACATCTGCATATTCTGCTGGACGCTCTGCATCAACAAAAAAATTTCGGCCTCTCTAAGATATTTTCTATTTAAATATGTTCTAAACCCTCTTAGTATTTTGTCGGCCAATCCAAGACAATAATCTTTTCTTCTGTCATCAATGTTGAAAGACCTCTACAAAAAACATACACAAAGTGCGTTAGTATAAGTAATTTAAAGACATAATTTAAAGTACATAATCGTAATTTAAAGACATAATTTAAAGTACCTGTACCTCACTCCAGATTTTATTTTTAGCATCAACCAGCTTACCATCTCTCCACTCATCACAAGTTATTGGAATTTCTCTCCTTACAAGTGTGCCAATGTAACTTGTCAATTTAGAACCGTTAGGCTCAATTAATTGGTCATTTGGACTCCAATGCACATCATATTTTATACCTCTATCTCTATCACGAATGATATTCTTCATAATAGTTTTTCCTCTTTTAATTTCTTTTTCCACTCCCTTACTGGATTTTCCTCCATCATTGTCTCCATCATTAATAGAATCATCGTGTGGGTGCTCCTCGTTACTAGCCATCTAACCTGTAATAAAGAAAAACATTAGTATCTAATGACAAATATTTAATTCCAAATATATAATTCCAAATATCTATTTAGTATATAAAATGACAAATATCAATTGAGTATATAAAATGACAAATATATAATTTATTAGAAGTTTGCTAAGTGTTAACAGGTATGGAGGAATATATATTACCTCTTTCACTAACATCTCTTTCTTTTCTTGGTTGGATTCCTAATTACTTGTCTCTTAAGAACGCGGACGGAGGGATTGATCCAAATTCCCTCATCATGATCTTTTCTGATATATGATTCATTCGCTGTAGTATTTTCATCTCGATCATTTCTAATATACGACTCATTCTCAACATCAACATCACCTTGATCCACACTTTTATCATCAATCAGTTTGTTAGATAAAAGAACTATAGACCATTTCGTACTCTTCGGGTCTGTGACATAGAACACTTGTTTAGCTTGAGAGGCTAGAATAAAAGGCTCATCTTTGTACCCCACCCTACTAAGATCCACTTGCAAAAATCCTGACTTATCCATTCGTATGCCACTAGTATGTACCCACTTGCAACCAAAGATAGGAATCTGAAACTTCTCGTAATCAAACACCTAGATGTGATTGATAACCCCAAAATATGACAAATTTTCATATTTGGGGTTTAAGTCCTTCATACTAGAAATGTGCATTGCTTCACATACCACCATGACACCACTATTTTGCATAGTAATTTTCTCATCTTGTTCTTTGGTATAAAATGTGTATCCATTAATTCCGTATCCTCTATAAGAGAACACAATTGAACTTGGACCATATGCCAAACATCTCAACCTGTCTGATATTGAAGCGGGATCTGAATGAAACTTTGAATATATATGATCCTTAAACCACTATATAAAACTTTGATTGTGATCTCGTACTATCCAATTTTCATTTCTACTTTGATTCTCACCTTGGAGTATAGCCTTGTGCATTTCAACAAACGGCTCAACCTCAGTGTCATTGTGCAGAACATACAAATGCACTTGATCCCGTTCATCCCTTGATACTGTCACAATTTCATTTCCAATTAATTTTTTACCTTCTTTTTTTTCGAAAAAATGAGATTTGGGGAGTCCAATGGATTGCACATTGGACAAAAAATCATTACAAAACTCAACCGCTTCTTTAATAACGTATCGCTCAACGATACAACCCTCTGGACGACTTCGGTTTTTCACGTACCCTTTTAATATTTTCATATAACGTTCAACAGGGTACATCCATCTCATATAAGCTAGTCCACACAATTGTGTCTCTTTCACAAGATGAACAACAAGATGTACCATAATGTTAAAAAATGATGGAGGAAAATACATTTCAAGGTCACACAGAGTAATAACGATTTCTTTTTGTAATACTGGTAAGATCTCAGGATCGATCACCTTACTACAAATTGACCTGGAAAAAAAACACAATTTAGTTATAGCGCTTCTTACTTTTTCTGGAAAAATATAATGTATACCTATTGGTAGAAAATGTTCCATTATGACATGGCAATCATGTGTCTTCAGACTCTTTAACTGTAGGTCTTTCATGGACACGAGTCTTCTAATGTCTGAGGAGTAACCTTCTGGAACTTTAACTTCACTCAAAAACTTACACAATATTTTCTTTTCCTTTCTAGATAGAGTATAAGCAACAAGTGGTAGATATGTTCGTCTTCCTTTCTTCACGGGTCCTAATTCAGTTCTTATTCCCATCTCTACCATGTCCTCTCTTGCTTTAAGGTCATCCTTAGACTTTCCTTTTATATTGAGTAACATACCAATAACACTTTCAAATACATTTTTTTCAATATGCATAACATCAAGAAAATGTCTTACGTACAAAGATTTCCAATATGGCAATTCAAAAAAATTGACCTCTTCTTCTACCCACCTGTGACAACTTTATGTGCAAAAGGCTTGCCAAACTGAATACTCACATCTTTCACCTTTTCATAAATTTGATCACCTGTCAATCCAGGTGGAGCTCTACGTTGTTCGGTATTTCCATTGAACGTTTTTCTCCATCCACGATATTGATGTTTTGAATTTAAGAATCTACGATGACCGAGAAAGACATTCTTCTGACAAAGTTTCAATTGTGTCGTATCGGTTCCATCTTCACAGATAGGACACACTTTTTCACCTTTAATGCTATACCTGGATAGATTTCCATATGCTGGAAAATCGTTAATTGTGCCAAACAACATCGCCCTCAAATTGAAACTTTCTTTCCTATATCCATCATAAACCTCCACACCGCTCTCCCATAAAATCTTCAAATCTTCTATTAAAGGTTTCAAGTATACATCTATGTCATTCCCTTGTTGTTTAGGCCTAGAAATTAACATAGATAACATCATGTACTTGCGCTTCATACATAGCCATGGAGGTAGGTTATAAATCATAAGAATCACATGCCATGTGGAATGTGAGATACTTTGAAGACCATGCGGGTTCATTCCATCCGTAGATAATGCCAAGTGAAGGTTTCTTGTTTCTCCTCCAAAATCAGGATAATCATTATCAATTTTATTCCACTGTGGTGCATCTGCCGGATGTCTAAACTTTCCATCGATAATTCTTTCATCTGTATGCCAAGTCAAGTGTCTAGCATCAGTTTCACTACGAAACATGCGTCTAAATCTCGGAATAATAGGAAAATACCATAAGACTTTCGCTGGAGATAATTTTTTCTTATATCGAGATAAATCGCACTTTGAGCACTCATTCAACGATGCATATTCGTTTTGAAACAAAATACAATCATTTAGACATGCATGTATCTTATCATAGCTCATGCCAATAGAGCACAACATTTTTTTGGCCTCGTAGGTTCGATTAGGAAGAACATTATCCTCAGGAAGCATATTTCTCAAAAGGGCTAATAATTGTGTGAAACTTTTATCCGACCATCCATTACGCGCCTTTAAGTTGTACAATTTTAATACCGCAGACAATCTTGTGAATTTGGGGCAATCTTTATACAACAGTTTCTCCGCATCGCTTACCAACCTCTCAAACTTTTTGGGACAATCTATCTTCTTCAAGTGCTTCTGCAATCTCTTCGACTGGATCACAATCATATGTATCCGTGGAATTATCGTACGAAACATAGGTCGCATTACTTTTCACCCCCGGTTTAACATTCTCGATGCTTTTCTCGCCATGAAATATCCAACACGTATAACTTCGATCAATTCCGCGCATTAGTAAATGTGATTTCAATCCATCTGCGTCAACCCGACCCACATAACAACAACCCAAGCAAGGACATTTCATTCTATTCGGGTCTTCAGCGTGTTCAACAGCAAACTTAACAAACTCTAATACCCCATTCTCGTACTCTTTTGACAATCGATCAGCACACATCCATTTTTTATCCATGGTTTTAACTATAATCTAAGTTAAACAAAAACACTAGTTAGGGCACAAAACGGTATAATGCGTTTCTGTCAAAACACAAAGTATACACGGATTTAAAATAAATTTGAGTTCTATAGTGTATGCTTTTATTATTCAAGTGAATATGTCATTTTTACGTGAACCTCTTGTGTTGATTATTACTAACTTGGATTATAAGCAATGTGGTGGGAGTACAATGAATTTAAAGAGTGTGTGTTGTCAACAAAAATCAAACATGTGATTAGAACAATTCTAGAAATGAGGATTGTAACGTGTGAGTGAAAGGAGCATAGCCACGAATGTGGTCCAACCTTAGAGGCCTAGTTCATGTTACTGTTGTGGTCCTATAACATATTCAATCAATGATCGTCAACGTTACTGTGATACGGTGGGAGAACTGACTAGGGTTTTGCGTTTTTTTTCGCAAATGTTTCGGTTGAGCAAGAGTCGCCATCGACTTTTTATTTTATCCTAAGGAAAGGTTTAAAAAGCACAGCAAAAACCTTTGAGATATTTTCTTGGGTTCGGGGAGTAGATTATAGAAAGGGAAGGTATTAGCACCCTTTCTATCCATGGTTATCCATGGGCTCTTAGGTACTTACTTAGATCAACTTGCCTTGGTTTTCAATTGTTTGAAATGGTGCTTTGTGGTTTTGAAAATGTTTTGAAAAGATGCCTTGTATAGGCTACCCTTGTAACAATTCTTTACTCGAATGTTTTACAAAAGGTGTTTTGTCTTTTGAAAAGATGTTTCAAGGTTTTTTTTGAAAGTTTGTTTTGAAAGTATTTGTGAAGTGTGGTTTGAAATTAGGCAAGTGTTTTCTTTGCAAATTGACAAGTACCTAAGAGTTATCTACCCTAAAGTTTTCTCAAAGATTCTTGTTATGTTTTAAACCTTTTGACAATTTTGTTCCACCATTGTGTTTGGTGGACAATCTTGCATTAGGAGGTGAAAGGGACGGGCGCGGGTCATCGTTTAGACCATAATTGCAATAGTGCTAAGTCTCTTTGGGCAATTTCTCTTTGAAAGGGACTTGATCATTTTAGGCAACTTTTCGAAAGCGTCATCGAGGGACTATGATCGTTTGATTGTTTGTTTTACCCAAAGAAACCTAACATGCAATATGACCCAATTACTTGAAGGTAACAAAGTGGAATACCCTAGGGGTGCAAGTGTGAAATGTGTTGTCCATTTTCATGCTTGTTTATCTTGAAATTAGGTCAAACTATTTTTGTTCTTTTTATTTACATACAAACCCTAACTCTAGCATGGTATGTTTAGAAAGCATTAAAGTGCGAGATTTAAATTCCTACACTATTACAACACAATAATATGGGGAGGGGGGTACAAATGTTTCAAATGGGGGTTATTTAGACAAGAAATTAAACCTAGCTATTACATCATTTTCTTTAAATATTTACAATATAATTAAAGGCATAAATTAAATGGAAATGAAATAAATATGCAAGATGCAAAAAAGAATTTTTATATGTATGAAAAAATATTATTTATGTCACATAAATAAAAAAATGAAAAAATATTATTTTGGAGTATTTTCAAATTTAGGGCACAAACCTAATTTACTAAATAAAATGCATCATTTATTCAAAAATATACAATATTCACTATTTATATACAAAAATAAAATAAAAATATAGTATATTTGTAAAAATGTATTTTTAATGTTAAATATTAATAAAATAAAAATATGTATATTTTTGGGTATTTTATTCTAAGTGTACTAATATATATATATATATATATATATATATATATATATATATATATATATATATATATATATATATATATATATATATATATATATATATATATATATATATATATATATATATATATATATATATATATATATATATATATATATATATATATATATATATATATATATATATATATATATATATATATATATATATATATATATATATATATATATATATATATATATATATATATATATATATATATATATATATATATATATATATATATATATATATATATATATATATATATATATATATATATATATATATATATATATATATATATATATATATATATATATATATATATATATATATATATATATATATATATATATATATATATATATATATATATATATATATATATATATATATATATATATATATATTATTTACAAAATATATTAAATATGCACAAAATAGTAATATTTAATTTTTCATAAAAAAAGTATTTTTTATACAAAATGTTTCCAAAAGAGAAAAATGAAATAAAAATCAGAAATAATATGTTTACATTATTTTT
The DNA here is from genome assembly GCA_948472305.1 of Vicia faba. Classification (NCBI taxonomy): domain Eukaryota; kingdom Viridiplantae; phylum Streptophyta; class Magnoliopsida; order Fabales; family Fabaceae; genus Vicia; species Vicia faba. Next base: position 1,374,705,171 of record OX451741.1, read on the forward strand.
TCTAATATTTCTAAATAATAGTATATATATATATATATATATATATTTATGTATAAATGTCTAGATAAACAAATAAATACTTAAAAAAAATGCAAAAATGGTGTAAAAATGATTTTTCAAGTTTTAAACATTATTAAAAAAAATAAATGAGTCAGAAATAAAAAAGAAAGATAAAAAAAACATTAAATCAAACAAATGGGCTCAGGGGGGTATGAATCAAAAATATGGTGTAAAAAGCAAAACAAAAGCTGGCCCAGCCCATGAGGCACCTTCTTCAACCTCTGAACAAAATTATTCAAAAAAACGCGCGCAAGAACCTTCATTCGAACATCCTGATTCCTTGATTTTTTGCACAAACTTCCAACATAAGAAATGTTAAGTATTGAATCACGATTCTAAATATATAAAAAACTCATCCTAACTCTCAGAAATGAGAGAGAATTTTAACATTCCCAAATCCTGACCTAAGTTTTCTGCCATTTTCAAACCTTAAATTCTCACAGCTCAAGCAAAAGAAATGAAAAGTAAAAGCATGTGCAGGTTCAGTGGCATGAGTAGAACATTTCTTATTCACAAACCTAGAGCTAATGATGCCTATACTAAGAGTTAGAAGTTCACCAAAATACCTGTTCAGTTGAAGTTCTATCTGGCAATGGGGAAGCTTTCAGTGCAAGGTGATGGTTGGTATAGCTTCCTTGAGGTGTGGTGATGCTGTTCCAATGTTTACTTTGCCTTGAGACACTTTGAATCGAGCTGTGGAACTTCAACTGCAAAATGAGAAAGTGAAAATGGTAGAACTTGTTAGAGGAATTACAGATCGTGTTTCAGGTCTTGGTTAGCTTGCATTGATGCTAGAGAATGTGTGTGAACTGGTTTGGGCAAGAAAGCTTGAGAGGAATGAAAGATGGCACTCAAACTGCAGGCCTTGCCCTGTTCTTGCAGTTTGAAGGTGATTCTGGGATTGGGAGTGTATGAGGGATGTTAGGGTCGTGTACTAGCTTAGTTGGGATGTTAGTACCCTTATTCAAAAAAATGTAACTTGAGATAAAAGCCTCATTTGGGAAAACTTTGTGAATCAAAGTTGTAGATTATGCAACAAGCTACAACTTTCATGTTTTGACTTTTGTTTGAATCCAAATAGATCTTGGTGAGAAAGTGGGGCAAAGTTGGGAAAAAATTAGGGTTTTTAATAACTTAGAAAAATTCTAAGTTATGAAAAATTCTCATTTCTAACCCTAATTTGTATTTTTGATTCCTTGGTGAAAAAGTTTCATGATTTGGCATGTTTTGATGAAAAATGAATCTTGACTCTTGATTTTGACCAAAAAGTCAAAGTTTGACTTTTCAGTATACAGTCAAAATTGATCAATTGACTGGGAAATTCAACTGTCAATCTTGTGCATTTGGGATCTTTTGAACTTGTTGAGTATGTCAAGATAATTCCATGGGGTCCTTGAGTCCATATGTGAGCTTGGTTTGCCATTGGCTAGGTCAAACAGTCAAAAATTGCCTTTGTGCAGTCAAAACCCTAAAAATGACCATTTTGCCCTTTTGGTGATCTGATCAAATTTCTTGTGGAATTGTGATCCAAACTTGATCAAATGGTTCATAGGAGTTCATAATGTTGATGTGGGTCAATTTTCATGAGGTTTGACTGTCAATTGGCCACAGTTGACTTTTTCCCCAATACAACTGATTTCTAGGTCAACTGTCCAATTGACTGGGCAAAACTTGAAATAAAGACTTGAAACTTGACGTGGATAAACTTATGAGTCCAATATGAAGAAATAAAGTTATCTTAGGCATTTTAGGTCAAAACATCTTTGTGCAAACACAAACCCTAATTTGGGTCAGCAGTGCAAGGAGGAGTCTTGAGCAGATGAAACCTTAACTGGAACCTGATCTTCAAGGGCTTTGTGATGAGAAATCAATGAGAAATGGGAGGGAAAATTTTGGGGTACAACAGTTGCCCCTGTTCAATCTTCTTGAATCCGAAGAGTTAGATTGGCAAGTTTGCCTTTCGTGACTCGAGGGTAAAAGGAGATTGGACACTAGAGTGCCCGGAAATTTGCACTCGTCAAAGCAATGGATGAGGGAATGGGCTTAGAGATGCCATTTGGAGATGGTCTTAGAGATGCCATCCTGAGGGGTGACAGAAATTTGTCGGGGATGGGCTTAAAGATGCCATCTGGAATGAGTATCAAGAAGGCGTCCATGCTTTGGACCATCTTTGAACTGGGGGTCTGAATAAGCAATAGATTGACATCCGTTGTTGGGAGGAATCCATAAACTGTTTTCAAAGGTTGTATCTGAACAAGTGATAGATTAACATCCGTTGTTGGGAAGAAACCATAGACTGTTTTCAGAAGTCTGGAGAAGAAACTGAACAAGCGATAGGTTAACATCTGTTACTTGGAGAACCCGTAAACTGTTTTCAGAAGTCTTGGAGTTGAATAAGCAATAGAGCATCATCCGTTGTTGGGAAGCATCCGTAAACTGTTTTCAAAGGTGAGAAGATTCTGAACAAGCGATAGGTTAACATCCGTTACTTGGAGAACCCGTGAACTGTTTTCAGAAATCTTGGAGTTGAATAAGCAATAGAGCATCATCCGTTGTTGGGAAGCGTCCGTAAACTGTTTTCAAAGGTTGCATCTGAACAAGTGATAGATTAACATCCGTTGTTGGGAAGAATCCATAGACTGTTTTCAGAAATCTGGAGAAGAAACTAAACAAGCGATAGGTTAACATCCGTTACTTGGAGAACCCGTAAACTGTTTTCAGAAGTCTTGAAATTTGAGGAGGAACCGGTGTAGGGTTGCCTGATGATGAGTCCGTGTAAAACTGCATCTGAAACTGTTAATGATAGCCTTTTATTCTTATCCTGAAAAGGACAAAATGTTAGCTAAACACAAAGTTATGTCGCATGAAATGTATGATACAATATATGTTATATCAGTGTTTATGATATGAATGTAATGAATGCGCATGTAAGTTAATGAGCTGTCTTGCTGGTGATAGATGAATCCTGGATGGATGAAGATAAAAGCATCTTGACTGTTGCCGGGAAGAACAAATCCTTGGCTGTTGCTGGGGAACAAGGAGCTTGGGTTGTATACCAAGCCTCTGGGGAATTCCTGATGACTTCTACCGGGGAGTACCAATCTAGTAGACTCATGCTGGGGATGCAAGACTGAGAATCATCAGTTTGGCGGGAAGCATCTCTGGCGACTTCACTGGGGAACTCAAGATATGTTCTCCTAAACCTCTGTGGGGAGAAGGTTCATTAGTCTGGCTTCGCTGGGGATTCTGAAACTTAAACTTTGAGGGGAATTGAATTCCGGAGGATCCTCTGGCTGGGGGATTGTAAAGATAAGTTACGTTGGGGAATCTTGATGAACTCCGCTGGGGATGGGAAGAATTTTGGCGAGTGCGATCTTCCGTGGCAATAAGCTGAGGATAACCCAGTTATAAGCCCTTGTGAGGAATAACTTTGAATAAAACTCGGGAGAGACGTCCGTACTCCGTAGGGGATAAGCTTCCAGAATCTACTGGGGATTTCCTTTGAAGGGGTATCAAGATATCCAATTGTACCTTTGACTTATCAGTAATCCTCTTTCTTGGTTCATAAGGAAATGATTATGTTCAAATGCATATGCCTATTTAACAAAACATTGGACGTTTCTCAAAATAAAACAAACAGTGCAAGAGAAAAGAAAAGGAAATGGCACAAATTTCTGGGAAAAGTATTTGTATTTAATTTCTATGAGTATATTTGTACAAAGGAGACAATCATCCTAGTAAGAGGATTTTGTCGTAAATATTGAAAGATTTATACAAAATAAAGATGGCTATGTGAAATAATTCCATGGGATTCCATTCCGCTATAGCTTTCACAACTCTGAATATCTGTCCATTCAATTCTTCGTTGGCCAATGACTGGATTGATCAGAAGCCTGGAACTGGTTGATGAAGAGGCTGTCTTTGAAGTGATCCGACGAGACATAGTCATACGCTTTAATTCCCTAACTTTTGCCTGAATCGCCCTTTCGGGTTTTCGATCCAACGGGAAACCCCTTTTTGCCCAAGCCGCCCTTTCGGGTTTTCAACTTGCCGGGTGTACAGATTTTTTTGTTTTTATCCCTAATTTTTGCCTGAACCGCCCTTTCGGGTTTTCGATCCACCGGGATGCCCATTTTTGCCCAAGCCGCCCTTTCGGGTTTTCGACTTGTCGGGTTATTTTATGCGTAGTATCTTTTGACTATGTCTGTGTTCGCAGGGTGCGGCAAATCGTCACCGTCCATGGTGGTCAGAATCATTGCACCACCAGAAAATATGCTCTTGATCACAAATGGTCCTTCATATGTAGGAGTCCATTTGCCCCTGGAATCACTTTGCGGCAAGATAATCCGCTTGATTACCAGGTCCCCAACTTGATACTCTTGTCGTCTGACTTTCTTGTTAAAGGCCTTGATCATCCGCTTTTGATACGTCTGACCATGGCATATAGCAGCAAGTCGCTTTTCGTCGATCAGATTAAGTTGATCAAGTCGGGTCTGCATCCAATCATCTTCATTCAAACCTGCATCCTTCATAATCCTTATAGAAGGGATCTGGTCTTCCATAGGCAAAACAGCTTCCATGCCATAAACCAAAGAAAATGGGGTTGCCCCAGTTGAAGTACGTGTCGTCGTACGGTATCCATGTAGAGCAAACGGTAACATCTCATGCCAGTCTTTGTAAGTGACTGTCATTTTCTGAATGATCTTCTTAATGTTTTTGTTCGCAGCTTCAACAGCACCGTTCATCTTCGGCCGATAGGGAGATGAATTGTGATGATAAATCTTGAACTGTTCGCACAATGCAGTGATCATCGTGTTATTCAGATTTGTACCGTTGTCTGTGATGATCCTGTCTGGAACACCATACCGACATATGAGATTTTGCTTGATAAAGCGGGCAACCACATTTTTAGTAACAGAGGCGAAGGAAGCTGCTTCGACCCATTTGGTGAAATAGTCAATGGCAACCAGGATGAAGCGATGTCCGTTGGAAGCCGTGGGCTTGATCTCTCCAATCATATCAATGCCCCACATTGCAAAGGGCCACGGAGCAGTCAGGACGTTGAGAGGAACCGGAGGGATATGAACTTTGTCAGCATAGACTTGACACTTGTGGCAAGTACGGGAATGTTGATGGCAGTCAGCTTCCATGGTAGACCAGTAATAGCCTGCCCTTAGGATCTTCTTAGCCATTGTATACCCGCTCAAGTGAGTGCCAAATGTGCCGCTGTGTATATCAGTCATGATCAACTCTGCTTCAGCTTTATCTACGCATCGGAGTAATACACAATCATGGATTCGTTTGTAAAGGATGCCGTTGCTCAGGAAAAACTTAGCAGCGAATTTCCTTAAGAACTTCTTGTCATTTACGGAAGCTCCTTCAGGATAATCTCTAGTCTCGAGATACCTTTTGATTTCATGGAACCAGGGTTGTTCCACTACTTCTTCGGTATTAATCTCGTGACAATGCGCAGGTTCATCCATTCGCTCGATGGTGATTTGGGGAGCCTCGTTATCCCAGTTGAGTTTAAACATGGAGGACATTGTGGCTAGAGCATCTGCTAGCTGATTCTCTTCTCGCGGGAAATGCTCGAAGGTAATTTGCTCGAAATGAGGCAACAATGTCAGGACATGTTCTTTGTATGGGATAAGATTAGGATGCTTGGTATCCGACTCTCCTTTGATTTGACTGATAACCAAGGCCGTGTCCCCGAATACGATCAAAGATTTGATCCCCCAGTCTATAACAGCCTTGAGACCAAAGATGCAAGCTTCATACTCAGCCATGTTGTTTGTGCAGCTGAAGCAAAGTCGGGCCATGAAAGGTGTGTGACAACCTTCCGGAGAAATGAGTACCGCGCCGATACCGTTTCCAAGTGCATTTGAAGCACCATCAAAGTACAGGGTCCATCGGGATCCCTTTTCGGGTCCGTCATACGGTCCATTACCTTCAATGTTGTCCAAACTCATGATGTCCTCGTCTGGGAAGTCAAATATCATGGGTTGATAATCTTCGATAGCTTGATGAGCCAGATGGTCAGCTAGTACACTCCCTTTTATAGCTTTTTGGGTGGTGTACTGGATGTCATACTCAGTTAAGATCATTTTCCATCTAGCTATCCTTCCAGATAAAGCGGGCTTTTCGAAGATATACTTGATATGATCCATTTTGGAAATCAACAAGGTAGTATGAGTCAACATATACTGTCTTAGTCGGCGAGCAGCCCATACCAAAGCGCAACAAGTTTTCTCGAGCAGTGAGTAGCGAGTCTCACAGTCGGTAAACTTTTTGCTAAGGTAATAAATAGCATGCTCTTTTCGACCAGACTCGTCATGCTGGCCCAAAACACACCCCATTGAGTTATCCAAGACGGTCAAATACATGATCAATGGTCTTCCTTCGACGGGTGGCATCAAAATAGGAGGTTCTAGCAAATACTCCTTGATTCTATCAAAAGCAGCTTGACAATCGTCGTTCCACTCGACTACCTGATCTTTTTTCAAGAGTTTGAAAATTGGCTCACAGGTAGAAGTCAGATGTAAGATGAATCTGGCAATATAGTTTAAGCGCCCCAAGAATCCTCTAACTTCCTTCTCAGTACGGGGAGCAGGCATCTCTTGTATTGCTTTTACTTTTGCAGGATCGACTTCAATGCCTTTGTTGCTTACAATGAATCCCAGGAGTTTACCAGACCTAACTCCAAAAGTGCACTTACTTGGATTCAGCCTGAGCTTGTATTCTTTTAACCTGGCAAACAGCTTCTCCAGATGTTCAAGGTGCTCTTCCTCTGTTTGTGACCGAGCTATCATATCGTCTACGTAAACTTCAATCTCATGATGTATCATATCATGAAATAAAGCTACCATGGCGCGTTGATAAGTTGCCCCTGCGTTCTTCAGCCCGAACGGCATCACCTTGTAACAGAAAGTGCCCCATTGTGTGACAAAAGTTGTTTTCTCCATATCCTCGGGGGCCATTTTGATTTGATTGTAGCCCGAGAATCCATCCATGAAGGAAAACACTTTATGCTGAGCTGTATTGTCGATCAAAATGTCAATGTGAGGTAGCGGAAAATCATCTTTGGGGCTGGCCCTATTCAAATCCCGGTAGTCCACACACATCCTGACTTTGCCATCTTTCTTAGGTACTGGCACAATGTTAGCGACCCATTGAGGATAGGACGTAACAGCCAGAAAGCCAGCATCGAATTGCTTCATTACTTCTGCTTTGATCTTTTCGGACATGTCAGGCCTCATTCGGCGAACTTTTTGCTTGATCGGTGAACAGTCTTCTCTTGTGGGGAGACGGTGAACCACGATGTTCGTGTCTAAACCCGACATGTCTTCATAAGACCAAGCGAAGATTTCAACATACTCATTCAACAACTGTATCAGGCTTTCCTTGACATTCGGTTTCAAATTGGCACCCACTTGCACCTCCTTCCGGTCTTCCTCGGTCCCTAAGTTGATAGTTTCTAATGACTCTTCATGCGGTAAGATGGCCCTTTCCTCTTGTTGCAGAAGTCTGGCTAGTTCCCCGGGTACTTCACAACCTTCGTCATCTTCATACTCGGCTAGATTGACCAGATCTTCAGAGTTATTGAAAGATATAGCAGAATAGTCACCCATGGAATCCGGAGTGGATGGGTACCTGCATTGGTGAGTGTGGGTGTGTGTAAGGGATAGCCATCCTTAAACAAAAAATGCAAAAGGAAAGAAAATGAACACAAGCAGTTTATCAAATGAAAAACGTCCAATGAATCATTAAACATGGCATATGGATATGAAAAATAATCAAAACCCTTACAAGTGGACCTACATGCCCCGGGCAAGGCAGGAGGTGAAAAGATAGTGTACGGATTGTTTGAAAGTAAATATTACAGACCAAATAAGAAATGTTTAACAGATAAATTACTGATGAATAAAAGTGATAGGGACAAAGTCTTTTGCCTCCCAGTTGCTCAATCCTCCTTTGATAGTTGGATAAATCCACTCTTCAATGTTGCTCTCCTTGTCTTCATCCTCCAAAGCGTTGATTCTGTAGGGAGAAATTTTGACTGGCGCTCTTTCAATCTTCGACCGGCGCATAGCTTTTTGGCCTGCGGTAGTGAACCCTAATCCAAATTTGTCTGTCTTATGTGGAATGTCAGGTAACTGCCCCCATGCTGAATTCTTCCCTTCTTTTATTGCGGCCCTTGCGTCCTCCAGAGATGCCATCCTGGCCATCTGTCTCGGTGTCTCAGCTGCCAACTTTGCTACTGCTATTTCAGGAAGGACTTCTTCGAAATGTTGAAACGGTGTCTCAATGAACTCTCCTTCAACCTCCACATACCGGAAAGAATTTAAGTGGCTAATCATGTACTCTTCTTCGCCATGGACAGTGATGATCTTTCCCTTGACATGATACTTCAACATCTGATGTAAGGAGGAGGTGACTGCCCCAGCATGGTGGATCCAAGGCCTACCCAACAAGCAAGAGTATGACGGACGAATGTCCATCACATAGAAAGTAGATTTAAACACCTCAGTGCCTATCTTGATGGGAATTTCAACCTCCCCATGGACCATTCTCTTCGAACCATCGAAAGCTCTGACAACAATATCACTCGGTTTCAACTCCAACCCTTCATAATCTAGTCGGTCCAAGGCCTTTTTAGGCAACACATTCAGCGACGAACCAGTGTCAACCAAGACGTGTGCGAGAGTAGTTCCTCGACACTCGACTGAAATGTGCAAAGCATCATTGTGATTCCTACCTTTAGGAGTTAGGTCGGCATCAGAAAAACCTAATCCATTGTCCGCAGTCAGGCTAGCCACGCAATTTTGAAATTGATCCGCAGAGGTTTCCTGGGGCACATGGGCTGCCTTCAGGAATTTTATCAGAGCTTTAGCGTGCGCTTCCGAGCAAAGTAGTAGTGCCAGCATGGAAATCTTGGAGGGGGTTTGCCCCAGCTGTTCTACCACATCGTAATCACTTCTTTTGATTATCCTCAAAATCTCATCCATTTCCTTCTTGGAGGTTTCCGAGATAACCAAGGGTTGAGCCCTCGTCCTGACGGGCTCATCTTGGATTCCCTTACCTTTGTCAGCAGCGGTAGGCGAGACGGTACTAGGAACAACAACATCTTCAATCAAAGGAGTTCTAGCAGAAAGTTTTATTGGTGCAGGGACGACCCTGTCAGCTGATGAGGGTCCAAAGACTGCTCTTGGAGGGGCAATCTCTGGAGAAAATATTCTCCCGCTCTTGGTGATTTTGCTAGTGCCCGCAATGTTACTAATGCTGGCTTCTTCATCATCCGAACTTTCTTCAATTATTTCGATTTGTTTGATACCATGGTAGTAGACGTCACCGCCATAGTTCCAAGGTATCGACTTCTCAGAAACATAGGGAACAGGCCCTGGCATTGTTATCTTCAAAGGAACAAATTTCGTAGCTGGTGTAATCTTAACAGGCTTTTTGACGGCCTTGGAAAGATTGGCGTGAATGGTTATGATTGAGACATCTTCAGTATGAATTGGAACAGCAGAAACTTTTTCGAACAAAATTTGTCGACTATCCATAAGGCCTTGGATGCCTTTCTTCAGAAACGGACAATCAAGCGGCAGAGAGTAACAACAATAGCAGTCTTCCTTACATCCCGGGAAGATCCCGGCCCTCAACAGATTTAACTTAATGGTTAGCAATGGAGTAGTCAGATCGCTGACATCAGCAACATACAAATCTTCTTCAATGGCATTGACATTTCGGCCGTGCTTCGGCATGGGTGCAGATATCACATTAGGCTTCTCTAGAGCATTAAACTCTACCTCCTTAGCCTCTATCAGGTCTTGGATTTTATGCTTGAGTGCCCAACAATCATTGGTGTCGTGTCCAACACTGTCTGAATGGTAGGCGCATTTAGCATTGGCATGATAATGCGGAGAGGACGTATTCACATTCTTTGGTGCCTCCTTGATGGTGGCGAGATTCAACTTCAATAGATGGGGAAGCACTTGCGCTGGAGTCATATTAATACGGGTGAACTGCCGTTGTGGCCGTTCCACCCGTTGTTGATTTGGTCTGGACTGGTTATAGCGAGGCTGCTCATTTGGAGTGTTTTGAATCATTACGGCCCCCACAGTTAGCCGACGCTCCGTCTTCCCTGCTCTTCTCTGAGAATATACCACAGCTGTTTCCTTCTTAAAAGGTTTCTTCTCAACACTTGCAGCAACACCCTTCTGAATCTTTCCTGACTTGATGCCAGCTTCTATTCTTTCGCCTGTTAAGATCAAATCGGTAAACCCCACGGAAGAGTTACTAATTAGATGATTGAAAAATGGCCCAGATAGGGTCCCAAGAAACATATCAACGAGTTCACGGTCGGTTAAGGGAGGCTGCACCCTGCCAGCCAAATCCCTCCATTTTTTGTGCATATTCTTTGAATCCTTCGCCTGTTCCTAACGACATGCCCTGAAGTTGGGTACGAGTAGGAGCAAGGTCAGAATTATACTGGTATTGTTTGTAGAAAGCGGTGGCCAAATCTTCCCAATTTCGGACGCTGGTTCCCTCTAGCTGATAAAACCACTCCAACTGAGCTCCAGAGAGGCTGTCTTGAAAGAAATGAATCCAAAGGTTTTTATCTACCGTATAGGGTTGAATCTTTCTCACGTAGGACCTGAGATGCATTTTTGGACAGGACAGCCCATCATACCTCACAAACACTGGCACTTTGAATTTTGGGGGAATCACGATCCCGACAACCAAACCCAAGTCTTCAAAATCCAAACCCGGTACTCTTTGTAATTCCATGGCGGCCAATCTGTCTTCTAAACCCTTGTATTTATCATCAGCTGGAGGGTATTGCTGGTCAGAATAATCTTCATCCTCTTCAACCTCTTCTTCTTCCGCATCAGACTCGGAAGGCACCGCAGCTCCATCTCTTTTACTGGTCCCTTCATCAGAAGTAGGAGGAAATTCAAGCACTCTCCGAGCTTCTCCGTCAAATCTTCTCCCCAAAGTAGCCACCCCAATCCTCTTTTTCTTCTTTTTCACTGGGTCCTTATTCCCCAATTGAGTCTTGATATCCTCCTGACCCTTAGCCAAGGTCATCAGGAGTTGCTGGAACTGTGCATTCTGAGCTTGTAGGTCTTTGACTGTTTGCTCGAGATCCATCCTACTGAAATAAACAGCAGACAGATAAGGAAACCTGGAGTGAGACCTGCTCATGCACATGATGAATGGTATGCTTATGTATGCAATGCATTCAAGGATTTAGAACATTCAAAATTGTTTCAGACAAAGAAGAGCGCACGTCATATTAATAAGAAGAAATTTGTTAGTACATAAATGCCCCATGGGCCAGATATTACAAAATAACTTCTTAAGGCAAAAAGACATTGCGCATCCTCTTTGGTGCGATGTAGGTGTTGAGGGCCTCTTGCTCATGGAGTCGGCGGGTAAACTCTAGAACCTTCTTCTCACTGGCGTAGAAGCTAGCTTCAAAAGTATTCCGTTCCTCCTTGAGCTGAATCCAACTTTTCTGCATTTCCTCCCACGATGTAGGCATGTCTGGATGTAGGATGGTGTAGGGAACCTCTCCTTCATTGACGAGCTCTTTAATCACTGGGAGTACATGAGGATAAGGCATCATTAGACTTTGGGCTCGGGCTCGTACCCACTTGAGATAGGGCTCAAGAGGGATGGAATTCTTGTGTCCCAGAGTCTTGCTATCAACCTTGTTGAGTTTTCCCCAAGCCCTGATGAATCTTTGGCGAAGTCCTTGCGCATCGTTGTCGAAGTCAAAAACTAGGTCAGGAATCAACATGTCATGAGGGCCATCCCTCCGTGCATATCCAAATTGCCTCAAAGCTAGGCAAGGGTTGTAGGTGATACCTCCCCTAATTCCAAGTAAAGGAACATTAGGAAACTCTCCGCAACGATCGATGATGATGACATTTTCTCTGGACCGAGAACACCAATGTACATCAGAGTGAGTAAGAGTCATCAACCGTTGGGACCACCTTGAGCCTTGGTCATTCTTCAAGACAGATTGTGGAAGGTGCGAAATAAACCACCTTGCAAGGAGAGGAGTACAGCACATGAGAACACCCCTCTTTCTCATTGTTCGTGTGTAAAATGAGTGAAGGATGTCCCCAAGCAATGTTGGTATTGGATTTCTGGACAAGAAGATTTTGACGGCATTGACATCTACCAATTGGTCAGGATTTGGGAACAAGACCAACCCATAGATAAGGAGTGCCACAATCTCTTCAAAGGCTTGTAGGTCCAATGAATTCCAACATTCTTGTGCCTTCTCAAACAAGAATTTTGCTAAGAATCCCTTGACGCCGCTTCTGGTTTCCCAATGCCCCTTGATGTCGGATGGTTGTAGATGTAATGCTCGAGCAACATCTTCCGGCTTTGGTTCCTTTTCCGTACCGTTGAAGGGTAGTTGATTAAGGATAGGAATTCTCAGGAGTTGAGAAAACTCCTCCAAAGTGGGTACCAACTGATAATCAGGGAAAGTGAAACAGTGGTGAAGAGGGTCAAAGAACTGGAATAGTACTTTCATCATGTCTTCTTCATTGTTGGTGTTGACTAGGCTGAGTAGTCTACCATGTCTTTCACTAAAGGATGAATTTTCCGGAATTCTTGAGGTGAGCTCCTTGAGTTGAGGAGAGATTCTCACAAGGTTGACTTGAATGGTGTTTCTGCGAGGAATTTCCATGACCTACAAAACAGGAACAAAGATGAAGATCGCAACCCTTGAAATGGTTAGTGAATGCATATGATGCTTTATGATGTTTATGATGTATGCACAAAACATATGTACAAGCAATTCACACCAAACCCTAGTTTCAGGCTTGCATGGGGTTTCATAGGTAAGTACCCTCTTGAGTGTAGTTGGCTCAAAAACCTGTCCTATAAACAGTAATCGGGTTCTAAGGAGCTCAATATCACGGGATTGTTTTCATTGTTCATTGTTTTGGTTTAGCCACTTAACTAGCGACCAAAATATTCCAAGAAAACAATCCTCAATGAGTGTAGTATCGAGTATCTACCAACTTCGGACTGCACCAAAGCCGGTCATCTCACTACCCCTAATAAAAGGCCAAGATGGTCAAGTACGGTTCTAGGTCATTAGTGCTTAGTGACATCACTCAGCGGCCCCGTACTCTCCTTGATTGAACTCAAGGGTTACCGGTACTCACAAATATGTCGCACTAATATAGCTATTGCTTCGACCGTGTCGGTATACCCCGCACAGTTTCCACAACGTATTGCTATCTATGAATGTTTCCCAAAATCCGGGTGTAGGATTGTAAACCCAAACAATAGAGCCAAGATATAAAGCAAACAATTCAAACAATTTGTCATGCAAGAGGGTGATCTAAGCCCTAAGGTTACTCCACTTTTCAAAATTATCCCCAGCAGAGTCGCCAGTTCTGTGATACGGTAGGAGAACTGACTAGGGTTTTGCGTTTGTTTTCGCAAATGTTTCGGTTGAGCAAGAGTCGCCACCGACTTTTTATTTTATCCTAAGGAAAGGTTTAAAAAGCACAGCAAAAACCTTTGAGATATTTTCTTGGGTTCGGGGAGTAGATTATAGAAAGGGAAGGTATTAGCACCCTTTCTATCCATGGTTATCCATGGGCTCTTAGGTACTTACTTAGATCAACTTGCCTTGGTTTTCAATTGTTTGAAATGGTGCTTTGTGGTTTTGAAAATGTTTTGAAAAGATGCCTTGTATAGGCTACCCTTGTAACAATTCTTTACTCGAATGTTTTACAAAAGGTGTTTTGTCTTTTGAAAAGATGTTTCAAGGTTTTTTTTGAAAGTTTGTTTTGAAAGTATTTGTGAAGTGTGGTTTGAAATTAGGCAAGTGTTTTCTTTGCAAATTGACAAGTACCTAAGAGTTATCTACCCTAAAGTTTTCTCAAAGATTCTTGTTATGTTTTAAACCTTTTGACAATTTTGTTCCACCATTGTGTTTGGTGGACAATCTTGCATTAGGAGGTGAAAGGGACGGGCGCGGGTCATCGTTTAGACCATAATTGCAATAGTGCTAAGTCTCTTTGGGCAATTTCTCTTTGAAAGGGACTTGATCATTTTAGGCAACTTTTCGAAAGCGTCATCGAGGGACTATGATCGTTTGATTGTTTGTTTTACCCAAAGAAACCTAACATGCAATATGGTCCAATTACTTGAAGGCAACAAAGTGGAATACCCTAGGGGTGCAAGTGTGAAATGTGTTGTCCATTTTCATGCTTGTTTATCTTGAAATTAGGTCAAACTATTTTTGTTCTTTTTATTTACATACAAACCCTAACTCTAGCATGGTATGTTTAGAAAGCATTAAAGTGCGAGATTTAAATTCCTACACTATTACAACACAATAATATGGGGAGGGGGTACAAATGTTTCAAATGGGGGTTATTTAGACAAGAAATTAAACCTAGCTATTACATCATTTTCTTTGAATATTTACAATATAATTAAAGGCATAAATTAAATGGAAATGAAATAAATATGCAAGATGCAAAAAAGAATTTTTATATGTATGAAAAAATATTATTTATGTCACATAAATAAAAAAATGAAAAAATATTATTTTGGAGTATTTTCAAATTTAGGGCACAAACCTAATTTACTAAATAAAATGCATCATTTATTCAAAAATATACAATATTCACTATTTATATACAAAAATAAAATAAAAATATAGTATATTTGTAAAAATGTATTTTTAATGTTAAATATTAATAAAATAAAAATATGTATATTTTTGGGTATTTTATTCTAAGTGTACTAATATATATATATATATATATATATATATATATATATATATATATATATATATATATATATATATATATATATATATATATATATATATATATATATATATATATATATATATATATATATATATATATATATATATATATATATATATATATATATATATTTATTTATATTATTTACAAAATATATTAAATATGCACAAAATAGTAATATTTAATTTTTCATAAAAAAAGTATTTTTTATACAAAATGTTTCCAAAAGAGAAAAATGAAATAAAAATCAGAAATAATATGTTTACATTATTTTTTTCTAATATTTCTAAATAATAGTATATATATATTTATGTATAAATGTCTATATAAACAAATAAATACTTAAAAAAAATGCAAAAATGGTGTAAAAATGATTTTTCAAGTTTTAAACATTATTAAAAAAAATAAATGAGTCAAATAAAAAAGAAAGATAAAAAAAACATTAAATCAAACAAATGGGCTCAGGGGGGTATGAATCAAAAATATGGTGTAAAAAGCAAAACAAAAGCTGGCCCAGCCCATGAGGCACCTTCTTCAACCTCTGAACAAAATTATTCAAAAAAACGCGCGCAAGAACCTTCATTCGAACATCCTGATTCCTTGATTTTTTGCACAAACTTCCAACATAAGAAATGTTAAGCATTGAATCACGATTCTAAATATATAAAAAACTCATCCTAACTCTCACAAATGAGAGAGAATGTTAACATTCCCAAATCCTGACCTAAGTTTTCTGCTATTTTCAAACCTTAAATTCTCACAGCTCAAGCAAAAGAAATGAAAAGTAAAAGCATGTGCAGGTTCAGTGGCATGAGTAGAACATTTCTTATTCACAAACCTAGAGCTAATGATGCCTATACTAAGAGTTAGAAGTTCACCAAAATACCTGTTCAGTTGAAGTTCTATCTGGAAATGGGGAAGCTTTCAGTGCAAGGTGATGGTTGGTATAGCTTCCTTGAGGTGTGGTGATGCTGTTCCAATGTTTACTTTGCCTTGAGACACTTTGAATCGAGCTGTGGAACTTCAACTGCAAAATGAGAAAGTGAAAATGGTAGAACTTGTTAGAGGAATTACAGATCGTGTTTCAGGTCTTGGTTAGCTTGCATTGATGCTAGGGAATGTGTGTGAACTGGTTTGGGCAAGAAAGCTTGAGAGGAATGAAAGATGGCACTCAAACTGCAGGCCTTGCCCTGTTCTTGCAGTTTGAAGGTGATTCTGGGATTGGGAGTGTATGAGGGATGTTAGGGTCGTGTACTAGCTTAGTTGGGATGTCCTGGATGTGTTTTACAAGTTTGCTTAAGTGTTTGTAAGCTGATATGAGAGTTGTCTTACAAAATGCAATGTTACTTACACTTTAAGCAACAAATGCCCAAGTTGTGTTCTAGGTCAGTAGAGGCCCCCTAATGTGCTGCATAATCTCTCCTTGATCAGAGTGTTTTGCTCATAATCTTGTGCCAATTAGATCTTATATGTACTTCTTGGATTTTCAATTGGACATAAAGCTTGCTTTTTCAAAAATGGATAAAGTGCTTTATCTATTTTGGGATTAATCTACTATGCAATGCTTGAATCCATAGAACATGGTCTTGGCACAAAGAGTTTGCATTAAATTTATGAGTGTTGGATGGTTTAAGGACCTGTAATCAAGATATGCAAGCTGAGATTGAAAATGCCTAGTGTTATGAACATGTAAATTGACCAATTCAAAAGTGAGTTTTTGCCAAATTGTGAAATTCGATTCTCTCAAGTTATGAGGTTGTTTGAAGAGTTCTTGGACATTTTGGAAATCTTGGAATGTGTACTACAATCCATCTTTGAAATGAAAATTGAAATTTCAAGTGGAAGTGTATGGAAAATGGCCTTGAAGTTAGGTAGAAAACCTTGCCAAAATAGGCTAAAATTTCACTAAGTTAAGAATGGTTTAGTACCCTTATTCAAAAAAATGTAACTTGAGATACATGCCTCATTTGGGAAAACTTTGTGAATCAAAGTTGTAGATTATGCAACAAGCTACAACTTTCATGTTTTGACTTTTGTTTGAATCCAAATAGATCTTGGTGAGAAAGTGGGGCAAAGTTGGGAAAAAATTAGGGTTTTTCATAACTTAGAAAAATTCTAAGTTATCAAAAATTCTCATTTCTAACCCTAATTTACATTTTTGATTCCTTGGTGAACAAGTTTCATGATTTGGCATGTTTTGATGAAAAATGAATCTTGACTCTTGATTTTGACCAAAAAGTCAAAGTTTGACTTTTCAGTATACAGTCAAAATTGATCAATTGACTGGGAAATTCAACTGTCAATCTTGTACATTTGGGATCTTTTGAACTTGTTGAGTATGTCAAGATAATTCCATGGGGTCCTTGAGTCCATATGTGAGCTTGGTTTGCCATTGGCTAGGTCAAACAGTCAAAAATTGCCTTTGTGCAGTCAAAACCCTAAAAATGACCATTTTGGCCTTTTGGTGATCTGATCAAATTTCTTGTGGAATTGTGATCCAAACTTGATTAAATGGTTCATAGGAGTTCATAATGTTGATGTGGGTCAATTTTCATGAGGTTTGACTGTCAATTGGCCACAGTTGACTTTTTCCCCAATACAGCTGATTTCTAGGTCAACTGTCCAATTGACTGGGCAAAACTTGAAATCAAGACTTGAAACTTGATGTGGATAAACTTATGAGTCCAATATGAAGCAAGAAAGTTATCTTAGGCATTTTAGGTCAAAACATCTTTGTGCAAACACAAACCCTAATTTGGGTCAGCAGTGCAAGGAGGAGTCTTGAGCAGATGAAACCTTAACTGGAACCTGATCTTCAAGGGCTTTGTGATGAGAAATCAATGAGAAATAGGAGGGCAAATTTTGGGGTACAACAGTTACAATTTTAGAGACATTAGCTTAGTTGTGAACTCATTCGAAGATTCATGATTTGTGTTATTTTTTACTATTACTAAGTTGAATACTAGATTGAACAAACGGAAACCTATGATCCAAACTCAAGTAAAAAGGAAAAAGTCCTCTCGCCGCGATAAACTCATTGAAAGGACCATTAACATTAAGAGTACTAGTAATCACAGTAACATTCCTCTCAGCCATAACCGTCACAAAAGACCCCGAACCAATTCCAATATCAAAACCTATTCTAATCCCACCATTTCCTAATTGAAAAACATCATCAACAAGAAAATCATTCTTACTCTTAGACTTAACAAATCTTTGATTCTCATATCCATTAACCAAATCAAAGCAATGAACACAATCTCTATTCAGTTTCCTACCATTCAAACACTCGAAACTCTTGCAGTTAAAACCATTCCAATTCACTGTTTTATTACTAACAAGCTTCCATAGTGAAACCGGAAAAGGATGAAGAAATTTTACCTTAGATGAAACCGATTTTGCGAAACTTCTTCTTCTTGGTAAAGGCTCACACTGTTTTTGAATCAGGTTTCTCTGTAACGAGACAACAAATCAGAAGCTTTCTAGCATGAACCACGGTTGGACGGTGAGGAGACGAGTTGGAGAAGAGTTGGAAGAAGAACCACGGTTGGACGGTGAATGGGAGGAGTTGAGTTGGAGAAGAAGATGAACAGGAGCGTTTTTTGGGTGTGGGGTTTCGTTTGTACAATATGGGATTTCTGGAAATCTGATAACCAATTTAGGGATTAAGACACTATTTAATTACCTTAGACAGCGCTTTCAAGAAGCGCTGCTAAAGGTATTACCTTTAGCAGCGATTTAGGCTTTAGCAGCGCTTTTAGAGTAATGCCTTTAGCAGCGCTTCTGGAAAGCGCTGTCAAAGGTATACCCTTTAGCAGCGCTTATGGAAAGCATTGTCTAAGGTATACCCTTTAGCAGCACTTTAGGCTTTAGCAACGCTTCCTAGAATAACACCTTTAGCAGCGCTTTTAGTAAGCGATGTTTAAAGTATAACCTTTAGCAGCGCTTATTCTAATTTTTTTATTTTATTTTTTACTGAAAACCTATAGCAGCGCTTAGGGAAAGGAAGCGCTGTATATGGTAAGGCCTATAGCAGCGCTTATAATAAGCGTTGTCTATAGTATACCTTTAGCAGCGCTTATTCTAATTTTTTAATTTTTTTTACTGAAAACCTATAGCAGCGCTTAGGGCATAAGCGATGTCTATGTGGCGCTATCTAAAGTCAATTTTGGCATAATGAATAACACATTATATGTTTACCTAGTTTGGAATAACCTTCCTACTCTAGGGGTGTTGTACCCCAAAATTTTCCCTCTCATTTTATCAATATTTCTCATCACAAGACTCTTGGAACTCAAGACCAAGCTAGGGTTTGCTCTGCTCAAGACATCTCCTTGCACTGTTGACCTGAAATTAGGGTTTGAGTTTGCACAAGGATATTTTGACCTACAATGCTAAAATTGACTTTCATACTTCATGTTGGACTCACAAGTTTGTCCATACCAAGTTTCAAGCCTTGAATCAAATTTTTGCCCAGTCAATTAGACAGTTGACCTAGAAATCAACTGTATTGGGGAAAAAGTCAACTGTGACCAATTTACAGTCAAACCTCATGAATTTTGACCCACATCAACATTATGAACTCATATGAACCATTTGATCAAGTTTGGATCACAATTCCACAAGAAATTTGATCAGATCACCAAAAGGGCAAAATGGTCATTTTTAGGGTTTTGACTGTACAAAGGCAATTTTTTACTGTTTGACCTAGCCAATGGCAAATCAAGCTCAGCCATGGACTCAAGGGCTCAAAGGCATCATCTTGACCTATTCAACAAATTCAAAAGGTCTCAAATGCATAGGATTGACAGATGAATTTTTCAGTCAACTGATCAAAATTTGACTGTACACTGAAAAGTCAAACTTTGACTTTTTGGTCAAAATCAAATGCCAAGGGTCATTTTTCATCAAGATATGTCAAATTATGAAACTTGTTCATCAAGACACCCAAAATTGCAAATTAGGGTTTGAAATTGAAAAATTTCATAACTTAGAAATTTTTTAAGTTATGAAATTTTCTTAATTTTTCCTAACTTTGCCCCACATTTTCACCATGATGAAAATGGATTCAAACAAAACTTACAACATTAAAGTTGTATTCCTCCACAAAGTCTACAACTTTGAATCACAAAGTTTTCTCAAAAGAAGCTTGGATCTCAAGTTATGATTTTTGGAACAAGGGTCCCTAAAACTTTTAACTTAGAGAAATTTTGCTCTAGTTTAGGCAGGATTTTGACCCATCTTCTTGGCCATTTTTCACATAGTTCCACTTGGAGTATCAAGTTTCATTACAAAGATGGATTATAGTACATGTTTCAAGCTTTACAAATTAACCAAGAACTCCTCAAACAAATTTGTGGTTAGGGAGAATCGAATGCTTGAAGTTGGCAAAAACTCACTTTGTAACCATGGCCAATACATGTTCATACAACTTGCAAAATCTGACCAAGATAGCTTTGTACTTGATTACAGGTCTCTAAACCAATTTACACTCAAAAATTGAATGCAAATACATTGGTTAGAGGCATTGTTCTGATCAAGGGAGCATTATATAATGAATAATTCCATTTTGGGCATAAAGATAACACTTCCATTTACATAAAGCTTGCTTTATGTCAAATTCCATTTCTTGAGCCATACACCAAGCCATTTGCAGCAAACAAGGCTCCCTAATGTAAGGTAAAACTCAACCACTTTGTGCAGCTAGGTTACAAGCCAGTACAACCCTTGCATTGTCAACTTCCACTTTTTGCTTCAAAATCAAGGCATTGTACCAAAAGTCCATAACTCACATATCTGATAAAATCAACTTAAGCCAATTTTTGAAACAAGTTTTATACATCCTTGTAAGCCAGAAACACGAGCCAATCATCCCTAAAACACCCTTGAACATCAAAACACCAAAAACTTGCAAAGCAGGGCAGTTGCTGAAACTTGAGTGCCATAGCTCATTTTGCTCGTGCATTTTGCTCCTTTCCACTTCAAACACCTTCCATTCAACTCACTCAAGCTGTCCCAAACCTCCATTGCCAACTGTAACTCCATTTACAGTGTTCACCATTTCTGTTTCAAGCTTATGCAGGTTGACTTCTAGAGGTTGATTCAGGCCATTTCAAAACAAACTAAGCATTGGGAAAGGTTCAGGGAACATCAAGCAAGCTCAAAAGAACCTCAGGCCTCACTAAAAGTTGTTGCATTGTCCAACTCGAATCCAACTGAAACAGGTTTTTCATGAACTTCTATCTCTCTATTTAAGAACATTTAGCCTTAGGTTTGTGAATGAAAGATGTTGTACTCATTACCCTGAAACCATACATATGCTCAGTTTTCATTTATATTAAACGTGCTAAGAGAATTTCATCCATGAACTTTCTGAAAAAACTAGGTTAGAAATTAGGGCCAGAGAAATTCTCTCTGGTCTTTGAGAGTTAGATTAAGTTTTTTATATGGTTAGAATCGTGGTTTGATGCTCTATAAGTTTCATATTTTGAGTTTTGTCAAAAGATCACAAATACAGGAGATACGAGTTTGTGTAGCAAACGCGCGTTTTTCATAGTGCTGGAGGAAGAAGATGAAGCTGATGGGCTGGGCTTGGCTTTTTGCTTCTAACACCTTCTTTTTCAGTTTCACACCCCCTGACCCATTTCTTTGTATTTTTATTATTTTTGCATTTTTATTTCATTTCTGACTTTGTTATTTTATTTTCAAACATAAAAAATGCCTAAAAAATATTTTCATTAATTTGTACATTTATTTGGTATTTATTTTAATTATTTCTAACATTAAAATGTTTAAATACTTTATATTATTTAAAATTTGAAAATAATGTAAAAAAATACTTTTATTTTCATTTCTTATTTTTATTCACATTGAAAATATTTTCTTGAATATATATATTTTTTGTAAATATTTTATTTTATTTTATACACATTAAATATATTTATATGTTTTTGATAAAATAAAGTATATATATATATATATATATATATATATATATATATATATATATATATATATATATATATATATATATATATATATATATATATATATCCTATATCAAAGTTGTAATAACTTAGATTTATTTTTACGCACTTAATACTTTCAATTATGCCATGATTAGAGAATTAGGGTTTGTATGCAAAATCAAAACCGACAAATAGTTTGACCTAATCAAAGACAAAATGCATGAAAAAAAACAAACACAATGCACACTTGCACCCCTAGGGTTACAATCCACTTGTTGCCTTCAAAAATGGGCCATGGTATGCATGTTAAGTACTTTGGCAAAACAAAACCAAAATAAAAGATCATAGTCCCTCGATGACGCTATCTGAGTTACCTAAACAAAATGATCAAGTCCCTCAAGAAAATTGCCAAAGATACTTAACACAATTGCTATCATGGTCTATATGATGACCCGCGCCTGTCCCGTTTAACATCCTAACACAAGGTTGTTCACCAAATACAATGGTGAAACAACACTATTAAAAGGGTTAAAAACATAAGAAAGATCTTTGAGTAAAATAGGGTAGATAACTCTTAGTTACTTGATCAAAAGCTTGCAAAAACATCCTTGCTATTCTCAAAACATACTTCACAACACAATTTCAAAACCCTACTTTCAAACATTGAAAACTTTTCAAAATACAAAAACACTTTTGTATACATTCAACCAAGAATCATTACAAAGGTTGCCACAACGATGGCCTCTTTTCAAAACATCTTTCAAAACCACACACAAAGCACCATTTCAAACAATTGAAGAGCACCATTTCAAACAATTGAAAAACAAAGCAAATGATCTAAACAAGTAACTAAGAGCCCATGGATAACCATGGATAGAAAGGGTGCTAATACCTTCCCTTTCTATAATCTACTCCCCGAACTCAAGAAAACATCTCAAAGGTCTTTCTTGTGCTTTTTGACCTTTCCTTAAGATAAAATAAAAAGTCGGTGGCGACTCTTGCTAAACCGAAACATTTGCGAACACAAACGCAAAACCTCAAGTCAGTTCTCCCACCGTATCACAAGGGGCTACCAAGTCAGAGATGAAATTAACTAGATAGTATCAATTTGCAGACCTTACAGCAAACCTCCAGTTTACAAAGGATAAGAGAGATCATTTTCAAGATGCGAGCTTAAGAATAATTGTGTCTGCAATAGGGAGAAGGAGTTTTGCACAAGGCTTACCCTTAAATATGGGGACACCAAGATAAACAAAAGGAGAAAGCCCTACCTTGAAACCAGGAAACGAGGCTAAGATATTCAAATGGGATTGAGAGATGGCCCCGCCATAAATGTAAGATTTATTGCAGTTAACAACTTGACCGAAAATCTTCACATATGACTCAAAGATTGAAATCAAATATCTCAAATTGGCAATGCTTCCTTTACAAAAAATAAGCACATCGTCTGCATAGAAGATGTGGGACTGGACCTGAATCGTGTTGGCACCTCTGACCAGAGAAAGAGATCCCGAGCTAACCATTCTACTGATGTGTCTGTTGAGCACGTCTTCAACCAAACAGAAAAGGAGAGGAGAGAGCAGGTCTCCTTGGTGAACCCCTCTAGTCCACTTAAATTTTATTTTCTTCCTACTACTAGATGTGAGACTTAGATGAATACATTTTTTAACCCAACACATATTTCTCTCTTTTAACAACTTCTTTTTCACTCTCTTACATGTTTTCTCTCAAACCACTGCTTTAATACCAAAATATTAGATGCAAAAACTGACTTGCGTATTAAATTCAAAAAATACAACAGATAAATAGAGGTAAAACAGGTGAAATACGATCCACATTCTTAGCTCACTTCTACTTAAAATAGGAAACAAACTTGACCAAATCAAATTTAAAAACAAGGACTTTTATTAGATTTAAACTTATCAATTATGTGGATTTTATTTGTCACTTACTTAAGCCAACTCTACGGTGCTGACAAGTAACAAGAAAAATAAGTCTTCATGTGTAGCATGTTCACTTGTTCACTTGTATCCTTTTAAAACTGTTGATGCACAAAGAAGAGATGAAAGACAAAATAAATAATTAAATGACGCTACAAAATAAGGAGTAATGAATATATTGACTTACCTATTACTAGGCTATTTATACACAATATTAAGGTATAATAAAATACAAAAATACCCTCTAACAGACTTAGTCAACAAGACATTCTGAAAATATAAATTATTTCCAACACCATCCCTTAATTTATATTTACACAAAACTGAAAACACCAATTCCATCCCTCAAACAAAGAAATTGATCAGTCTTGATAGCCTTTGTTAGAATGTTCTCCAATTGCTTTTGGGTGCTACAGTGCATAACTTCTAATATTCCACTCTGAACTTGATTCTTCAGAAAATGATACTTGGTCTCAATATGTTTGCTTATCCCATGCAACATTGAGTTCTTGGCAAGATTGATTGCAGACTTGTCATTAATCATCAACTTCAGAGGCTTGTTTACCTCGATCTTCAGATCCTGCAGCAAGTTCAGAATCCACACAGCTTGGTATGCAGTCAGAGCGCCTACAATATATTCAGCTTCACAGGTTGACGATGGAACAACAAGTTGCTTCTTAGAACACCAAAAAAAGGACCTCACAAAAATTTGTAAAAGTACCCAGAAGTACTTCTTTTGTCAACTATGTCTTCACACCAAACAAAGTCTGAATAACTCAAGTTCTGATTTGGTCTTTCTTCCAGAAGGAAATAGCACTCCATACTTCAGAGTTCTCTTCACATACCTCAGAATCCTGACAACAACTTGGTAATAAGACCACTTTGGTTTAATCATAAATATGCTAACTATTCCAACTGCATAACAAATATCATATATGGTATTACACAAATACCTCAAAGAACCAACCAACTGTTTGAAGGTTGTAACATCCACATCCTCTTCATTAGAATCAAAGTCCAACTTCTAATTCGTATCAGCAAGTGTGATAGCAGTTTTGCAATCTCCAGCTTAAATCTCTTCAGAAGCTCAAATTTATACTTCATCTGATGCAAAATGATTCCTTTCTCATAGTACATAAACTCCACCCTTAGAAAGTAACTCATTTTCCCAAGATCTGTCATCTCAAACTCATTCATCAGAACCTTCTTGAACTTGCTATCTCTTGTTCAGAACTTCTTGTTAGCAATATGTAATCAACATACAAACTTACCATAATCATATTGCCTTCTGAAGTATGCTGAACATAAACACCATACTCCATCTCACACTTCTAAAACCCTTGTTCCTTGAAATGAATCAATCTTCATATTCCAGGAATTGCGCGCTTGCTTCAATCCATACAAGGCTTTGTGTAATCTGAACACCATCCTTTCCTGATTCTTTTTCTTAAATCCAGGATGTTGTGACACGTATACCCCTTCTTGTAATGGACCATTCAAAAATGCATATTTTACATTTAAATGCATCAGAGGACAATTCCTGTTAGTAGCTATTGCAATCACTAGTCTGATTGTTTCATGTCTCGCTACAGGTGCAAACACTTCCAAGTTATATAGCCCTGGCTTCTGTAGAAAACCTCTTGCTACTAATCTTGCTTTGTGTTTGACAATTGATCTATCTGGCTTTAGCTTCTGCTTGAAAACCCATCTGACGTTGATGCCTTTCTTGCCTTTTGGAAGTTCTATCAGCTTCCAAGTCTTGTTTTTCTCTATAGCATCAAGTTTTTTTTGCATGGCCTGCAACAATACTTGGTGCTTAAGATCCTCTTCCGTAATCACGGGTTCAGAGTCTATTATCATTGCACACTGAATAACTTCTTTTTCGGAGTCTACTTCAGTGTCTTGTAGCATGTCAAACTCTGCAAATCTTCTTGGGATGCTTCTGAATCTTTGTTGCTTATGAACTTGAACTTCAGAACCTCGAACACAAGAAATTTCCCCTTCAGAAGCTCTTACTTCATAAATTGGACTTTCTCCAGAACCGTGACTGTGTTCAGAGTCTAGAAAATTCCCAGAGTCTGAATCACCATTGAAGTCAGAGTCAGAATCATTTTTACCTTCTGAATCTACTTCAGAGTCAGAGTCACCATCGGACGCGTCTTCAGAGTCAAAATCTTTACCAGCTTCAGAAACATGTGTTTCTGACTTTTCTTTAGGAGTTCTCTCATCAGAGTCAGAACGAGACTTTTCCCAATTCCATACTTCTGATTCTTTTACAATGACGTCTTTTTTGAACTCAAATTTGTTAGTTTCTTGGGACATGTTTGTAACATACAAAACCAAACACCTTCAGATAAATAACACTTTGCTTTTCTCCAGTCCACTTCTAAATAAGAACTATTTCCTCTAGCTTCTTTGTTGGACATCTGTTGAGCACATAACATGCAGTGGCAACAACTTCTCCCCACAAAGTATGAGGAAGCTTCTTCTCTTTCAACATGCTTCTCACCATATCAAGCAAAGTACAGTTTCTTCTTTCAGCAAGACCATTGTGTTGAGGAGTATAGGGAGCAGTAACCTCATGCTCAATTCCATTCTCCTCACAAAACCTTCTGAACTCTGTGGAGTTATACTCACCACCACCATCAGTTTTAATAATCTTCAGAGTCTAGCCACTCTGATTCTTAATCTTCAGTCTGAACTTCTTGAATTCAGCAAACACCTCATGTTTGAACTTTATGAGAGATACCCATGTCATTCTGGTGAACTCATCAACAAATGACACAGAGTATTTATTCCCTCTAATCGATGCTACTGGAAATGGACGGCACACATCATAATGCACTACTCTCAAGGAATACTTTGCTCTTAGAGATACTTCTGACGCAAATGAAAATCTTGGTTGTTTCACTTCCATGCACACCTTGCATGACTTCTCAGGCTTCTTGATTGTAGGAATTCCATGTACCAGCTTCTTCGAATTTAGATGCCTTAAGCTTATGAAATTCAGATGACCAAATCTTCTATGCCACAACTCACTTTTCTTGACAACACTTATTGCACTAAGACATTCAGAGTCTGCAGTTCTAACATTCACCTTGAATGTTATATTCCTTCCCTGTTCTGACTCCATAATCAACTTCTGATTACAGTCATACAACTTAAGAAGATTTTCCTTCATGGTAACTGAAAAACCTTTCTCAATCAGTTGTCTCACACTCATCAGATTGCTTTTCATGCCAGGTACATACCACACATTCTAGATCACTGCTGCTCTCCCATTGTTTAGAATGACTCTGACATTTGCTATACCTTCTGCATTGAGGTGTTTATCATCAATACATTTGATCTTTGTACTCTTCCCAGAGTCAAAATCAACCAACTATTTCTTGTTTCTGGTAAGATGGTTTGAACACCCTATGCCCATATACCATCATTCTGATGAACTCATATCATCAGATTCAAAAGCCAATAATAGCACTAGTTCACCATCAGACTCTCCTTTGGCTACATTTGCTTCTTCTGACATCCTTTCTTTGTTTGACCAGCAATCTTTGGCATAGTGACCAAAGTTCTTGTAACAGTAACACTGAACATTCTTCTTGTCAGACTTCTCCTTTCTCTTCTGGACATTCTTTTGCCTATCAGAGGTTGAAGCTTCTGACCTCTGAACACCATTAGTTTTCTTTCTGGCTTCTGACCAAGTCTGCTTCTAATACTTCTTACCAGAAGTTTCTTTCAGAGCCTGCTACTCTACTTCCCTCTCAGAAGTCCTCTCAGTCATACGCAACTCATGCGCCTCTAGACTACTTTGTAACTCTTCAACTCTCATGGTGCTCAGATATTTGGAATATTCAATTGCTACCACAATATAATCAAACTGAGAAGTTAAAGATCTCAATACCTTCTCTATGATTACTTGTTTAGAAAGGATTTATCCACAAGCTTTCATCTCATTAGTGATCAGAATCACTCTAGAGATGTACTCAGAAACCTTATCGTTGTCCTTCATGTTGAGATTCTCATATTGATTTCTTAGGGATTGAAGCTTCACCTTCTTCACTGATACGTCACCACCGTATTATCTGACCAGCGTGTCCCACGTAACCTTTGTTGTTTCAGAGTCAGCAATCTTCTCAAACACATTCACATCCATACACTGATAGACGTAGAACAATGCTTTCTGATCTTTCTTCTTTATCGCCTTCTGCGTTGTCTTCTGTGTCTCCGTCACGTCCGCTGCTAATGAAGCATAGCCATCGGTGACAAGATCTAACACATCTTGAGAACCGAACAACACAAGCATCTGGATCTTCCAATGATTCCAATTTTTGTCATCAAACACTGGAAGCTTGGAACTAATATCGTTGTTTCTTTTCATCTTCAACCTTGTGCAGTTCGCTCAAAAATTCACTAACACACAGTGTTTCTCAAATCCCATAGAATCAAAAAAATGTGATTCTCAATCACACAACACCTCACTGATCAATCGTGTTTCCCGTAGATTTCGAACCGGAACTCTAGATACCAATTGTTGGTGCACAAATGAGAGATGAAAGACAAAAGAAATATATTAAATGACGACTACATAATAAGGAGTAATGAAAACATTGATCTACCTACTACTAGACTATTTATACACAATATTAGAGTATAATAAAATACTAAAATATCTTCTAATAGACTTAGTCAATAAGACATTTCTAAAATATAAATTATTTCCAACAAAAACAAGAATCAAAATCTTCATTTGAGCCATGATTCATTACATTTTCAACATAAAATATAATTTGTATATATGACTTGGTTGTTGGCTTAAAATTCCAACAACCTGTCTCATCTGCAAGCCAAATGGACATGCCGAATGGACATGTTTTAGAATAGTATAAAATTATTTGGTGTACAATTATAACTATAATAAACAAATAAATGAAAACAAAAGCTAGGACAAAATTTCGATCAGAATACTGATCATTAACATTGTCATAAATAAAAATAACATTAGTATTATTTTTATAAACTAAACAGTATTATTTTGAGAGGTAGGGCTCATATCATTGAAACCACGTCCCTTATCATAAAATTGACTTCTCATATTGGCCACTTGTACACATATCTATCATCATGTAAGAATATTTATTTATCAAGATAAGATACAACACAATAGAAACAAAGCGAGAAAAAACAAAAGCAATAAAAAACAGCCTTGGAATAGAAAGCAGCCATAAGAGAAGAGAAACTTCTGAACAAAAACTCATTTTCTAAGGCTCCACCCACCAGAAAACCAAGTTAGAACTCAAATCACCATTCCATTAAGGCAGAAGATAGGGTTCTAAAGTTAAGGTTTTAAAGCTTCAACTAAATTACGTTATTGGAGATAGAATTAATAATTAGATTAGTTGTTTTTAAGATCAGATATTAAAAATGATTTTTATAATCTTACATAATTTTTTATGAAAAAAATAACTTCAAATAAAAATCTTGTTTGAATAGTTATTTTTAAAATATTATTTTAGATATTTTATTATTTATTGAATTTTTTTTTAGATATAATTTTTTTTAAAGAATCACTTAATTTTAAAGTTATTTAAAATAGATTTTCATAAAAATTATTTTTAAAATATAATTTTTAAAAAAAATTGTAATTTTGACTGTGTTTTGATCTTCAATAATATATATTTAATGTTATAGAATGTCAAAATTAGTGTTTCAATATAGAAAAATAAATATTAAAATATTTATAATATTTTAAAAAACAATTTAAAAAATCTATTTTTAAAAATATATTCAAAATCTACTCTCTTTTTAAGCTGAAACAAATAGATCCAAGATTTTAAAAAAAATCATTTTTTAAAAGTAAAAAGATAAAATTAAATTGTTCAATATATCAAATATAAAATGACATTAAATTCAAACGAGTTAACATACCAAAATAAATAAATTTTAATTTATTATTAAATATGTTGAATAATATTTAAATGTAATTTTAGTACGAATGATTTTTATTTAAAATTCATTTTGAAAATGTTTCAAGAATCATCAATATGTCAAAATAACAAGATAATGTGTTAATTAATACAAAATATGTGAACATAATAAACAATAACATAGTAGCTCAATTGGTGAAGTCATGTGTCTTACCCACGTTATGGACCATGGTTCATGTTTAACATATACCAACCTTTTTTTTAGGTTTGATAATTGTATGATTTAAAATAATTTAAAATAAAAAATAAAATAAAAAATAAAATTAAAATAATTAAAAATGAAAATAAAACAACATGTGAAAAGTCACGCTATCATAACTTTCATTAAAAAAATTTCATTAAAAAGACAACAAAAATATTCATAGCGTGTCACCTAAAACAATCTAAAACAACAAAATATTTATATTTAAAGGTTCGTATTTCAATTTTTTTATAAGGGAAAACTGAAATCATCCATATAACAGGGGAAGTGTTATTACCCCCTTTATAATATTTTAACAATGGTGAATGGATTCATGAACCAAAACAATCAAGTATAATACACGTGAATTGTTCGACTTAGACCCACCGCTAACCAGTCTCCTACGATATTTTTGGATCCCAAGTCACCTGCCAGACCTCCTGCGATGCTCCAACATCTTCCATCAACATTCTTGCAACTTTTTAATATTCTGATTTCTGACAATCTCGAAACATATTTTTTCTCTTCATCACTCAAAGTTTTAATGCATGCTTCTAAAATTATCCAATGTGGTGATGCAAATTTCCCCATCAACCACAAACCACCTTGTTACTCTCTACCATGTTGAAATAATTATTGATCGAATTGATCTTGCCACATGCATTTACATGGTTCCAACCATTTTTTCCTACTTAGGTAATCTAATAAGCCCATAAACATGATTCTTCAACCATATTTGACTTCATATGCTTCTTAATGCCTTCCTAAAGTTCCCTGTTTTTAAGTTTTACAATCCTTCAGTCACATTCAAAGCATAACATACAAGGAAAACATAATCGTATCTTTGAGATGACACAATCATCTTCCTTAACTTATCATGAGACAAATCAAAATCTAAGGCCTCTATAATTATTCATTCGCTACTACTAGTATCCATTGGAGGAACCTCTACATAAAGTCGAGTCTTCTCCATCATAGTTTCTAAAAGCTTCATCTACAAATCTTTAATCTTCCTCCCCAAATGGGAATCACTGAAATTAATACATCTGTTGTTATACCCCAAAATTTACCCTCCCATTTTACTCCAGACATGCTCATTGAGGTTCCCAATTGCTCAAGGATGATCAAAAATTGACCAGACAAATTCTCCTCCTAAGCAATGAACCTCTAGCTAGGGTTTCACTTTTCACAAAGAATTTTGGGTTGCACATACCTCAAGTGATTTGCATGGTCCCTAATATGTCTACAAGAATGTCCATGACAAATTTCATGCCTTACACTACAAGTTTGCTCAGTCAATTGCTCAAATGTTTGAAAATAAACTATACTAGGTCAAAAGTCAATTGTGGCCTATAAACAGTAAAACTTCAAGGTTTTTGGTTAACATTAACATTTTGAAGTTATATCCATCATTTGATCAAGGGTTGATCATGATTCCTCAAGAAATGCTTCTAATCTATCAAAAGTTAAGAATTGCTAAATTAGGATTTCTATAGGAAAAGTCAACTAAACTTTGACCAGGCATAACTTTCACACACTTCATCCATTTTTCCCGAACCAAAGCTCATTTTTAAGAGAATCCAATTCCCTAAAACTTCTCCTTTTCCCTTAAGTCCATGAAATGCACTATTTCAAAGATACAAGCTCATATATTACAGGTCATTTTCAGAAAGTCAACAAAAGACACTTTTTGTCAAGACCATTTACATCAAGATAAAGTCTTCAAATGAAAAATTGATCAAAAGAGGGATTAAAGTAGACATCTTGGGCTTTCCAAAACGTCCAAGATAATCATCATGAGATATAAATTGAGAAAGTTATGGGTTTCCCAAGTTGGGAAAATTTTAGAAAATTCAAAGATGGTGCATTGGACAAATTTGAACTTTTGGGTCAATGACCTAACTTTTTGAGGTTCAAACATTCTCATGACCTTATAGGGGACCTATAATCTCATTTTTGTATTGCCTTACAATTTTTATCTATTCTTGTTCATATTTATTTTGATTTATTTCAAATAAATATAAAATAAATTTTACAAAATGTTTAGAGATGGGCCTTGGCCTTTGGGTTGGTGTTTTGACTTGTATTGAATCCCAAGATTTCGTGCAAATATGACCAGATACACTCAAAGTTGGAAATGGCATGGAATCTCATTTTTGGAATTTTTCAAATATATGATCATGGATTTAAAACATAGCCTTAATGCCATGATTCTTTCCTTATGGCCTTGGCTCCTCCATCCTCTATAAATATGCAGCACATTTGCAAGCAGGACACACGCATACACTACCTGAGAAAAGCTCCACAAATTTCCAAAAATCTCCAAAATCATGAAAATCCAAAACCACATTTCCAGCTTCTTTTGATCTAATTTAAAGGCTCCATCACGTTCCTGGGAATATCAGGAGTCTATCCCTGCCATTTTCAAAGCTCATAGCATCCTCAAACAGTCGGATCGTGCATCATCGGTCAAGCAAGGTTTGTAACATTTGAAACTGTGATTTTACGTGGTATTGATACTGTTGGTGGTTTAATTTGTGTTTAGCGTGTTTATTAGAGCAGGCGTGACACTTAGCATGGGGGTTTTGAGACCTGAATCGTGTGATGCCATTGTTAGGGCATCACAAAAGGAAAGCTTCACAACTCCTAATCTAGGACGATTCAGACCAAAGTAGCCGCGGATTTGGAATCTGGGGAAGATTTTAAGGGGGGTAGGTTAGGTTTAATCCCTTGATTTTTGCTATATTTGCAGGTCATCATTTGAGCCCACCGGAGAAGACAACCGGAGAGTTGACTCCGATGGGCTGACTCCGGCAGCATAAGCGTCTCTCCCCTATTGGTCTATTCAGTCAGTGCGCGTGTTTTTTATTTTCAAATATATTTCTGACTTTGTTTCATATATTTTGTTGTTTTGTTGTTTATACAAATGATTGATGAGTTGGCTCAGTTGGTAGGAGGGGACGCATAAGAAGGGAAGGACCTGAGTTTGATACTCAGGTCTTGCAATTTTATTTTTCTAATATAACACTTACAGATCCAGCACAACAATCCTCAGCATGCCTACCATACACTCTTCAATTCCCACCATTAAATCTGTACAGATCTGATCAAAGACGCGAAACCCATGGGCTCATGTTGCACCCTCCTGAGGCTACTCTCACTGGATCCAGCTCTGGTGAAATGGGTCTGGGTCTAGTTTTACAATTCATACCCCCCCCCCCCCTCATTGCTGATTGTATCAGGCCCAGTTGCATTCTTTATTTTTTTTTGTTTTATTGTTTATTTATTTTAATCATTTTTTCCATAATAGTATAAAAATCAGAAAAAGTCAAAAAATATAGTTTAAGGTTTTTCTTATTAAATTAATTTTAAAAATTAATTATTTAATTATTTTAACTTATTTTCTTAATTAGAATTAATTAGACCTAGGACTTAACCCATTTTAATTTATCTTCTTTTCATAATAAAAATACAAAAAAATAGAATTAACTCCTTTTAATTAGTTTTAGTTTTCTTTAATTATTTCTATTTTTTTCTTTAAATCTAGATTTAGGTTAATTAATCTAATTCTTATTTAAACATTTTCTTAAATAGAATAAAAACAAACAATTTTTTTATTCCATAGGGTTTTAGACGTCTTTTCTAATTCGCGCGCAATTTTATTTTAGCGTTATCATATTATTGTATCTTCTTCCTAGTTGTAATAGACTGTAATTAGGACTCTTTTATTTTACTGGTTTCTTTATATTTCCCCTAAAATTTGGACATGTAATAATCCCCCTCCCCAAAGCTTTTTAATAGCGTAAGATTTACAATTCTCGCATTTTATTCTTGTACATATCAATTGCTTAGATGTATGCCTAATAGTATTGCATGACAAGAGCATAAAAATCAAACGTTAGTAAAACTTAAATTCAAAGACAAATAAATGAAACAAGCACACTTGCACATATACACCTCTAGGGTATCCCCACTTCGGTTGCCTTCGGAAATAAAACAGTCATGTCCCTCGAAAGTAGGGACGCTTTAGCAAAGACCCTCAAATCAAAAGATCATAGTCTCTCGATGACCCTAAAGTGTTGCCTTTCGGTAAATGATCTAGTCCCTTAAACAAAATTGCTAAAGAGTCTCTATATGTTGCCTTTATGACTGTATGATGATCCACAAATATCCCTCATACATCCAAGCGACTATGACTACCTACTCACTAATAGTAGGCTAATCTTGTCTAAAGGAATGGAGGAAAAGAACGGCCCTTTCGAGTAAAGTAGATAGCTGTTAGATGCTTGATCAAAAACAAATTTTCACACTTACACAAAACAAATTTCAAAAATATTTTTAAATGCTTTATCAACACTCTTGAGGATTCATACAAAGTTATAATAAAGCAAGTCGCTGCACTAAGGCATTTTCAAAATACTTTTCAAAACACACAAAACACAAGGTATTTCAAAATGAGCTAAGCATCTAAGAGCCCGTAGAAAACTACGTATAGAAAGGGTGCTAACACCTTCCCTTTCCATAATCTACCCCCTTACTCAGAAATAATCTCGAAAAGTCTTTTTATGTTCTTTTCACACTTTCCTTTGTTGGATAAAAGAAAAGCCGGTGGCGACTCTTGCTTACCGCAACATTTGCGAATATAAATGCAAAACCAGTATAACAGTTGGTTCTACCACCGTATCACAGAACTGGCGACTCTGCTGGGGAGAATAAAAAGTGGGGTTACCTTAGATATTAGTTCATCATTTTTAATTTTCTTTCCTTGTATGATTTGCTTGCTTTATCTTTGAGGGTTTGTTGGGGTATTCTTGTAAAGATCCTACACTCGGATCTGGGGCACCTTTTTTAGGTAAGCAGCAATAGATCATGGAGACCGTACGACATAAACCGATATGGTTGAAACGATAGCTGCGTTGGTGTGACACTTTGGTTGGTACCGGTATCCCTTTTGTTAAATTGAGGATAATATGGGGCCGCTGTGTGGTGTCATAAAGCACTAACGGACCTTAGAACCTTAGTTGAACAAAGTTGGCCATTAGAAAGTAGTGAGATAGTCGAACTCATTATAAAGTTGAGAATTGGTTGATACTCGATGCTACGCTCATTGAGATTGGACTTTCGGGATATTTCGGTCGCGAGAAAAGATCGCTTGAGCTGAAACAATGCCTGATAAAGAAAGATCAGTGATATTGAGACTCCTTAGAACCCGATTACTTTTCTAAGACAGGTTGGACCAACTATACTTCAAGAGGTTATCTGCCTATAAATCCCATGCAAGCCTAAACCTAAGGTCTTGTGTGTGATTAAACTGTTAAAACATAACATCATGCATTCATATTCATTTCACTAACCATTTCAAGGACTAGGGGAATTTATCTTTGTTCTGTTTTGCAGATCATGACTTCCGATCATGGAAACACCATCTGAATCAGCTTTGTGAGAATACCTCTCCAACTCAAAGAGCTTATATCAAGGGTTACTGAGACTTCCTCATTTACCAAGAAATATGGTCGAATTCTCAACCTGGTTACCTCAAGATTTAATGAGAAGATAACGGGGGTACTCTTTTAGTTCTTTGACCCTAAGCACCATTGCTTCACATTTCTCGATTATCAGTTGGTACCTACATTGGAAGAGTTCTTTCAATTGTTGGGTATACCCATTCTGGATCAGATACCTTTCACCGGTTTAGAGGAGGCTCCAAATCCAGAGGTCATTGCAGCAGCCTTACATCTGAAATGGTCCGATATTATATCCAACTGGGAAACAAGAAGCGGAGTCAAAGGTTTCCTAGTCAATTTCCTACTGGAAAAGGCTCAATTATTTTGGGATGATTTGGATTTCCAAGTTTTCGAGGAAGTCTTATCTCTTCTAATCTATGGGTTAGTCCTGTTTCCCAATCCAGATTTACTCATAGATGTGAATATTGTCAAGGTTTTCCTCTCCCGCAACCCTGTGCCTACTTTACTTGGAGATATCTTGCATTCCCTTCATATCCGTACCATGAAGAGACGAGAGGTTCTTATGTGTTGCATGTCATTGTTGTCTAGGTGGTTTATTTCATACCTCCCTCAATCATTATTGAAGAATGAACAAGGTTTGAGTTAGTCACAAAGGATAATGTAACTTTCTCACTCGGATATTCTTTGGTACTCCAGGTCTATGGGAGATATTTCTATTATTGACCGTTGTGGGGAATTCCCTAATGTCCCACTCCTCGGAATTAAGGGAGGTATCACTTATAATCCTTCCTTGGATCTACGACAGTTCTGTTATGCTCGGAGAGATGGTCCCCATGATATTCTTATCCAAGGCATTGTGTTCAACTACGAGGATGATGTTCAAGGGTATCTGTTGTACCCCAAAATTTGCTCTCTCAGTTTTCATAGAGAACACAACCCTAGGATTTCTTAGATATTCAAGTTGGCTCAGGAATCGATCAGACAGATTTTCTCCTGTGGCAGTAAACCAACAATTAGGGTTTTTCTTGCAATTCTCAAAAGAAGCGAATTCTCAAAGATCCAATTGGCTTTCACATGTTTTCATGCTTTCTCAAGATTACTGAAAAAAATAGTGTTTGTTTTCAAGGTTAACCAGATGATTTGCGTCTTCTAAAAAACATTTGCTTGTTTAGGAATTGGAATAGATAGTGCGTGTTTTGATTGATATGCAGTTGCAAGATTACAAAATTATTGGATTACTTGGAGTTTAAGTTATCAGATGGGAACATTTTGTTTCAATTATCTTGATTGGGAATCTTTAAGATTTAGTTAAGATGCAAAGAGAAAATTGCGAGTTATTGACAGTAAAGGATTTTAATGGACATCAAAATATCTCATAAGACTTTCTCCATTTATTTCAAAAGTTGTTACAAAATAATTTATTATTTAAATACCTTAGGTTTTACAACTTATCGTATTTGAAAAATAAATTAGTACGATTGATTGAATGTTTCTCTCTAAATTACAAAGAAAGTGAATCTATGCCTAAGGTTGACTGAGCTTCCATTGCTTTCATGTTTGCCACAGAGTCTCTTGCTTCCTCTGCTTTGCCACCATCTAGTTGTGCTCGTATGAAAACAAAAGACATAAGAAATAGTTAGTACAAAGACTATTTGGGCATAAGCAAGAATTTTCAAAAGAAAGAAAAAAAAGTGTTCATCATTAAAGTTTGCAATTTGGAATCAGAAGGCTATTTTTTAATTCATCAAATTTTTTATTTTTCTCTATTTGCAAATCACAAGAGAATTGTTCCTCTTGGTTCACAAAAAGAAGAAGTCTAAGCAAGCTATCCAAACAAGAGAAATGCAGCAAGCTATCCAGACAAGAGAAATGCAGCAAGGCTGTCCAAATAAACAAGAGGCCCAAACAGCAGCCAAACAAATATAACAAACAGAAGGCACAAAATGGCAAGTAACAAATAGCAGCACATCACCAAGCTAGGCAACAAACAACTAGGCTGTCCAAACAAGTAAAAATGTGCAAACAGCAGCGCATCAGCAAAAACAAAATGCAAACGAGGCAACAACAAGTAGCATAGCAGTAGGAAGCAGGCAGCAACAAAAAGAAAATATAACAATATGGTAAACCAAGTCAACAAGCAAGAGGCTTGTTCAATAAGCCATTTCATCATATTCCTTTAATTGCAAACTTTTCAGAAAAAAAGGTAAAAGAGCATTTGGCTCTTAGGGTCATTGAGAGAGAGAGAGAGAGGAGAGAAGTCACCTAGGGATGCTGCCCTGCTGTCACAATTGCACAAGAATTGCTAGAAAACAAAAACTGCAAGAAAAAGAGCATGAGAACAATATGCCAAATATTCAAAATTTAGTGGTTTTCCTACCATTTTGAATAAGCTGTCAAACTAAAGCAACCAATATAACAGTAGACAGAGCTCAAAAAAAAGATAGGGAGAAAATTATCAAACTCAGAATTTTGTCAAAGTCCAAAAAAAAACTATCAAACTCCAAAAAAAGCTTCAAAACTGTCAAAAAAATCCAAAACAGTCTCCAACTGTCAAAACTCCCAGCATCCATCCTCAAACCTAAAACCATCAAAGCAAACTTGTCAAACCTTCAAACCATCTTCCCTCAAAACTGTAAAAATACAAACCAAATCCCAACTTGTCCAACAAGTTCAAACCACAGAAAAATCCCAACCTGTCCAACAAGTTCAAACCAAAAAAAATCTCAACCTGTCCAACAAGTTCAAACCACAAAAGATTCCAAAAAAAAACCTCAAAGCCTGAACTGATAAGAAAAATTAACAACATTCAAACTGTCAAACCAACTTTCAAACTGTAACAAAAAAAACAGTAAAGTTCCCAAACCATCAACAAAATCACAAAACTCACAAAGCCTGCAATCCATCAACAAAATAATAGAAAATCCACGAAACCAAATTCCAACAACACCAAACCTGCAAACTATCAAAACTATCTAAAGAAAAAACCTCAAAACCAAACTGCCAAAAACCAGAAACATCATTAAACATCCAAACTGTTACAAAGCTAACAGTTCAAACCAAAAATCCACAACCTTTCAACACCATCAAACCTCCAAAAACTGCAAACCAACATATAAATCAAAGGAACAGTAACAACCTCAAAATACCAAAACCTGCAAAACGGTTCAAACCGAATCCAACAAACAGCATCATCGACGTTCAACCAAGAAAAATAGGAGAAGGTTACCAGAAGCGCGCATTCAACCATCATTTCTTCCTCCAGTGTCCGGCCACCAAGGAGTGATACTCTCAACCACCATTCCTTTTCATTTCACAGAAAATTCCAAAGGTATGGATTCTTCACATTCCTCATAAATCATTTCCTACATCTCAATAGACAATAAGCTTGATTAACATAAAAAACGTAAAAAGACAAGAAATAACAAAACCGTTCAAAGCTTCAAACTTACAGAACCATACCGTTTCCAAGAAAACCATTGAAAATTGTTTAAGGAGGTGAGGTTGAGAGGCGCTCCGGCAACAGAAACTTGGGAGGGAAGATCAGAATAAGCTATAATCGAGCATCTTAGGCATAAATCAGAACCTAGGGTTTCCAGAAGAACGCAAATCAGAATGGGTTAGAGAGGCCAAGATGGATTTCATTTGCAAAGAGGGATAGGGACGTTAATGAGAAGCTTAAGGATGAGTTAGGATGAACAAAAGATGAACGATTTGAACAAGGAGAGCGGAAGAGGTGAGGAGACGGCGTCGCTGTACCAAAGGGGTAAAAACTCTAATTGGTTTCTGTTTCCCTAATCAAACAATTTTTGCCATTTAGAAGCATTGGGCCTGCTTAGTTTCAAACCCTTAAAAGCCCAAGCACGCTTGCTGGTTACACCCCCTCCTTCTGGCCTTATTTTTGTTTCAGTAATAACATCCTTTCAAATCCCTTAAGCCCATTTGTCACTTGTTAGTTAATTTGTTTCTCTTTTTGATAATAAAATTACTATTTAAAACTTAGAATACTTTTTTTATACATTTAATTTAAGTCTTGAAATTAATTTTTTTATCATTTTCTTTTTTTTATAACTTATCTTTATTAATTTTTTCACATTTAATAAAAACACCATAAACATTAATTTAGTTTAGTTTTCTTTTTTTATTTATTCATAATTAATAAAAATACAAAAAAATAATAATAAAGATTTTTAATTTAAATCAATTTCTTTTTAGAATAGGTTTTATTTTTCTCTTTTCAAGTAAATACATACATGTCATACTTTGTTGACTTTATAAACTGTCATAGCTTTATATTAAATCTCACAACAATTCGATTTGGTTGTATTGTTTGACATTTGTACATTGCTATTTTCATTTGATTCATCCCCATTCGTAACAATTGTACCTCCATTCCCGAACATTCTGTAATAGCGTAGAATTTCAATTCCCGCAATTTATTGCTTTCTATATACTGTATAGTAATTAGGCATGTATGGCAAGATTCAAAAATCAATCGCTAGATGACCTAATCAAAGAATAAATAACTTGAAATCAACACATTTTTTCACACACGCACCTCTAGGATAACCTCGCTCGTTGCCTCGGAAATACAATCATGTCCCTCAAATATGAGACACTTTAGCAAATGACCCTTTGATAAACAAAGATCGTAGTCCCTCGATGACCCTCGATGTTGCCTTCAGTTAAAACGATCTCGTCCCTTACAAAAATTGCTAAAGCGTCTCACAAGTTGCCTTCAATGATTGTAAAATTGACCCGCGCCTGTCCCTTCACATCCAATGGTGAGGCTTCTTACCAAATCAATGGTAAGATAGCACCATTAAAAGGAATAAGAAAAGAACAACTTAAGACCTTTCGAGTAGATAGATTCACTCTTAGTTACTCGCTTGCTCACGACAAAAACCTTTACACCTACACTTCCATTTCAAAACATTTTCAAAAGACAAAATGTTTTGTATACGTTCTTATAGAGACGAGAAACATGTCAAAACCACTTTTCAAAACACGATTCACAAACACATTTTTGAACCATTTTTCGAAACAAAACTTTGTATACGTTCTTATAGAGACGAGAACCATTACAAAGAGATTTTCCAAAATACTTTCAAAACCCACACCACAAGCACACAATCAAACAAAAGCAAGTGATCTAAACGAGTAACTAAGAGCCCATGGAAAACCATGGATGAAAAGGGTGCTAATACCTTCCCTTTTCATAATCTACCCCCCGAACCCGAGAAAATTCTCGAAAGGTCTTTCCTATGCTTTTTTACCTTTCCTTTTGGATAAAAGAAAAGTCGGTGGCGACTCTTGCTAACCGAACAAGTGCGAACAAAATGCAAAACTGCTAGTCAGTTCTCCCACCGTATCACAGTATCGCCAAAGGTTCATACGAGCTTGGGGTATGGTAAATAAGGTGGATAGCAAGACATTGGGACACAAGAATTCCATACCTATGGAACCTTATCTTAGATGGGTACAAGATCACTCCCAAAATCTTATGATGCCATATACAGCCATCCTACCAGTGATTGTGCAACTGGTCGCCAAGGAGGATGTTCCTTATACAGTTCTCCATCCTGATATGCCCAATGATTTTGAAGAGTTGCAGAGGTCTTGGATTCAGCTGAAGGAAGAACATGATACCTTTAGAGATCAATTCTACACTAGTGAAAAGAGAGTGCTAGAGCTTACAAAGCAACTTAACAAAGAAGAGAGTCTTAATGTCTACCTCGGCACAAAGAGAAAACACCCATGGGAGATGTGATTCTTAGATTTTAAGAGTTTTTATTTTCAATTGTAAGCCTAAAAGGCGATTGTAATTTGAATCTTATTAATTAAATCTTTGTTTCATTTTGGCTCGCAAACTTAAATTTCTCGAAGTCCTTGAAAACATCGCATAAGCATATCATGCATTTCATTGCATAAGCAGGTATTTCAAGACAAGTTTCTTATTCTTTTCGCTGTTTATTTCAGTAAAAGAAATGGCTCTTGAACAAATAGTGAAGGACCTTCAAGCTCAAAATGCTCAGTTCCAACAAATGTTCCTGGCTCTGGCCAAGGGGAAAGAAGATCTGAAGGCTCTGATCATCAAAGAGAAGACCAAGAAGGCAAAGAAACCAGCTGGTGTCTTAAATCTAGGAAGAAGGTTTAGAGGGCCGGCCAAGCGAGCTCTAGATTTCGCAACCCTATCAAAGGAGGGGACAATCAAGAAGAGAAGCCAGTGGAAGAAAGCAGTAACCCAGGTGTGATACGGTGGGAGAACTGACTATGGTTTTGCGTTTGTTTTCGCAAATGTTTCGGTTGAGCAAGAGTCGCCACCGACTTTTTATTTTATCCTAAGGAAAGGTTTAAAAAGCACAGCAAAAACCTTTGAGATTTTTCTTGGGTTCGGGGAGTAGATTATAGAAGGGGAAGGTATTAGCACCCCTTCTATCCATGGTTATCCATGGGCTCTTAGGTACTTGCTTAGATCAACTTGCCTTGGTTTTCAATTGTTTGAAATGGTGCTTTGTGTGTGGTTTTGAAAATGCTTTGAAAAGATGCCTTGTATTAGGCTAACCTTGTAACAATTCTTTACTCGAATGTTTTACAAAAGGTGTTTTATCTTTTAAAAAAGATGTTTCAAGGGTTTGAAAAGTTGATTTTGAAAGTGTTTATGAAGTGGGTTTTGAAATTAGGCAAGCGTTTTCTTGGAAAGTTAGCAAGTACTTAAAAGTTTATCTACCCTAAAAATTTCCTCAAAGATTTTTATTATGTTTTAAACCTTTTGACAATTTTTGCTCCACCATTGCATTTGGTGGACAATCTTGTCTTAGGAGATGAAAAGGGACAGGCGCGGGTCATCGTTTGGACCATAATTGCAACGGCGTTAAACGTCTTTGGGCAATTCTCTTTAAGGGACTTGATCATTTGTTTTTGTTTGTTTTGAAAAGTTTTATCGAGGGACTATG
Source organism: Vicia faba (assembly GCA_948472305.1). Taxonomy (NCBI): domain Eukaryota; kingdom Viridiplantae; phylum Streptophyta; class Magnoliopsida; order Fabales; family Fabaceae; genus Vicia; species Vicia faba. Next base: position 1,374,747,544 of record OX451741.1, read on the forward strand.
ATCATTCAAATTGTTTGCCTTGCCCAAAGAAGTTCAACATACAACATGGCCCATTTATTCGAAGGCAACAAAGTGGAATACCCTAGGGGTGCAAGTGTGAGAAGTGTTGTTTATTTTCATGCTCATTTATCTTGTATTAGGTCAAACTATTTTTTATCGTTTTTTCGCATGCAAGCCCTAATTCTAACATAGCATAATTAGAAAGCGTATAAAGTGCGAAATTTAAATTCCTACGCTATTACAACATAATAATATAGGGAGGGGGGTACAAATTTACAAATGGGGAATATTAGACAAGGATTTAAATCTAAATTATTACATCATTTTTGAACATTTGCAAGGTAAGTAAATTGCACAATTAAATAGAAATTAAATAAATATGCAAAATGCAAAAAGAAAGTTTTTATATGTATGAAAAAATATTATTTATGTAAAGATAAAAATAAGAAAATAAAAAGATATTATTTTTGAGTATTTTCATATTTAGGGCAAAACCCTAGTCTTAATCAAAATGTATAGTAATTAATTAATCCACATAATATTTATTATTTACATACAAGAATAAAATAAAATATGGTACATTTGAACAAAGGTCATTTTTTGTATTAAATATTAAAATAAAATATACACATTTTTTGGCATTTTTATTCTAAGTATAATAATATATATATATATATATATATATATATATATATATATATATATATATATATATATATATATATATATATATATATATATATATATATATATATATATATATATATATATATATATGTATATTTATATTATAAATATGTATTATATACAAAATAAGTATTTACTTAATATTTTAATAAAATAAATAAAAAAGGTATTTTTTATGTGAAATATTTTCAGAAGGTAAATAAAAATAAAAATGCAAATAGAAGTATTTTTTTTACATATTTTCTATTTATCTTAAATAACAATATATATCTATTTATATACAAATCAAAAAGAAAATCAAATAAAAACCAAATAAAATCAAAAAATGATGAGAAAAATATTTTCAAAATTTTAATATGTTGAGAAAAAATAAACAAGTCAAACAAAAAAAGAAAAAGTCAAAAATGTTAAAAAATGAAGCAAATGGGCTGAGGGGTGTGAAACAGAAAAAATGGTGTGGATAGCAAAAATAACACAGGCCCAGCCCAATCCACTTCTTCTTCAACCTCTGAACAGATTTTGTTCAAAAACGCGCGCCAACAAGCTCCCTTTGAATGTCCTGATTCTTTGATCCTTTGAACAAACTTCCAACACAAAACATGTAAAGCATAATCTCACGATTTCATACATATAAAGAACATGAACTATCTCTCTAAGATGAGGGAGAATTTCTCTCCCCCTCTTTTCTGACCTAACTTTTCTACCATTTTCAGAGCTCAAATTCTCTCTACTCAGACAAAAGAAATGAAAAGTAAAGCTATGTACATGTTCAGGGCTATGAGTAGGACCTTGTTTCTTTACAAACTTAAGACTAAATATGCATGATAAGAGAGATACGAATTCAAACTTTTACCTATTCAGTTGAACTTCTATCTGGAGAATGAGGAACTTTCAGTGCAAGGTGATGATTGGAAAAGCTTCCTTGAGGTCCAGGGATGCTTTTTCAATGCTTACTTTGTTTTGAAACTCCTTGTATCGAGCTGTGGAATTTCAACTGCAAAAGGAAAAATTAAAAATGGTGGAAACTGTTAGAGTGATTACAGGTCAGGTTTTAGGCCATGGTTAGTTTGCATATGTTGTATGGAAGGTGTATGAATTGATTTTGGTGAGAATGCTCGAGGGAAATGGGAGTTTGCACTCAAACTACAGAGGCAACCCTGTTTTTGCAGTTTGAGGATGATTATGGCAATGGGAGTGTTTGAAAGGTCAAGGATTCGTGCAAAAGCTTGGTTGGGATGTACTGAGTGTGTTTGATATCTTTTGTGTTGTGTTTTTAAGCTGAGGTTCAAGTTCTCACAAGTTATGGACCTTTCTTCTTTTCTAAGCAACAAAATGCCACTTGATGTTCTAGGCATGTAGGGGGCCTCCTAATGGGCTGCATAATCTTCTCTTGATCAGAGCAATTTGTCCATAATCTTGTGCCATTCAGATTTAGCTTGTACTTGTTGGATTTCTAATTTGACATAAAGTGAACTTTTGCAAAAATGGATAGTTTACTTTTTCCAAATTGGGATTAATCCTTTAGACAAAGCTTGAACTCAAAGAACTTGGTCTTGGTACAAAGAATATGCATTAAATTTATGAGTGTAACTTGGTTTAGGGACCTGTAATCAAGGGCATGCTGGTTTTGAGAAGTTGCATAATCTTATGAACATGAAAAATGGCCAATTCACAAGTGAGTTTTTGCTATATTGTGAAATTCGATTCTCCCTAACCATGAAGTTGTTTGAGAAGTTCTTGGACATTTTGGAAAGCTTGGAATGTGTACTACAATCCATCTTTGAAATGAAAATTGAAATTCCAAGTGGAAGGGTATGAAAAATGGCCTTGAAGTGGGGTAGAAAACCTTGTCAAAATAGGTTAAAATTCTACTAAGTTAAAAATGGTTTAGTGCCCTTATTCAAAAAATTATAACTTGAGATACAAGCTTCAAATGAGAAAACTTTGTGAATCAAAGTTGTATATTATGCAACAATCTACAACTTTCATGTTTTGACTTTTGTTTGAATCAAAATGGATCATGGTGAAAAGATGGGGCAAAGTTGGGAAAAAATTAGGGTTTTTCATAACTTAGAAAAATTCTAAGTTATGAAAAATTCCATTTTCAAACCCTAATTTGCAATTTGTGATTTCTTGGTGAACAAGTTTCATGATTTGGCATTTTTTGATGAAAAATGAATCTTGACTCTTGATTTTGACCAAAAAGTCAAAGTTTGACTTTTCAGTATACAGTCAAAATTGATCAATTGACTGGGAAATTCAACTGTCAATCTTGTGTACTTGGGATCTTTTGAGTTTGATGAACATGTCAAGATAATTCCATGGGGTCCTTGAGTCCATATATGAGCTTGGTTTTCCATTGGCTAGGTCAAACAGTCAAAAATTGCCTTTGTACAGTCAAAACCCTAAAAATGACCATTTTGCCCTTTTGGTGATCTGATCAAATTTCTTGTGGAATTGTGATCCAAACTTGATCAAATGGTTCATGTGAGTTCATAATGTTGATGTGGATCAAATTTCATGAGATTTGACTGTCAATTGGCCACAGTTGACTTTTTCCCCAATACAGTTGATTTCTAGGTCAACTGTCCCATTGACTGGGCAAAACTTGGAATTAAGACTTGAAACTTGGTATGGATAATCTTGGGAGTCCAATATGAAGCATGAAAGTCATATTGGGCACTTTGGGTCAAAACAACTTTGTGCAAACACAAACCCTAATTCTGAGTCCACAGTGCAAGGGGAGGTCTTGAGCAGATGAAACCCTAACTGAGTCTTGAGCTTCAAGAGCCTTGTGAGGAGAGATCAATGAGAAATGGGAGGGCAAATTTTGGGGTACAACAGTTGCCCCTGTTCAATCTTCTTGAATCCGAAGAGTTAGATTGGCAGGCTTGCCTTTCGCGACTCGAGGGTAAAAGGAGATTGGACACTAGAGTGCCCGGAAATTTGCATTCGTCAAAGCACTGGATGCGGGAATGGGCTTAGAGATGCCATTTGGAGATGGGCTTAACGATGCCATCTGAGAGAGTGACAGAAACTTGTCGGGGATGGGTTTAAAGATACCATCTGGAAGGGAATATTTAGGAAATTGTCCAAGATTTGGACCATTTCTGAATTGGGGGGGTCCGAACAAGCAATAGGTTGACATCCGTTGTTGGGAGGAACCTGCAAGCTGTTTTCAGAAAGTTGCATCTGAACAAATTGATAGATTAACATCCGTTACTTGGGAAGAATCCATAAACTGTTTTCAGAAGTCTTGAGAAGAATCTGAACAAGCGATAGGTTAACATCCGTTTACTTGGAGAACCCGTGAACTGTTTTCAGAAGTCTTGAAGTTGAATTATCAATAGAGTCGCATCCGTTGTTGGGAAGCGTCCGGAAACTAATTTCAAAGATTGCATCTGAACAAGCTGATAGATTAACATCCGTTACTTGGGAAGAATCCATAAACTGTTTTCAGAAGTCTTGAGAGGAATCTGAACAAGCGATAGGTTAACATCCGTTTACTTGGAGAACCCGTGAACTGTTTTCAGAAGTCTTGAAGTTGAATTAGCAATAGAGTCGCATCCGTTGTTGGGAAGCGTCCGGAAACTAATTTCAAAGATTGCATCTGAACAAGCTGATAGATTAACATCCGTTACTTGGGAAGAATCCATAAACTGTTTTCAGAAGTCTTGAGAGGAATCTGAACAAGCGATAGGTTAACATCCGTTTACTTGGAGAACCCGTGAACTGTTTTCAGAACTCTTGAGATTGAATTAGCAATAGAGTCGCATCCGTTGTTGGGAAGCGTCCGGAAACTAATTTCAAAGGTTGCATCTGAACAAGCTGATAGATTAACATCCGTTACTTGGGAAGAATCCATAAACTGTTTTCAGAAGTCTTGAGAGGAATCTGAACAAGCGATAGGTTAACATCCGTTTACTTGGAGAACCCGTGAACTGTTTTCAGAACTCTTTAGATTTGAATGATTTTAGTCTGTCGACTGATTTTACCTGAAAAGGCAAAGAGTTAGTCGTATGCAATGCTATGATGCATGATATAATGTATATTTTGTGTTATGGATGTAAATGGATGTGCATGTAAGCTGGAGAGCTGTCTTGCATAGGATAAATGAATCCGGGACAGCGGAAGATAGAAGTATCCTGATTGCTGCCGGGGAAAATAAGTCCTGGGTTGTTGTTGGGGAACCTGGAGCTTGGGTTGTATACCAATCTTCTGGGGAATTCCCGGAGTCTTCTACTGGGGAGTACCAAACTAGTAGATTTAGTGCTGGGGAGACTAGATTGAGAATCTTCAGCCAGGAGAGAAGTATCTCTGGACATTTCACTGGGGAGCTCAAGATTTTTCTTCCTAAAAACTCTGTGGGGAGAAGGTTTAAAAGTCTGATTCTGCTGGGGATTGTCCATTTGAAGCTTTTGATCTGCTGGAGATACCGAAGATTAAACTCTGAGGGAAAATGATTTCTGGAAGATTCTCTGGCTGGGGATTTTGCAAAGATAACCTCCTCCGGGGATAGTATTGATAAGTTATTATTGGGGAATTTTGAGGAACTCCGCCGGGGATGGGAAGAAATTTGGCGAGCGCGATCTCACCTGGTTGTTAGCTGAGAATAACCCAGTTATAAGCCTCTGTGAGGAATAACTTTGAATAAAACCCGGGAGGGGCGTCCGTACTCTGCGGGGAATACCTTTCCGAACTTTACTGGGGACAAGCTTCGAGGGTCTGCTGGAGAGAGACCTCAGGGTTTGCCAGGGATGTGGATTACAGGTCTTGAGGGATTTCCTTTGAAAAGGTGTCAAAATATCCATCTGTACTTTCATCCTATCAGTAATCCTTTTCTTAGGTTTTAATTAGGAATTGATCATGTTTCAAATGCATATGCCTATTTAACAAAAACATTGGACGTTTCTCAAAATAAAGCGAATAGTGCAAGAAAAGGGAAAAGGGAAATGACACAAATTTTGGGAAGAGTATTTGTATTGATTTTTTTGAGTATATTTGTACAAAGGAAACAATCATCCTAGTAAGAGGATCTTGCCGTAAATATTTGAAAAATTTATACAAAATAAAGATGGCTATGTGAAATAATTCCATGGGATTCCGTTCTGCTGTAGCTTTCACAACTCTGAACCTCTGTTCATTCAATGCTTCGTTTGACGATGGCTGGATTGATCGGACCTGGAACCGGTTGATGAAGAGACTGTTTTTGAAGTGATCCGACGAGACATAGTCATACGCTTTAATTCCCTAACTTTTGCCTGAATCGCCCTTTCGGGTTTTCGATCCACCGGGAAACCCCTTTTTGCCCAAGCCGCCCTTTCGGGTTTTCGACTTGCCGGGTGTACAGATTTTTTTGTTTTTATCCCTAACTTTTGCCTGAACCGCCCTTTCGGGTTTTCGGTTCACCGGGATGCCCATTTTTGCCCAAGCCGCCCTTTCGGGTTTTCGACTTGTCGGGTTACTTTATGCGTAGTATCTTTTGACTATGTCTGCGTTCGCAGGGTGCGGCAAATCGTCACCGTCCATGGTGGTCAGAATCATTGCACCACCAGAAAATATACTCTTGATCACAAATGGTCCTTCATATGTAGGAGTCCATTTGCCCCTGGGATCACTTTGCGGTAAGATAATCCGTTTGACTACTAGATCTCCGACTTGATACACTTGACGCCTAACTTTCTTGTTGAAAGCCTTGATCATCCGTTTTTGATACGTCTGACCATGGCATATAGCAGCAAGTCGCTTTTCGTCGATCAGATTGAGTTGATCAAGTCGGGTCTGCATCCAATCATCTTCATTCAAACCTGCATCTTTCATGATCCTTAGAGAAGGGATCTGAACTTCCATAGGCAAAACAACCTCCATGCCATAAACCAGAGAAAATGGGGTTGCCCCAGTTGAAGTACGTGCCGTCGTGCGGTATCCATGCAGAGCAAATGGCAACATCTCATGCCAGTCTTTGTAAGTGACTGTCATTTTCTGAATGATCTTTTTAATGTTTTTGTTCGCAGCTTCAACAGCACCGTTCATCTTCGGCCGATAGGGAGATGAATTGTGATGATAAATCTTGAACTGTTCGCATAATGCAGTGATCATTGTATTATTCAGATTTGTACCGTTGTCTGTGATGATCCTGTCAGGAACACCATACCGTCATATGAGGTTATGTTTGATAAAGCGGGCAACCACATTTTTGGTGACAGAGGCGAAGGAAGCTGCTTCGACCCATTTAGTGAAGTAGTCAATGGCAACCAGGATGAAGCGATGTCCGTTGGAAGCCGTAGGCTTGATCTCTCCAATCATATCAATGCCCCACATTGCAAAGGGCCACGGAGCAGTCAGGACGTTGAGGGGAACCGGAGGGATATGAATTTTGTCAGCATAGACTTGACACTTGTGATAAGTACGGGAATGCTGATGGCAGTCAGCCTCCATGGTAGACCAGTAATAGCCTGCCCTTAGGATCTTCTTAGCCATTGTATGCCCGCTCAAGTGAGTGCCAAATGGTCCGCTGTGTATGTCGGTCATGATCAACTCTGCTTCAGCTTTATCCACACACCGGAGTAATACGCAATCATGGCTTCGTTTGTAAAGGATGCCGTTGCTCAGGAAGAACTTAGCAGCGAATTTCCTTAAGAACTTCTTGTCATTCACGGAAGCTCCTTCAGGATAATCTTGGGTCTCGAGATACCTTTTGATTTCACGGAACCAAGGTTGTTCCACTACTTCTTCGATATTAATCTCGTGACAATGCGCGGGTTCATCCATTCGCTCGATGGTGACTTGGGGAGCCTCGTTATCCCAGTTGAGTTTAAACATGGAGGACATTGTGGCTAGAGCATCTGCTAGCTGATTCTCTTCTCGCGGGAAATGCTCGAAGGTAATTTGCTTGAAGTGAGGCAACAATGTCAGAACATGTTCTTTGTATGGAATAAGATTAGGATGTTTGGTATCCCAATCTCCTTTGATCTGGCTGATGACCAAAGCCGAATCCCCGAATACGACCAAAGATTTGATCCCCAAGTCTATAGCAGCCTTGAGACCAAAGATGCAGGCTTCGTACTCAGCCATGTTGTTTGTGCAGCTGAAGCAAAGTCGGGCTGTGAAAGGAGTGTGGCATCCTTCCGGAGAAATGAGTACCGCGCCAATACCATTTCCAAGTGCATTTGAAGCACCATCAAAGTACAGGGTCCATCGGGATCCCTTTTCGGGTCCGTCATACGGTCCGTCACTTTCAATGTTGTCCAAATTCATGATGTCCTCGTCTGGAAAGTCAAATCTCAAGGGTTGATAGTCTTCAATAGCCTGATGAGCCAGATGGTCAGCTAATACACTCCCTTTTATAGCTTTTTGGGTGGTGTACTGGATGTCATACTCAGTTAAGATCATTTGCCATCTAGCTATCCTTCCAGATAAAGCGGGCTTTTCGAAGATATATTTGATAGGATCCATTTTGGATATCAACAAGGTAGTATGAGTCAGCATATACTGTCTTAGTCGGCGAGCAGCCCATACCAAAGCGCAGCAAGTTTTCTCGAGCAGTGAGTAGCGAGTCTCACAGTCGGTAAACTTTTTGCTAAGGTAATAAATAGCATGCTCTTTTCGACCAGACTCGTCATGCTGGCCCAGAACACACCCCATTGAATTATCCAAGACGGTCAAATACATGATCAAAGGTCTTCCTTCGACGGGTGGCATCAGAATAGGAGGTTCTAGCAAATATTCCTTGATTCTATCAAAAGCAGCTTGACAATCGTCGTTCCATTCCACTACCTGATCTTTCTTCAAGAGTTTGAAAATTGGCTCACAGGTAGAGGTCAGATGTGAGATGAACCTGGCAATATAGTTTATGCGCCCCAAGAAACCTCTAACTTCCTTTTCAGTACGGGGAGCAGGCATCTCTTGTATTGCTTTTACTTTTGCCGGGTCGACTTCAATGCCTTTGTTGCTTACAATGAATCCCAGGAGTTTACCGGACCTAACTCCAAAAGTGCATTTGCTTGGATTCAGCCTTAATTTGTATTCTTTCAATCTGGCAAACAGCTTTTCCAGATGTTCAAGGTGCTCTTCCTCTGTTTGCGACCGAGCTATCATATCGTCTACGTAAACTTCAATCTCATGATGTATCATGTCATGAAATAAAGCTACCATGGCGCGTTGATAAGTTGCCCCGGCGTTCTTCAGCCCGAACGGCATCACTTTGTAACAGAAAGTGCCCCATTGGGTGACAAAAGTTGTTTTCTCCATATCCTCGGGGGCCATTTTGATTTGATTATAGCCCGAGAACCCGTCCATGAAGGAAAACACCTTATGCTGAGCTGTATTGTCGATCAAGATGTCAATATGAGGTAGCGGGAAGTCATCCTTAGGGCTGGCCCTATTCAAATCCCGGTAGTCCACACACATTCTGACTTTGCCATCCTTTTTAGGCACTGGCACAATGTTAGCGACCCATTGAGGATAGGATGTAACAGCCAAAAAGCCGGCATTGAACTGCTTCATTACTTCTGCTTTGATCTTTTCGGACATGTCAGGCCTCATTCGGCGAACCTTTTGCTTGATCGGTGGACAGTCCTCTCTTGTGGGGAGACGGTGAACCACGATGTCTGTGTCCAAACCCGGCATGTCTTCATAGGACCAAGCGAAGATTTCAACATACTCATTCAGTAACTGTACCAAGCGTTCCTTAACTTCTGGTTCCAGGTTGGCACCCACTTGCACCTCCTTCCGATTCTCCTCGGTTCCCAAATTGACAGTTTCCAATGGCTCCTCATGCGGTAAGATGGCTCTTTCCTCTTGTTGCAGAAGTCGGGCTAGTTCCCCTGGTACTTCACAACCTTCGTCATCTTCATACTCGGCTAGATTGACCAGGTCTTCAGAGTTATTGAAAGATACAGCAGAATAGTCACCCATGGAATCCGGAGTGGATAGGTACCTGCATTGGTGAGTGGTGGGTGTGTGTAAGGGATAGCCATCCTTAAACAAAAATGCAAAAGGAAAGGAAATGAACACAAGCAGTTTATCAAATGAAAAACGTCCAATGAATCATTAAACATGGCATATGAATATGAAAAATAGTCAAAACCCTTACAAGTAGACCTACATGCCCCGGGCAAGGCAGGAGGTGAAAAAGATAGTGTACGGATTGTTTGAAAGTAAAATGTTACAGACCAAAATAGGAAATGTTCGATAGATAAATTACTGAGGAATAAAAGTGATGGGGACAAAGTCTTTTGCCTCCCAATTGCTCAACCCTCCTCCGACAGTTGGATAAACCCAATCTTCAATGTTGCTGTCCTTGTCTTCATCTTCCAAGGCATTGATTCTGTAAGGAGAAATTTTGACTGGCGCCCTCTCAATCTTTGACCGGCGCATAGCCTTCTGACCGGCAGCTGTGAAACCTAATCCAGACTTGTCAGCTTTATGCGAAAAATCGGGTAGCTGCCCCCACGCTGAGTTCTTCCCTTCTTTAACTGCAGCCCTTGCATCTTCCAGAGATGCCATCCTGGCCATCTGCCTTGGTGTCTCAGCTGTCAATTTCGCCACTGCTATCTTAGGAAACACTTCTTCGAAATGTTGAAACGGTGTCTCAATAAACTCCCCTTCAACTTCCACATACCGGAAAGAATTTAAATGGCTAATCATGTACTCTTCTTCGCCGTGGACAGTAATGACCTTTCCCTTGACAGGGTACTTCAGCATCTGATGCAGGGATGAGGTGACTGCCCCAGCATGGTGTATCCAAGGTCTACCCAGCAGGCAGGAGTATGATGGGCGGATGTCCATTACGTAGAAAGTGGATTTAAACACCTCAGTACCTATCTTGACAGGAATTTCAACTTCTCCATGGACCATTCTTTTCGACCCATCAAAAGCTCTGACGACAATATCACTTGGCTTCAATTCCAATCCTTCGCAATCTAGCCGGTCCAAGGCCTTCTTAGGCAAAACATTCAGTGATGAACCGGTATCAACCAGAACATGTGCAAGGGTGGTTCCGCGACACTCGATTGAAATATGCAACGCATCATTGTGGTTTCGGCCTTTAGGGGTCAGGTCGGCATCAGAAAAGCCTAGCCCATTGTCTGCAGTCAGGCTAGCCACGCAATGTTGAAATTGATCTGCAGAGGTTTCCTGCGGCACATGAGCTGCCTTTAGAAACCTAATCAAAGCTTGAGCGTGCGCTTCTGAGCAAAGTAACAGTGCCAGCATGGAGATCTTGGAGGGGGTTTTCCCCAACTGTTCCACCACATCGTAATCACTTCTCTTGATTATCCTCAAAATTTCGTCCATTTCTTTCTTGGAAGCTTCTAGAATTACCAAAGGTTGAGCCCTCGTCCTGACGGGTTCATCTTGTATTCCCTTTCCTTTATCGGCAATGGTAGGAGAGACAGCACTAGGAATGAAAATTTCTTCAATCAAAGGAGTTCTGGCGGAGAGCTTCACTGGTGCAGGGATGACTTCTTTAGCTGATGAGGGTCCAAAGACTGCTTTTGGGGGAGCAATCTCTGGAGAAAATATCCTCCCACTCCTGGTGATTTTGCTGGTGCCCGCAATGTTACTAATGCTGGCTTCTTCATCATCTGAATCTTCTTCAACTGTTTCAACTTGCTTGATACCATGGTAGTAGATGTCACCACCATAGTTCCAAGGTATCGACTTCTCGGAGACATAGGGAACGGGCCCTGGCATTGTTATCTTCAAAGGTATAGACTTTGCAGCTGGTGTAATCTTAACTGGCTTTTTGACGGCCTCGGAAAGATTGGCGTGAATGGTTATGATTGAGACATTTTCAACATGAACTGGAACGGCAGGAACTTTCTCGAACAAAATTTGTCGGCTATCCATGAGGCCTTGGATGCCTTTCTTCAATAGCGGACAATCAAACGGCAGAGAGTGGCAACAGTAACAATCTTCCTTACACCCCGGGAAGATCCCGGCCCTCAACAAATTTGACTTAACGGTTAACAGTGGAGTAGTCAGATCACTAACGTCAGCAACATACAGATCCTCTTCAATGGCATTAACATTCCGACCGTGCTTCGGCATAGGTGCAGATATTACATTGGGTTTTTCTGGAGCGTCAAACTCTACTTCCTTAGCCTCTATCAGGTCCTGAATCTTATGCTTGAGTGCCCAACAATCATTGGTGTCGTGTCCAACACTGTCTGAATGATAGGCGCACTTAGCATTGGCATGATAATGCGGGGAAGACGTATTCACATTCTTCGGCGCCTCCTTGATAGTGGCAAGATTTAATTTCAACAGATGGGGAAGCACCTGTGCTGGAGTCATATTAATACGGGTGAATTGCCGGTGTAGCCTTTCTACCCGTTGCTGATTTGGTCTGGTCTGGTTATAGCGAGGCTGCTCACTTGGAGTGTTTTGAATCATTACGGCCCCCACAGTCGGCCGACGCTCCACCTTCCCCGCTCTTTTTTGAGAATATACCATAGCTGTCTCCTTCTTAAAAGGTTTCTTCTCAGCATTTGCAGTAACACCCTTTTGAATTTTTCCTGACTTGATGCCAGCCTCAATTCTCTCGCCTGTTAAGATCAAATCAGTAAACCCCGCGGAAGAGTTACCAATCAAATGATTGAAAAATGGCCCAGATAGGGTCCCAAGAAACATATCAACGAGTTCACGATCGGTTAAAGGAGGCTGCACCCTGCCAGCCAAATCCCTCCACTTCTGTGCATATTCTTTGAATCCCTCACTTGTTCCTAGTGACATACCCTGAAGTTGGGTACGAGTAGGAGCAAGATCGGAATTATACTGGTATTGTTTGTAGAAAGCGGTGGCCAAATCTTCCCAACTTCTAACACTGGTTCCTTCTAACTGATAAAACCATTCCAACTGAGCTCCCGACAGACTGTCTTGAAAGAAGTGAATCCAGAGGTTTTTATCTGCCGTATAGGGTTGAATTTTTCTCACATAAGACCTGAGATGCATTTTGGGACAGGACAGCCCGTCGTACCTCACAAACACTGGTACTTTGAATTTTGGTGGAATCACAATTCCGGCGACCAAGCCCATGTCTTCAAAATCCAAACCCGGTACCCTTTGCAATTCCATGGCAGCCAATCTGTCTTCTAAACTTTTGTATTTGTCATCAGCTGGAGGATACTGCTGGTCGGAATAATCTTCCTCCTCTTCAATTTCTTCCTCTTCCGCATCAGACTCGGAAGGCACCACAACTTGATCTCTTTTACTAGTCCCTTCATCAGAAGTGGGAGGAAAATCGAGCACTCTCCGAGCTTCTCCGTTGAATCTTCTCCCCAAAGTGGCCACTCCAACCCTCTTCTTCTTCTTCTTCACTGGGTCCTTATTCTCCAGTTGAGTCTTGATATCCTCTTGACTCTTGACCAAGGTCATCAAGAGTTGCTGGAACTGTGCGTTCTGAGCCTGTAGGTCTTTGACTGTTTGTTCGAGATCCATCCTACTGAAATAAACAGCAGATAGATAAGGAACCCTGAAGTGAGACCTGCTTATGCACATGATGAATGGTATGCTTATGTATGCAATGCATTCAAGGGTTTAGAACATTCAAAATTGTTTCAGACAAAGAAGAACGCACGTCATATTAATAAGAAGAAACTTGTTAGTACATAAATGCCCCATGGGCCAAATATTACAAAATAAACTTCTCAAGGCAGAAAGACATTGTGCATCCTCTTTGGTGCGATGTAGGTATTGAGGGCCTCTTGCTCGTGGAGTCGGCGGGTAAGCTCTAGAACCTTCTTTTCACTGGCGTAATAGCTAGTTTCAAAAGTGTTCCGTTCCTCCTTGAGCTGAATCCAACTTTTCTGCATTTCCTCCCACGACGTAGGCATGTCGGGATGTAGGATGGTGTAGGGAACCTCTCCTTCCTTAACAGGCTCTTTAATCACCGGGAGAACATGAGGATAAGGCATCATAAGACTTTGGGCTCGGGCTCGTACCCACTTGAGATAGGGCTCAAGAGGGATGGAGTTCTTGTGTCCCAGAGTCTTACTATCAACCTTGTTGAGTTTTCCCCAAGCTCTGATGAACCTTTGACGAAGTCCTTGCGCATCGTTGTCGAAGTCAAAAACTAAGCCAGGAATCAACATGTCATGAGGGCCATCCCTCCGTGCGTATCCAAATTGTCTCAAAGCTAGGCAAGGGTTGTAGGTGATACCTCCTCTAATTCCAAGTAAAGGAACATTAGGAAATTCTCCGCAGCGATCGACGATGATGATATTTTCTCTGGACCGAGAACACCAATGCACATCAGAATGAGTGAGAGTCATCAATCGTTGGGACCACCTTATACCTTGATCATTCTTCAAGACAGATTGTGGAAGGTGCGAAATAAACCACCTTGCGAGGATAGGAGTACAGCACATGAGAACACCCCTCTTTCTCATTGTTCGTGTGTAAAATGAGTGAAGAATGTCCCCAAGTAATGTTGGTATCGGGTTTCTGGACAAGAAGATTTTGACGGCGTTGATATCTATCAATTGGTCAGAGTTTGGAAACAGAACCAACCCATAGATCAGGAGTGCCACAATTTCTTCAAAGGCTTGAAGATCCAATGAGTTCCAACATTCTTGTGCCTTTTCAAACAAGAATTTTGCTAAGAATCCTTTGACGCCGCTTCTGGTTTCCCAATGCCCCTTGATTTCGGATGGTTGTAGATGTAGTGCTCGAGCAACATCTTCAGGCTTTGGTTCCTTCTCCGTACCGTTGAAGGGTAGTTGATTAAGGATAGGGATTCTTAGGAGTTGAGAAAACTCCTCCAAAGTGGGGACCAACTGATAATCAGGGAAAGTGAAGCAATGGTGAAGAGGGTCAAAGAACTGGAATAGCACTTTCATCATGTCTTCTTCAATGTTGGTGTTGACTAGGCTGAGCAATCTACCATGTCTTTCACTGAAGGATGAATTTTCCGGAATTCTTGAAGTGATCTCCTTGAGTTGAGGAGAGATTCTCACAAGGTTGACTTGAATGGTATTTCTGCGAGATATTTCCATGACCTACAAAACAGGAACAATGATGAAAATCCAAACCCCTGAAATGGTTAGTAAATGCATATGATGTTTCATGATGTTTATGATGTATGCACAAAACATATGTACAAGCAAATCACACCAAACCCTAGTTTCAGGCTTGCATGGGGTTCCATAGGTAGGTACCCTCTTGAGTGTAGTTGGCTTAAAACCTGTCCTATAAATAGTAACCGGGTTCTAAGGAGCTCAATATCACTGGATTGTTTTCATTGTTCATTGTTTTGGTTTAGCCACTTAACTAGCGACCAAAATATTCCAAGAAAACAACCCTCAATGAGTGTAGTATCGAGTATCTACCAACTTCGGACTGCACCAAAGCCGGTCATCTCACTACTCCTAATAAAAGGCCAAGATGGTCAAGTAAGGTTCTAGGTCATTAGTGCTTAGTGACATCACTCAGCGGCCCCGTACTCTCCTTGATTGAACTCAAGGGTTACCGGTACTCACAAATATGTCGCACTAATATAGCTATTGCTTAGACCGTGTCGGTATACCCCGCACAGTTTCCACAACGTATTGCTATCTATGAATGTTTCCCAAAATCCGGGTGGAGGATTGTAAACCCAAACAATGGAGCCAAAGAATAAAGCAAACAAATCAAACAATTAGTCATGCAAGAGGGTGATCTAAGCCCTAAGGTTACTCCACTTAAACCAGTCCCCAGCAGAGTCGCCAGTTCTGTGATACGGTGGGAGAACTGACTATGGTTTTGCGTTTGTTTTCGCAAATGTTTCGGTTGAGCAAGAGTCGCCACCGACTTTTTATTTTATCCTAAGGAAAGGTTTAAAAAGCACAGCAAAAACCTTTGAGATTTTTCTTGGGTTCGGGGAGTAGATTATAGAAGGGGAAGGTATTAGCACCCCTTCTATCCATGGTTATCCATGGGCTCTTAGGTACTTGCTTAGATCAACTTGCCTTGGTTTTCAATTGTTTGAAATGGTGCTTTGTGTGTGGTTTTGAAAATGCTTTGAAAAGATGCCTTGTATTAGGCTAACCTTGTAACAATTCTTTACTCGAATGTTTTACAAAAGGTGTTTTATCTTTTAAAAAAGATGTTTCAAGGGTTTGAAAAGTTGATTTTGAAAGTGTTTATGAAGTGGGTTTTGAAATTAGGCAAGCATTTTCTTGGAAAGTTAGCAAGTACTTAAAAGTTTATCTACCCTAAAAATTTCCTCAAAGATTTTTATTATGTTTTAAACCTTTTGACAATTTTTGCTCCACCATTGCATTTGGTGGACAATCTTGTCTTAGGAGATGAAAAGGGACAGGCGCGGGTCATCGTTTGGACCATAATTGCAACGGCGTTAAACGTCTTTGGGCAATTCTCTTTAAGGGACTTGATCATTTGTTTTTGTTTGTTTTGAAAAGTTTTATCGAGGGACTATGATCATTCAAATTGTTTGCCTTGCCCAAAGAAGTTCAACATACAACATGGCCCATTTATTCGAAGGCAACAAAGTGGAATACCCTAGGGGTGCAAGTGTGAGAAGTGTTGTTTATTTTCATGCTCATTTATCTTGTATTAGGTCAAACTATTTTTTATCGTTTTTTCGCATGCAAGCCCTAATTCTAACATAGCATAATTAGAAAGCGTATAAAGTGCGAAATTTAAATTCCTACGCTATTACAACATAATAATATAGGGAGGGGGGTACAAATTTACAAATGGGGAATATTAGACAAGGATTTAAATCTAAATTATTACATCATTTTTGAACATTTGCAAGGTAAGTAAATTGCACAATTAAATAGAAATTAAATAAATATGCAAAATGCAAAAAGAAAGTTTTTATATGTATGAAAAAATATTATTTATGTAAAGATAAAAATAAGAAAATAAAAAGATATTATTTTTGAGTATTTTCATATTTAGGGCAAAACCCTAGTCTTAATCAAAATGTATAGTAATTAATTAATCCACATAATATTTATTATTTACATACAAGAATAAAATAAAATATGGTACATTTGAACAAAGGTCATTTTTTGTATTAAATATTAAAATAAAATATACACATTTTTTGGCATTTTTATTCTAAGTATAATAATATATATATATATATATATATATATATATATATATATATATATATATATATATATATATATATATATATATATATATATATATATATATATATATATATATATATATATATATGTATATTTATATTATAAATATGTATTATATACAAAATAAGTATTTACTTAATATTTTAATAAAATAAATAAAAAAGGTATTTTTTATGTGAAATATTTTCAGAAGGTAAATAAAAATAAAAATGCAAATAGAAGTATTTTTTTTACATATTTTCTATTTATCTTAAATAACAATATATATCTATTTATATACAAATCAAAAAGAAAATCAAATAAAAACCAAATAAAATCAAAAAATGATGAGAAAAATATTTTCAAAATTTTAATATGTTGAGAAAAAATAAACAAGTCAAACAAAAAAAGAAAAAGTCAAAAATGTTAAAAAATGAAGCAAATGGGCTGAGGGGTGTGAAACAGAAAAAATGGTGTGGATAGCAAAAATAACACAGGCCCAGCCCAATCCACTTCTTCTTCAACCTCTGAACAGATTTTGTTCAAAAACGCGCGCCAACAAGCTCCCTTTGAATGTCCTGATTCTTTGATCCTTTGAACAAACTTCCAACACAAAACATGTAAAGCATAATCTCACGATTTCATACATATAAAGAACATGAACTATCTCTCTAAGATGAGGGAGAATTTCTCTCCCCCTCTTTTCTGACCTAACTTTTCTACCATTTTCAGAGCTCAAATTCTCTCTACTCAGACAAAAGAAATGAAAAGTAAAGCTATGTACATGTTCAGGGCTATGAGTAGGACCTTGTTTCTTTACAAACTTAAGACTAAATATGCATGATAAGAGAGATACGAATTCAAACTTTTACCTATTCAGTTGAACTTCTATCTGGAGAATGAGGAACTTTCAGTGCAAGGTGATGATTGGAAAAGCTTCCTTGAGGTCCAGGGATGCTTTTTCAATGCTTACTTTGTTTTGAAACTCCTTGTATCGAGCTGTGGAATTTCAACTGCAAAAGGAAAAATTAAAAATGGTGGAAACTGTTAGAGTGATTACAGGTCAGGTTTTAGGCCATGGTTAGTTTGCATATGTTGTATGGAAGGTGTATGAATTGATTTTGGTGAGAATGCTCGAGGGAAATGGGAGTTTGCACTCAAACTACAGAGGCAACCCTGTTTTTGCAGTTTGAGGATGATTATGGCAATGGGAGTGTTTGAAAGGTCAAGGATTCGTGCAAAAGCTTGGTTGGGATGTACTGAGTGTGTTTGATATCTTTTGTGTTGTGTTTTTAAGCTGAGGTTCAAGTTCTCACAAGTTATGGACCTTTCTTCTTTTCTAAGCAACAAAATGCCACTTGATGTTCTAGGCATGTAGGGGGCCTCCTAATGGGCTGCATAATCTTCTCTTGATCAGAGCAATTTGTCCATAATCTTGTGCCATTCAGATTTAGCTTGTACTTGTTGGATTTCTAATTTGACATAAAGTGAACTTTTGCAAAAATGGATAGTTTACTTTTTCCAAATTGGGATTAATCCTTTAGACAAAGCTTGAACTCAAAGAACTTGGTCTTGGTACAAAGAATATGCATTAAATTTATGAGTGTAACTTGGTTTAGGGACCTGTAATCAAGGGCATGCTGGTTTTGAGAAGTTGCATAATCTTATGAACATGAAAAATGGCCAATTCACAAGTGAGTTTTTGCTATATTGTGAAATTCGATTCTCCCTAACCATGAAGTTGTTTGAGAAGTTCTTGGACATTTTGGAAAGCTTGGAATGTGTACTACAATCCATCTTTGAAATGAAAATTGAAATTCCAAGTGGAAGGGTATGAAAAATGGCCTTGAAGTGGGGTAGAAAACCTTGTCAAAATAGGTTAAAATTCTACTAAGTTAAAAATGGTTTAGTGCCCTTATTCAAAAAATTATAACTTGAGATACAAGCTTCAAATGAGAAAACTTTGTGAATCAAAGTTGTAGATTATGCAACAATCTACAACTTTCATGTTTTGACTTTTGTTTGAATCAAAATGGATCATGGTGAAAAGATGGGGCAAAGTTGGGAAAAAATTAGGGTTTTTCATAACTTAGAAAAATTCTAAGTTATGAAAAATTCCATTTTCAAACCCTAATTTGCAATTTGTGATTTCTTGGTGAACAAGTTTCATGATTTGGCATTTTTTGATGAAAAATGAATCTTGACTCTTGATTTTGACCAAAAAGTCAAAGTTTGACTTTTCAGTATACAGTCAAAATTGATCAATTGACTGGGAAATTCAACTGTCAATCTTGTGTACTTGGGATCTTTTGAGTTTGATGAACATGTCAAGATAATTCCATGGGGTCCTTGAGTCCATATATGAGCTTGGTTTGCCATTGGCTAGGTCAAACAGTCAAAAATTGCTTTTGTACAGTCAAAACCCTAAAAATGACCATTTTGCCCTTTTGGTGATCTGATCAAATTTCTTGTGGAATTGTGATCCAAACTTGATCAAATGGTTCATGTGAGTTCATAATGTTGATGTGGATCAAATTTCATGAGATTTGACTGTCAATTGGCCACAGTTGACTTTTTCCCCAATACAGTTGATTTCTAGGTCAACTGTCCCATTGACTGGGCAAAACTTGGAATTAAGACTTGAAACTTGGTATGGATAATCTTGGGAGTCCAATATGAAGCATGAAAGTCATATTGGGCACTTTGGGTCAAAACAACTTTGTGCAAACACAAACCCTAATTCTGAGTCCACAGTGCAAGGGGAGGTCTTGAGCAGATGAAACCCTAACTGAGTCTTGAGCTTCAAGAGCCTTGTGAGGAGAGATCAATGAGAAATGGGAGGGCAAATTTTGGGGTACAACACCAGGGTCTGAGGAAGATGAAGCTGACTATTATGAGGAGCAATATCCTCCTACTGATGATAACTACAAACAGCTGGAGGATCGTCTTAATGCTATGGAGATCCAGAGGGTACCCAGGCTGAATTTTGAAGAGCTAGGACTGATCTCAGGGGTGGTTATCCTGCAAAAATTCAAGGTCCCCACTTTTGCTAAGTATGACGATGTCTCTTATCCTAAGCTGCACTTAAGGTCATATGTCAGGAAGATTCAACCCTATACTACTGATAGGAATCTATGGTTACATTTCTTCCAGGAAAGTTTGGCAGGGACTCAGTTGGAATGGTTCTATCAACTAGAAAGAACCAACATTTGTAATTGGGAAGATCTGGATGTTGCTTTCTACAAACAGTACCAATATAACGCTGACCTCGCCCCAACTCGTACACAATTGCAAAGTATGTGTATGGGTTCCGGTGAAGGTTTTAAAGATTATGCCCAAAAGTGGAGAGACCTTACAGGGAGAGTCCAACCTCCATTGTCTGATAAAGAGCTGGTATGTTCTTGGGCACGTTGTCTGGTCCGTTCTTTAACCATCTGATTGGAAACTCTTCTGCCGGGTTCACTGAACTGATACTGACTAGTGAACAGGTAGAAGCTGGTATCAAGAGTGGTAAAATCCAGAGAGATGCATCCTCCAGCATAGCAAAGAAACCATTCTCGGGAAGAAGGAGGTTAGTGCAGCTTATGGCCAAAGAAATCAAAACAAAACTGAACATCATCCGACGGTAGGGGCTGTTATGATTTCTAATCCTACCTCAAACCAACAACAAAACAATCAGCGCAGGCCAGATGCACCTAGAAGACAGTTCAACCGGATTAACATGACCTTGTCCCAGGTTTTTCCACATTTGCTAAAGTCCAATCTAGTAACTCTAAAGGAGGCCCCTAAGAATCCTAGTACTACATCCCCCCGCTACAACCCAAATGCTCGATGTGCCTACCATTCTGAAACTCCGGGGCATGATACAAACGATTGTTGGGCTCTAAAGAATAAGGTGCATGATCTCATCGAGGCGAAGGAGATTGAGTTTGACCTTCCAGAGACACCTAATGTAATAACTACGCCAATGCCCAAACATGGCCAGGGTGACAATGCTGTTGACAATGACCAATTTGTTTCTTCTATGGATGAGTTAACTTTCTAACTATTAAAAGGAATCTGTTGCGAGCCGGTTTATTTCCGGGCTGTGGTGAAGGTTGCCACTCGTGTATGTATCTACCAGATGGTTGTTTGTTGTTAAGGATGGGCGTCTATCTCCTGATGGTTAACAAAGAAATTCTATTCGAGAAAGTTCCCCTTACAAGAAGTTTGTGTGAAGATGTCTCAATAATTACCATTTATGATAATCCTCCCAGGGTCTCCACCAAAAGACCCATCAAGATTAAATTTGTTCCCAAGTTTGATCCCTTGATCACCACCCTTCCTAGGCCAATACCATATTCCTCTGATAAAGCTGTTCCCTGGAATTATGGGGCTGACGTCTATTACCATGACGTCAAGCAAGACCTATTGGCTATTGAGGATAAGGTTGCTGAAGATACTGATCCCGACATCGACAACATCGTTGGGACCAGTAAAATTACGAGAAGCGGAAGAGTTTTCTCTCCCGATATCTCTCCAAAGAATGTTGATACTCATGTGATTATCCCTGCTGCTACTCCTGCTAGTACTCCCATTACTACTGCTACTGTTATCCCTACTACTAAGTCGGCCGAGACTCGGGGCAAAAAGGTATTGGTTGAGCCTGTCCAGACGAAGGTGCACAAAGAAGTCATTCCTGAGGCTCCTGAAAAAGAAATGGAAGAGATATTGAGGATAATAAAGAAGAGTGATTATAACATTGTGGAGCATTTGAGGAAAACCTCTTCAAGAATATCAATGTTGGCCTTACTTTTATGCTCTGAAGCCCGTGTTAAGGCTTTGGTAAAATTCCTGAAGTCTGCCCATATGCCTCAAGAGACCTCCACTGACCAATTTGAGAACTGTGCTTCCAGCCTAACTATTGATAATGGAATGGGTTTTTCTAACGCTGATTTAACTCCCAAGGGAAGGAAGCAAAATGATGCCCTGCATGTCTCCATTGAGTGCAGGGGAACTACCCTAGCTCATGTTCTGGTGGATATGGGTTCATCGCTGAATGTCTTACCCAAGAATGCTCTGGATATGTTAGATTGAGAAGGACTCACACTGAAGCTCACTAATATTGTGGTGAGGGCCTTCGACGGTTCTAAAAGAATGGTGCACAGAGAGGTGGACATCCCTATCAAAGTTGGTACTCAGACTTTTGACTCAACTTTCTATCTGATGGACATTT
Source organism: Vicia faba (assembly GCA_948472305.1). Taxonomy (NCBI): domain Eukaryota; kingdom Viridiplantae; phylum Streptophyta; class Magnoliopsida; order Fabales; family Fabaceae; genus Vicia; species Vicia faba. The sequence continues at coordinate 1,374,769,531 of OX451741.1, forward strand.
GCCCGTCTTATTCCTGTTTATTGGGTCGATTCTGGATCCATGGGGCTGGTGCTGCTACTTCTACCCTGCATCAGATGTTGAAGTACCCAGTCAATGGAAAGATTATCACAGTCCATGGGGAGGAGGAATACATGGTGAGCCACCTGAACTCTTTCAGGTATGTTGAAATGGACGACGAGTTTATTGAGACCCCCTATCAGAACTTTGAGGAGGTTCCACAGACAATTGTTGCGGCCAAGACTGCTACCAGTGTTCCAAAGACTATCAGACCTCTGCTGAAGATGGCTTCTCTAAGGGATACCAAAGCAGTAGTTGAAGAAGGCGGGTGTACCATTTGGGGTCAACTTCGAGACATTCCCTACAAATATGACAAGTTTGGTTTGGGTTTTTGCTTCAGGAGCCCAGAGAGCTATTCGTCGTGCTCGCGCTGGGGGACCACCATTACAGATCAGCAACCATGGAGTCAAAGCTCTGGAAGACAATGATAGCGATTACGACATGGAAAAATGGATCTTCCCAACCATTAGCAGTGGACTCAACAATTGGGAGACCAAAGATTTTGTGCCTATTACTTTTATTCAAGAGTAATTGTCTTTTTGTTTTTTTTGGGATATGTAATATTTGAAAAATTGAAACTTTAAAGCCTTGTGTATTACCCGAGGAATAATGGTCTATTTTGTGAGGGTTATTGCTTCATATTCATATTCCATCAATAAATCATTGGACGTTTTGCATAAAAATTTTACGCTCTCTGTACTTTCTTTTCCGCCTTTTGATTTTATAAAAAACAACTATGCTCTTACACACACCCACGTATCAAACTGCAGATCCAAATCCACTCTGGATCCCATTGATAATGGTTTTGCTATTGCCAATTATGACTTTGAAAATCTGATCTACCAAGCCGAGGACGAAGGTGAGGAAGATTGTGAAGTACCAGGAGAACTTGTCAGACTGTTATAACAGGAAGAAAGGGCAATACAACCTCATGAAGAGCCGGTTGAGACAGGGAACTTGGGTACTGAAGAGGATAAGAAAGAAGTCAAGATAGGTGTTGATCTGGAGCATAGTGTCAAGGAACGGTTAATTCAGATGCTACATGACTATGTTGAGGTCTTTTTTTGGTTGTACAAAGACATGCCAGGACTGAACACTGATATTGTGGTCCATCGTCTACCGACAAAAGAAGATTACCCTTCCATGAAATAGAAGGTTTGTCGTATGCGGCCAGAGATGTCAGAAAAGATCAAAGCCGAAGTCATGAAACAGTTCAATGACGGTTTCTTAGCTGTCACCTCTTATCCATAATGGGTTGCCAATGTTGTTCCAGTACCTAAGAAGGAAGGTAGGTATGTATGTGTATGGATTACAGAGACATGAATAGGGCAAGCCCCAAGGATGACTTTCCGCTTCCCCACATCGATGTTTTGGTTGACAACACCGCACAACATAAGGTATTCTCCTTCATAGATGGTTTCTCCAGGTACAATCAGATTAAAATGGCACCTGAGGACATGGAGAAAACGACCTTCGTCACACAGTGAGGCACTTTCTGTTACAAAGTTATGCCATTTGGGTTAAAGAACGGTGGGGTAACCTGTCAGCGCGCCATGGTAGCTTTGTTTCACGATATGATTCATCACGAGATAGAGGTCTACGTTGATGACACGATAGCCAGGTCTCAGACTGAAGAGGAGCACCTCGATCACCTATAGAAGCTGTTTGAAAGACTGAAAAAGTACAAATTGAGGTTGAACCCGAATAAGTGCACCTTTGGAGTAAGATCCAGTAAGCTCTTAGGATTCGTTGTCAGCGGCAAAGGTATTGAAGTAGACCCTGTAAAGGTTAAAGCCATACAAGAAATGCAAACTCCTTGCACTGAGAAGGAGGTTATGGGGTTCTTAGGACGTCTAAACTACATTGTCAGATTCATTTCCCATCTAACCGCTACTTGTGAGCCAACCTTCAAATTACTGTAGAAAGATCAAGCAGTGAAGTGGAATGACGATTGCCAGAATGCCTTTGGCAAAATCAAAGAATATCTTTAAGAGCCTCCAATTTTAATGCCTCCAGTTGAAAGAAGACCTCTGATCATGTACTTAACATTATTAGAGAACTCGATGGGGTGTGTGTTGGGGCAACATAACGAGTCTGGTCGAAAAGAGCATGCAATATACTACCTTAGCAAAAAGTTTACCGACTATGAAACAAGATACTCACTGCTAGAGAAAACTTGTTGCGCTTTGGCATGAGCTTCTCGCCGACTAAGACAATACATGTTGACTCACACTACCTTGTTGATATCTAATATGGATCCTATCAAATACATATTTGAGAAGCCCACTCTCTCTGGAAGAATAGCAAGATGGCAAATGATCTTGACCGAATACGACATTTAGTACACAACCCAGAAAGCAATTAAGGGTATTGTATTAGCTGATCATTTGACTCATCAGGCTGTGGACGACTATCAATCCATGAATTTTGAGTTCCCGGATGAGAACATCATGTTAGTAACTGATTGTGAAGAACTTGGACCGAATGAAGGACCTGAAAAAGGATCCCAATGGACTATGGTTTTTGATGGAGCTTCCAACGCACTTGGAAATGGAATTGGTGCTGTGATCATATCCCCCAAAGGCTGTCATACTCTTGTCACTGCCAGACTATGTTTCAATTGTACCAACAATATGGCTGAATATGAAGCATGCATCATGGGTCTCAAAGCTGTTGTCGACCTGAGGATTAAATTCTTGAGTGTATTTGGAGACTCGGCCCTAGTAATCAGTCAAATCAAGGGAGAATAGGACACGAAGCATCCTAATCTTATCCCTTATCGAGAGCATGTGTTGACACTGATTCCACATTTTGAAGAAATTACCTTTGAGCATTTTCCACGAGGGGAAAATCAAGTAGCGGACGCGCTAGCGACGATGTCATCCATATTCAAGGTCAGGTGGGATAATGAAGCTCCTTAGATCACTATTGAGAGAATGGATGAACTAGCATACTTTCATGAGATTGATACTGAAGAAGTAGTGGAAAACCTTGGTTCCATGAATTCAAAAGATATCTCAAAGCCCAAGAGTGTCTTGAGGGAGCTTCAGTCAATGATAAGAAGTTCTTAAGAAGGTTCTCTGCCAAGTTCTTCCTCAGTAACAAAATCCTCTACAAGTGCAACCACGACTCTACCTTGCTTTGGTGTGTAGACAAGGGTGGGGCAGAAAATATTATGTCTGACTTGCACGAAGGTACCTTTGGCACCCATTCTAGTGGGAACACGATGGCTAAAACGATCCTACTGGCAGGATATTATTGGTCCATTATGGAAGCGAACTGTTATCAGCATTCACGAACTTGTCACAAATGCCAGATCTATGCTGATAAAGTACATATACCTCTGGTTCCTCTAAACGTCTTGACTGCTCCCTGGTTATTCGCAATGTGGGGCATCGATATGATTGGAGATATTAGGCCTACAGCTTCTAATGGGTACCACTTCATCTTGGTTGCCATTGATTATATCACGAAGTGGGTTGAGGCAGCCTCATTTGCTTCTGTTACCAAGAATGTTGTGGCTCGATTCATCATACATAACCTCATTTGTAGGTACAGTATCCCAGAAAGAATAATTATGAATAATGGTACCAATCTCAATAACATTATGATCACCGAGCTCTGCACGCAATTTAAGATCCAGCATCATAACTCTTCTCCTTACCGGTCGAAGATGAATGACGTTGTAGAAGCTGCTAATAAAAACATCAAGAAGATCATCCAGAAGATAACAGTGACATATAAATATTGGAACGAGATGTTACCATTTGCTCTTCATGGTTACCGCACCACAATGCACACATCGACATGGGCAATTCCTTTCTCTCTGGTATACAGTATGGAAGTTGTCCGACCCATAGAAGTCCAGATCCCTTCCTTGAGAATCCTGAAGGATTCAGGTCTGAATAAAGACGAATGGGTTTAGACTCGACTTGACCAATTAAACTTGATTGATGAGAAGAGGCTCGTGGCTGTATGTCACGGTCAATTGTACAAAAAGCGTATGATTAAAGCTTTTAACAAGAAAGTCAGACGTCAGGTATATCAGGCTGATGGCCTAGTAATCAAGCGCATTATCCTGCCGCAAGGTGATCTTAGGGGAAAATGGACTCCCACATACGAAGGGCCATTTATGATCAAGAACATATTTTCTGGTGAAGCCATGATCTTAACCACTATGGACGATGACGACCTTCCTCACCCTGTAAACGCGGACATAGTTAAAAGATATTATGCATGAACAAAGACCCGCTAGGTTGACTGGCCTAGGCAAAAATAGGGGCATCCCGGTGAACCAAAAGGGTTCGGGAAAAAATTAGGGATATACACAAAAAATATGTACACCCGGTAAGTCGAAAACCTGAAAAGGCGGCTTGGGGCAAAAAAGGGTATCCCGGTGGACTGAAAACCCAAAAGGGCAGTCCAGGCAAAAGTTAGGGATGTTAAGCGTATGAATATGTTTGTTGGATCACTGTGATACGGTGGGAGAACTGACTTGAGGTAATGCATTTGTGTTCGCAAATGTTTTGGTTTAGCAAGAGTCGCCACCGACTTTTTATTTTATCCAAAGGAAAGGTCAAAAAGCACAGGAAAGACCTTTGAGATGTTTTCTTGGGTTCGGGGGGTAGATTATGAAAAGGGAAGGTGCTAGCACCCTTTTCATCCATGATTTTCCATGGGCTCTTAGTTACTTGTTTAGGTCACTTGCTTTGTTTTTTCAATTGTTTGAAATGGTGCTTTGTGTGGTTTTGAAAGTATTTTGAAAAGAGGCCATCGTTTTGGCAATCTTTGTAATGATTCTTGTTTGAAGAATGTATACAAAGATGTTTGTCTTTTGAAAAATGTTTCAATGTTTGAAAGTTTGTTTTGGAAATGTTTTGAAATTGTGTGTGATAATTTGAAATTAGCAAGGATGGTTTGCAAGAAATCAAGTAACTAGGAGTTGTCTACCCTACTCAAAAGTCTTTCCTACACATTTTTAACCCTTTGACATTGTTGTTTTACCATTGTATTTAGTAAACAAACTTATCTTTGGATGTTAAACGGGACGGGCGTGGGTCATCGTATGACCATGATAGCAATGGTGCCAAGTATCTTAGCAAGTTTTAGGGACTAAGATCATCTTTGTTTAGGCAACCAATATAGCGTCATCGAGGGACTATGATCTTTTTGTTTTGATTGATTTTGCCAAGATACCTAGCATGCATACCATGGCCATTTTAAAGCAACAAATTGGATGAAACCCTAGGGGTGCTTGTGTGCATTATGTTGTCATTTTTCATGCTTTTTTGTCTTGTGTTAAGTCATGCTATTTGTTTGATTTTGGTCTTTGCATACAAAACCCTAGTTTTTACTATCATGGTATATGAAAGCAATAAATGCGTAAAGTAAATCTAGACTATTACAACATTATTATGGGGAGGGGGATACAAGTTTGAATAGGGGGTATTTGCACAAAATAAAACCCTAATTTACTATTACAACCCAATTGAATTTATACAATAAATAAATGAACAATTATTTAAATGTACAATAAAATGTAAATATGCACAAATGTTTTTTGTATTTATTTTATGTATGTAAAATAAATTTATTTAAGTCTTAAAAATAAGGGAAAATAAAATGATTATTTTTGAAAGGGTGAAGAAACCCTAATTTTTGTTTAAAAAAAGATATATTCTATATTATTTATTTATTCATTTTTATGTACAAGAAAATAAAAATATATACAAAAATGTTAAAAAATAAAATATGTGAGAAAATATTATTTTATATGTATAATATAATAAAATAAAATATGTAAGTATTTTAATATTATTTACAATTTTATTTAAGAAAATAAAGTATATATTATTTAATAAACTATTTTTATGCCAAGAAAATAATAAAAATAATCAAATAAAATGTGAAAAATTAAGAGAATATTTTTTGTGATTTTAAATATTTAGAAAAAATAAATAAAGTCAGAAAATATAAAAGAAATGAGAAAATATACAAAAATAAGAAAATGGGCCAAGGGGGTGCAGAAAGTAAGCAGGGGGTGTCAAAATTAGGAGGCCCAAGGCGCCTGACCCATACACACTTCGTCCCTGACCTTGAGACACCATGCACGCGCCGTGTTCAGCTCAAACATGTTCTCTCTAATGCTTGCATAAAATCAAACATTTACAACATGAAAGTTATAGCATTTTCAATCACGATTCCAACCATATCCATTTTGTGACCTAACTCTCAAAGGACAGAGAGAATTTTAATGGCCCTAAATTTTAACCTAAAATTTTCAGCATGTTCATCATCCAAATTCTCATAGCTCAGTTAATATAAATAAGAACTATGCATATGTACAGCTCAAGCACATTAAAGACTACATTTTTGCTTCACAAACCTAAGCCTAATGATGCCTAAATAAGGAGTTAGAATCTTGACAAATACCTGTTTCAGTTAAGTTTGGATATGGCAATGTAGGAGTTGTGAGTGAGGCCTGAAGGTCATGTTAGCTTGCCTGAAGTTGTCTCAACCTTTCCCAATGCTTAGCTTGCTTTGAACTTGCCTGAATGTCCCTGTAGAAGTCAACCTGCAAAGCTTCAAAATGAAAATGGTGAAGTGTGAAAATGAGGTTACAGTTGCTGGCAGGTGCTTGGATAGTTTAGGTGTGATGTATGGAATGTGTCTGAAGTGGTTCAAGACAAAATGCACGAGCCAATTTGGTTTTGGAAGTGGTTCTGCAGATATGGCCCTGTTTTGACAAGAACTTGTGATTTTGTGTTTTAGGGTGTTTGGGAGCTTGGAAAATCGTGTTTCTGGCTTGAGACAATATGATGAGGTTGTTTTAAATGATCACAAAGCTTGGTTTTAACAGATACTCAAGTCGTGTGGATTTTTGCAAGCTTTCTTGTTTTTGAAGCAAAAGGTGAGCTTACAAAGCCAAAGCCTGTACAGGCTAGCTCAAGGCCTGAGGAGAGTTGGTACACTTTTCCTGATGTTCATGGACCTTATTTGCAACCAAATATCAGGTTCAATGCTCAAGATAAACAAAATTTCAAAAAGTATGCTTTATCAAAGTAGCATTGTAACCTTTATGTCATTTTTGGAATAAATCAATGTATAATGCTCCAAAGCTCAGAATAATGCCATTGTCCAATGTATTTGCATTAAATTTTGGAGTGTAAAAAGGATTAGAACCTATAATGCAAGTACAAGCATGATCCAAACTGATTTGCAACTTGTGCCAATGTGAAAAATGCCTTGAACAAAAGTGATCATTTGCCATTTTCAAACTTTTGATTCTCCCTAACCATAAATGATTTTGAAGAGTTCTTGGACATTTTGGAAATATTATAACATGTTCTACAATCCATCTTTGAAATGAATTTTGATATTCTTCTTAGAACTAGGTGAAAAGTTGCCACGAAGTTAGGTAAAAAATCTGCCTAAACTAGGGCAAAATTTCACTAAGTTAAAAGTTTCATGGACCCTTGTTCATAAAATCATAACTTGAGATCCAAGCATCTTTTGGGAAAACTTTGTAAATAAAAGTTGTAGATTTTGTGGAGGACTACAACTTTCATGTTGGAAGTTTTCTTTGAATCCAATTGCATCATGGTGAAAAAGTTAGGAAAAGTTGGGAAAAAATAAGAAATTTTCATAACTTAGAAAATTTCTAAGTTATGAAAATTTTCAAACTTAAACCCTAATTTTCAAAATTAGGTTTCTTGGTGAACAAGTTTAATGTTTTGACACATCTTGATGAAAAATGACCCTTGGAACTTGATTTTGACCAAAAAGTCAAAGTTTGACTTTTCAGTGTATAGTTGATTTTTGATCAGTTGACTAGAAAATTCATCTGTCAATCCAATGCATTTGAGATCTTTTGAACCTTGTGATTAGGTCAAGATGATTCCATTGAGTCCTTGAAACCATGCTTGAACCCAATTTGCCATTGGCTAGGTGAAAAATCAGAAATTGCCCTTCTACAGTCAAAACCCTAAAAATGACCATTTTGCCCTTTTGATGATCTGATCAAATTTCTTGAGGAGTTGTGATCAAAACTTGATAAAATGGTTCATATGAGTCTAATGTTGTCCAATTGACTGGGCAAAAATTTGATTCAAGGCTTGAACCTTGGTATGAGCAATCTTAGAGGTCCAATATGAAGTATGAAAGTCACATGAGGCATTGGAAGTCCAAAAATCCTTGTGCAAAATCAAACCCTAATTTAAGGTCCACAGTGCAAGGAGTTGTCTTGAGCTGAGAAAACCCTAATCCTGTCTGTAGTCCAAAGAGTCTTGTGAGGAGAATCTTGATAAAATAAGAGGGAAAATTTTGGGGTACAACAGCTGCCCCTGTTCAATATTCTTGAACCTGAAGAGTTAGATTGGCGAGTTTTGTCGTTCGTGACTCGAAGGTAAAAGATGATTGGACACTAGAGTGCCTGTAAATTTGTACTCGCCAAAGTATAGTTGAGGGAATGGGCTTAAAGATTCCATTTGGAGAGGTGTCAAAATCTTGTCGGAGATGGGCTTAAAGATGCCATCAAAGAATGTTTGTTGAAAATCAGGAGAATGAACATCAGAATGGTATCCGTATCTGGAACGTATCTGAGTTGTATCTGGAGATTGGATCTGTATGAGCAAGGGAATAACATCCGTGTCTGGAGCGTATCCGAGCTGTAACTGTATTTGAATCTGAATGAATAAAAAAATGACTTCCGCGTCTGAAGTGTATCTGTATTGTATCTGAGTCTGAAATGTGAATGGGCGATAAAAAAGCATCCGTGTCTGGAGTGTCTCTGAGCTGGGGAAAAAGTCAGAATAAGTGACAGAATGGAAACCGTGTATGGAGCATATTTGGACTATATCTGAAATTGAGATCTGTATGAGTAGCACAATGACTTCCGTGTCTGGAGTGTATTTGAACTGTAACTGGGATCTGAATAAGTAACAGAATGACTTCCGTGTCTGGAGTGTATCTGAACTTGGAATTGATAGTTGAATCTGAATGAGAAATAGAATGGCTTCCGTGTCTGGAGCGTATCTAATCTGTATCTGATAGTTGAAATCTGAATAAGTATCAGGATGGAATCCATGTCTGGAGCGTATCTGAACTGTATCATGATTGTTGAAGTCTGAATGAGTGACAGAATGGTAACCGTGTCTAGAGCATATACGTACTGTATCTTGACTTGGAATTCTGAATGAGTAACATAATAACCTCTGTGTTTAGGGTATATCTATACTGTATCTGAATAAGAGATCTGAATGAGTAACATAATGACTTTCGTGTCTGGAGTGTATCCGTACTGTATCTGAAATCTTTGAATATTTGTTAAAGATAGCTGTTAATCTTATCCTGAAAAGGGTAAAATGTTAGCTGAAACACAAAGTTATGTTGCATGAAATGTATGATGCAATAAAATGTGTTTTATCAATGTTTATGATATATGAATGTAATGTATGCACATGTAAGCTGATTTGATGTATTGTTGAGGAAAATAAATCCTTGATGGCTGGAGATAATGAAATCCTTGACTGCTGCCGGGGAAAATAAATCCATGACCGCTGCTGAAGATTCAAAATCTTTGATTGCTGAGGATGAGAAATCCTTGCTGACTGACTGGGGATTTATTGATCCTTGACAACTCTTGTGGGGATGTGAGAATCCTTCACGACTTTCCTGGGGATATGGGGATCCTTGGGGACTTAATTCTGGGGAGTAAAGAAGGCTCTGGCAACTTTACTGGGGAAATGAGAATGGGAATCTTCAATCTGCTAGGGGATGAAAAACTCCGTGGGGAGTAGCTATACTGCTGGGGAGTAGCTATCCTACTGGAGAGTAAGTTCAGGACTCTGGGGGAACAAAGCTTATTCCTGTTTGGAAAAAGTTCTGGAGTTTGGGTTGTATGCCACTTTACTGAGGAGTCAAGAATGAGAATCTTCATTCTGTTGGGGATATCAGGAGTTTGGTTTGTATGCCAATCTACTGGGGAGTCAAGAATGAGAATCTTCATTCTGTTGGGGATATCAGGAGTTTGGGTTGTATGCCAATCTACTGGGGAGTTAAGAATGAGAATCTTCATTCTGTTAGGGATATCAGGAGTTTGGGTTGTATGCCAATCTACTGGGGAATCAAGAATGAGAATCTTCATTCTGTTGGGGATATCAAGAGTTTGGTTTGTATGCCAATCTACTGGGGAGTCAAGATTGAGAATCTTCATTCTGTTGGGGATATCAGGAGTTTGGGTTGTATGCCAATCTACTGGGGAGTCAAGAATGAGAATCTTCATTCTGTTGGGGATATCAGGAGTTTGGGTTGTATGCCAATCTATTGGGGAATCAAGAATGAGAATCTTCATTCTGTTGGGGATATCAGGAGTTTGGGTTATATGCCAATCTACTGGGGAGTCAAGAATGAGAATCTTCATTCTGTTGGGGATATCAGGAGTTTGGGTTGTATGCCAATCTACTGGTGAACTATCCGAGTTTGGGGATAAGACAAAAGTTAACTATTATCTGGTTGATTCTCAGACTTTAAGATAACTTGTTGGGGAATCTGGGAAAACTGAATGGTTTCTGCCGGGGATTGGAAGTTTGACTCGACTGGGGAAGAAGGTTTCATCTCTGCTGAGGGTCTGTAGTTCAAAGTTTTTGCTCCGCTGGAGATCTAGATGATGTGCTGATTCGATTGTGTATGAAAATGGGCTTAAAGATGCCATTCGGAGAAACAGAGGAGAAACGTCGGAGATGGGCTTGTAAATGCCATCCAAAGGAGATTGTTTGACAGATAGTTTGAAATGGATCTGAACAAAGAATGAATCAGAATAAACCATTGAGAGATTTATCTGAACCAATAAAAATCTTGGAACATCTTCAACTGGAATAAGAATTAGGGAGATCTTAGTATCGATCTGACTGAACCAGAGAAGGTCTTGAATTAACTTTGACTGGATAAGAATTAGAAAAATCTTGGAGTCGATTTAACTGAACCAGATGAAAGTCTTGGAATATCTTCAACAGATGCCAGGGAATTGTTAAATCCTGGGCTGCTGTTGAAGAGTAACTGCATCTTTAAACTTTTCTTAGAATGTTTCCAATGGGGATTCTTGTTTCGTTGTTTGAGGATGATTCCGTCGGGAAATTTTTGACTATATGCAACCCTTTGTTGGGATTGACGTTCAATGCCCCAAGTGACGGGGACGGAGATTTGCCCCCGGTTACTCCGCACTTTGAGAGCTTTCTTGAATTCCTGACTGGACTGCCCCTGGTATTGGATGATGACATGTCATGTCCCCTTGTTGATAGGAGATTTTTGTAATGGAAGTATCACCCCGCTTGAAGTGACTTTGTTCATTGAGAGAGCTTTTTGTTCATTGGATATTCATTGTGCGAATTTCTCCGCTGTCAAACAAATAACCATATGCAAACAATGATATTCAAATAATGCAAAGTTTATGCTTGTCTTGAAAATTTGAAAATGCATTTTTTAGCTGAAAGCTTTTGTAAGAAAAATTCAACTCAGGATTTAGAGCAAAGCCTTACAGGAGTCAGGATACCTTTTGTAACAGTATGCTTTCGAACTAACCCATGCTTCAATTAGGACTTTTGAAGGGTTGTAACGTGGCTTGGTTCACGGTTTAAGAAACAAAGGATAAAGGCTCAAAGTATATTTGTACCCACCCGCTCTTCGTGATGTTCTTCAGTCCTAAACTTAGTTAATTGTGCGTTTGAACTCCAAATGAGTCCGGAATGGAATTTTGGTGATGGTTCAAACAAGTTAAATTCGTTAGAAGGCAGTCATTTTTGCAACATTATTTTTATTGAGGATTTGTAGTGACCTCTTTTGATTGATTTGTTATCCCTAATTTTGCCTGACTGTTCCTATTTTTGAGATTACAGTCAGCGGGATGCCCCAGTTTTTTTCTTAAGCCTCCTTCGTAGGTTTCGACTTAGTGGGATTTTCTTTTTTAGAGATAATGACTGCCTATGTGATGGGGAACCATCACTGTCTTTTGATTCCAAAGGAATATTTTTGATGTCATTCGTTGTATTACGAAATGAGAGTTTGCGGCTAAATGCGCATTTGAATTAACTGAGAGACTACCCTGCCCCAGGTTTTGATTAAAGGTTTCAATTTGTGTTAAAATAGAAAACTTCTACTTCTTTAGCTTGAAGGGGTTGACTAGGGATTATCTTCCTTGTAACTCCAGTGTTTAGGATTTGAAAGAAACGCCTGTACATCGTCAGCAAGGTCTGTCCAAAAGCATACTCTATGAGATTATGGCATTGTTTTCGTCATCCTCCCTCTAAAGGTTTGTGTCATAAGAAGAATAAAAAGCATAGTTTTAAATATAGTGAAAACGAAAAGATGAATTCAAGACAAACATATGCAATGCATTAATGAAACAGAGTTTGACATTAATAGATAATTGTTTGAACAACAAAAGAAATTACAATTGGAAATTCAAAATGAACAGAAGCCTCTTTGTTCGAACTTGTCATTTAGGTGAAGAACCCTCAGCGGAAGATTTTCATCTGGCCGTCTTATGTGAACTCTAGCGTTGTTTCTTTAATCAGATCTTGAATTTTGTTTCTCAATGCCCAACATCTATCAGTGTCATGTCCAGGACTGTTGGAGTGATCACACATCTTGCATTTGGAATGTACCTTGGAAAGTGTTGTACCCCAAAATTTGCCCTCCCCTTCTTCAGGAAACCATCTTGAATTCTCAAGGTCCCTCTGAAACAAATCCAAGTCCTGAGTTATCCTTTCGCCCAAGCAAGCCACTTACAGAAGCAAGATGATCTCACGAACTCCAGAAACAACACTTTTATCTTGAGAAAAAAAATCAATCAATTTCTAAGTACTTAGAATGTTTCTTTAAAATAAATGTTTTTAGAAAAAATCAGCGCTTCAGAACTTCTGGACCCATTCCAGATGAAGACGGTCAGAAGTTGCAAGCTTGGCTCAGCGTGGTCAGAGGTTGGCTCTTCAGCAGCTACATCAGTTCAATCAGAAGTTGTAAACGTGGTTCAGAATGTAAGCCTCAAACAGAACATGCCCCTTCAGCAGTTACACAAGCTCAGTCAGAATTTGCTAAAGGAATGCAAGAGAAACAGGAAAGTATGAAGGCTCCTTCAGAATAGGTTGAAATCAGAAGATGAAAGGTCAGAAGGATAGGTGTCACATTGATACAGAATCTCTAAGTCCAGATTGTCCAGAAGTAGATCCAAGGAATGTACCAGAAAACCAGGAGAATCTCCAGAGCTTGCTAAGACAACAGGTAGCCAAGGCCAGAGCATGGTTTACGCTGCTGATTCAACGCTGGTTTCCATTACCAGAATGTTGGTATTGACAGGTCTTGTCACCATTTAATGCCCATTAATGCTTCCAACCACTCCTGAGCATTCACGTGTGGTTTGGAAAATGCTTTTGCACAGATTCTGGCATGGGTCTTCACGCCACCGCCCACTTCAGAGGTCACTTCTCCCCAATCTACGCCTGCTGCTGCAACCTAGGCTGAAAGATAGCTGTTATCACAACTTCCCAGGAATTTCTGTCAAAGAACAAATTCAAACTCTGTTGGCGCCTTAAATGTTCAAGGCATCCACAAGAACTTTTCCTATAAATAGAGAGCTTTCACCACTGCAAAAGACGTTCAAGAAAAAGAAACAGAAAAATTGCTAAGAGAGAAACGAAACTCCTAGCAACGTAGCATTCTGAAACTCTGCCAAAATCTCCAGCTTTGTTCCATAACTTTGAGTTTCTCACCTTCAACTTCATCAAATATCCAATTCTTTTCTGTAAACCAAAGACACCCTTTCCTAACTTCTGACCCTATACACGTATACACCTTTACTTCCCCTTTTCCAAATCTGTCCAGAACACCACCAGAACCAAAAGCTAACTCTCACCCACCACTTTTCCAAACAGTCAGGTAAGCACCTGCTGACCCTCATCACACTGTTAAGCATCATCAGCTGTGCATATTCAAGTAACATAATGTAAATATTCATGTTATTGCTGTTTATGTTCTGAGGACTCTCATACCTCAGAACGTTCTGAGCCAGTATAGGACTTGCCTGTGACCTTGGTGATTCTGACCTCTGAAACATTTTTGCTATTTTGCTGGATCTGTTCCAAATATGTTTCCTGTTTTGTGGAGTAATAACAGAATTGCAGATGTTCTGATTAGTACAGGGAAAAGCCAAATGCTGACTTTGATGTTAGCACATCTGAAGCTTGTTTTGCTGTCAATGACATCAGAACCTCTGAGAGTTATTGCCTTTTCAGCAGAATCAGAACTTCTGGTTTCTCCACTAACAAACTTCTGTCTTGCAGCGCAGGGAAATCAGAACTTCTGATTTCCCCACTAACAAGGTTCTGTTTTGCAGGTTCTAGAGTCAGAAGTTCTGACTCATCCAGTTTCACCAACAGGTTGATCATCTGACAGCGGATCTGGGTCAGAACTTCTGATGGCCTCCCAACAGCGTGCGGGCTCCCTCTCTCTCTCTCTATATATCTTGTTTTTTGCTATTTTCTTTTTTGTCTATTTTTCTCGTTGAACCCCCCATGTACAAATGTGTATCCCCCTCCCCTAATTGTTGTAATAGCGTAGGATTTTACATTTCCGCTTCTTATTGCTAGTAATTAGGACGTGTATGACAAGATAAAATCAATGAAATAGAAAAACCTAATTCAAAGAAAAACTCTTGTATGCAATAAAACACACTTGCACACCAACACCCCTAGGGTTACATCCACTTGTTGCCTTTCAAAATTGGGCCATATTGCATGTTAGGTCTCTTTGGGCAAAACAAACAATTTGAATGATCATAGTCCCTCGATAAAACTTTTCAAAACAAACAAAATGATCAAGTCCCTTAAGGAAAATGCCCAAAGATACTTGGCACCATTGCAATTATGGTCTAAACGATGACCCGCGCCCGTCCCTTTCACATCCTAACACAAGATTGTCCGCCAAATACAATGGTGGAACAAAAATTGTTAAAAGGGTTAAAAACATAACAAAACCTTTGAGAACTTTAGGGTAGATCGCTCTTAAGTACTTGTCAACTTGCAAAATAAAAACACTTGCCTGTTTTTAAACCACACCTCACAACACTTTCAAAAACAACTTTCAAAAATAAATGAAAACCTTTTTAAAAGACATACACCTTTGTATACATCCCAACATGGATCATTACAAAGGTTGCCACCACATTGGCCTCTTTTCAAAACATTTTCAAACCCACACACACAAACACCATTTCAAACAATTAAAAAAACAAAAGGCAAGTGATCTAAGCAAGTAACTAAGAGCCCGTGGATAACCATGGATAGAAAGGGTGCTAATACCTTCCCTTTCTATAATCTACTCCCCGAACCCAAGAAAACATCTCAAAAGGTTTTTTGCTGTGCTTTTTAACCTTTCCTTAGGATAAAATAAAAAGTCGGTGGCGACTCTTGCTCAACCGAAACATTTGCGAAAACAAACGCAAAATCTCAAGTCAGTTCTCCCACCGTATCACAGAACTGGCGACTCTGCTGGGGAGACTTTAAAAGTGGAGTAACCTTAGGGCTTAGATCACCTTTGTTTTCAATTGATTGTCTTGTTTGCTTTTACATTTGTGGGCCTTGTATCGGAGTTTTATAGATCCTAACCCGGATCTGGGGATACCTTCTTAGAAAGTAGCAACAAGGCTGTGAGGGAACTGTGCGGGGTATACCGACATGGTTGAAGCAGTCTGCTACGTTGATGTGGCACTTTGGTGTGTACCGGTAACCCTTGAGTTCAGTCAAGGAGAGTACGGGGCCGCCGCGTGGTGTCATGAAGCATCAACTGACCTTAGGAACCTTAATTGAACCATCTTGGCCTTTTTAGGGTAGTGAGATAACTGACTTTGGTGCAGTCCGAGGTTGGTTGATACTCGATACTACACTCAATTGAGGGTTGCTTTCCTGGGATATTTCGGTCGCCAGTTCAGTGGCTAAATCGAAACGATGAACAATGAAAGTAATCCAGTGATATTGGGACCCTTAGAACCCGGTTACTTCTAATAGGACAGGTTGAGCCCACCAAACTTCAAAAGGGTAATACCCAGACCCCATGCAGGCCTAAACTCTAAGGGTTTGCCTTGTGTGATTTGTGTGCCTTACCATGTTTGCCTTTGTGAATATTTGTGGTGTATTTAATCATAACATCATGACATCATACAACATCATGAGCATTGACTAACCATTTCAAGGGTTTCGAATCTTCATCTTTGTTCTTGTTTTATAGGACATGGAAACTGCTCGCAGAAAGACAATTCAGATTAGCCTTGTGAAGATCCCTCCTCAGCTTAAGGAACTTATGTCCAGGATTCCCGAGGGTTCTTCATTCAGTGAGAGACATGGAAGACTCATCAGCTTGGTTAACACCAACATTGAGGAGGATTTGATAAAGGTCCTGTTCCAGTTCTTTGACCCTCTGCATCACTGTTTCACTTTTCCGGATTATCAATTGGTGCCTACATTGGAAGAGTTCTCCCGACTCCTGAAGGTCCCTATCCTTGATCAACTACCCTACAACGGTACGGAAGAGGAACCCAAACTTGAGGAGATTGCTAGAGCCTTGCACCTACAACCGTCTGACCTCAAGGGACATTGGGAAGTTAGAAGTGGTATCAAGGGGTTCTTAGCCAGGTTTCTGTTCGAGAAGGCCCAAGAATGTTGGAACTCCCTTGACCTACAAGCATTTGAAGAAGTTATGGCCTTCCTTGTCTATGGTTTGGTGTTATTCCCTAACCCAGATCAGCTTATTGATATCAGTGCTGTCCATATCTTCATGACCAGGAATCCTATACCTACGTTGCTGGGGGACATCCTTCACTCATGTTACACTCGAACCATGAGAAGAAGGGGTGTCCTTATGTGTTGCACTCCTCTCCTGGGAAAGTGGTTTATTTCGCACCTTCCGCAATCAGTTTTGAAGAACGAGCGGGGTTTGAGATGGTCACAACGGTTAATGACTCTCACGCATGCAGATATACATTGGTGCCCTAGGTCCAGAGAAGACGTCACTATCATTGATCGTTGCGGGGAGTACCCTAATGTTCCTTTATTTGGAATCAGGGGAGGTATTACTTACAACCCATGCCTGGCATGGAGACAGTTTGGTTATGCTCGGAGGGATGGCCCTCATGACATGTTAATTCCTAACATAGTTTTTGACTTCGACAACGATACTCAAGGACTTCGCCAGAGATTTATCAGAGCTTGGAGGATGCCAAGTAGGATGGACAGCAAGACACTGGGGCACAGGAACTCCATCCCGTTGGAACCTTATCTCAAGTGGGTACGAGCCCGCTCCCAGAAGTTAGTGATGCCTTATCCCCATATGCTCCCTGTGATCAAAGAACCAGTCTTGGAAGGAAAAGTGTCCTACACCATTCAACATCCCGACATGCCCACCTCCTGGGAAGAAATGCAGAAGAGCTGGGTCCAGCTTAAGGAAGAACGGAATTCTCTTGAGACTAGTCTACATGCTAGCGAAAAGAAGGTCCTGGAACTCACCCGCCTACTGCACGAGGAGAGGAATCTCAACACCTACATCGCACCAAAGAGGATGCGCAATGTTTTTTTTACCTTGAGGAGTCATTTTGTAATATTTGGCCCATGGGGCATTTATGTACTAACGAATTTCTCCTTATTAATATGATGTGCGTTCCTTTTTGTCTACAACAAAGTTTGAATATTCTAAATCCTTGAATGCATTGCATACATACGCATTCCATTGCACCATATGCATAGCAGGTACCCTATTTCACAGGTTGCTTAATCCCCTTCGCTGTTTATTTTGAACAGTCATCATGAATCCAGACTCATCCAGTGAGCAAGCAATCAAGGCCCTTCAGGCCCAAAGTGCACAGTTTCAAGAGATGGTCCTAAGCCTAGCCCAAGGTCAGCAAGAGTTGAAGACTCTACTCCTGAAGAAGAAAAAGAAAAAGAGGACTGCGTTGTTCAACACCGGACGCAGATTTGGGAACACACTCCATAATGAAGCTGATCCAACTACTTCTTCTGCTGAGAAGAACAGTCCCCAAGGGGGAGGAGATCCTAGTCCTGCAGTCTCCGAAAACGAGACGGACTATAACGACGAACAATACCCACCTGCTGCTGACAGGTACAAACAATTGGAGGACCGCTTGAGCGCCATGGAAATTCAGAATGTGCCGGGACTGGATTTCAGAGATTTGGGGTTATCTTCTGGGGTAGTAATTCCGCACAAGTTTAAGGCGCCTGCCTTCGCCAAGTATGATGGGGTCTCCTGCCCAAAGCTGTATCTGAGGTCGTACGTAAGGAAAATCCAACCTTACACGGCGGATAAGAACCTTTGGATTCACTTCTTCCAAGATAGCCTCTCGGGGTCACAACTTGAATGGTTCTACCAATTAGATGGAACTAGCATCCGACACTGGGAAGATTTGGCAAGCGCATTCTACAGACAATACCAATACAATTCTGATCTCGCTCCTACGCGTACCCAACTTCAGGGTATGTCTCTAGGAACGGGTGAAGGGTTCAAAGAGTACGCTCAAAAATGGAGAGATTTGGCTGGCAGGGTGCAGCCTCTATTGACTGATCGTGAGCTGGTTGATATGTTTCTAGGGACGTTGTCTGGTCCGTTTTTCAATCATTTGGTTGGTAACTCCTCCGCTGGGTTTACAGATTTGATATTGACGGGAGAAAGAATTGAAGCTGGCATCAGGTCAGGCAAGATACAAAAGGCTGCCTCCGCAAGTGCTGAGAAGAGGCCGTTTAAGAAAGAAGCAAGTGCCGTCTATGGTCCTAGAAGACAAGTCAAGCCCGAAAGTCGCCAAGCCGTCAATGCTTTGGTCATCTCGAAACCTGTTGCTGCTCCTCAGCAGTACAATCAACAAAGAAGCGAAAAGCCCAAGAGGCAGTATACCCGACTGAGTATGACCTTATCTCAAATTTTACCCCAACTGTTATCCACCAACCTGGTGACCCTCAAAGAAGCTCCTAAGGTCGTCAACACTGCGTCTCCTAAGTATAACCCAAATGCCCGGTGTGCTTATCATTCTGATAGTCCCGGGCACACTACTGATGATTGCTGGGCCTTGAGAAACAAAGTGCAAGATCTGATCGACGCAAAGGAAATTCAGTTCGAAGCGCCGGAGAGACCAAATGTTGTAACTGCTCCTATGCCCCAGCATAGAGTAAATGCCATTGAGGAAGAATTGAATGCTGTTTCGGTAAATGAAGTTGTTACCCCTTTGAAGACCGTCAAGAAGAACCTACTACTAGCCGGTTTATTTCCGGGTTGCAGTGAAGGTTGCCTGCTCTGTGCTATTTCCCTATCTGGTTGTCCCTTGCTAAAGATAGGCATCCAAAGCCTAATGGATAGCAAGGAGATTCTGTTTAAGAAGTCTGCTGTTCAGTTGGTTCCGATAAAAGAAGTTTCTGTGGTTACCATCTTCAATAATCCAATCAAGGTTCCCCCGAAGAAGCCTGTTCAAATCATGACTGTTGCACCTGTGGTTATTACTGTTCCGGGGCCTCTCCCCTACGTATCTGATAAAGCTATCCCCTGGCATTATGGGGCAGATGTATATGTAAATGGAATCAAACAAGAATTCGACACTAGCGCCAGTATCTGCGATATCACTGGTCCAGCCAAGGTCACCCGCAGTGGCAGGCTCTTCTCGCCTGACATTGCACCGCCCGCTATTCGAAGACCCCTCCTTATAACACCTACAAGTTTACCTGTTCCTGCTGCTGATCAAGTTGTTTCCCCTGCCGCCGAGTCATCTAATGCTCAGGGCAAAGAGATTGAAGAGGAGCCTGCCCGGACGGAGGCACCGATACCTATAAATGCTGAGGCCTCCCAACAAGAAATGGAGGAGATCCTGAAAATAATAAAGAAAAGTGATTTCAATGTTGTCGAGCAGCTGGGGCATACGCCCTCCAAGATCTCCATGCTCTCTTTATTGCTATGCTCCGAGGCCCATGCTAAGGCCTTGATCTCATTTCTCAAGATGGCCCATGTACCACAGGAGACATCTGCAGTCCAGTTCACTGATTGCGTAGCAAATCTGACAGCAGACAATGGCTTGGGTTTTTCAGATGCTGACCTGACCGCGAAGGGAAGAGACCACAATGATGCCCTGCATGTCTCTATCGAATGCAGGGGCACTACTCTGGCGCATGTATTGGTGGATACTGGTTCTTCTTTGAATGTTCTACCGAAAAAGGCTTTAGACCGTTTGGATTATGAAGGCCTAGAACTGAAGCCCAGCAATATCATCGCCAGGGCCTTTGACGGTTCAAAAAGGATGGTTCATGGAGAGGTTAACATCCCTATTCGTGTGGGCTCTCAAGTGTTTGACTCTACTTTTTATGTGATGGATATACGTCCATCATACTCTTGTCTACTGGGTCGACCTTGGATCCATAAAGCTGGGGCAGTGACCTCTACCTTGCACCAGAAGCTGAAGTACCCTGTCAAAGGGAAGATTGTCACTGTGCAAGGAGAAGAGGAGTATATGGTGAGCCATTTGAATTCCTTCAGATACATTGAGATGGATGGGGAGTTTATTGAAACCCCCTTTCAGCATTTCGAGGAGGTGCATCCAATTTCAGCAGCAGCAGAAACAACAGTCGAAGAGAATGTTTCCTTGAAGATGGCTTCCCTAAGGGATGCCCGGGCTGTGGTTCAGAAAGGCAATTGTGCAAACTGGGGTCAGCTTCCTGACTTCACTCAGAAGAATGACAAGTTTGGGCTGGGCTTTACTGCAGAGGCTCAGAGGACTGTGCGCAAGGACAAGATCAGAAAGGCTCCAGTATTTATCTCCAATCCGAGGGTGAACGCTATTGAGGAGGATATAGAGGAAGCAGAGTTTGACAGTTGGATCTACCCGACTACCAGCAACGGACCAAGCAACTGGACGGCAAAGGATTTTACACCTATCACATTTGTCACGCAATAATTAATTTCTTTTGATTTGTAACAAACAATGTGTTAAAACTTTTTTGGCTCGGTGTCCTACCCGGGGCATCGTAGCTCCATTTGTGAGGGCTTTTTGTATGTCATTTCCATATATCATCAATCAAAACATTGGACGTTTGTTGCATTTCAAATCTTGTGCTCTTTTCCTTTCTGTGTTATATATATTGCAAAACAACTATATTTACACACACTCACTTATACAGGTTTCAATCCACTCTGGATCTCACTGGTAACAGCTCTGCTACCGCCAGTTATGACTTCGAAAATCCGATCAACTTGGCCGAAGACGAAGGTGAAGATGATTGCGAAGTGCCTGGTGAACTCGCAAGACTGCTACTCCAGGAAGAAAGAGCTATTCAGCCACATGAAGAGCCGGTGGAGACAATTAACCTGGGTACTGAGACAGATAGGAAAGAGGTCAAGATTGGTGCCAATCTAGAGCTCAGCGTGAAGCAACGATTGATCCAGATGCTACAGGATTACATGGAGATTTTTGCTTGGTCCTATGAAGATATGCCTGGTTTGGATGCCGACATTGTAGTTCACCACCTACCAACCAAGGAAGATTGCCCTCCGGTAAAGCAAAAAGTCCGACGGATGCGTCCAGAGATGTCTGAAAAGATCAAGGCCGAGATTATGAAACAGTTTGATGCCGGGTTCCTTGTAGTGACTTCTTACCCTCAGTGGGTTGCCAATGTGGTACCAGTGCCGAAGAAGGACGGTAAAGTCAGAATGTGTGTCGACTACAGGGATTTGAACAGGGCCAGCCCCAAGGATGACTTCCCCCTACCTCACATTGATGTCCTTGTTGACAATACAGCTCAACACAAGGTGTTCTCCTTCATGGATGGTTTTTCAGGGTATAATCAGATCAAGATGGCTCCGGAAGATATGGAGAAGACTACCTTTGTAACTCAGTGGGGCACCTTCTGTTATAAAGTCATGCCATTCGGATTGAAAAATGCTGGGGCAACCTATCAACGTGCCATGGTTGCTTTATTTCATGATATGATCCATCATGAGATTGAGGTATACGTTGATGACATGATTGCGAGGTCTCAAACTGAGGAGGAGCACCTTGACCATCTGAGGAAGTTATTTGACCGACTCAAGTTGTACAAGCTAAGGTTGAATCCCAACAAATGCACCTTTGGGGTAAGATCCGGAAAATTGTTAGGTTTCATTGTAAGTGATAAAGGTATTCAGGTGGACCCTGCCAAGGTAAAAGCCATACAAGAGATGCCGACTCCAAAAACAGAGAAAGAAGTCAGAGGCTTCCTGGGACGACTGAATTACATTGCCCGATTCATCTCACACCTGACTGCTACTTGTGAGCCAATCTTCAAATTACTGAAGAAAGATCAAGTAGTACGCTGGAACGATGAATGTCAGGCCGCCTTTGAAAAGATAAAAGAATATCTCCAAGAGCCACCCATTCTTATGCCACCGGTGGAAGGACGACCTCTGATACTATACTTGACAGTACTTGACAATTCAATGGGGTGTGTGCTGGGGCAGCATGACGAGTCTGGCCGAAAAGAGCACGCTATTTATTACTTGAGCAAAAAGTTTACCGACTGTGAGTCTCGTTACTCACTGCTTGAGAAAACTTGCTGCGCTCTTGTATGGGCTGCTCGCCGGCTGAGACAGTATATGCTGACTCACACTACTTTATTGATTTCAAAAATGGATCCTATCAAGTACATATTTGAAAAGCCCGCTCTATCTGGGAGAATAGCGAGATGGCAAATGATCTTGACAGAATATGACATCCAGTATACAACTCAGAAAGCAATTAAGGGAAGTGTACTGGCAGATCATTTGGCACACCAACCTGTGGACGATTACCAATCATTGAACTTTGATTTTCCGGACGAAGACATCATGGTGGTAACAGATTGTGAAGTACCTGGAACGGATGAAGGACCTGAGGAAGGATCCCGATGGTCTATGCATTTTGATGGAGCCTCCAATGCTTTGGGTAACGGCGTCGGCGCTGTAATCATATCTCCCAAAGGAACTCATACTCCCCTCACCGCCCGATTATGTTTCAGCTGCACCAACAATATGGCAGAATACGAAGCATGTATCATGGGCCTTCAAGCTGCAATCGACTTAAGGATCAAATTTCTAAGTGTTTTCGGAGATTCCGCTCTCGTGATCAATCAGATCAAAGGCGAGTGGGATACGAAACACCCGAATCTTATTCCTTACAAGGAGTATGTGTCGACCTTGCTTCCCCACTTTGAAGAGATAACTTTCGAACACTTCCCTAGAGAGGAGAATCAGCTAGCGGACGCCCTAGCTACGATGTCTTCAATGTTCAAAGTTAAATGGGATAATGAGGCTCCCCGAATCATCATCTGGAAGTTGGATGAACCGGCATACTGCTGCGAGCTCGAGGCTGGGAAGGTCATTGAAAAACCCTGGTATCATGAGGTGAAGAGGTACTTGGAAGCTCAGGAATACCCTGAAGGTGCATCTATCAATGATAAGAAGTTCATGAGGAGGTTTGCCGCAAAATTCTTCCTCAGCAACGGCATTCTCTACAAACGAAATCATGATTCAACTCTGCTACGTTGTGTGGATAAGGCTGAAGCAGAGAAAATTATGATGGAATTACATGAAGGCACGTTTGGAACACATTCCAGTGGACACACCATGGCTAAGAAAATCCTTCGGGCAGGATATTTCTGGTCCACAATGGAAGCCGATTGTTACCAACACTCCCGAACTTGTCACAAATGCCAGATCTATGCTGACAAGGTGCACATTCCTCCAGTTCCTCTGAATGTCCTAACTGCACCTTGGCCTTTTGCAATGTGGGGCATAGATATGATCGGTGATCCGACCGACAACATCCAATGGGCATCGCTTCATCTTGGTGGCGATCGATTACTTCACGAAGTGGGTTGAGGCAGCGTCCTACGCCACAGTAACCAAGAGCGTCGTGGCACGTTTCATCCGGCATAACCTGATCTGTCGGTACGGCGTCCCGGAAAGAATCATTACGGACAATGGTACCAATCTCAATAACAAAATGATCACTGAACTCTGTGAACAATTCAAGATACAGCACCACAATTCTTCTCCCTACCGGCCGAAGATGAATGGGGCTGTAGAGGCAGCCAATAAAAATATCAAGAAAATTGTGCAGAAGATGACAGTGACCTATAAAGATTGGCACGAGATGTTACCGTTCGCTCTGCATGGGTACCGTACCTCGGCCAGAACGTCAACCGGGGCAACTCCCTTCTCCTTGGTCTATGGCATGGAGGCAGTCTTGCCAATTGAAGTCCAGATACCCTCTCTCCGGATAATGAAGGATGCAGACTTGAATGAAGATGATTGGATCCAGACTCGACTTGATCAATTAAATCTGATTGACGAAAAGAGGCTCACTGCTATCTGTCATGGTCAAACGTATCAGAAACGGATGATCAGGGCATTTAACAAGAAAGTCAGACCGCAAGAGTATCAAGTTGGGGACCTGGTAATCAAACGCATCATCCTTCCTCAAAGTGATCCCCGGGGCAAATGGACCCCTACTTACGAAGGGCCATTTGTGGTTAAGCGTGTGTTCTCCGGAGGAGCCATGATCCTAACCACCATAGATGGTGACGACCTTCCTCACCCCGCCAATGCAGACATAGTGAAAAAATACTACGCATAAATAAAAGACCCGCTAGGTTAACATACCTAGGCAAAAATAAGGGCTTCCCGGCGAACCAAAAGGGTTCAGGCAAAAATAAGGGATGAAATGAATAAAAATCTGTACACCCGGCAAGTCGAAAACCTGAAAGGGCAGCTTGGGCAAAAATGGGTATCCCGGTGGACTGAAAACCCGAAAGGGCGGTCCAGGCAAAAGTTAGGGATAAAAGCGTAACACTATGTCTCATTGGATCACTTCACATCCGGAATTCGGCATCAACTATCTGGCTCCAGGTTTCGGCATTGACCAATCAGCTTCATCTTCAAATTAGGCAGCAAAGCGATGAGACGCTTGGAGACATAAAGGCGATAGCAGAGTTGGAACCCAGTGGGATCGTTCACATAGCTGTTTTGTTTTCTTTTCAAAATTGTAAACTCTATGTTATTTGGCGGCATCCTCTTACTAGGATGTCAGCCTCTTGTACAAAAACGCCTATTCACAGGCAAAATTCAAATCAATACAAATTCACTTGTCCATACAAATTGCCATTGCTTTTCCTTTTTCTGTTTTGTCTTGCGAAGAACGTCCAATGTTCATTCTTGATATATGCATTTGACATTAATTGCTGATTCGTAAATGTTTACATATGAAACAAGAGATTGATTACAGGTGACATCAGAAACAGGGGCAATGTGAAGTTGTCTGATGCAGTCTGATTGCTTTGTCCGCCAAGGTATCCAGGTAGATTCGACTGAAGGATGTGACCAAATCATCTCAACACCCCGCAGAGTAAGACAAGATTCAGCAATACTCTCCCCAAGCCGAGTTGATTCCCCGTCGATCCTAAAAAGGCACAACTTTCCCCGGCAGGTCTTAAAGCTTATCCCCAGAAGATTCTGGAAGCTTGTTCCCTGCAGAATACGGACGTCTCTCCCGAGCTTTGTTCAGAGTTATTCCTCACAAGGGCTTATAACTGGGTTATCCTCAGCTAATCGCCACGGAAGATCGCCCCCAACAAAGTTTTTTCAATCCCCAGCGGAGTTTATCTTTCGATCCCCAGCGGAGTTTATCTTTCGATCCCCAGCGGATTTTATCTTTGGTATCCCCAGCGGAGTTTATCTTTGGCATCCCCAGCAGAGTTTATCATCATTATCCCCAGCGGGATCCATCATTAAAGTCCTCAGCAGACCTCTCATCAAAACTTCAGCAAAGTATCTCGGCCACAGGGCAACTCCCCAGCCAATCGTCAAAGATCTATTTTCCTAAGACGAAGACACATTCATAAACATTTCACACTTTCATACATCTCGCTTACATACATGATAAAGTGCATACACCACTGTCTCATGTTAAAACATCACACATATTATACATCATGACATTGCATACAACTTATGTTTTGCCTTTTCAGGAAAAAAAGACAATCCCAAAGAAAGCTACCTTCAACTATCATAAATTCCAGATTCGATTCCTGTATCTAGCCAGGGCACGTCTGAAGAGTTCGAAGATTCAATTCCTGTATCCAGCCAGGGCACATCTATCAACTGTCACGTTTCCAGACTCGATTCCTGTATCTAGCCAGGGCACGTCTGAAGAGTTCGAAGATTCGATTCCTGTATCCAGCCAGGGCACATCTATCAACTGTCACGTTTCCAGACTCGATTCCTGTATCTAGCCAGGGCACGTCTGAAGAGTTCGAAGATTCGATTCCTGTATCCAGCCAGGGCACATCTATCAACTGTCACGTTTCCAGACTCGATTCCTGTATCTAGCCAGGGCACGTCTGAAGAGTTCGAAGATTCGATTCCTGTATCCAGCCAGGGCACATCTATCAACTGTCACGTTTCCAGACTCGATTCCTGTATCTAGCCAGGGCACGTCTGAAGAGTTCGAAGATTCGATTCCTGTATCCAGCCAGGGCACATCTATCAACTGTCACGTTTCCAGACTCGATTCCTGTATCTAGCCAGGGCACGTCTGAAGAGTTCGAAGATTCGATTCCTGTATCCAGCCAGGGCACATCTATCAACTGTCACGTTTCCAGACTCGATTCCTGTATCTAGCCAGGGCACGTATGAAGAGTTCGAAGATTCGATTCTTGTATCCAGCCAGGGCACATCTATCAACTGTCACATTCCCAAACTCGATTCCTGTATCTAGCCAGGGCACGTCTGAAGAGTTCGAAGATTCGATTCCTGTATCTAGCCAGGGCACATCTATCAACTACAACATTTCCAGATTCGACTCCTGTATCCAGCCAGGGCATATCTATTGACGACCATTTCCAGATTCGACTCCTGTATCCAGCCAGGGCACATCTGTGAGCCACCGATTGTAGATTCGATACCTGTATCCAGCCAGGGCATATCTGCATAAGGAGATTGAAGATCAAACACCTGTAACAAGCCAGGAAAACATCTGCCTTTCTCAGATACATAAAGTTCTCGCCAAGGAATCTCTTGTGCGATCATCACTTCCAAATGGCATCTATAAGCCCATTCCCGACGAAGTTCTGTCACATCTCCAGATGGCATCTATAAGCCCATCTCCCTATCCACCACCTCTCCAAATGGCATCTATAAGCCCATTCCCGCCATCACACTGCTGATACTCTACCATGCGAGTGCAAATTTCCGGGCACTCTAGTGTCCAATCTCCTTTTACCTTCGAGTCGCGAAAGGCAAGATTGCCAATCTAACTCTTCAGGTTCAAGAAGATTGAACAGGGGCAACTGTTGTACCCCAAAATTTGCCCTCCCCTTCTTCAGGAAACCATCTTGAATTCTCAAGGTCCCTCTGAAACAAATCCAAGTCCTGAGTTATCCTTTCGCCCAAGCAAGCCACTTACAGAAGCAAGATGATCTCACGAACTCCAGAAACAACACTTTTATCTTGAGAAAAAAAAAATCAATCAATTTCTAAGTACTTAGAATGTTTCTTTAAAATAAATGTTTTTAGAAAAAATCAGCGCTTCAGAACTTCTGGACCCATTCCAGATGAAGACGGTCAGAAGTTGCAAGCTTGGCTCAGCGTGGTCAGAGGTTGGCTCTTCAGCAGCTACATCAGTTCAATCAGAAGTTGTAAACGTGGTTCAGAATGTAAGCCTCAAACAGAACATGCCCCTTCAGCAGTTACACAAGCTCAGTCAGAATTTGCTAAAGGAATGCAAGAGAAACAGGAAAGTATGAAGGCTCCTTCAGAACAGGTTGAAATCAGAAGATGAAAGGTCAGAAGGATAGGTGTCACATTGATACAGAATCTCTAAGTCCAGATTGTCCAGAAGTAGATCCAAGGAACGTACCAGAAAACCAGGAGAATCTCCAGAGCTTGCTAAGACAACAGGTAGCCAAGGCCAGAGCATGGTTTACGCTGCTGATTCAACGCTGGTTTCCATTACCAGAATGTTGGTATTGACAGGTCTTGTCACCATTTAATGCCCATTAATGCTTCCAACCACTCCTGAGCATTCACGTGTGGTTTGGAAAATGCTTTTGCACAGATTCTGGCATGGGTCTTCACGCCACCGCCCACTTCAGAGGTCACTTCTCCCCAATCTACGCCTGCTGCTGCAACCTAGGCTGAAAGATAGCTGTTATCACAACTTCCCAGGAATTTCTGTCAAAGAACAAATTCAAACTCTGTTGGCGCCTTAAATGTTCAAGGCATCCACAAGAACTTTGCCTATAAATAGAGAGCTTTCACCACTGCAAAAGACGTTCAAGAAAAAGAAACAGAAATATTGCTAAGAGAGAAACGAAACTCCTAGCAACGTAACATTCTGAAACTCTGCCAAAATCTCCAGCTTTGTTCCATAACTTTGAGTTTCTCACCTTCAACTTCATCAAATATCCAATTCTTTTCTGTAAACCAAAGACACCCTTTCCTAACTTCTGACCCTATACACGTATACACCTTTACTTCCCCTTTTCCAAATCTGTCCAGAACACCACCAGAACCAAAAGCTAACTCTCACCCACCACTTTTCCAAACAGTCAGGTAAGCACCTACTGACCCTCATCACACTGTTAAGCATCATCAGCTGTGCATATTCAAGTAACATAATGTAAATATTCATGTTATTGCTGTTTATGTTCTGAGGACTCTCATACCTCAGAACGTTCTGAGCCAGTATAGGACTTGCCTGTGACCTTGGTGATTCTGACCTCTGAAACATTTTTGCTATTTTGCTGGATCTGTTCCAAATATGTTTCTTGTTTTGTGGAGTAATAACAGAATTGCAGATGTTCTGATTAGTACAGGGAAAAGCCAAATGCTGACTTTGATGTTAGCACATCTGAAGCCTGTTTTGCTGTCAATGACATCAGAACCTCTGAGAGTTATTGCCTTTTCAGCAGAATCAGAACTTCTGGTTTCTCCACTAACAAACTTCTGTCTTGCAGCGCAGGGAAATCAGAACTTCTGATTTCCCCACTAACAAGGTTCTATTTTGCAGGTTCTAGAGTCAGAAGTTCTGACTCATCCAGTTTCACCAACAGGTTGATCATCTGACAGCGGATCTGGGTCAGAACTTCTGATGGCCTCCCAACAGCGCGCGGGCTCCCTCTCTCTCTCTCTATATATCTTGTTTTTTGCTATTTTCTTTTTTGTCTATTTTTCTCGTTGAACCCCCCATGTACAAATGTGTATCCCCCTCCCCTAATTGTTGTAATAGCGTAGGATTTTACATTTCCGCTTCTTATTGCTAGTAATTAGGATGTGTATGACAAGATAAAATCAATGAAATAGAAAAACCTAATTCAAAGAAAAACTCTTGTATGCAATAAAACACACTTGCACACCAACACCCCTAGGGTTACATCCACTTGTTGCCTTTCAAAATTGGGCCATATTGCATGTTAGGTCTCTTTGGGCAAAACAAACAATTTGAATGATCATAGTCCCTCGATAAAACTTTTCAAAACAAACAAAATGATCAAGTCCCTTAAGGAAAATGCCCAAAGATACTTGGCACCATTGCAATTATGGTCTAAACGATGACCCGCGCCCGTCCCTTTCACATCCTAACACAAGATTGTCCGCCAAATACAATGGTGGAACAAAAATTGTTAAAAGGGTTAAAAACATAACAAAACCTTTGAGAACTTTAGGGTAGATCGCTCTTAAGTACTTGTCAACTTGCAAAATAAAAACACTTGCCTGTTTTTAAACCACACCTCACAACACTTTCAAAAACAACTTTCAAAAACAAATGAAAACCTTTTTAAAAGACATACACCTTTGTATACATCCCAACATGGATCATTACAAAGGTTGCCACCACATTGGCCTCTTTTCAAAACATTTTCAAACCCACACACACAAACACCATTTCAAACAATTAAAAAAACAAAAGGCAAGTGATCTAAGCAAGTAACTAAGAGCCCGTGGATAACCATGGATAGAAAGGGTGCTAATACCTTCCCTTTCTATAATCTACTCCCCGAACCCAAGAAAACATCTCAAAAGGTTTTTTGCTGTGCTTTTTAACCTTTCCTTAGGATAAAATAAAAAGTCGGTGGCGACTCTTGCTCAACCGAAACATTTGCGACGCAAAATCTCAAGTCAGTTCTCCCACCGTATCACAGAAAGGCTGTGTTGGGATTCCGCGGGGGTGTCCCTTAATACAATCAGCTTGACTTCCAACAAGCGTTGTAGCACTTGAGATAATGACATGTTAATCTTAGTGAAGCGCTTTTCAGATGTATTTTGCTTACGCCGATTACCCTGTTGACGTTGGTGAGGTTGTTGTTGGGCTTGTGACCCTGAAGCAAACTGGGGAGGTTTTCTCTCGGCTTCTTGTCTCAAGGGAGGCTGAATGATGACTTGATCCTCAACCTTAGTTATTTGCCCCATTTAGTTACATGCATCTTGATGAATCTTGTTGATGAGGACTCTCATCTACTCTTGTCCTTGAGCCAGGTTTTGAATAAGAGCCATCTGGCCCACCAGTTGTCCCATCATCTGAATTTTCATTGTTGCCATCTCAATCTGTAGCCCTTCCAACTGATCATTCCTGATGCCCTCCGGATTCCCTATGACCATGCCCCTTGTGAGGAGAGCCTTTACCTCTTCTTGTCCCTTGGACAGGTTCAAGAACACCTCTTGGAGTTGAGCATTTTGAGCCTGGACGTCCTTGACAGTCTGTTTTAGAGCCATTCCTACTGAAATAAACAGTAGGAAGATAAGGAGACTTGTTGCAAAGACCTGTCATGTTATGATGAATGTTGTTCATGTATATGCAATGCATTCAAGGATTTTATAAAAATCAAAATTGTCTAAAACAAGAAGGAACAAACATTATATTAATAAAAATAGAACTTGTTTACATCAATGCCCCTAGGGCAAAAATAGTACAAAATTCTAAGATAAAAAGACGTTGCGCATCCTCTTTGGTGCAATGTAGGTGTTGAAAGTCTGCTCTTCGTGAAGTTGACGAGTGAGTTCTAAAACCTTCTTCTCACTGGTGTAGAATTGGGCTTCGAAAGTATCGCATTCTCCCTTGAGCTGTATCCAACTCCTTTGTAAATCTTCAAGTGATATCGGCATGTCAGGATGTAGGAGGGTGTATGGAACCTCTCCTTCCTTAACAGGATCTATAATCACTAGGATAATAGAGGGGTAAGGAATCATAAGACTTTGGGCACGGGTTCGTACCCACTTGAGGTAAGGCTAAAGGGGGATGGAATTCTTGTGTCCCAAGGTCTTACTGTCTACCTTGTTTGGCATCCTCCAAGCTCGGATGAACCTTTGTCGAAGTCCTTGATCGTCACTGTCGAAGTCAAAAACCAAGTCTGGAATCAGCATGTCATATGGGCCATCCCTTCGGGCATACCCAAACTGTCTCAAAGCCAAGCAGGGGTTGTAGGTGATGCCTCCCCTAATGCCAAGTAGAGGGACATTAGGGAATTCCCCACAATGGTCAATGATGATAACATTTTCTCTGGACCGAGAACACCAATGAACATCTGAATATGTAAGAGTCATCAATTGTTGTGACCACCTCAAACCTTTCTGATTCCTCAAGACTGATTGGGGAAGATGAGAAATAAACCATCTTGCCAGTAGAGGAGTGCAACACATGAGAACACCTCTTTTCCTCATTGTTCGAGTGTGAAAAGAGTGCAAGATATCTCCAAGCAAAGTAGGCACCGGATTGCGAGCCATGAAGATTTTGATAGCATTGACATCTATAAGCTGGTCAGGGTTTGGGAACAAGACTAACCCATAGATGAGAAGAGCTATAGTCTCCTCAAAAGCTTGCAGGTCTAGAGAATTCCAGCATTCTTGAGCTTTCTCAAACAGGAACTTTGCCAACAAACCCTTGACACCACTTCTGGTTTCCCAATGACCTATTACATCAGATGGTTGCAAGTGTAGGGCTTGAGCAACATCTTCAGGCTTTGGATCTCTTTCCGTACTGTTGAAAGGTAGTTGATAGAGAATATGAATCCTCAAGAGTTGAGAAAATTCCTCCAAAGTAGGCACTAGCTGGTAATCAGGAAATGTGAAGCAATGGTGTAGGGGGTCAAAGAACTGGAAGAGAACTTTCACCATATCTTCCTCTTTGTTGGAGTTGACCAAGTTGAGAAGTCGACCATGTCTCTCAGTGAATGGAGAATACTCTTGAATCTTGGAAGCAAGCTCCTTGAGTTGTGGAGGAATTCTCACAAGATTGATCTGAATAGTTTTCCTGCGAAGGGAACCATAACCTACAAAATAGGAACAAAGATGAAGATCCAAAATCCTTGAAATGGTTAGTGGATGCAAATGATGCTTCATGATGTCCATGATGTTATGCACAAGTATATATGTACAAGAAAATCACACAAGTTCCTAGTTTAGGCTTGCATGAGGTTTCATAGGTAAGTACCCTCTTGAAGTTTAGTTGGCTCAACCTGTCATATAAATAGTAACCGGGTTCTAAGGAGCTCAATATCACTAGATTATTTTCTGTGTTCATTGTTTCAGTTTAGCCACTATACTGGCGACCGAAATATTCCAAGAAAACAACCCTCAATGAGTGTAGTATCGAGTATCTACCAACTTCGGACTGCACCAAAGCCGGTCATCTCACTACATCCTAAAAGGCCAAGATAGTCAAGTAAAGGTTCTAAAAGTCCATTAGTGCTTTATGACATCACTCAGCGGCCCCGTATTCTCTTTGATTGACTCAAAGGCTACCGGTACCCACAAATATGTCGCACTAATATAGCTATTGCTTAGACCATGTCGGTATACCCCGCACAGTTTCCACAACGTATTTCTATTTACCTATGAATGTTTCCCAAATCCGGGTAGAGGATTCAAACCCAAACAATAGAACCAAAGTGTAAAGCATACAAGTCAAACAAGATAAGCATGTAAAGGTGATATAAACCCTAAGGTAACCTCACTTTTCTTATTGTCCCCAGCAGAGTCGCCAGTTCTGTGATACGGTGGGAGAACTGACTTGAGGTTTTGCGTTTGTGTTCGTAAATGTTTCGGTTTAGCAAGAGTCTCCACCGACTTTTTATTTTATCTAAATGAAAGGTCAAAAAGCACAGGAAAGACCTTTGAGATGTTTTCTTGGGTTCGGGGGGTAGATTATGAAAAGGGAAGGTGCTAGCACCCTTTTCATCCATGGTTTTCAATGGGCTCTTAGTTACTTATTTAGGTCACTTGCTTTGTTTTTTCAATTGTTTGAAATTTTGCTTTGTGTGGTTTTGAAAGTATTTTGAAAAGAGGCCATCGTTTTGGCAATCTTTGTAATGATTCTTGTTTGAAGAATGTATACAAAGATGTTTGTCTTTTGAAAAATGTTTCAATGTTTGAAAGTTTGTTTTGGAAATGTTTTGAAATTGTGTGTGATAGTTTGAAATTATCAAGGATGGTTTGCAAGAAATCAAGTAACTAGGAGTTGTCTACCCTACTCAAAAGTCTTTCCTACACATTTTTAACCCTTTGACATTGTTGTTTTACCATTGTATTTGATAAACAAACTTATCTTTGGATGTTAAACGGGACGGGCGTGGTTCATCGTATGACCATGATAGCAATGGTGCCAAGAATCTTAGCAAGTTTTAGGGACTAAGATCATCTTTGTTTAGGAAACCAAGATAACGTCATCGAGGGACTATGATCTTTTTGTTTTGATTGATTTTGCCAAGATACCTAGCATGCATACCATGGCCATTTTAAAGCAACAAAGTGGATGAAACCCTAGGGGTGCTTGTGTGCATTGTGTTATCATTTTTCATGCTTTTTTGTCTTGTGTTAAGTCATGCTATTTGTTTGATTTTGGTCTTTGCATACAAAACCCTAGTTTTTACTATCATGGTATATGAAAGCAATAAATGCGTAAAGTAAATCTAGACTATTACAACATTATTATGGGGAGAAGGATACAAGTTTGAATATGGGGTATTTGCACAAAATAAAACCCTAATTTACTATTACAACCCAATTGAATTTATACAATAAATAAATGAACAATTATTTAAATGTACAATAAAATATAAATATGCACAAATGTTTTTTGTATTTATTTTATGTATGTAAAATAATTTTATTTAAGTCTTAAAAATAAGGGAAAATAAAATGATTATTTTTGAAAGGGTGAAGAAACCCTAATTTTTGTTTAAAAAAAGATATATTCTATATTATTTATTTATTCATTTTTATGTACAAGAAAATAAAAATATATACAAAAATGTTAAAAAATAAAATATGTGAGAAAATATTATTTTATATGTATAATATAATAAAATAAAATATGTAAGTATTTTAATGTTATTTACAATTTTATTTAAGAAAATAAAGTATATATTATTTAATAAACTATTATGCCAAGAAAATAATAAAAATAATAAAATAAAATGTGAAAAATTAAGAGAATATTTTTTGTGATTTTAAATATTTAGAAAAAATAAATAAAGTCAGAAAATATAAAAGAAATGAGAAAATATACAAAAATAAGAAAATGGGCCAAGGGGGTGCAGAAAGTAAGTAGGGGGTGTCAAAAGTAGGAGGCCCAAGGCGCCTGGCCCATACACACTTCATCCCTGACCTTGAGACACCACGCGCGCGCCCTGTTCTGCTCAAACCTGTTCTCTCTAATGCTTGCATGAAATAAAAAATTTACAACATGAAAGTTATAGCATTTTCAATCACGATTCCAACCATATCCATTTTGTGACCTAACTCTCAAAGGACAGAGAGAATTTTAATGGCCCTAAATTTTAACCTAAAATTTTCAGCATGTTCATCATCCAAATTCTCATAGCTCAGTTAATATAAATAAGAACTATGCATATGTACAACTCAAGCACATTAAAGACTACATTTTTGCTTCACAAACCTAAGCCTAATGATGCCTAAATAAGGAGTTAGAATCTTGACAAATACCTGTTTCAGTTAAGTTTGGATATGGTAATGTAGGAGTTGTGAGTGAGTCCTGAAGGTCATGTTAGCTTGCCTGAAGTTGTCTCAACCTTTCCCAATGCTTAGCTTGCTTTGAACTTGCCTGAATGTCCCTGTAGAAGTCAACCTGCAAAGCTTCAAAATGAAAATGGTGAAGTGTGAAAATGAGGTTACAGTTGCTGGACAGGTGCTTGGATAGTTTAGGTGTGATGTATGGAATGTGTCTGAAGTGGTTCAAGACAAAACGCACGAGCCAATTTGGTTTTGGAAGTGGTTTTGCAAATATGGCCATGTTTTGACAAGAACTTGTGATTTTGTGTTTTAGGGTGTTTGGGAGCTTGTCTAATCGTGTTTTTGGCTTGAGACAATATGCTGAGGTTGTTTCAAATGATCACAAAGCTTGGTTTTAACAGATACTCAAGTTGTGTGGATTTTTGCAAGCTTTCTTGTTTTTGAAGCAAAAGGTGAGCTTACAAAGCCAAAGCCTGTACAGGCTAGCTCAAGGCCTGAGGAGAGTTGGTACACATTTCCTGATGTTCATGGACCTTGTTTGCAACCAAAGATCAGGTTTAATGCTCAAGATAAACAAAATTGCAAAAAGTATGCTTTATCAAAGTAGCATTGTAACCTTTATGCCATTTTCGGAATAAATCAATGTATAATGCTCCAAAGCTCAGAATAATGCCATTGTCCAATGTATTTGCATTCAATTTTGGAGTGTAAAAAGTATTAGAACCTGTAATGCAAGTACAAGCATGATCCAAACTGATTTGCAACTTGTGCCAATGTGAAAAATGCCTTGAACAAAAGTGATAATTTGCCATTTTCAAACTTTCGATTCTCCCTAACCATAAATGATTTTGAAGAGTTCTTGGACATTTTGGAAAGCTTGTAACATGTTCTACAATACATATTTGAAATTCATTTTGAGATTCCTCTTGGAACTAGGTGAAAAGTTGCCATGAAGTTAGGTAAAAAATCTGCCTAACTTAGGGCAAAATTTCACTAAGTTAAAAGTTTCATGGACCCTTGTTCACAAAATCATAACTTGAGATCCAAGCATCTTTTGGGAAAACTTTGTGAATAAAATTTGCAGATTTTGTGGAGGACTACAACTTTCATGTTGGAAGTTTTCTTTGAATCCAATTGCATCATTGTGAAAAAGTTAGGAAAAGTTGGGAAAAAATAAGAAATTTTCATAACTTAGAAAATTTCTAAGTTATGAAAATTTTCAAACTTAAACCCTAATTTTTAAAATTAGGTTTCTTGGTGAACAAGTTTCATGTTTTGACACATCTTGATGAAAAATGACCGTTGACACTTGATTTTGACCAAAAAGTCAAAGTTTGACTTTTCAGTGTATAGTTGATTTTTCATCAGTTGACTAGAAAATTCATCTGTCAATCCAATGCATTTGAGATCTTTTGAACCTTGTGATTAGGTAAAGATGATTCCATTGAGGCCTTGAAACCATTCTTGAACCCAATTTGCCATTGGCTAGGTGAAAAATCAGAAATTTCCCTTCTACAGTCAAAACCCTAAAAATGACCATTTTGCCCTTTTGATGATCTGATCAAATTTCTTGAGGAGTTGTGATCCAAACTTGATCAAATGGTTCATATGAGTCTATAACGTTGATGTGGATCAAAAATTATGAGGTTTGACTGTAAATTGGCCACAATTGACTTTTCCCCCAATACAACTGATTTTTAGGTCAACTGTCCAATTGACTGGGCAAAAATTTGATTCAAGGCTTGAAACTTGGTATGAGCAATCTTAGAGGTATAATATGAAGTATGAAAGTAACATGAGGCATTGGAAGTCCAAAAATACTTGTGCAAGCTCAAACCCTAATTTCAGGTAAACAGTGCAAGGAGATGTCTTGAGCTGAGCAAACCCTAATCCTATTTGGAGTCCAAAGAGTCTTGTGAGGAGAATCTTGATAAAATGAGAGGGCAAATTTTGGGGTACAACAATCACCTTACAACCAATATTAAGTATCAGCTATCAAGCTCAAGTGGTACTAATCAATCCAGTCAGCTTCGGACAAGCAGCAAAGAGATGAGACGCTCAAAAGACATAAAGGCAATAGCAGAATGGGAACCTAATGGGATTATTTCACATAACTGTTTTTTTCTTTATACACTATTTTATATTAGTTTCATTCTTACGACGAAATTCTCTTACTAGGATGTTCGTCTCCTTGTTCAAAATTTCTTCACATTAATACAAAATCATCTCTTTGAAAGTGCAAAACAATTTGTTTTTATTTTTCTGTTTTGTTTCCAAAAACGTCCAGTGATTATTTTTGAACATATGCATTTGAATGTGATTATTATTTACAAATATACGCATAAAAAATAGAAAGGCAATTACTAATGGCTTTAAGAAACGAGACAATGTCTAAGGGCTATTCACAAAATCTCCACAGATACTGTCTCCAACAGGCTCAGAGGCAGGGGTATCCTACTATAAAAGTCACTGCCATATCCATAACATACAGCCTAATGAGGGTAGGTGTTTTTATATCCCCGGCAGAGTAAAAAACTCCAATTACTTCTCCAAAGATTCCCCAGTGAAGTCGCCAAGATTCTCAAGATTCCCCAGTAGGATTTCACAAAATCCCCAAATGATGCACGGAGTTTTCCTTCCCCAACAGAGTTTCTGTCTCTAACAACAGAAATCCATCTCCCAGCTTTAAACTTTAACATATTTGAAGACCTACATTCTTCATCCCCAACAACAATCGGAGATTTATTTTCCCTAATTCTACAGTACTGCAATAGAACAGCTAACGCGTTCATACATTGCATTCATACATCATTCCTACAAACATCATAGCATATGCAACACAAATGCATATATCACAATATCATTTATTTTGAGAGCATCATGCAATTCATACATCATGTCATCGCATGAAACTGATTTTACCTTTTCAGGTTAAATTAACAGACATACAAACACCATCAACTTATACAGCAGGTCAAAGATTAATGCCCGAAACCATACAGGGAAACTATCTACACGACCAAGTAGTATGAACTCCCAGAGCAAGACAATTTTACCAACAAATACAGTGTGCCACATATTAATACCCAAAACCAGACGGGAAAACTATCTATGTGACCAACATTGCCAAGTTCCAGATTAATACCTGTAACAAGCCGGGACAACTATATGTGGACAACCGATTATAGATTAATACCTGAAACCAGACAGGAAAACTATCTACATGAGAAGATTGAAGATTAATACTCGAACCCAGATGGTAAAATTATCTTTCTTTCTAAGGTCAGAGATTAATACGTGAAACTAGCCAGGGAAACTATCTCAACAACCGACAAAAGCAAGTTCCGGATTAATACCTGAAACAAGACAGGACAACCATCTGTGAACGAATGATTGTAGATTAATACCTGAAACCAGAAAGGAAAACTATCTACATGATCAGATAAAGCAATCTTACACGGATTCCTTCTCATGATCTCCAGATGTAGTCTAACACGAACTCATCCTGAAGCAATATTACACGGGTTTCTTCTCATGATCTCAAGATGCAGTCTAACACGGACTCATCCTGAAGCAATCTTACACGGGTTCCTTCTCATGATCTCCAGATGCAGTCTAACACGGACTCATCCTGAAGCAATCTTACACGGGTTTCTTCTCATGATTTCCAGGTGCAGTCTAACACAGACTCATCCTGAAGCAATCTTACACGAGTTCCTTCTCATGATCTCCAAATGCAATCTAACACGGAATCATCCTAAAGAAATCTTACACGGGTTTCTTCTCATGATCTCTATATGCAGTCTAATATAGACTCATCCTGAAGTAATCTTACACGGGTTCCTTATCATGATCTCCAAATGCAGTCTAACACGAACTCATCCTAAAGCAATCTTACACGGTTTTCTTCTCATGATCTCTAGATGTAGTCTAACACAGGCTCATCTTGAAGTAATCTTACACGGATTCCTTCTCATGATCTCCAGATGCAGTCTAACATGGGCTCATCCTGAAGCAATCTTACACGAATACCTTCTCGATTTCCAAATGCAGTCTAACACGGACTCATCCTGAAACAGTCCTACACAGGCTCCTTCTAATACATTTCCAGATAGCAGTTAATTTCATTCTCCCCAACAAATTACTGTGAAGCATGGATTTCAACCAAAAAACAACAAACTTTTCCAGAGATGATTCCTCAGTAGGGCCTTGGACAACTGTAGTTCCTAGACTTTATTCCCCACATAGTTTTCCTCAAAACAAGAGAACAATAAATATCAACATTCCCCAGCGGACTCCTCCTCAGACAACAGGAACAGGAAATCCCACAAAGAGACCTATTATGAAATCAACATCTACTTTGGATGGCATCTTTAAGCCTATCTCCGACAACTCTCTGTCATCTTATCCAAATGGCATCTGTAAGCCCATTCTCGATATCATCAACCAACATATCATCAAGTGCAAATTTCTGGGCAGTCTAGTGTCCAATTATCTTCCACCTTCAGATCACGAAAGGCAAACAAGTCAATCTAAATCTTCAGGTTTAAGAAGATTGAACAGGGGCAGCTATTGTACACCAAAATTTTCCTTCCCATTTTACTCCAGACATGCTCATTGAGGTTCCCAATTGCTCAAGGATGACCAAGAATTGACCATACAAATTTTCCTCCTAAGCAATGAACCTCTAGCTAGGGTTTCACTTTTCACAAATAATTTTGGGTTGCAAAGACCTCAAGTGATTTGTATGGTCCCTAATATGTATCCAAGAATTTCCATGACAAATTTCATGCCTTACACTACAAGTTTTCTCACTCAATTGCTCAAATGTTTGAAAATCAATTGTACTAGGTCAAAAGTCAATTGTGGCCTATATACAGTCAAACTTCAATGTTTTTGGTCAACATCAACATTTTTAAGTTATATCCATCATTTGATCAAGGGTTGATCATGATTCCTCAAGAAATGCTGCTAATCTATCAAAAGTCAAGAATTGCTAAATTATGGTTTCTATCGGAAAAGTCAACTAAACTTTGACCAGGCATAACTTTCACATGATTCATCCATTTTCCCCAACCAAATATCATTTTGAAGAGAATCCAATTCCATACAACTTCTCTTTTTTCCTCAAGTCAAATAAATGCACTATTTGAAAGATACAAGCTCATATATTACAGGTCATTTTCAGAAAGTCAATAAAAGACACTTTTGGTCAAGACCATTTACATCAAGATAAATTCTTCAAATTCAAAATTGATCAAAAGAGTGATTGAAGTAGACATCTTAGGCTTTCCAAAAAGTCCAAGATTATCATCATGAGATAAAAATTGAGTAAGTTATGGGTTTCCAAAGTTGGGAAAATTTAAGAAAATTCAAAGATGGTGCATTGGGCAAATTTGAACTTTTGGGTCAATGGCCTAACTTTTTGAGGTTCAAACATTCTCATGAATTTATAGGGGATCTCTAATCTAATTTTTTAATTGCCTTACAATTTTTATCTATCTGTGTTCATATTTATTTTGATTCATTTCAAATAAATATAAAATAAATTATACAAAATGTTTATAGATGGGCCTTGGCCTTTTGGATGGTGTTTTGACTAGTCTTGAAGCCTAAGATTTCGTGCAAATATGACCAGATACACTCAAAGTTGGAAATGGCATGAAATCTCATTTTTGGCATTTTTCAAATATATAATCATGGCTTTAAAACATAGTCTTAATGCCATGATTCTTTCCTTATGGCCTTGCCTCTACCATCCTCTATAAATATGCAGCACATTTGCAAGCAGGACACGCGCATACACTGCCTGAGAAAAGCTCCACAAATTTCCAAAAATCTCCAAAATCGTGATAATCCAAAACCACATTTCTATCTTCTTTTGATCTAATTCAAAGGCTCCATCATGTTCCTGGTAATATCAAGAGTCTATCCCTGCCATTTTCAAAGCTCATAGCATCCTCAAACATCCAGATCGTGCATCACCGGTCAAGTAAGGTTTGCAACATTTGAAATTGTGATTTTATGTGGTATTGATATTGTTGATGGTTTGATTTGTGTTTAGCGTGTTTATTAGAGTAGGTGTGACGCTTATCATGGAGGGTTTTGAGGCCTGAATCGTGTGATGCCATTGTTAGGGAATCACAAACAGAAAGCTTCGCAACTCCTAATCCAGGATGATTCGGGCCAAACTAGTTGCGTATTTGGAATCGGGGGAAGATTTTAAGGGGGGTAGGTTAGGTTTAATCCCTTGATTTTTGCTATTTTTGCAGGTCAGCATTTGAGCCCACCGGAGAAGACAACCAGAGAGTTGACTCCGGTGGGCTGACTCCGGTAGCATATGCGTCTCTCCCCTATTGGTCTATTCAATCAGTGTGCGCTTTTTTATTTTCAAATATATATCAGACTTTGTTTCATGTATTTTGTTGTTTATACAAACGATTGATGAGTTGGCTCAGTTGGTAGAAAGGTACGCGTATGAAGGGAATGACCTGGGTTTGATACCCAGGTCTTGCAATTTTATTTTTCTAATATAACACTTGCAGATCCAGTCCTCATCATGCCTACCATACACTCTTCAATTCCCACCATTATATATGTACAGATCTGATCCAAGATGTCAAACCCATGGGCTCATTTGCACTCTCCTGAGGTTACTCTCACTGGATCCAGCGCTGGTGAAATGAGCCTGGATCTAGTTTTTCAATTCATACCCCCCCCCCCCCCCCCCTTGTTGATTGTGTTAGGCCCAATTGTATTCTTTATTTTTTTTGTTTTATTGTTTATTTCTTTTAATCATTTTTTTCATAATAATATAAAAATCAGAAAAAGTAAAAAAAATATAGTTTTAGGTTTTTCTTATTAAATTAATTTTGAAAATTAATTATTTAATTATTTTAACTTCTTCCCTTAATTAAAATTAATTAGACCAAGGACTTAATCCATTTTAATTTATCTTCTTTTCATAATAAAAATACAAACAAATTAGAATTAACTCCTTTTAATTAGTTTTAATTTTCTTTAATTATTTCTATTTTTTCTTTAAATCTAGATTTAGGTTAATTAATATAATTATTATTTAAACATTTTCTTAAATAGAATAAAAACAAACAAAAAGATTTTTATTCCATAGGGTTTTAGATGTCTTTTCTAATTCGCGCTCAATTTTATTTTAGCGTTATCATATTATTGTATCTGCTTCCTGGTTGTAATAGACTGTAATTAGGACTCTTTTATTTTACTGCTTTCTTTATTTTTCCCCAAAGTTTGGACATGTAATAATCCCCCTCCTCGAAGCTTTCTAATAGCGTTGGATTTACAATTCCCACAATTTATTCCTGTACATATCAACTGCTTAGATGTATGCCTAATAGGATTGCATGACAAGAGCATAAAAATCAAACGTTAGTAAAACTTAAATTCAAAGACAAATAACTGAAACAAGCACACTTGGATATATACACCTCTAGGGTATCCCCACTTTGGTTGCCTTTGGAAATAAAATAGTCATGTCCCTCGAAAGTAGGGACGCTTTAGCAAAGACCCTCGAATCAAAAGATCATAGTCCCTCGATGACCCTAAAGTGTTGTCTTTCAGTAAATGATCTAGTCCCTTAAACAAAATTGCCAAAGCGCCTCTATATGTTGCCTTTATGATTGTACGATGACTCACGAATGTCCCTCATACATCCAACGACTATGGCTACCTACTCACAAACAGTAGACTAGTCTTGTCTAAAGGAAAGGAGGAAAAGAACGGCCCTTTCGAGTAAAGTAGATAGTTGTTAGATGTTTGCTCAAAAACAAATTTTCACACTTACACAAAAAAAATTTCAAAAACATTTTCAAATGCTTTATCAACACTCTTGAGAACTGATACAAGAGTTATCATAAAGCAAGTCGCTGCACTAAGGCATTTTCAAAATACTTTTCAAAACACACAAAGCACAAGGTATTTCGAAATGAGCTAAGCATCTAAGAGCCTGTAGAAAACTACGGATGGAAAGGGTGCTAACATTTTTCCTTTCTATAATCTACCCCCTTACTCAGAAATAATCTCGAAAGATCTTTTTCTGTTCTTTTCACCATTTCCTTTGTTGGATAAAAGAAAAGCCAGTGGCGACTCTTGCTTACTGCAACATTTGCAAATACAAACGCAAAACTAGTATAGCAGTCGGTTCTGCCGCTGTATCACATCTGCGAATGATGAACTTATCCTTTAGGTGTCAATTCCCATTGCTCATAACCCTTCCCACATTTTTTATAGTCATTAAAGACATAATATTTAACATTATAACCAAGTTGAGTTAGCTTGATTTGATCAAATAAGAGTAGTTTTCAAGTTTTCAACTACAAATCTCCATAGATATATGTAAGTGTACTCATGTGAATAGACACTGAAATTTCTCAGTTGGTAAAAATGCATTACATTTATATTTCGATGTTTTGTAATTTTTTATATTTGAAAAATTTGATTTTTGATTTTGTCGATTTATTTGTAATTTGATTTTGCATTGTAGAATGTACCTTGAGTCAACCCTTACACTTCATTAACATTTGAATCCATTTTGATTT
Organism: Vicia faba; assembly: GCA_948472305.1. Taxonomy (NCBI): domain Eukaryota; kingdom Viridiplantae; phylum Streptophyta; class Magnoliopsida; order Fabales; family Fabaceae; genus Vicia; species Vicia faba. The sequence goes on from OX451741.1 coordinate 1,374,813,228, forward strand.
GTTTTAAGTTGAGCAAATTAGTCAAAGTTAATATATGTGTGCCTTGATTCACAAGTTAGAAAGCTTAAAACTATATGTTTTAAAGTTTGATTCAAATATAACATATGGCTCGTTCGAAACAAAAAAAACATTTGAAATAGGGATTTTAGCACCGCCTTTGTGATTCAAATCAAGAAAGTGTGTGATTTGAATCACATAACACTTTGATGCAATTACAAGAATGTATGTCCCAAATCATGATCAGACAAACTTTTTGAAAAACAACTATAATTTATATCATGTGATTGCTTTATTTGAATCACATATACCAAACCATGATCTGAATCAAACAAGCCATTTCTAGATTTTATCACCTTGATTCAAGTCAATCTTTCCTCTAATTCAAATTATAATTGTATGAGCTAACTCGAATCAATTGTTCATTTTCCCACCTATTTTGTGTCTTACCTCTACTACACGTATAAATCATTTTTGTCATTCTTTCCTAAAAAATAAATTCATTCATGAGTGAATAAAAGTGGTTTATTCATAGAAATAGAATCATATGATGTGTAACACCATAAAACCCCAAGAACATTTTATAACATAATCAGAGTATATTTTTTATCAAAGGGTGTCACACATTCTCAACATAAACATCTTTCACGATTAAATATATTGTAGTGGAAGTTAAAACATTTAATAACATATCTTCATGGTCTCAGAAATATTTGCTTCATTTGAAATAAAACATTAGTTAAATAACAACTCAATAATAAGCAGAATAAAATAAACAACAATCACATCCCACTGTTACACTACCAAAGTGACACCAAGTACTAAGAAAATGCGGAAAACGTTAAACGAATAAGGCACAAGCCATCTTTAACATGATAACATCTAAGGATCCTCAATCCATACTTGAGTATCTGCAACATAAGCATAAAGCCACCACAACAAACAAACAAGGGGTGATAAATACATTCAAAATATTAAAGTGGTGAATAATGCAATAAGAATAGATATAAAACACAATTAAATCAATCATCCATCATTCATAGTGCAAGGGACTCATATATGTAAGGGACTCTTCAACTCTACTCTGATGCATATGGTATCAAGGCTTGGAAGTTCATAGTTATGTTACTGAATTTATCCATGGGTTCCATTTATAAACATCAAGCTCATCAATGGTTACATCTCAAAACTTGAGCTACTCACTGATCCTATCTCTGAATCAAGACTCGTCACTGATCACATCACTAGATCAGAACTCGTCAATGGTATGAAGTCCCACCTATCATTTCTCTACATGAATGCATGAAATGCCACATAAAAGATTGCATGAAGGTATCACCACCACCATCATCTACAACCTCTAACATCGATTCCACCCCTGAACAAAACTCAATAATTAACACAAATATATGGGCACAACAACAGTTCCATCTCTAAATTGATCATCTCAAACAAAATCAATTTAAATTCATCATAATAATCAATTATTAAAATGAAACATAATAGTAAAATTTATATAATTTCTCATCTATAATAATCTCAACATCAACATACCTCCTCATGAGGTAATCATTAATTTATTCAATCACAACAATAAAAATTGTTTTAATCGTTTCTAACCATCAAATAGCGTTACACAACAAGTAACACAATATAATCACATTCTCATGTATACTATTAACTTATTAAGAAATTTCCATAAGATAGTACTACATGTCATCTTTCTAACGCTTCATATCGTGCCTCAATTGGAGTCACATAACTCAAGTTACGCACGAAATGACTCGCCTAATGAAAAAACCAGGGACCTATTACGGTCTGTAGTAGCTCCCAGGGCCAAAATACACACTTTTACACCTCTGGTACAAAAAACCATAGGTCTACTATGGTCATCTGTAGTATTTGTTATGGTCCGTAGCACTGCTCAGAAACCAATCGCTCATTGTGTAATTTTCTTCGATTTTCCCATTAGAACACTTTTGGAACTCCGATTTCGATCACGTAAAAACCAGAACACTCAAAATTCATCATACAATAATTATAACATGGTTATAACATCAAAAAACTTCAAATATACAGAATCACAATAAAATAATCATCACTTTTTTATCATCTTCGTCATTTTTAAACATATCATGACGAACTAATAAACAAAATTTCAATACATAATTGTACACGAATTTTAACACTTTAATTCAGCACAACGATCATCAATAGTTTACAACAAAAATACACAACGATTTAGAGATAAATAAATGAAATTAACATACTCACACACTTGCACCTCTAGGGTAGCCTCTCTTGCTGCCTTCGGAATAAAATGGTCATGTCCCTCGAAAGTGGGGACACTTTAGCAAAGACCCTCGAATCAAAGATCATAGTCCCTCGATGACCCATTCGACATTACCTTTCGATAAATGATCTAGTCCCTTACGAAATTTCTAAAGAATCCTTACAATTTTCCTTTAATGACTGTACGATGACCCTACCCATGTCCTTTCACATCCAATAGATAGAGCTTCCTACTAACTAATGGTACGGATAACACTATCTCTGAAGGAGAAGGAAAAAGTACAAGAACAATCTTGAGCGGGTAGAACTATTAATCGCTTTCTCACCAACCTTTGTACGCATTCTTGATGACCGATACAAGAATCATTACAAAGTTTCGCCTCACATTGGCAAATTTCAAAATATTTTTTAAAACACACACACAAAAAGCAAATTTTCAAAGTGAGATAAGTGATTAATAGCCCGTAGATAACTACAGATGAAAAGGGTGCTAACACCTTCCCTTTTCATAACCTACCCCCGAACTCAAAATCTTTAAAGGTCTTTCCTATTCTTTTCACCCTTTCCTTATTGGATAAAAGAAAATTCGGTGCCGACTCTTACTATCCGTAATATTTGTGATAAAACGCAAAACAAGCCAGTTCTCCCACCGTATTACACCTCTATAAGTTTCTCACATGATTGTAAGATTACTACAAAACACGCATACAACAATGCCAAAGTCGCCACGGTTTGCCCCAAAACCGTAGCGACACTGCTAAACTAATGCACTAACAGTTTTTTTATTTTTTTATTGAAAATTTTAAGGTTATAATTATGGTTGATTCCCTAACCGTGGTGATACAGTCCAACTTTCCCGGGTTCGATCCTCAGCTCCCTCAAATAATTTATCCCTTTTACGTTAATGCACACCTTTTCAATTATATTTATATATAATTAAAAAATAGGGATATCACTGCGGCTCTTTGGTACAACCGTTGTTACACACTGACGATTCTTTATATATATTAAACACTAAGTACCCATTCTTCCACTGATAAAAGAAAAAACCCTAACACCCACGTCGTCGACATCATCGGGAAGAAGAAAACAATCCTAACACCACACTCATTGTTGTTGTCCAGTTTCATCTTAATGTCGCATTTGAAGAGTAACTCATCCAAAGGTGTAAAATCTTGATCTGAAAATTTCCGTGGTTGTGGCTGTCATATGGTTTCGTACCAATGCAAGAGGGGTCAAAATAAAGGAAGATTTTTTAGAGATGTCCATTTTGGTGGAGTGGTGAAATATGTAATTTGTTCATATGGGATGATGAACAAAAATTGGAAGATGAGAGTAATATGATGCTAGAGTTGAAATTTGTTGGGTATTTGAAAGTTATGTATACAGATTCAAAAAAGAAGAACACGAATTTGAAGAACAAACTGAAGTCAGAGAGATTTTCTAGAAATTTGAAGATGTTATGTTTACTTATCTCCTTTATGTGTAATATTTACTTTGTTATAAAATGTAATAGTTGAAGTAGGGTTTGAAATTTGAAAATGTTATGTTTTCTTATATCCTTTATGTTTAATATTAACTTTGTTATGAAATGTAATAGTTGAAGATGTAGTGAACTTGACAGAAATATGCAACTAACAGACGGTTTCTTACGAGTAAGTTCATCGCAAACTGTTGAATTTTCAGTTATAATTATGTGTTTTACATATTTTGTAGTTTAAGTTGATAGGTTAAGTTGATAGTTTAAGTTGAATGTTTAATTGATAACCTTAAGAGAGTTAAGAAGATTAAAACTTCATTACACAAAACTTTCATTACATGATCAAAAACCATAATCAAATATAAATCCTCTCGCTGAGATAAAGTTAGACCAATCATAGTCATCCTCGTCATCATCATCAGAATTGAAAAAAAATCATCATTTTCCTTCTCAACCTTCTTCGTCTTCTTCTTTTCCTCACCCTGAGAGCTCTCATTAGTCTAAACACAACACCCTCTACTACAACATCTTGAATCTGAGGATGAGTTTGCATCACAACACCCTCTACAACAACATATTAAATATGAGGATAGTTTTGTATCACAATACCCTCTATAGCTACATCTTGATTATGAGGTTGGTTTTGCACCACAACACCATCTACAACAATATTTTGATTCTCAACATTGTTGGTAGCTTGAGCAGGATAACACATGTTGATTCTTTTGGATGAAGTTGTTTTTGTGTTTTGGTTCTTTCACTTTTATATTGTTCCTTCTAATTTTTCATCTTCTTCTCTTGGAAGTTTAAAAACCAAAGCTGCTCATCATTGTTTCTTTAATTTTGTACTCTATCTTTTTTCTTGGAAGTTGGGAAGATTGCATATCTCGAGTTGTTCAAATTTTGATGTACTTAATGGAATTGTGTATTTGTAATACAAATTTTGATATCAATTCAAAATTGGTTTAGTGTTGATTCTGGTATGAAAATTTGATATTTATTCAAATACACTATCACAACGGTTAATAGGAATAATCGTTGTCATAAGGCGCGCGCTTTCCAGTTTACTACGACGATCACTGGACCGTGATTATAAGTACCGCATATACAATCACACACTACATAACATTGTATGATCCCACATGATTATATATATTTCTCAACCGTTGTTAAATGTCTTTTCCGTAATAATGTCACCTTCTCACGCTGTTTTTTTAGACTAAATTCTAAAGATTTTAAAGACATAAATAATAGCAATACATATTTATAACTACAAATTTTTTTTATAAATATCTTAAAATATCATTTATATTAATTTACAATGTCTCTAAACTAATATAAATTTTTTTGTAATATTTTAATATTATAGAATGAATCCACAAACTGAAACAATCAAATTTAATACATGTGAATTGTTCAAACCAGACTCACCGCCTTCCAAACTCACTAGACACCTAACAAACCATTACCACCTTTCAGAACATCTCTATATATTCAACATCTTTTATCGACATTCTTATTTTTGTTATTTTTTGGTTTCTAATTTTTAGTATTCTCGAAATTTGTTTTCTTTATTTTCCCTTGTACCATATTAATGATAAGTTGGTTTTAAGATATGTTATTTTAAGTTGGTTAAAAGTTGTCTAAATATATTCCACATACTAAGATGAGATATTTCAAAACTGGTAGAAAACCAACTTTAAAATACCTTAACTCGATTTAAAATCCAAATCCTAGATTATTTGGATTTGAAGAGCTTAATTGGATTTGAAGTCCTTTAACTAGATTATTTATTTTATGTTGGTCTCTTAATTATTTTTTATCCTTTAAATACACGTTCGTTAATATCAAGAATGGTGAAAAACTCCATTGGAGCAAAACAGAAGCAACAGAATTCTAACTGTATTCTAACAGAAAAAGATAAGGCAAGGAAAGAGTAAAGTTCTACTGTTGCATTAAATGAATTAAATCTGTACAAGTGGCCATTATATAATATATGCATAAGCCTAGAGTAAATAACAACCATTGGATCAAGATAATTAACAAAATAGAAAACTTAATGATCTATTCTATTATCTAAGCTAAGAGGCCCCCTCAAGTTGGACTATGGATACTGCATAGACCCAACTTGGACAAAATGGAGGTCAAAGATGGAGAATGTAATGGCTTATTAAACATGTCCGCGAGCTGATCCACTGTAGAAATAGGCAAAAGGTGCAAGAGCTTGGACTGAATCTTCTCACGTATAACATGGCAGTCAATTTCTATGTGTTTACTACGCTCATGAAATGCAGGATTGTGAGCCAAGTAGATAGCGGATTTACTGTCACAATAGACTGAGGCAGGTTGAGACAAAGTGATGGTGAGATCTTTGAACAAATACTGAAGCCACTGAAGCTCACAAGTCAAGGATGCTAGGGCACGGTACTCTGCTTCAATTGAAGAACGTGACACTGTGTTCTGTTTCTTGGACTTCCAGCAAATGAGAGAAGTACCTAAAAGAACACAAAAACCAGTTGTTGACCTGCGCGTATCTGGACATCGTGCCCAGTCAGAATCAGCAAAACCATACACTTTAAGAGCACTATTAGAAGAGAACAAAATGCCTTTGGTAGGAAAACTCTTCAAATATCTTAGAACCTTAATGGGAGCCTGATGATGTGGAAGTAAGGGATGAGACACAAACTGACTTAACTGTTGAACAACATAAGAAATATTTGGTCGGGTATTAGTAAGGTAAATCAATTTACCAATCAACTGTCTATAGGAAGAAGGATCCTGCAAAGGTTCACCAGTAGAAACAGAAAGTTTCAAGTTAGGATCATAAGGTACAGAAGATGGTTTGCAAGCAAGTAAACCTGTCTCCTCTAAAAGCTCAAGAGCATACTTCCTTTGATTCAAAAAAATACCCTTAGAGGACCTTGCAATTTCAAAACCTAAAAAGAACCTCAATTGACCAAGATCCTTGATCTTGAATTCTTTGTCAAGAACATTTTTAACAAACTGAATTTCCTGTAGAGAGTTCCCAGCTAGGACTATGCCATCAACATAGACAAGTAAAGCAGTGAAACTGTGCTCAGTAGACTTGGTATACAAAGAATGATCTGCTTGTGATTGAGAGTACCCCAAGGAAAGAAGAAACACAGAAAGTCTAGAGTACCATTGTCTACTAGCCTGCTTTAAACCATATAATGACTTTTGTAGCTTGCAAACCTGAGTAGAACTGGAAACAGAGAGACCAGGTGGAACTGACATATATACCTCCTCATTCAAGTCACCATGCAAGAATGCATTGTTTACATCCAATTGTTCCAAGTGCCAACCCTTAATGGCAGCAATGGATAACAATACTCTGATAGTGGTGATCTTAGCAACTAGAGAAAATGTGTCAAAATAGTCAACTCCTTCAAGTTGAGTATATCCCTTGGCAACAAGCCTAGCCTTATACCTCTCTATAGACCCATCAGCTTTGTATTTTATTCTGTAAACCCATCTACAACCAATGGGAACCTTTCCATGAGGAAAATCCATTACAGTCCAAGTGTGATTCTTAGCAAGAGCCTTCAACTCATCATCCATGGCATTCTTTCAACAGTCCTGCTTAATTGCTTGAGCATATGTTTTGGGTTCAATATTGGTAGAAATAGAAAAACAATAGTTTTCGTAAGCAGGAGAACAATGTTTATAAGAGAGAATAGAAGAAAGAGGATATGTAATTTTAGAGGAAGAAGGGATAGAATGAGATGTAAGAGTGGAATAACAGTGATAATCAGATAAGTAGCTAGGGGGATTGGAAGTTCTGCTGGACTGCCTTATAGGATGAATAGGAGTAGGGAAGTCTATGGACTGATTAGACAACTCAGGAGAAGAGACATGAGGATTCTGATTTTGGTCAGAAGGCACAGGAAAAGATGTGGCATTAGAAGGACTAGATGTACTAGAAGGATTGTGAGGGGATGTAACAGCAGAGGGACTAAAAGATAAAGGAGATCTAGGATTAAAGGGAGATTGAGGAGTACCACTGCTGTCAGGAGAAGTACTAAGAACAGATGGTGAAGTCAAATCAGTGATGCTATGGTCAATAGCATTGTTAAATGGTGATGGCATGTCAAGAAAGTCATTGAGGACAGAAGAAGGAATAGAGGAAGGAGAGGATGACACAGAAGAAAGTTTGAATGGAAAGACATCTTCATAAAAGATGACATTTCTAGACACAGAAATAGCATGACTATGAAGATTGTAAACTATGTACCCCTTGGTACCATCCCTAAAACCAAGAAAGATAGCTTTGTGAGCCCTAGGATCAAATTTGGTCCTATGTGCTTGCAAAGTAGAAACAAAACATAGACAGCCAAACACCTTTAAGTGTATGATGGAAGGTGGTTGTTTAAACAAAATTTCATAGGGAGATTTTGATTTTAAAATGGGTGTGGGTAGTCTATTTATAAGGTGAACAACATGTTGTACACAGAAGTTCCAGAGAGATAAAGGGACATTGGAATGAAAATATAAGGCTCTAGCAACATTTAGAATATGTTGGTGTTTTATCTCAACTACACCATTCTGTTGAGGAGTCTTAACACAAAATTTTTGATGAACAATTCCCTTAGATAAAAGAAAATCAGCAATGGTAAGGAATTTTGTACCATTGTTAGACCTAAGGCACTTAAGAGATGTTTTAAACTGAGTTTCAATGAGAGCTACAAATTGAACGAGGCTAGCCCTAGTTTGATCTTTAATGCTGAGGAAAATGACCCATGTAAACCTTATATAATCATCTACTAATGTTAAAAAATATTTGTGACCAAGAGTAGATACAGTGGAGAATGGCCCCCATAAATCAGCATGCAAAATATCAAAAGGAGCACATGAAACAGAAGTACTAATAGGAAAAGAAAGCTTCTTTTGCTTTGCAAAGTGACATGAGTCACAAGGATCCAATTTGGAATTACAATTAATGAAAGGAAAAACTTTAGAAATTTCCTGTAATCCTAAGTGTGATACGGTGGGAGAACTGACTTGAGTTTTCGCGTTTGTATTCGCACTTGTTCGGTTTAGCAAGAGTCGCCACCGACTTTTTATTTTATCCTAAAGGACAGGTTAAAAAGCACAGGAAAAAACCTTTTGAGATGTTTCGTGGGTTCGGGGGGTAGATTATGAGAAGGGAAGGTATTAGCACCCTTTTCATCCATGGTTATCCACGGGCTCTTAGTTACTTGTTTAGATCACTTGCCTTTGATTTTCAATTGTTTGAAACTGTGGTGTGTGTGTGTGTTTTGAAAATGTTTTAAAAAAGATGCCTTGTCTAGGCAACCGTTGTAATGACTCGTGTTTGAGTGTTTTACAAAGGTGTGTATCTTTTTGAAAAGATGTTTCAAATGTTTTTGAGAGTTTGTTTTGAAAGTGTTTGTGGAGTGTGGTTTGAAAAGTAGGCAAGTGTTTTTGCAAGTTTGATCAAGTAACTAAGAGTTTGTCTACCCCTAAATTTACTCAAAGGTTTTTCTCATGTTTTAACCCTTTTAACAATTTTGTTCCACCATTGTATTTGGTGGATAATCTTGCGTTTAGGATGTTTAACGGGACAGGCGCGGGTCATCGTATGGACCATGAATGCAATGATGCCAAGTGTCTTTGGCAATTTTGTTTGAAGGGACTATGATCATTTAGGCAACTTTCAAAAGTGTCATCGAGGGACTATGATCATTTTGATTTGTTTTGTTTTGCCAAAGAAACTCAACGTGCAAGCATGGCCGATTTTGGAATGCAACAAGCGGGATTACCCTAGGGGTGCAAGTGTGAATGGTGTATTGATTTCATGTATTTGTCTTTGTATTAGGTTATCTAGCATTTGATTTTATGTACATACAAACTCTAGGTCTAACCATGGTATATTTGAAAGCGATAAATTGCGGGAATTTAAAGTCTACGCTATTACAAATAAGTATCCGGGAGTGGGGGTACAAATTTATAAATGGGGTTGAGACTTAATAGGAGAATAATGTCCAAATATTTACAACCAAATCGAATCGATCGCAAATGTAATATGCATCAAATGTACAAGAATAAGCAAGTGTATAATGTAAATGTGTAAGTGTATGATTATTTACAAGTGAGAAATGTATTTATTAAGCATGTATTTGTTCTTTTGTATTTTTTGTTAATTATGTACAAACATTTTAAATGAAAAGAAAAAAAATGTTTTAAGTTTAAGAAAAAGAAAATGTTTTAATTTCTATGTAATAATGTTTTATGTTAGTATTTTTAAGTACAAAACTTAGACTTAAAAAATAAACTTTAATAGAACTAAGTTTTTATGTCTTTTTAATTGTTCAAAGAAAATAAAATATAAACTATCCTAGAAAATTTTGTATATGTGTGAAAAAGGGGTTAAAATGTTTTTATTTACAAAAGAAACAATTTGTATTATAGTATTAGTATAAAAATTTAATGTAAAAAATAGTATATTAATTTGTTTAACAAAAAGATAAGATATAATTTATGTAAAAAAAAAGATTAGTTTAGAAAATGAATGGGCTTTGTGGATTTGGCCCAAATTGAATTTGTAAAGAATGGTGAAAGGGGTGAGGCGCCAGGAGAGGGGGTGTACGCGTTGGCTTCTTGAATGGGCTAAGGAAAATGACAGGGGCAAGGCCCAATTTGCTTCACAAGGGTTTTAGGGTTTCAGATAGTTTCGTTCACTTGGGACTTAGGGTTTGTTTGATAACACAAAGGCGTCGTTCACTTCGTCCTCTTCATCTTCATTCGTCTTCGTTTGTCTCCTTCGCCATAGCTACTGAGTTAACTCTAACCATCCATGGCCACCCAACGTCACCTCCGTTTCTCCTCCCTCCACAAGGTTACTCCAGGCGGTGGTTACGAGGTTTGATTTTCGTTCTATATGTTTTACGCCTTTGCATGTTTTTACTCATTTCTGATTCTTGATTATATTTCTTGATGTTTGTGCAAGATGTGGAAAAGAAAAGAAAAAAGAAGAAGGGTTTATACCTTTGGAGAGGAGGTGAGGAGACGGATTGGAAGGCGTTGTGGGCGGCCAAGGGTGGAGGACGCGTGATGCACTGGTGTTGAGCTGGCTCGGAAACTCTGGTACTCGTATTTGCCTTTTTGTTGTTGGTTTAATGATGAACAAACTGAAAACCTTGTATTATCTATTTCTTCTCTTCTTCTCTGTTCGCCTCTGATGATGTTCTGAGTGATTATGATGATATTCTGAATCTTTGATATGCTGGCTCTTTTGCTTCTGTGCGCTTGAGTTGCCTTTTCCTCTTCTTCTTGTTAGCCCTTGTATGCTTGCTATACTGAGTTGCCTTGAAATGATTGATATGTTGCCTCTCTGATATGCTTCTGAGTATGCTTGTGTCTGTATTATTTGATGATGATTTTGAGTATGGTTGCCTTGAAATGCTTTGATGATTTTGGTAGCCCAATGATGAAAATTTTCTGAGGGTTTAGGTTGGTTCTGTATGTTTGGATACTGGTTTAGGCTTGGATATGTTGTTTGCTTCAGGTTTGTATCAGTTTGAGGCCTCTTGGCTTTTAGGCTATGTGCTTGTAGCTTCAACAGGCTGTAAGCTTGTTTGTGTTTGATGGCTTTTGGCTTTTAGGCTATCAGGTTTAAGGTTTGAAAAAAAGGTGTTTGAAGCAGGTAAGGCTTTGGCTTGATGAAGGCTAAGGCTTCTGGTTTTTAGGCTTTTGTTTGTGTTTTTATGTTTAATGCAGGATGTTTGAAGCTTTATTTTGGTTTGTGAGATTTACACAGGCTTCAGGCTTGATGGCTCTGGTTTTTTGTTTTGTTTTTGGATACAGTCAAGGCTTTAAGGCTTATGCAGGTCTGGTTTAAGGCAACCTTGAAAGGCCTTTTGGGTTTTAGTCTTGTGGTCTTAACAGTTTGATGCTCTGAGTTGTTTTTGGATACAGGTTTGGAGGCTTTGGCTTTTAATGTTACAACTTGGTTTGTGTTCTGATTTTGTTTATGTTGTTTCTGCCCCTCTTTCTTACTGTGTTGATAACAGTTTGTTTTATATCATTCTTTCTTCAAGCCTAAAGCCTGTAAGCCCTTTCTTTTTTCTCTTCTCTCTCTCTCTCTTGACAGTTTTTAAGCATTTTTTATTGCTTATGATGTCCTCTTTTCTGAAAAAGCAATTGGCCTTGAAAATGATGAATTGAAGAGTTTGCTTGCATTGTTGGTTTACTCTGCATATTCCTGCTTTCCTGCATACTTTATGTACTTCTTTGAAAGCCCTTTGTACTTTGATATCTTGATATCTTTTTGGACAGCTTTTTGGATATCTTGGATAGTTTGAATTTGTGAATTTCAGTTAGGCAATTCAGTTCAATTTGCATTTGGACTTGTACATGCTGTTAGGAATTTTTGAAATGGGCAAATTGTTGACAATGCAATATGTTTGACAAATTTGAATTTGTGCAATTATAACTTTTGTGCATTTCATACTTTTTGCAAGCATTTTTATCCCTCTTTGTGAACCGGGAGAAATCTCGTGATTTGCAGAGAGGGCAAACTGATTCCGGCCAGTTGCTTTTAATGATGAATCCATTTTTTTATCTGTCTGTCTTTTTAATTTTATCTGCTTTTGACTTCTTCTTTTCTTTTTGCAGATAAAAATCAAATGGAGAGGAGTAGCAGTAGAAGCTGAAGATTTGAAGACCTTTAGGACATAGCTTTGTTTCTATTTTAAGTATTTGTAATAGTATTAATGTAAATAACTGTAAATAAATTTACAGTATTTAAATAATATCTGTAACAAACAATTCAAAATAAATAAACATCCCTCTTTTTATCAGTTAATTCTTCTTCCAAATCAATGTTCATTTAATTATTTATAATTCTTAAAATTATAATAACTGGAAATAAATCCCAATCATTTTAACTCAGAATAATAAATAATCAATAAACGTTCGGAATCTTGAATAATCAGAGCACTGCACAGCTAAACAACACACGTCCACATGTCCCTTTTTTTTATTTGATTAAATCCAACAATGCAAACTCAAATCAAATGCCTCAGTCCACATCTCAGAATAACTTGAAAAGCACTGTAGAATTAAATCTTTCTGAGAAATATGCGCACAAACCCTAGTTCTTGATTAAATTGTCAGAGAAGCGTCCGCCTGATCAAAACTTGAGCCAAACTCAACCAAAAACCCTAGCAATCTGCTTGAACTGTTCCAGAGCCATGAAAACCCTAATTTTGTCTGACTGATAAGAAAAGTCTGTTTGACTGAATCTTACGCCAATCTGAAAAATCAGGAAAAGCCCGAAGCTGTGATTTCTTGTGGAAAAATACGAGGGAAAATTTTGGGGTACAACAGTTGCCCCTGTTCAATCTTCTTGAACCTGAAGAGTTAGATTGGCAAGTTTTCCTTTCGCGACTTGAAGGTAAAAGGAGATTGGACACTAGAGTGCCCAAAAATTTGCACTCGGTGACGTGATGGTGGAGGGAATGGGCTTACAGATGCCATTTGGTGATGGGCTTAGAGATGCTATCTGGAGATGTGACAGAATCTTATCGGGAATGGGCTTATAGATGCCATTTGGAAGTGTAATGGATAGTTGTGGAGATGGGCTTACAGATGCCATCGGGAGGTGAGACAGAACTTTGTCGAGAATGGGCTTATAGATGCCATTTGGAATTGTGTGTCGATCGCGTAAGAGATTCCTTAGAGAGGATTTGCGTACTTGAGAAAGAAAGATAATTTCCTGGCCTGTTACAGGGGTTGGTCTTCAGTCTCTTCATGCAGACATGCCCTGGCTGGATACAGGTATCGAATCTACAATCGATTGCTCACAGATATGCCCTGGCTAGATACAGGAATCAAATCTGGAATTAGTCGTCTACAGATATGCCCTGGCTGGATACAGGTGTCAAATCTGGAAATTGTCGTCTACAGATATGCCCTGGCTGGATACAGGTATCGAATCTGGAATTTGTCACTCACAGATATGCCCTGGCTGGAAACAGGTATCGAATCTGGAAACTCTTCATGCAGATATGCCCTGGCTGGATACAGGTATCGAATCTACAATCAATCACTCACAGATAAGCCCTGGCTAGCTACAGGAATCGAATCTGGAATTGTGATAGTTGATAGTAATCATCTTTGGATTGACCTTTTCCTGAAAAGGCAAAACATTAGCTGTATGCAATGTCATGATGTATGAGATGCATGATGTCATGATGTTCTCAAAAATAAATGAGATTGTATGATATGATGCGTATATGCATGCGTCATGATGTATAAAATGTGAAATGTCTATGAATGTGTTTTCGACTAGGAAAATAAATCCTTGACGAGTGTCGGGAACTTAAATCTTGGGCTGATGTTGAAGAGTAGAGTTCTTCGCTTCCGCTGGGGATGATGGTTGCAAGAATAAACTGGTAGGAGAAGATGACTCCGTTGGGGAATAAACTTGTTGGAGAGATTACTCTGCGGGGAATTACTCTGTGGGAAGAGATACTTTACTGAGGTTTTTGATGAGAACTCCTCTGGGGATTCCACTGATAAGTTATGTTGGGGAATTTGATGAACTCCGCTGGGGAATAGGAGAATCTTGACCGTTGTCGGGGAAAGTGAATTCTTGACTGCTGCAGGGGAAGGCAAGAATCTTTTGATTGTTGAAAGTGAGAAATCCTGGGACCGCTGTTGGGGAATCAGGAGCTTGGGTTGTATGCCAATCTACTGGGGATTCCTGTCTTGAGAAGATCTTCACTGAGGAATATTCGAATATCCTGTGAGGAACTGAGAATGAGAGTCTTCACTCTGCTTGGGGATTGATAGTTAGAAGTTTTAGCTCCGCTGGGGATTGACAATTTTGGCTCCACTGGGGATTTTGAAACTTGACTCTGAGGGGAGTTAGCTTCTGGAAGGTTCTCTGGCTGGGGAAGTCGAGAATCTTTTGAGTTTGAGAAGGAACCGGTGTAGGGTTTCTTGATGATGAGTCCGTGTAAAACTACATCTTCCAACAGGTGATGAAGGAATTTGAACACTTTTGACATTCGAATGCCCCAAGTGATGATGAAAGAGACTCTTTGTGTAGATAATTTCCTGGCTTGTTACAGGTGTTGATCCACAATCAGTCGTTCACAGATATTTTCCTGGCTTGTTACAGGTGTTGATCTGGAACTTAAGAAATGTTGGTTGAGGAGATACTGTCCTGGCTTGTTACAGGTGTTGATCTCTGACCTGAGAAAGAAAGATGGTTTTCCTGGCTTGTTACAGGGGTTGATCTTCAAACTCTTCATGCAGATAATTTCCTGGCTTGTTAAAGGTGTTAATCCACAATCAGTCGTCCACAGATATTTTCCTGGCTTGTTACAGGTGTTGATCTGGAACTTAAGAAATGTTGGTCAAGGAGATATTGTCCTGGCTTGTTACAGGTGTTGATCTCTGACCTGAGAAAGAAAGATGGTTCTCTGGCTTGTTACAGGTGTTGATCTTCAATCTCTTCATGTAGATGATTTCCTGGCTTGTTACAGGTGTTGATCTCTGACCTGAGAATGAAAGATGGTTCCCTGGCTTGTTACAGGAATCGAATCTGGAACTTCAAAAGGTTGCTTACAGACGTGCCCTGGCTGGATACAGGTATCAAATCTCTAAACTCCTCATGCGGACATGCCCTGGCTGGATACAGGTATCGAATCTACAATCAATCACTCACAGATATGCCCTGGCTAGATACGGGAATCGAATCTGGAATTGTGATAGTTATTCTGTTGGTGGTTGTAATTTCCAGCAGGTGATGAAGGAATTGTTGAACACTTTTGACATTCGAATGCCCTAAGTGATGATGAAGGAGTCTCTTAAGGTTACTCTGCAATTGAGAGATTTCTTGAAATCTTTACTGGACTGCCCCATTTTAACTGAACTTTGAAAGATCTGTTGAAACCTTGACTGGACTGCCCCAGGTTAACTGAACTTTGAAAGATCTGTTGAAACCTTGATTGGACTGCCCCAGGTTAACTGAACTTTGAAAGATCTGTTGAAACCTTGACTGGACTGCCCCAAGTTAACTGGATAGTGACATGTGATGCCCCTTGTTGATAGGAGTTTTGTTAATGGAAGTGTCATCCTTTTGAAGTGATTTTGCTCACTGAGAGAGTTTTCGTTCCTCCGAACATTCGCTGTATGAATTTCTTCGCTGTCAAACAAATAGCCAAATGCAAACAGTGATATTCAAGCAATGCAAAGTTTTATGTTTGTCTCGAAGTTTTTAAAAATGTGTTTTTTAGCAGAAAACTTTTTTATAAGACAAATCAACACAAGATTTTAGAGCAAAGCCTTATAGGAGTCAGGATACCTTTTGTAACAGTATGCTTTCGAACTAACCCATGCTTCAATTAGGACTTTTGAAGGGTTGTAACGTGGCTTAGTTCACGGTTTAAGAAACAAAGGATAAAGGCTCAAAGTATATTTGTACTCACCCGCTCTTCGTGATGTTCTTTAACCCTAAGCTCAGCTAATTGTGCGTCACACTCTATTCGAGTTTGGAGCGACTTTTTGGGTGATGGTTCACCAGTTGAATTGGGAGACAGTCATCATCTCCTTTTTTCTTTGCAACATTTTTCATGTTGTTGAGGATTTGTAATGACCTCTCTATTTTGATTTTGATTTGTTATCCCTAACTTTTGTGTGACTGTCTCTGTTTTTCGAGACCACAGTCAGCGGGATGCCCCAGCTTTCCTAAGCCTCCTTTACAGGTTTTGGCTCATTGGGATTTTTCTCTTTTGAGAGGTATTGACGGTCTATATGATAGGGAACCGTCACTGTCTTTTGATTCCAAGGGAATGCTTTTCTTTTTTTATGTCATTCGTTGTATTACAAACTGAGAGTTTGCGACTTCAATGTGCACCTTTTTTTTTTGAATTAACTGAGAGACTACCCTGCCCCAGGTTTATATTAAAGGTTTTG
The DNA here is from genome assembly GCA_948472305.1 of Vicia faba. Taxonomy (NCBI): domain Eukaryota; kingdom Viridiplantae; phylum Streptophyta; class Magnoliopsida; order Fabales; family Fabaceae; genus Vicia; species Vicia faba. The sequence continues at coordinate 1,374,829,942 of OX451741.1, forward strand.
ATTGTTTGGAACAGAAAACTCCTACTTCTTTGGCCCGAAGGGGTTGACTAGGGATTATCTTCCTTATAACTCCAGTGTTTGGGAATTGAAAGAAATGCCTGTACATCATCAACAAGGTCCATTCAAAAGCATACTGCATGAGATTATGGTATTGTTTCGTCATCCTCCCTCTAAAGGCTTGCAGCTTTTTATCAAGAGTTAAATATCATAAAGAAAGCATAAGAGTAGTGAAAACGAATGGATGAATTCAAGACAAACATATGCAATGCATTAATGAAACAGAGTTTAACATCAACAGTTAATTGTTTGAGAACAAAAGAAATTACAACTTTGAAAATTCAAATGAAGCAAAAGTCTTTTAGTTTGACCTTTGTCACTTCAGGTGGAGAACTCCTTAACGGAAGATTTTCATCTCTCCGTCTGGCATGAACCTCAGCACTCCAACGTCAATCAGATCTTGAATCTTGTTCTTCAAGGCCCAACAGTCGTCAGTGTCATGCCCCGGGCTGTAGGAGTGGTACACACAAAATGCGTCGGGATGATAGTTAGGAGCAGAGGTATTGGGCTTCCGGATAGGATCCCTCAAAACAGTCAGATTGACCTCCAACAAACGTTCCAGAATCAGAGATGACGGTATGTCAGTCTCAGTGAACTGTCTCCCCGATGTATTTTGCATACGCCGATTACCCCGTTGACGCTGGCGAGGTTGTTGCTGGGCTTGTGACCCTGAAGCAAGCAGAGGAGCCTTCCCCTTGTCTTCTTGAGTGGTGACTTGCTCTTCAACCTCATACGTTTGCCCCAGTTGGTTTTCCCGAAGTAGTTGGTTGACGAGAACTCTGAGTTCCTCTTGTCTTTGAGACAAATCTTGGATGAGAGCCATCTGGCCCACCAGCTGCCCCGTCATTTGGATCCTCATTGTTGTCAGCTCAAACTGCAGTGCTTCCAACTGATCGCTCCTGGCATTGTTTGAATTCCCCTGGACCATGCCCGTTGTGAGGAGAGCTTTCATTTCTTCTTGCCCCAAGGACAGGCTCAAGAACATTTCCTGCAGGTGAGCAGTCTGGTCCTAGATATCCTTGACAGTCCTCTCTAGAGCCATCTCTTACTGAAATAAACAGTATGAGAGTAAGGAAACCTGAAAAAGTAAAAACTGTCAAGATGCAATGCATGATATGTGGATGCATGCTTTCAATGATCTCTTGGGGTAAACACAAGAGAATGTTAGAGGTTGAACTTCGATCTTTGATTGGAGATCTTTGCCCCGGTGGATGTCTTTCCACGAGAATCAAGCTCACCATGTCGAGTGGGTCATAGCCCCTGATTCAAGTTGTTGCACTTGATCTTTGATTGGAGAACTTTGTATCAGTGGATGTCTTTCCACGAGAATCAAGCTCACCATGTCAAGTGGGTCATAGCCCCTGATTCAAGTTGTTGCACTTGATCTCTGATGGCATTTATTTAGAGGAGAAAACATCTTGCCCTTTGGTAGACGTCTGGTTCAACGTAACCCTGCATCAAAAGAACCCTCGAGATCCTTGAAATGGTTATTGAAAATGCTATGGTATGATGTTATGATGTCATGTACATGTATGCAAGAGCAAATGAGTGTATATACAGGCAATCATATTCACACAAAGCAAACAAGTCCTTAGGTTTAGGCTTGCATGGGGTTGTAGGTAAGTACCCTCTTGAAGTTAGTTGGCTCATCCTGTCCTAAAATAGAAACCGGGTTCTAAGGAGCTCAATATCATTGGATTGTTTTCTGTGTTCATTGTTTTGGTTTAGCCACTTAACTGGCGACCAAAATATTCCAAGAAAACAACCCTCAATGAGTGTAGTATCGAGTATCTACCAACTTCGAACTGCACCAAAGTCGGTCATCTCACTACCCCTAAAAAGGCTAAGATGGTCAATTAAGGTTCTAAGAGTTCGTTAGTGCTTCACGACATCACTCAACGGCCCCGTACTCTCCTTGACTAAACTCAAGGGTTACCGGTACTCACAAATATGTCACACTAACATAACTTACTGCTTCAACCGTGTCGGTATACCCCACACAGTTCCCTCACAGTTTTTTGCTATTTACATAAAAAAGGTGCCCCAAATCCGGGTGTAGGATTTATAACAAACCCAAACAAGGAACCAAAAAAGTAAAGCAATCAAGGCAATCAGAGCAAGAATGTAAAGGTGATCTAAACCCTAAGGTAACCCCACTTTTAGAATAGTCCCCAGCAGAGTCGCCAGTTCTGTGATACGGTGGGAGAACTGACTTGAGTTTTCGCGTTTGTATTCGCACTTGTTCGGTTTAGCAAGAGTCGCCACCGACTTTTTATTTTATCCTAAAGGAAAGGTTAAAAAGCATAGGAAAAAACCTTTTGAGATGTTTCGTGGGTTCGGGGGGTAGATTATGAGAAGGGAAGGTATTAGCACCCTTTTCATCCATGGTTATCCACGGGCTCTTAGTTACTTGTTTAAATCACTTGCCTTTGATTTTCAATTGTTTGAAATTGTGGTGTGTGTGTGTGTGTGTGTTTTGAAAATGTTTTGAAAAAGATGCCTTGTCTAGGCAACCGTTGTAATGACTCGTTGTTGTACCCCAAAATTTTCCCTCCCATATTCTTCAAGATTTGCCAAGATCAAGGTTCAAAATCTCCCAAGGGTTGCACAGTCCCATTGCCTCCCAACACAGTCAAAATTAGGGTTTTGGTTCTGGCAAATAAATTGAGGTTTCCAAGGGTCCAATCAAGTCCCACATGCCTACATACATTGTCAAGCATCCATATGTCAAGTTTCAAGACTCACAGCATCAAATTGCAAAGTCAAAAAACCCTAAATGCTTCACAGTCAACTGTAGGGGCAAAATGGTCATTTGACAGTCAAAAGTCAAAATTTTTGGTCAACATCTTATTTTGAAGCCACAAACATCATTTTATCAATTCTTGATCATGATTTCTCAAAGCATGGCTCAAAAAGTCTCAAGATGCAAAAGTTTCTATTTTTGGACAGTTGAAAAGTCAACTGCAAATTGACCAAGGCATAACTTCTTCATGGTTTATCAGAAAAATCCCATCCAATTCTCATTTTGAAGAGAATGACATTTCCTACAACTCATCTTCACACTTCAAGTCCAAGAAATGCTATCACAAAAAGTTATCAATTTCAACATTATAGGTCATTTTCAAAAGTCAACAAAAAGGCACTTTAAGTCAAAGACCATAAATTGATATTGGTAAATCAAAATGACATGGGACCAAAGGCATTGGTTAGAGGACTTCAATACCTTTCCAAAATGTCCAAGAACATGATCATAGCTTCAAAATTGAGCAAGATATGCCTTGGAGAAGTTGGGAAATTTTTGGGAATTTTGAAAAGTCAACTTTGCTTCAAAAGCTTCAAAAATGCTAATGGGCCTCAAATTCTTCCTTGAATCATTACCCAAAGGCTATGCACGACCCATTGAGCTAAAAATGATTTATTTTCTTATTTTTAATTAATTAATTGAATTTTTATTATTATTAATTCATTTAATTAAATTTAATTATGAGAAAATATCAAATCATGCTTTTTAAATCTTTTTTGTGCAGCAAATCAAACTAGGGCAAGGTGGCAAGGCGTTTCATGTTCAAAAAGGGAAGATTATCCATGATTAGGCAAGAGTTTCAATGGAAAAAGATTGAAATTGATATGGTGAAAATCAAATCTTCAAAACATTAATTGATGGACCTTGGGCTTGGTTTTTTGACCTAATTCCATTCAGATACATATGCACAACATAACCTAATGCAAAGGGACACGAAAAAACTGCTCAGAAGCTGCATAACCAAATTGCAATTTTCTCATAAAAAGCTTGAAACTGAAATCACAGTTACAACACGTTTCAAAGCCTAAAACCTATTCAAAACTCTTGCTGAGACTTCCTTGAACGTATTGCAATCACTTTCCAGTCTCCATACTCCAAGAATTGGTAGAACAGCATCACGTTCATCACAAACTTTTCCATAATCGTGTTTCAATTTTCATGCATTATTCATGTGTTTTATTTGTTGATTTAATCATGATGTTCTGAAGCGATTGGCATAGGTTAATTGACCTAACTCTGCCTGAATCCAAATCTGCCATTAAAGGATATTAGGTTTTCAGAAGCTCCAAATTAGGGGTTCTCACATATGGAAAAATTGGCCCTTAAAACCTATGCCATTGAATTCATGGTATCAAGACGAAGCAAACCAATACCTCGCGCCCTTTTTATATTTGTCCATGTTCTAATCGCTATTTTTGCAGTTTTCATTTAGTGGGGGTTTAAAACCCCCGCTACTTGTTTTGTATTTTCAGGAACAATGAAGAAGAAGCCTGGCGTGTCACTATGTGGTTGGGCAATTCAAAATCTGGCGCGTTTTTTCTTGTTGGATATCATTAACTTTTGTTTCTTTTATATTTTTTGTGTTCCACTAATATTACAAATGCGCGCATTAGCTCAGTTGGTGGATGAGTTGTCCTGGAGGTATTGGGACCTGGGTTCGATTCCCAGGTCCCCCACATCTTGCATAATTTTTGTCTCAATATGTTCCCATGCAGTTTCCATCCAATGTTCTACCATGCATCCTCATACGCTAGCCTGCCACGCGCCCATGAGCTTCAATCCAAAGGCTACAAGAGGATGTCTACCATGTACCTCAGTCAATGGACACGCACTCAAGCTGGAAAATTCAAACAGGCCTTGTCTTGATGGGCCAAAATTGCGTCCAAAAAACCTCCAAATTGGGTCTGAAAACCCCCCATGGTTTGCATCATTTTTAATTTTTATTTGATTTTCTTTTCTAATTCTTTTTAATGTTTTAATTATTTCTTTTTTTCATAAAATATTTTTCTATAAAAAAATCAGAAACTAAAATATGTTTAATTAATATTTAATTCACTATTAATTTATTTTGTAAATAAACTCTAACCATTAATTTAGTAAATTAAGTTTTAAAACTTTAATCTTTTCTTAATAAATAAAATAAGTAGAAATTAGGTTTTTTGACCTTTGCATCTTTTTTTAATAAATAATTTTCTCTCATTATTATTATTATTATTAATTACTAAATATTTTTGTAAATAAACATGTAAATAATTAATTAGCATAAATTAGGACAACTTTAATATTTTTCATCAATAATTAAAAATAGACTTAGAATTAGGGTTTCTCTTGAATTTTAATTTTCTTTATTTCATAAATACAAAAACATAAAAAAAACAATTTTTTTTCTTAATTAAATAATTAATTAGCTTTTTAATTCAATTTAATTTCAAAAGGGTCAAAACCCTCGGACATTCGATTCTAATTTTTTTTCGCGCATTTATTTTCTTTTCGAATATTATGTAACTGCTCAAGGCTTGTAATAGTAATTAGGTCTTTTTACTTTCCGCATTTTTATTAAAACGGGTCTTTGTAATTTGGCGATGTATAGACCCGCGTCTTGTAATAGCGTAGGATTTATCTTTCCGCATTTGAATTTCCGCACTCTTTAAATTCTAAACTTTGCATGAAAGAATGTATGGCTAACTAAAAACAAGTGTATCTCACAATACCCTGATCAAAGATAACATTAACTGAAAATAACACACAAATTCACACACCACTTCTAGGGTACGCCTCACCGGTTGCCTTACCTTCGAACGTGGTCGTCGAGTATAGGACGTTTTAGTAAGTCCTTATGTCCATGATCTAGTTGCCTCAAAATGGTTGCCTCGGATTAAAAAAGGATCAATGGCATAAGGGTAGCTTCTAAGGTGTCCTACTGTCGCTCTGGTGACCACACTGTCCCTACACTCGAATTGACCCGAACACCTCCAACGGTGGTGCTACCTACCTCTCAATGGTGGGATGGCACTACCTTAAGGACATTTACACAACCTAATTCCTTAGGGTAGGTAGATGACTTGTAGATACTTGCTCTCTAAAAAACAATCAAAACTCTTTTCACACCGACACTTTCAAAAAGCTTTCAAAACAATTTTTCAAACACTCTTGAGGAATGATACAAGAGTCATTCTGAAATCTTTAAACGAAACTTTTTCAAACCCACTCACACTTTGAAGAGCAAACACTTTTGAAAACACAATGAGCAAGTATCTAAGAGCCCATGGATAACCATGGATAGAAAGGGTGCTAACACCTTCCCTTTCTATAAATCTACCTCCTGAACCGAGAGACATTCTCAATAAGGAATTTTGCTGTGATTTTGTCCTTTCCATGTTGGAGAACATAAAAGACGGTGGCGACTCTTGCTTACCGCGACATTTCGCGAACCAGCTTTAAAACAAGTCAGTTCTATTTCCACCGATCACACTCGTGTTTGAGTGTTTTACAAAGGTGTGTATCTTTTCGAAAAGATGTTTCAAATGTTTTTGAGAGTTTGTTTTGAAAGTGTTTGTAGAGTGTGGTTTGAAAAGTAGGCAAGTGTTTTTGCAAGTTTGATCAAGTAACTAAGAGTTTGTCTACCCCTAAATTTACTCAAAGGTTTTTCTCATGTTTTAACCCTTTTAACAATTTTGTTCCACCATTGTATTTGGTGGACAATCTTGCGTTTAAGATGTTTAACGGGACAGGAGCGGGTCATCGTATGGACCATGAATGCAATGATGCCAAGTGTCTTTGGCAATTTTGTTTGAAGGGACTATGATCATTTAGGCAACTTTCGAAAGCGTCATCGAGGGACTATGATCATTTTGATTTGTTTTGTTTTGCCAAAGAAACTAAACGTGCAAGCATGGCCCATTTTGGAAGGCAACAAGCGGGATTACCCTAGGGGTGCAAGTGTGAATGGTGTATTGATTTCATGTATTTGTCTTTGTATTAGGTTATCTAGCGTTTGATTTTATGTACATACAAACCCTAGGTCTAACCATGGTATATTTGAAAGCGATAAATTGCGGAAATTTAAAGTCTACGCTATTACAAATAAGTATCCGGGAGTGGGGGTACAAATTTACAAATGGGGATGAGACTTAATAGGAGAATAATGTCCAAATATTTACAACCAAATCGAATCGATCGCAAATGTAATATGCATCAAATGTACAAGAATAAGCAAGTGTATAATGTAAATGTGTAAGTGTATGATTATTTACAAGTGAGAAATGTATTTATTAAGCATGTATTTGTTCTTTTGTATTTTGTTGTTAATTATGTACAAACATTTTAAATGAAAAGAAAAAAATGTTTTAAGTTTAAGAAAAAAAAATGTTTTAAGTTCTACGTATTAATGTTTTATGTTAGTATTTTTATGTACAAAATTAGACTTAAAAAATAAACTTTAATAGAACTAAGATTTTATGTCTTTTTAATTGTTCAAAGAAAATAAAATATAAACTATCCTAGAAAATTTTGTATATGTGTAAAAAAGGGGTTAAAATGTTTTTATTTACAAAAGAAACAATTTGTATTATAGTATTAGTATAAAAATTTAATGTAAAAAATTGTATATTAATTTGTTTAACAAAAAGATAAGATATAATTTATGTAAAAAAAAAGATTAGTTTAGAAAATGAATGGGCTTGGTGGATTTGGCCCAAACTGAATTTGTAAAGAATGGTGAAAGGGGTGAGGCGCCAGGAGATGGGGTGTAGGCGCTGGCTTCTTGAATGGGCTAAGGAAAATGACAGGGGCAAGGCCCAATTTGCTTCACAAGGGTTTTAGGGTTTCAGATAGTTTCGTTCACTTGGGACTTAGGGTTTGTTTGATAACACAAAGGCGCCGTTCACTTCGTCTTCTTCGTCTTCGTTCGTCTTCGTTTGTCTCCTTCGCCAAAGCTACTGAGTTAACTCTAACCATCCATGGTAACCCAACGTCACCTCCGTTTCTCCTCCCTCCACAAGGTTACTCCAGGCGGTGGTTACGAGGTTTGATTTTCGTTCTATATGTTTTACGCCTTTGCATGTTTTTACTCATTTCTGATTCTTGATTATATTGCTTGATGTTTGTGCAAGATGTGGAAAAGAAAAGAAAAACGAAGAAGGGTTTATACCTTTGGAGAGGAGGTGAGGAGACAGATTGGAAGGCGCTGTGGGCGGTCAAGGGTGGAGGACGCGTGATGCACTAGTGTTGAGCTGGCTCGGAAACTCTGGTACTCGTATTTGCCCTTTTTGTTGTTGGTTTAATGATGAACAAACTGAAAACCTTGTATTATTTGTTTCTTCTCTTCTTCTCTGTTCGCCTCTGATGATGTTCTGAGTGATTATGATGATATTCTGAATCTTTGATATGCTGGCTCTTTTGCTTCTGTGCGCTTGAGTTGCCTTTTCCTCTTCTTCTTGTTAGCCCTTGTATGCTTGCTATACTGAGTTGCCTTGAAATGATTGATATGTTGCCTCTCTGATATGCTTCTGAGTATGCTTGTGTCTGTATTATTTGATGATGATTTTGAGTATGGTTGCCTTGAAATGCTTTGATGATTTTGGTAGCCCAATGATGAAAATTTTCTGAGGGTTTAGGTTGGTTCTGTATGTTTGGATACTGGTTTAGGCTTGGATATGTTGTTTGCTTCAGGTTTGTATCAGTTTGAGGCCTCTTGGCTTTTAGGCTATGTGCTTGTAGCTTCAACAGGCTGTAAGCTTGTTTGTGTTTGATGGCTTTTGGCTTTTAGGCTAGCAGGTTTAAGGTTTGAAAAAAAAGGTGTTTGAAGCAGGTAAGGCTTTGGCTTGATGAAGGCTAAGGCTTCTGGTTTTTAGGCTTCTGTTTGTGTTTTTATGTTTAATGCAGGATGTTTGAAGCTTTATTTTGGTTTGTGAGATTTACACAGGCTTCAGGCTTGATGGCTCTGGTTTTTTTTTGTTTTTGGATACAGTCAAGGCTTTAAGGCTTATGCAGGTCTGGTTTAAGGAAACCTTGAAAGGCCTTTTGGGTTTTAGGCTTGTGGTCTTGACAGTTTGATGCTCTGAGTTGTTTTTGGATACATGTTTGGAGGCTTTGGCTTTTAATGTTACAGCTTGGTTTGTGTTCTGATTTTGTTTATGTTGTTTCTGCCCCTCTTTCTTACTGTGTTGATAACAGTTTGTTTTATATCATTCTTTCTTCAAGCCTAAAGCTTGTAAGCCCTTTCTTTTTTCTCTTCTCTCTCTCTCTTGACAGTTTTTAAGCATTTTTTATTGCTTATGATGTCCTCTTTTCTGAAAAAGAAATTGGCCTTGAAAATGATGAATTGAAGAGTTTGCTTGCATTGTTGGTTTACTCTGCATATTCCTGCTTTCCTGCATACTTTATGTACTTCTTTGACAGCCCTTTGTACTTTGATATCTTGATATCTTTTTGGACAGCTTTTTGGATATCTTGGATAGTTTGAATTTGTGAATTTCAGTTAGGAAATTCAGTTCAATTTGCATTTGGACTTTGTGATCGGTGGATCTGGAACTGACTGTTTAACGCTGGTTCGCGAAATGTCGCGGAAGCAAGAGTCGCCACCGTCTTTTATTTTCTCCAAATGGAAAGGACAAAAGCACAGAAAAATTCCTTAAAGAGATTGCTCTCGGTTCGGGAGGTAGATTTATAGAAAGGGAAGGTGTTAGCACCCTTTCTATCCATGGTTATCCATGGGCTCTTAGATACTTGCTCATTGTGTTTTCAAAAATGGTTTGTTTGCTTTTCAACTGTGGGTTTTAAAAAGTTTCTATGAAAATTCCAGTTCGACTCTTGTATCGGTCCTCAAGAGTGTTTGAAAAATTGCTTTCGAAAGCTTTTTGAAAAGGTGTCGGTGTGAAAAGTATTTTGTTTTGTTTTGAAATTTAGAGCAAGTATCTAGAGTCGTCTACCTACCCTAAGGAATTCGTCTGTGTAAATGTCCTTTAAAGTAGTGCCATCCCACCATTGAGAGGTAGGTAGCACCACCGTTGGAGGTGTTCGGGTCAATTCGAGGTTCGGGACATGGTGATCACCAGAGCAATAGGAAGACACCTTAGAAGCTACTCTCATGCCAGGTTCCCGGATCATGAGGACTTACTAAGACATCCTCTACTCGACGATCACCTTTCGAGGCAAGGCAACAGTGAGGCGTACCCTAGGGGTGGTGTGTGCGATTCGTGTGTCGTTTTCATTTGCATTTATCTTGTCATGTTATTGGTGTTCTACACTTGTTTTTATTTTTGGCCATTCATTCTTGCATGCATTTTGTTAACAGTTAAAAGAGTGCGGAAAAGTAAATTCTAAAGCTATTACAAATGGCGCGGGTCCACATCGCCAAAATTAAACCGGACCCGATTTGACAGAAAGTAAATAAAGCAAAAGAAATAAAAGTGTGAGAAAGTTAAGTTACAACGCTTTGGGAGAGATACATAATTATTTAAGCAATAAAAATAAATATGCGAAATTAAATAAATTACGAACGAGGGCGTTGGACCCTTTTGCAAAATTAAAATTAACAAGGAATTAAAATTAAAATTAAAAGAAAATGTTTTTTTTGGTATTTTTGTGTTTTTAGATTTAAGAGAAAAAGAATTAATTAAAACTAAAAATTGGATGTAAACCCTAATTCTAATTGTTTTTAAGTTTATTGTGAAAATATTAAATTAAAATCTAAATTAAACCTAATTTTTTTTATGTACCATTTAATTATAAAAATAAATAAATAAATACTATTATTGTGAAAGAAATATTAAATAAAAAAAAATTAGCTAAACTTAATTCTACATTTTTTAGATTTTATTATGAAAAGAATTAAAATTGTGACCTAATTCAAACTAATTAATTGCATGCTAATTTATTTATGAAAATAATTAAAATAAAATAAATATTATATTTCTCTCTTTTCTGATTTTTGTGTATTTTATAATTTGTAAAGAAAAAAAAATAATTAATTAAAACAAATAAAGAAGAATATAATAGCAATTAAAAATAAAATAAGAAAAAGTATGGAGAAGGCAAACCAGGGGGTTTCAGTCCCAATTGTGAGGTACAGGCCTTATAATGCTGGCCCGTTAAGCTTTGGTCCATTTGACCTTTTCAGTTTGTGTGCCAGCACGTTGACCTGGGCTTATAGTACACCTACAATCCATGCCTTTGAAGTCCTGAAGCTGAACGCGTGGCGCGCTGGATTTAGAGGTGTATCGTGTTCTTCAATTCAAGCGCTATACCTGAACGTTAATTGAAAAAAAATAAATGGAAAGGAAGAAGACCTGGGATCGAACCCAGGTCATTAATATTACCAATCCACATGTGCACCACTGAACCAAGTTGCTTGCTTTGTATATTAAATAAGCCAAAAATAATATAATAAGAAAATGATGGTTAGTGGGAATCAGCGCGCGAACTTTTGAATCCACCTATCACCGCTTGCCAACGCATCGTCGTCTCCACTATCCCTGAAACAAAAAACATTAAGCAACGGTTTTCTGAATGTTCTCTTAGGCACGTTTCTGGAAAATAGCGATTAGCGCTGTAGGGACCATAAATTGATCGCGACAAGTGTGTCTTCTTCGTCTAGGTCTGCTGAATGGAATGCTGGTGGTCTGGAGTCTTGATTTTTCCTCTTTGCAAAAGCCCCAAATTCCCGTCCTGCAAAACCCTAGAAAACTAACATGGCATCTTGGCCTAGAACGCATGAAATTTCAATTAAAGGTTATGGTTAGCTTACAAACTTCATCAGGAACATGAATATACAATTAAAATGCAATGAGGATGCCTATAAATCAAAATACGATCATGGATTTTTCTTGGTACAGTTCGAATCCGTTTTACCAATTCTTTGCGTTTGAGTTGATGTTAGGGATTGGAATCGCTTCTGGGAACCTTGAGGAAGCTATTGGAAAAGGAATGGTAGCCTGAATCGACCTCTAGAGTGGTTTTCAGTTTTGTGCTTTATGGAAAAAATTTCAAGTTTTCAAAGTGTTCTTTAGCGCAGCTTTTCGTGTCTTGGCATTAGGGTTCTCTTTGTGCTTATGTAATGAGGCTATTAGGTTAAGAAAATTGATAAAAATCCCTTGTAATCTTTGATTGAAGATTTGATTTGCTTAAGGATCTTTTTGAATCTTTTTCACATGTTCTTGTACCAATTTGCATTCAATCACCCCAAATCTTTCCTAATTTGCCTTTACACGAAATATTGACCTTAAAGCATGCATAAAAAGATTTTTTAGGTCAAGTTATATATTTTCCACATATTTAAATGATTTAAATGAATTAATATTAATAATAATTCAAATAAATAAATAAAAAATGAGAAAATACTTCCCTTTGGGCCAAGTGGTCGTGCATATGCTTGGAATGATGAATCATGGAAGAAAAATGGGCCCATTAGCAATTTTAGGTCATTTGGATCAAAGTTGACTTTTCAAAATATCCAAAAATTTCCCAACTTCCACAAGGCATAACTTGCTCAATTTTTAAGCTTTTCACATGTTCTTGGACATTTTGGAAATGTCTTTGAGTCCTCTAACCAATGCCTTTGGTCCCATGTCATTTTGATTTACCAATCTCAAGTTATGGCCTTTTACTTAAAGTCCCTTTTTGTTGACTTTTGAAAATGACCTATAATGTTGAAATTGATAACTTTTTGTGAGAGCATTTCTTGGACTTGGAATATGAAGATGAATTGTAGGAAATGTCTTTCTCTTCAAAATGAGATTTGGATGGAATTTTTCTGATAATCCATGTGAAAGTTATGCCCTGGTCAATTTCAGTTGACTTTTTCAGCTGTCCAAATATAGTAACTTTTGTCTTTTTGATGATTTCTGAGCCAAATTTTGAGAATCATGATCAAGCATTGATCAAATGATGTTTGTGGCTTCAAAATGATATGTTGACCAAAAATTTGAACTTTTGACTGTCAAATGACCATTTTACCCCTACAGTTGACTGTAGTGCAATTAGGGTTTTTGACTGTGCAATTTTGAGCTGAATGCCTTGAAACTTGATATGAAGATGCTTGACCACATTTGTAAGCATGTGAGACTTGATTGGGCCTTTGAAAACTTCCTTTTCTTGATCAGAACTCAAACCCTAGTTTTGACTGTGTAGGAGACTTTTGAGCTGCACAACCCTTGGGGAGATACTGTCCTGGCTTGTTACAGGTGTTGATCTCTGACCTGAGAAAGAAAGATGGTTTTCCTGGCTTGTTACAGGGGTTGATCTTCAAACTCTTCATGCAGATAATTTCCTGGCTTGTTAAAGGTGTTAATCCACAATCAGTCGTCCACAGATATTTTCCTGGCTTGTTACAGGTGTTGATCTGGAACTTAAGAAATGTTGGTCAAGGAGATATTGTCCTGGCTTGTTACAGGTATTGATCTCTGACCTGAGAAAGAAAGATGGTTCCCTGGCTTGTTACAGGTGTTGATCTTCAATCTCTTCATGTAGATGATTTCCTGGCTTGTTACAGGTGTTGATCTCTGACCTGAGAATGAAAGATGGTTCCCTGGCTTGTTACAGGAATCGAATCTGGAACTTCAAAAGGTTGCTTACAGACGTGCCCTGGCTGGATACAGGTATCGAATCTCTAAACTCCTCATGCGGACATGCCCTGGCTGGATACAGGTATCGAATCTACAATCAATCACTCACAGATATGCCCTGGCTAGATACAGGAATCGAATCTGGAATTGTGATAGTTATTCTGTTGGTGGTTGTAATTTCCAGCAGGTGATGAAGGAATTGTTGAACACTTTTGACATTCGAATGCCCTAAGTGATGATGAAGGAGTCTCTTAAGGTTACTCTGCAATTGAGAGATTTCTTGAAATCTTTACTGGACTGCCCCATTTTAACTGAACTTTGAAAGATCTGTTGAAACCTTGACTGGACTGCCCCAGGTTAACTGAACTTTGAAAGATCTGTTGAAACCTTGACTGGACTGCCCCAGGTTAACTGAACTTTGAAAGATCTGTTGAAACCTTGACTGGACTGCCCCAGGTTAACTGGATAGTGACATGTGATGCCCCTTGTTGATAGGAGTTTTGTTAATGGAAGTGTCATCCTTTTGAAGTGATTTTGCTCACTGAGAGAGTTTTCGTTCCTCCGAACTTTCGCTGTATGAATTTCTTCGCTGTCAAACAAATAGCCAAATGCAAACAGTGATATTCAAGCAATGCAAAGTTTTATGTTTGTCTCGAAGTTTTTAAAAATGTGTTTTTTAGCAGAAAACTTTTTTATAAGACAAATCAACACAAGATTTTAGAGCAAAGCCTTATAGGAGTCAGGATACCTTTTGTAACAGTATGCTTTCGAACTAACCCATGCTTCAATTAGGACTTTTGAAGGGTTGTAACGTGGCTTGGTTCACGGTTTAAGAAACAAAGGATAAAGGCTCAAAGTATATTTGTACTCACCCGCTCTTCGTGATGTTCTTTAACCCTAAGCTCAGCTAATTGTGCGTCACACTCTATTCGAGTTTGGAGCGACTTTTTGGGTGATGGTTCACCAGTTGAATTGGGAGACAGTCATCATCTCCTTTTTTCTTTGCAACATTTTTCATGTTGTTGAGGATTTGTAATGACCTCTCTATTTTGATTTTGATTTGTTATCCCTAACTTTTGTGTGACTGTCTCTGTTTTTCGAGACCACAGTCAGCGGGATGCCCCAGCTTTCCTAAGCCTCCTTTACAGGTTTTGGCTCATTGGGATTTTTCTCTTTTGAGAGGTATTGACGGTCTATATGATAGGGAACCGTCACTGTCTTTTGATTCCAAGTGAATGCTTTTCTTTTTTTATGTCATTCGTTGTATTACAAACTGAGAGTTTGCGACTTCAATGTGCACCTTTTTTTTTTGAATTAACTGAGAGACTACCCTGCCCCGGGTTTATATTAAAGGTTTTGATTGTTTGGAACAGAAAACTCCTACTTCTTTGGCCCGAAGGGGTTGACTAGGGATTATCTTCCTTATAACTCCAGTGTTTGGGAATTGAAAGAAATGCCTGTACATCATCAACAAGGTCCGTTCAAAAGCATACTGCATGAGATTATGGTATTGTTTCGTCATCCTCCCTCTAAAGGCTTGCAGCTTTTTATCAAGAGTTAAATATCATAAAGAAAGCATAAGAGTAGTGAAAACGAATGGATGAATTCAAGACAAACATATGCAATGCATTAATGAAACAGAGTTTAACATCAACAGTTAATTGTTTGAGAACAAAAGAAATTACAACTTTGAAAATTCAAATGAAGCAAAAGTCTTTTAGTTTGACCTTTGTCACTTCAGGTGGAGAACTCCTTAACGGAAGATTTTCATCTCTCCGTCTGGCATGAACCTCAGCACTCCAACGTCAATCAGATCTTGAATCTTGTTCTTCAAGGCCCAACAGTCGTCAGTGTCATGCCCCGGGCTGTAGGAGTGGTACACACAAAATGCGTCGGGATGATAGTTAGGAGCAGAGGTATTGGGCTTCCGGATAGGATCCCTCAAAACAGTCAGATTGACCTCCAACAAACGTTCCAGAATCAGAGATGACGGTATGTCAGTCTCAGTGAACTGTCTCCCCGATGTATTTTGCATACGCCGATTACCCCGTTGACGCTGGCGAGGTTGTTGCTGGGCTTGTGACCCTGAAGCAAGCAGAGGAGCCTTCCCCTTGTCTTCTTGAGTGGTGACTTGCTCTTCAACCTCATACGTTTGCCCCAGTTGGTTTTCCCGAAGTAGTTGGTTGACGAGAACTCTGAGTTCCTCTTGTCTTTGAGACAAATCTTGGATGAGAGCCATCTGGCCCACCAGCTGCCCCGTCATTTGGATCCTCATTGTTGTCAGCTCAAACTGCAGTGCTTCCAACTGATCGCTCCTGGCATTGTTTGAATTCCCCTGGACCATGCCCGTTGTGAGGAGAGCTTTCATTTCTTCTTGCCCCAAGGACAGGCTCAAGAACATTTCCTGCAGCTGAGCAGTCTGGTCCTGGATATCCTTGACAGTCCTCTCTAGAGCCATCTCTTACTGAAATAAACAGTATGAGAGTAAGGAAACCTGAAAAAGTAAAAACTGTCAATATGCAATGCATGATATGTGGATGCATGCTTTCAATGATCTCTTGGGGTAAACACAAGAGAATGTTAGAGGTTGAACTTCGATCTTTGATTGGAGATCTTTGCCCCGGTGGATGTCTTTCCACGAGAATCAAGCTCACCATGTCGAGTGGGTCATAGCCCCTGATTCAAGTTGTTGCACTTGATCTTTGATTGGAGAACTTTGTATCAGTGGATGTCTTTCCACGAGAATCAAGCTCACCATGTCAAGTGGGTCATAGCCCCTGATTCAAGTTATTGCACTTGATCTCTGATGGCATTTATTTAGAGGAGAAAACATCTTGCCCTTTGGTAGACGTCTGGTTCAACGTAACCCTGCATCAAAAGAACCCTCGAGATCCTTGAAATGGTTATTGAAAATGCTATGGTATGATGTTATGATGTCATGTACATGTATGCAAGAGCAAATGAGTGTATATACAGGCAATCATATTCACACAAAGCAAACAAGTCCTTAGGTTTAGGCTTGCATGGGGTTGTAGGTAAGTACCCTCTTGAAGTTAGTTGGCTCATCCTGTCCTAAAATAGAAACCGGGTTCTAAGGAGCTCAATATCATTGGATTGTTTTCTGTGTTCATTGTTTTGGTTTAGCCACTTAACTGGCGACCAAAATATTCCAAGAAAACAACCCTCAATGAGTGTAGTATCGAGTATCTACCAACTTCGAACTGCACCAAAGTCGGTCATCTCACTACCCCTAAAAAGGCTAAGATGGTCAATTAAGGTTCTAAGAGTTCGTTAGTGCTTCACGACATCACTCAACGGCCCCGTACTCTCCTTGACTAAACTCAAGGGTTACCGGTACTCACAAATATGTCACACTAACATAACTTACTGCTTCAACCGTGTCGGTATACCCCACACAGTTCCCTCACAGTTTTTTGCTATTTACATAAAAAAGGTGCCCCAAATCCGGGTGTAGGATTTATAACAAACCCAAACAAGGAACCAAAAAAGTAAAGCAATCAAGGCAATCAGAGCAAGAATGTAAAGGTGATCTAAACCCTAAGGTAACCCCACTTTTAGAATAGTCCCCAGCAGAGTCGCCAGTTCTGTGATACGGTGGGAGAACTGACTTGAGTTTTCGCGTTTGTATTCGCACTTGTTCGGTTTAGCAAGAGTCGCCACCGACTTTTTATTTTATCCTAAAGGAAAGGTTAAAAAGCATAGGAAAAAACCTTTTGAGATGTTTCGTGGGTTCGGGGGGTAGATTATGAGAAGGGAAGGTATTAGCACCCTTTTCATCCATGGTTATCCACGGGCTCTTAGTTACTTGTTTAAATCACTTGCCTTTGATTTTCAATTGTTTGAAATTGTGGTGTGTGTGTGTGTGTGTGTTTTGAAAATGTTTTGAAAAAGATGCCTTGTCTAGGCAACCGTTGTAATGACTCGTTGTTGTACCCCAAAATTTTCCCTCCCATATTCTTCAAGATTTGCCAAGATCAAGGTTCAAAATCTCCCAAGGGTTGCACAGTCCCATTGCCTCCCAACACAGTCAAAATTAGGGTTTTGGTTCTGGCAAATAAATTGAGGTTTCCAAGGGTCCAATCAAGTCCCACATGCCTACATACATTGTCAAGCATCCATATGTCAAGTTTCAAGACTCACAGCATCAAATTGCAAAGTCAAAAAACCCTAAATGCTTCACAGTCAACTGTAGGGGCAAAATGGTCATTTGACAGTCAAAAGTCAAAAATTTTGGTCAACATCTTATTTTGAAGCCACAAACATCATTTGATCAATTCTTGATCATGATTTCTCAAAGCATGGCTCAAAAAGTCTCAACATGCAAAAGTTTCTATTTTTGGACAGTTGAAAAGTCAACTGCAAATTGACCAAGGCATAACTTCTTCATGGTTTATCAGAAAAATCCCATCCAATTCTCATTTTGAAGAGAATGACATTTCCTACAACTCATCTTCACACTTCAAGTCCAAGAAATGCTATCACAAAAAGTTATCAATTTCAACATTATAGGTCATTTTCAAAAGTCAATAAAAAGGCACTTTAAGTCAAAGACCATAAATTGATATTGGTAAATCAAAATGACATGGGACCAAAGGCATTGGTTAGAGGACTTCAATACCTTTCCAAAATGTCCAAGAACATGATCATAGCTTCAAAATTGAGCAAGATATGCCTTGGAGAAGTTGGGAAATTTTTGGGAATTTTGAAAAGTCAACTTTGCTTCAAAAGCTTCAAAAATGCTAATGGGCCTCAAATTCTTCCTTGAATCATTACCCAAAGGCTATGCACGACCCATTGAGCTAAAAATGATTTATTTTCTTATTTTTAATTAATTAATTGAATTTTTATTATTATTAATTCATTTAATTAAATTTAATTATGAGAAAATATCAAATCATGCTTTTTAAATCTTTTTTGTGCAGCAAATCAAACTAGGGCAAGGTGGCAAGGCGTTTCATGTTCAAAAAGGGAAGATTATCCATGATTAGGCAAGAGTTTCAATGGAAAAAGATTGAAATTGATATGGTGAAAATCAAATCTTCAAAACATTAATTGATGGACCTTGGGCTTGGTTTTTTGACCTAATTCCATTCAGATACATATGCACAACATAACCTAATGCAAAGGGACACGAAAAAACTGCTCAGAAGCTGCATAACCAAATTGCAATTTTCTCATAAAAAGCTTGAAACTGAAATCACAGTTACAACACGTTTCAAAGCCTAAAACCTATTCAAAACTCTTGCTGAGACTTCCTTGAACGTATTGCAATCACTTTCCAGTCTCCATACTCCAAGAATTGGTAGAACAGCATCACGTTCATCACAAACTTTTCCATAATCGTGTTTCAATTTTCATGCATTATTCATGTGTTTTATTTATTGATTTAATCATGATGTTCTGAAGCGATTGGCATAGGTTAATTGACCTAACTCTGCCTGAATCCAAATCTGCCATTAAAGGATATTAGGTTTTCAGAAGCTCCAAATTAGGGGTTCTCACATATGGAAAAATTGGCCCTTAAAACCTATGCCATTGAATTCATGGTATCAAGACGAAGCAAACCAATACCTCGCGCCCTTTTTATATTTATCCATGTTCTAATCGCTATTTTTGCAGTTTTCATTTAGTGGGGGTTTAAAACCCCCGCTACTTGTTTTGTATTTTCAGGAACAATGAAGAAGAAGCCTGGCGTGTCACTATGTGGTTGGGCAATTCAAAATCTGGCGCGTTTTTTCTTGTTGGATATCATTAACTTTTGTTTCTTTTATATTTTTTGTGTTCCACTAATATTACAAATGCGCGCATTAGCTCAGTTGGTGGATGAGTTGTCCTGGAGGTATTGGGACCTGGGTTCGATTCCCAGGTCCCCCACATCTTGCATAATTTTTGTCTCAATATGTTCCCATGCAGTTTCCATCCAATGTTCTACCATGCATCCTCATACGCTAGCCTGCCACGCGCCCATGAGCTTCAATCCAAAGGCTACAAGAGGATGTCTACCATGTACCTCAGTCAATGGACACGCACTCAAGCTGGAAAATTCAAACAGGCCTTGTCTTGATGGGCCAAAATTGCGTCCAAAAAACCTCCAAATTGGGTCTGAAAACCCCCCATGGTTTGCATCATTTTTAATTTTTATTTGATTTTCTTTTCTAATTCTTTTTAATGTTTTAATTATTTCTTTTTTTCATAAAATATTTTTCTATAAAAAAATCAGAAACTAAAATATGTTTAATTAATATTTAATTCACTATTAATTTATTTTGTAAATAAACTCTAACCATTAATTTAGTAAATTAAGTTTTAAAACTTTAATCTTTTCTTAATAAATAAAATAAGTAGAAATTAGGTTTTTTGACCTTTGCATCTTTTTTTAATAAATAATTTTCTCTCATTATTATTATTATTATTAATTACTAAATATTTTTGTAAATAAACATGTAAATAATTAATTAGCATAAATTAGGACAACTTTAATATTTTTCATCAATAATTAAAAATAGACTTAGAATTAGGGTTTCTCTTGAATTTTAATTTTCTTTATTTCATAAATACAAAAACATAAAAAAAACAATTTTTTTTCTTAATTAAATAATTAATTAGCTTTTTAATTCAATTTAATTTCAAAAGGGTCAAAACCCTCGGACATTCGATTCTAATTTTTTTTCGCGCATTTATTTTCTTTTCGAATATTATGTAACTGCTCAAGGCTTGTAATAGTAATTAGGTCTTTTTACTTTCCGCATTTTTATTAAAACGGGTCTTTGTAATTTGGCGATGTATAGACCCGCGTCTTGTAATAGCGTAGGATTTATCTTTCCGCATTTGAATTTCCGCACTCTTTAAATTCTAAACTTTGCATGAAAGAATGTATGGCTAACTAAAAACAAGCGTAGCTCACAATACCCTGATCAAAGATAACATTAACTGAAAATAACACACAAATTCACACACCACTTCTAGGGTACGCCTCACCGGTTGCCTTACCTTCGAACGTGGTCGTCGAGTATAGGACGTTTTAGTAAGTCCTTATGTCCATGATCTAGTTGCCTCAAAATGGTTGCCTCGGATTAAAAAAGGATCAATGGCATAAGGGTAGCTTCTAAGGTGTCCTACTGTCGCTCTGGTGACCACACTGTCCCTACACTCGAATTGACCCGAACACCTCCAACGGTGGTGCTACCTACCTCTCAATGGTGGGATGGCACTACCTTAAGGACATTTACACAACCTAATTCCTTAGGGTAGGTAGATGACTTGTAGATACTTGCTCTCTAAAAAACAATCAAAACTCTTTTCACACCGACACTTTCAAAAAGCTTTCAAAACAATTTTTCAAACACTCTTGAGGAATGATACAAGAGTCATTCTGAAATCTTTAAACGAAACTTTTTCAAACCCACTCACACTTTGAAGAGCAAACACTTTTGAAAACACAATGAGCAAGTATCTAAGAGCCCATGGATAACCATGGATAGAAAGGGTGCTAACACCTTCCCTTTCTATAAATCTACCTCCTGAACCGAGAGACATTCTCAATAAGGAATTTTGCTGTGATTTTGTCCTTTCCATGTTGGAGAACATAAAAGACGGTGGCGACTCTTGCTTACCGCGACATTTCGCGAACCAGCTTTAAAACAAGTCAGTTCTATTTCCACCGATCACACTCGTGTTTGAGTGTTTTACAAAGGTGTGTATCTTTTCGAAAAGATGTTTCAAATGTTTTTGAGAGTTTGTTTTGAAAGTGTTTGTAGAGTGTGGTTTGAAAAGTAGGCAAGTGTTTTTGCAAGTTTGATCAAGTAACTAAGAGTTTGTCTACCCCTAAATTTACTCAAAGGTTTTTCTCATGTTTTAACCCTTTTAACAATTTTGTTCCACCATTGTATTTGGTGGACAATCTTGCGTTTAAGATGTTTAACGGGACAGGAGCGGGTCATCGTATGGACCATGGATGCAATGATGCCAAGTGTCTTTGGCAATTTTGTTTGAAGGGACTATGATCATTTAGGCAACTTTCGAAAGCGTCATCGAGGGACTATGATCATTTTGATTTGTTTTGTTTTGCCAAAGAAACTAAACGTGCAAGCATGGCCCATTTTGGAAGGCAACAAGCGGGATTACCCTAGGGGTGCAAGTGTGAATGGTGTATTGATTTCATGTATTTGTCTTTGTATTAGGTTATCTAGCGTTTGATTTTATGTACATACAAACCCTAGGTCTAACCATGGTATATTTGAAAGCGATAAATTGCGGAAATTTAAAGTCTACGCTATTACAAATAAGTATCCGGGAGTGGGGGTACAAATTTACAAATGGAGATTAGACTTAATAGGAGAATAATGTCCAAATATTTACAACCAAATCGAATCGATCGCAAATGTAATATGCATCAAATGTACAAGAATAAGCAAGTGTATAATGTAAATGTGTAAGTGTATGATTATTTACAAGTGAGAAATGTATTTATTAAGCATGTATTTGTTCTTTTGTATTTTGTTGTTAATTATGTACAAACATTTTAAATGAAAAGAAAAAAATGTTTTAAGTTTAAGAAAAAAAAATGTTTTAAGTTCTACGTATTAATGTTTTATGTTAGTATTTTTAAGTACAAAACTTAGACTTAAAAAATAAACTTTAATAGAACTAAGTTTTTATGTCTTTTTAATTGTTCAAAGAAAATAAAATATAAACTATCCTAGAAAATTTTGTATATGTGTGAAAAAGGGGTTAAAATGTTTTTATTTACAAAAGAAACAATTTGTATTATAGTATTAGTATAAAAATTTAATGTAAAAAATTGTATATTAATTTGTTTAACAAAAAGATAAGATATAATTTATGTAAAAAAAAAGATTAGTTTAGAAAATGAATGGGCTTTGTGGATTTGGCCCAAACTGAATTTGTAAAGAATGGTGAAAGGGGTGAGGCGCCAGGAGAGGGGGTGTACGCGTTGGCTTCTTGAATGGGCTAAGGAAAATGACAGGGGCAAGGCCCAATTTGCTTCACAAGGGTTTTAGGGTTTCAGATAGTTTCGTTCACTTGGGACTTAGGGTTTGTTTGATAACACAAAGGCGTCGTTCACTTCGTCCTCTTCGTCTTCGTTCGTCTTCGTTTGTCTCCTTCGCCATAGCTACTGAGTTAACTCTAACCATCCATGGCCACCCAACGTCACCTCCGTTTCTCCTCCCTCCACAAGGTTACTCCAGGCGGTGGTTACGAGGTTTGATTTTCGTTCTATATGTTTTACGCCTTTGCATGTTTTTACTCATTTCTGATTCTTGATTATATTTCTTGATGTTTGTGCAAGATGTGGAAAAGAAAAGAAAAAAGAAGAAGGGTTTATACCTTTGGAGAGGAGGTGAGGAGACGGATTGGAAGGCGTTGTGGGCGGCCAAGGGTGGAGGACGCGTGATGCACTGGTGTTGAGCTGGCTCGGAAACTCTGGTACTCGTATTTGCCTTTTTGTTGTTGGTTTAATGATGAACAAACTGAAAACCTTGTATTATCTATTTCTTCTCTTCTTCTCTGTTCGCCTCTGATGATGTTCTGAGTGATTATGATGATATTCTGAATCTTTGATATGCTGGCTCTTTTGCTTCTGTGCGCTTGAGTTGCCTTTTCCTCTTCTTCTTGTTAGCCCTTGTATGCTTGCTATACTGAGTTGCCTTGAAATGATTGATATGTTGCCTCTCTGATATGCTTCTGAGTATGCTTGTGTCTGTATTATTTGATGATGATTTTGAGTATGGTTGCCTTGAAATGCTTTGATGATTTTGGTAGCCCAATGATGAAAATTTTCTGAGGGTTTAGGTTGGTTCTGTATGTTTGGATACTGGTTTAGGCTTGGATATGTTGTTTGCTTCAGGTTTGTATCAGTTTGAGGCCTCTTGGCTTTTAGGCTATGTGCTTGTAGCTTCAACAGGCTGTAAGCTTGTTTGTGTTTGATGGCTTTTGGATTTTAGGCTAGCAGGTTTAAGGTTTGAAAAAAAAGGTGTTTGAAGCAGGTAAGGCTTTGGCTTGATGAAGGCTAAGGCTTCTGGTTTTTAGGCTTCTGTTTGTGTTTTTATGTTTAATGCAGGATGTTTGAAGCTTTATTTTGGTTTGTGAGATTTACACAGGCTTCAGGCTTGATGGCTCTGGTTTTTTTTTGTTTTTGGATACAGTCAAGGCTTTAAGGCTTATGCAGGTATGGTTTAAGGAAACCTTGAAAGGCCTTTTGGGTTTTAGGCTTGTGGTCTTGACAGTTTGATGCTCTGAGTTGTTTTTGGATACATGTTTGGAGGCTTTGGCTTTTAATGTTACAGCTTGGTTTGTGTTCTGATTTTGTTTATGTTGTTTCTGCCCCTCTTTCTTACTGTGTTGATAACAGTTTGTTTTATATCATTCTTTCTTCAAGCCTAAAGCTTGTAAGCCCTTTCTTTTTTCTCTTCTCTCTCTCTCTTGACAGTTTTTAAGCATTTTTTATTGCTTATGATGTCCTCTTTTCTGAAAAAGAAATTGGCCTTGAAAATGATGAATTGAAGAGTTTGCTTGCATTGTTGGTTTACTCTGCATATTCCTGCTTTCCTGCATACTTTATGTACTTCTTTGACAGCCCTTTGTACTTTGATATCTTGATATCTTTTTGGACAGCTTTTTGGATATCTTGGATAGTTTGAATTTGTGAATTTCAGTTAGGAAATTCAGTTCAATTTGCATTTGGACTTTGTGATCGGTGGATCTGGAACTGACTGTTTAACGCTGGTTCGCGAAATGTCGCGGAAGCAAGAGTCGCCACCGTCTTTTATTTTCTCCAAATGGAAAGGACAAAAGCACAGAAAAATTCCTTAAAGAGATTGCTCTCGGTTCGGGAGGTAGATTTATAGAAAGGGAAGGTGTTAGCACCCTTTCTATCCATGGTTATCCATGGGCTCTTAGATACTTGCTCATTGTGTTTTCAAAAATGGTTTGTTTGCTTTTCAACTGTGGGTTTTAAAAAGTTTCTATGAAAATTCCAGTTTGACTCTTGTATCGGTCCTCAAGAGTGTTTGAAAAATTGCTTTCGAAAGCTTTTTGAAAAGGTGTCGGTGTGAAAAGTATTTTGTTTTGTTTTGAAATTTAGAGCAAGTATCTAGAGTCGTCTACCTACCCTAAGGAATTCGTCTGTGTAAATGTCCTTTAAAGTAGTGCCATCCCACCATTGAGAGGTAGGTAGCACCACCGTTGGAGGTGTTCGGGTCAATTCGAGGTTCGGGACATGGTGATCACCAGAGCAATAGGAAGACACCTTAGAAGCTACCCTCATGCCAGGTTCCCGGATCATGAGGACTTACTAAGACATCCTCTACTCGACGATCACCTTTCGAGGCAAGGCAACAGTGAGGCGTACCCTAGGGGTGGTGTGTGCGATTCGTGTGTCGTTTTCATTTGCATTTATCTTGTCATGTTATTGGTGTTCTACGCTTGTTTTTATTTTTGGCCATTCATTCTTGCATGCATTTTGTTAACAGTTAAAAGAGTGCGGAAAAGTAAATTCTAAAGCTATTACAAATGGCGCGGGTCCACATCGCCAAAATTAAACCGGACCCGATTTGACAGAAAGTAAATAAAGCAAAAGAAATAAAAGTGTGAGAAAGTTAAGTTACAACGCTTTGGGAGAGATACATAATTATTTAAGCAATAAAAATAAATATGCGAAATTAAATAAATTACGAACGAGGGCGTTGGACCCTTTTGCAAAATTAAAATTAACAAGGAATTAAAATTAAAATTAAAAGAAAATGTTTTTTTTGGTATTTTTGTGTTTTTAGATTTAAGAGAAAAAGAATTAATTAAAACTAAAAATTGGATGTAAACCCTAATTCTAATTGTTTTTAAGTTTATTGTGAAAATATTAAATTAAAATCTAAATTAAACCTAATTTTTTTTATGTACCATTTAATTATAAAAATAAATAAATAAATACTATTATTGTGAAAGAAATATTAAATAAAAAAAAATTAGCTAAACTTAATTCTACATTTTTTAGATTTTATTATGAAAAGAATTAAAATTGTGACCTAATTCAAACTAATTAATTGCATGCTAATTTATTTATGAAAATAATTAAAATAAAATAAATATTATATTTCTCTCTTTTCTGATTTTTGTGTATTTTATAATTTGTAAAGAAAAAAAAATAATTAATTAAAACAAATAAAGAAGAATATAATAGCAATTAAAAATAAAATAAGAAAAAGTATGGAGAAGGCAAACCAGGGGGTTTCAGTCCCAATTGTGAGGTACAGGCCTTATAATGCTGGCCCGTTAAGCTTTGGTCCATTTGACCTTTTCAGTTTGTGTGCCAGCACGTTGACCTGGGCTTATAGTACACCTACAATCCATGCCTTTGAAGTCCTGAAGCTGAACGCGTGGCGCGCTGGATTTAGAGGTGTATCGTGTTCTTCAATTCAAGCGCTATACCTGAACGTTAATTGAAAAAAAATAAATGGAAAGGAAGAAGACCTGGGATCGAACCCAGGTCATTAATATTACCAATCCACATGTGCACCACTGAACCAAGTTGCTTGCTTTGTATATTAAATAAGCCAAAAATAATATAATAAGAAAATGATGGTTAGTGGGAATCAGCGCGCGAACTTTTGAATCCACCTATCACCGCTTGCCAACGCATCGTCGTCTCCACTATCCCTGAAACAAAAAACATTAAGCAACGGTTTTCTGAATGTTCTCTTAGGCACGTTTCTGGAAAATAGCGATTAGCGCTGTAGGGACCATAAATTGATCGCGACAAGTGTGTCTTCTTCGTCTAGGTCTGCTGAATGGAATGGTGGTGGTCTGGAGTCTTGATTTTTCCTCTTTGCAAAAGCCCCAAATTCCCGTCCTGCAAAACCCTAGAAAACTAACATGGCATCTTGGCCTAGAACGCATGAAATTTCAATTAAAGGTTATGGTTAGCTTACAAACTTCATCAGGAACATGAATATACAATTAAAATGCAATGAGGATGCCTATAAATCAAAATACGATCATGGATTTTTCTTGGTACAGTTCGAATCCGTTTTACCAATTCTTTGCGTTTGAGTTGATGTTAGGGATTGGAATCGCTTCTGGGAACCTTGAGGAAGCTATTGGAAAAGGAATGGTAGCCTGAATCGACCTCTAGAGTGGTTTTCAGTTTTGTGCTTTATGGAAAAAATTTCAAGTTTTCAAAGTGTTCTTTAGCGCAGCTTTTCGTGTCTTGGCATTAGGGTTCTCTTTGTGCTTATGTAATGAGGCTATTAGGTTAAGAAAATTGATAAAAATCCCTTGTAATCTTTGATTGAAGATTTGATTTGCTTAAGGATCTTTTTGAATCTTTTTCACATGTTCTTGTACCAATTTGCATTCAATCACCCCAAATCTTTCCTAATTTGCCTTTACACGAAATATTGACCTTAAAGCATGCATAAAAAGATTTTTTAGGTCAAGTTATATATTTTCCACATATTTAAATGATTTAAATGAATTAATATTAATAATAATTCAAATAAATAAATAAAAAATGAGAAAGTACTTCCCTTTGGGCCAAGTGGTGGTGCATATGCTTGGAATGATGAATCATGGAAGAAAAATGGGCCCATTAGCAATTTTAGGTCATTTGGATCAAAGTTGACTTTTCAAAATATCCAAAAATTTCCCAACTTCCACAAGGCATAACTTGCTCAATTTTTAAGCTTTTCACATGTTCTTGGACATTTTGGAAATGTCTTTGAGTCCTCTAACCAATGCCTTTGGTCCCATGTCATTTTTATTTACCAATCTCAAGTTATGGCCTTTTACTTAAAGTCCCTTTTTGTTGACTTTTGAAAATGACCTATAATGTTGAAATTGATAACTTTTTGTGAGAGCATTTCTTGGACTTGGAATATGAAGATGAATTGTAGGAAATGTCTTTCTCTTCAAAATGAGATTTGGATGGAATTTTTCTGATAATCCATGTGAAAGTTATGCCCTGGTCAATTTCAGTTGACTTTTTCAGCTGTCCAAATATAGTAACTTTTGTCTTTTTGATGATTTCTGAGCCAAATTTTGAGAATCATGATCAAGCATTGATCAAATGATGTTTGTGGCTTCAAAATGATATGTTGACCAAAAATTTGAACTTTTGACTGTCAAATGACCATTTTACCCCTACAGTTGACTGTAGTGCAATTAGGGTTTTTGACTGTGCAATTTTGAGCTGAATGCCTTGAAACTTGATATGAAGATGCTTGACCACATTTGTAAGCATGTGAGACTTGATTGGGCCTTTGAAAACTTCCTTTTCTTGATCAGAACTCAAACCCTAGTTTTGACTGTGTAGGAGACTTTTGAGCTGCACAACCCTTGGGGAATTTTGTGACTTGGCTTGACAATTTCTTGAGGAATATGGGAGGGCAAATTTTGGGGTACAACAGTTGCCCCTGTTCAATCTTCTTAGACCTGAGGATGTAGATTGGCTGACGTGCCTTTCGTAATCCGAGGGTAGAAGATGATTGGACACTAGAGTGCCCAGAAATTTGCGCTCACATGTTAGCAGTGTGATGGGGGAATGGGCTTATAGATGCCATTTAGAGATTGCTGGATAGGATGATGGGCTTATAGATGCCATCTGGATGTTGATCGCGTAGGAGATTCCTTGGCGAGAACCTGCATACCTGCGAAAGAAAAAATGAGTACCTGACACGTTGCAGGAGCTGGTTTTCA
Source organism: Vicia faba (assembly GCA_948472305.1). Taxonomy (NCBI): domain Eukaryota; kingdom Viridiplantae; phylum Streptophyta; class Magnoliopsida; order Fabales; family Fabaceae; genus Vicia; species Vicia faba. The sequence continues at coordinate 1,374,858,094 of OX451741.1, forward strand.
GATGCTTGGTATAGATATGTCCTGACTGGTTACAGGAGCTGAGTCTGGAGCTTCAAAAGATGATGAATGAACCAGGTATGGTTACTGCCTTAGCATGAATGGTAAGAGAACCTTGGGTGATTTTAACTTCAACAACGCTCGTTGAGAAAAATCTTAGCGGGAATTACCATCTTTGCAGTATCGGGAAGAGAACCATAGGCCATTATAAGCTGAAAGGGACTCACCTCACTCGTCGTCGGAGAGGGAATCATAGGAAAAGGAATTGTCACCTCACACACCGTCGGAGAGGGAAACATAAGAGACTATCACCTCACACTCATCGTCGGAGAGGGAAACATCTGAAGAAGGAATTACCACCTCACGCACTTGTCGGAGAGGGGACCATAAGAGACTATCACCTCACACTCATCGTCGGAGAAGGAAACATCTGAAAAAGGAATTACCACCTCACGCACTTGTCGGAGAGGGGACCATAAGAGACTATCACCTCACACTCACCGTCGGAGAGGGAAACATCTAAAAAGGGAATTACCACCTCACGCACTTGTCGGAGAGGGGACCATAAGGGACTATCACCTCACACTCATCGTCGGAGAGGGAAACATCTGAAAAGGAATTACCACCTCACGCACTTGTCGGAGAGGGGACCATAAGAGACTATCACCTCACACTCATCGTCGGAGAGGGAAACATCTGAAGAAGGAATTACCACCTCACGCACCTGCCGGAGAGGGGACCATAAGAGACTATCACCTCACACTCATCGTCAGAGAGGGAAACATCTGAAGAAGGAATTACCACCTCACGCACTTGCCGGAGAGGGGACCATAAGAGACTATCACCTCACACTCATCGTCGGAGAGGGAAACATCTGAAGAAGGAATTACCACCTCACGCACCTGCCGGAGAGGGGACCATAAGAGACTATCACCTCACACTCATCGTCAGAGAGGGAAACATCTGAAGAAGGAATTACCACCTCACGCACTTGCCGGAGAGGGGACCATAAGAGACTATCACCTCACACTCATCGTCGGAGAGGGAAACATCTGAAGAAGGAATTACCACCTCACGCACTTGTCGGAAAGGGGACCATAAGAGATGCTGAGTCTTTATCAGAAAAATATGTTGGGAGTCGATTCAGCTGGACTAGAGAAGGCCTTGAAATATCTTCAACTGGAATAAGTGTCAGAATGTTGCCATATCTGGTTTACATCTGGACTATATCTGGAAGGAGATCTGGAAGCAGTATCAGAACGTCACCATATCTGGGTCATATCTGAAACTATAGCTGGAAGGAAATCTGGAAGCAGTATCAGAATGTCACCATATCTGGGTCATATCTGAAACTATATCTAGAAGGGAATCTGGAAGCAGTATCAGAACGTCACCATATCTGGGTCATATCTGAAACTATATCTAGAAAGAAATCTGGAAGCAGCATCAGAACGTCACCATATCTGGATCATATCTGAAACTATATCTAGAAGGAATTCTGGAAGCAGCGTCAGAACGTCACCATCTCTGGATCATATCTGAAACTATATCTAGAAGGAAATCTGGAAGCAGCGTCAGAACGTCACCATATCTGGATCATATCTGAAACTATATCTAGAAGGGAATCTGGAAGCAGTATCAGAACGTCACCATATCTGGGTCATATCTGAAACTATATCTAGAAAGAAATCTGGAAGCAGCATCAGAACGTCACCCTATCTGGATCATATCTGAAACTATATCTAGAAGGAATTCTGGAAGCAGCGTCAGAACGTCACCATCTCTGGATCATATCTGAAACTATATCTAGAAGGAAATCTGGAAGCAGCGTCAGAACGTCACCATATCTGGGTCATATCTGAAACTATATCTAGAAAGAATTGCGTTAGTTGATAGTAATCATTTTTGTATTGATTTTTTTCTGAAAAGACAAAACATAATTGTATGCAAAATCATGATGCATGAACTGTATGTCTTCAAAATTAATGAGATTCGTGTAGTATGATGCATATGCATGCTATAATGTATGAAGGTGTGATGTTTATGAATGTATTTTTGTCTAAGGAAATAAATCCTTGACGGGTGCCGGGAAGTCACTCCTGGGCTGATGTCGAAGAATAGGCTTTGCTTCCGCCGGGGATAATGATTGCAAGAATACCGGTAGGAGAAGATGACTCCGTTGCGGGATAAACTTGGCAAATGGAAGATTCTGCGGGGAGAAAAAGATACTCTAGCGACCATGCTGGGAAGCAACACTCTGTGGGAAGAAGAGGTACTTTGTTGAGTTGTTGACGGTAACTTCGCTGGGGATACCATTGTTGTGTTGGAAGTATTAATAGACTTCGCTGGGGTAAGAGGACTGTATCGAGGACGCTCTTTCCGTGGCTTTTGGCTGAGGATAACCCAGTTATATCCTGTTAAGGAAATAACTCTTTGAATAAAGCCGGGAGACGCGTTCGTGCTCTGCGAGGGGATAAGCTTCCAGAATCTACTGAGGATAAGCTTATTGCTTGGGGATATGAATTCCAAATTTCCTGGGGAACTGGATTGGACTCTCCTGGGGAAGTATTGAACTGTATTGGTTAAGTTCTTCAACGGAACCTACCCTGATACCTTGGAGGATAGAACAATCAGATTGCTTAGACCACTCTTTATTGCCCCTGTTTCTATGGGGGAGGCACTTGTGGGGTGCTGATAGTGGTTGATGGACAAACCTTCTTCTGGTAGACAGATGGCAGGACATAGTCGTACGCTTTAATCCCTAACTTTTGCCTGGACCGCCCTTTCGGGTTTTCAGTCCACCGGGATACCCATTTTTGCCCAAGCCGCCTTTTCAGGTTTTCGACTTGCCGGGTGTACAGATTTTTTTCCATTTCATCCCTTCATTTTGCCCGAACCCTTTTGGTTCGCCGGGAAGCCCTTATTTTTGCCTAGGTGTGTCAACCTAGCGGGTCTTTGATTACGCGTAGTATTTTTTCGACTATGTCCGCTCTCTTAGAATGCAGGTAGGTGCCCCTGGCTGCTTGTGTTGCCATATTACCAGAAGGTGTCTGATCGTGCAAGATTCGTTGCTGGAGTGCCCCAAGTGACTCAGGCAGAGATTTGCCCCAGGCTTTTTGGCCTTTGAGAGATTCTCCGAATCTTGATTGGACTGCCCCAGGTAATGGGACATGATCATGTCTGCCCCTGGATTGGAGGTACTTCTGTTTATTAGACTTTCGTCGTGCAAATTTCTATGCTGTTCAAACAAAAAGTCATGTGCAAACAAAGTTATGTTAAAAATGCAAAGCTTGTGTCTGTCTCAAGGATTTTGAAAATGCATTCTTTTTCATAAAACAAATGATTGTTTGTAAAACGTGATGTCAACTCCGTATTTACCGTAGCCTTAAGGAGTCAGGATACCTTCGTAACAGTATGCTTTCGAACTAACCCATGCTTCAGCTAGGACTTTTGAGGGTTATAACGTGGCCTGGTTCACGGTTTAAGAAACAAAGGATAAAGGCTCAAATTATTTGTACCCACCCGTTCTTCGTGATATTCTCCAAACCTAAACTCAGTTGATCATGCGTTAGACCTTGGTTGAGTCTTTGCTTTGATATACCAGCGATGATTCAGATATTGATGATTTATTTTGAATAGGCAGTCATTCCTTTTTTGTTGAGGGTTCGTAGGACCTCTTTCTTTTTTTTTATTTCGTTATCCCTTTCTTTTTTGCCTGAACTGTTTCCTTTTTCGGAATTACAGTCAGCGGGATGCCCCAGTTTCGTAAGTCCCTTTTATAGGTTTAGACTTCTTGGGCTTTTCATTTATGATTCTTGACAACGACTGCCTGTCTTTATGATTGTTCTGAACCATCACTGTCTTTTTTTTTATTTTGCAAGGGCCTCCTTGGTGCCATTCGTTATGCACTTGGATCAACTGAGAGAATTACCCTGCCCCAGGTTATGATTAAGGGTTTCAATTTTCGAAAATAAAACTCCTACTTCTTTGGCTCAGATGGGTTGACGAGGGATTATCTTCCTTATAACTCCAGTGTTTAGGATTTGAAACAATGCCTGTACCTCATCAGCGGGGTCTGTTCAAAAGCATACTGTAAAGATAGCGGTATCGTTTTCGTCATCCTCCCTCAAGAGGCTTAGAATTTTAGATCCAGAATTGACATCAGAAAAAATATGAAAAGAAATTTGATCATAATGAAAACAATTGTATTAATTCCCAAAACAGACGTATGCGATGCATTGATAGAATAAAAGAGTTTGCTATGACATTAATTGTTTGTATAAGCAAAGAAAAATACAACTCAAAAATTCAAATAAACAAAAGGCTTCAATGATTGGGCAACGGAGCAGTGATTATGTTCGGAGTCTCAGGCACTTCAAACTGAATCTCCCCAGCGTCGATCATGTCTTGAATTTTGTTCTTGAGAGGCCAGCAGTTGTCCGTATTATGCCCCGGGCTATCAGAATGATATGCGCACCTATCATTGGGATGATAATTGGGAGCAAAAGTGTTCGGATTCCGAAGGGGAGCCCTTAAGGTGATCAGCCCTGCCTTCAACATTTGTTGTAGTGCTTGATCCAGCGACATGTTAAGTTTGGTATACTGTCGTTTCTCCTTTCGCTGCTGCCCCTGTCCTTGTTGAGCAGGTCCGGGATTGGAGATCTGGATTGCCCCTACCTCATGACGGCCTTTTTTACCGTGCACAGCATTGGATTCTTTCTTTCCATGATGAGGTTTTTTATCAGAAGGTGCAGCCTCTTGAATTTTCCCACTCTTGATACCAGCTTCAATTCTTTCGCCGGTCAGGATGAGGTCGGTAAATCCTGCAGATGAATTACCAATGAGGTGGTTGAAGAATGGCCCGGTTAGGGTCCCCAAGAACATATCAACGAGTTCCCGGTCAGTTAACGGAGGTTGCACCCTTCCAGCAAGGTCTCTCCATCTTTGTGCGTACTCCTTGAAACCTTCACTTGACTCCAACAACATACCCTGGAGTTGGGTACGTGTGGGAGCAAGGTCGGCATTGTACTGGTACTGCTTATAGAAAGCAGTCGCCAACTCCTCCCAGTTACGAACTTTGGTCCCATCCAGTTGATAGAACCATTCGAGGTGAGTCCCTGAAAGACTTTCCTGAAAGAAGTGGATCCACAAATTCTTGTCCACCGTATATGGTTGAATCTTCCGAACATAGGACCTGAGATGTAACTTGGGACAAGACGCCCCGTCATACTTGGTAAAGGATGGTGCTTTGAACTTCCGAGGAATAATCACACCAGTTGACAAACCCAAATCTCCAAGATCCAGCCCAGGTACTTGTTGGATCTCCATAGCATTCAGCCTATCCTCCAACTGTTTGTACTTGTCCTCAGCCGGAGGGTACTGTTCGTTGTCGAAATCTGTTTCATTGTCAGAGACCACTGGACTGGGAACCCTTTCCCCCTGATGACTACCTTCTCTCACAGATGGAGTTGTCCTCTCAGTTTCAATTTGCGGTGCATTCCCAGATCTGCGTCTAGGGCTGAACAAGACAGTCCTCTTCTTCTTCTTGTCCTTCTTCAAGAGCAGAGCCTTCAGATCTTGTTGCCCCTGGGTCAAATTCATGATCAGCTCTTGGAACTGAGCGTTCTGAGCCTGGAGGTCCTTGATAGTCTGCTCGGCTGATGATTCAGGATTCATGACGATCGGCTGAAATAAACAGCGGAGAAGGGTAAGTAACCTGCAACAAGGGTACCTGTTATGCAATGATATGTATGACATGCATGCAATGATTTCAAGGACCTCGCGGGGTAAACAAAAAAATTTGTTAGCGTTTGGATCCGGTAGCTTGATTGAAAGAAACTTCATATTTGTTGAGAGTCTTTCTTCCAAGGGTCAAAGGCTCACCATATCAAGTGGGTCATAGCCCCTGACAACCTTGGCTAGAGGAAAATAAGTCCTCCCTGCCCCTGGCTAGATGTTTGATTTATCATGACCTGCATCACAAGCCCTTGAGATCCTTGAAATGGGTTAGGATGTATGCAATGGTATGCAATGGTATGATGTCATGCTATGCATGGGGTAATGTGAGTAACCCTGTTATGAGTCCCCATTAAGGACTATAAACAACCCTGCAAGAAATTTAGTACCCTGTTATGAGTCCCAATTAAGGACTATAAACAACCCTGCAAGAAATTTAGTACCCTGTTATGAGTCCCAATTAAGGACTATAAACAACCCTGCAAGAAATTTAGTACCCTGTTATGAGTCCCAATTAAGGACTATAAACAACCCTGCAAGAAATTTAATACCCTGTTATGAGTCCCAATTAAGGACTATAAACAAGACCTGCAAGAAATTTAGTACCCTGTTATGAGTCCCAATTAAGGACTATAAACAAGACCTGCAAGAAACAAGTGTCAGGTAACAAGCACGCAGATAGTCAAGTACGAAGGCACACAAGTCACACAAAAGAGCCCTTAGGGTTCAGGCCAGCATGAGGTCTAGGTATTACCCTCTTGAAGTTGGTGGGTTCAACCTGTCCTAATCAAAGTAACCGGGTTCTAAGGTTCCCAATATCACGGGATTGCTTTCATTGTTCATCGTTTCGATTTAGCCACTGAACTGGCGACCGAAATATTCCAGGAAAGCAACCCTCAATTGAGTGTAGTATCGAGTATCAACCAACCTCGGACTGCACCAAAGTCAGTTATCTCACTACCCTAAAGAGGCCAAGATAGTTCAATTAAGGTTCCTAAGGTCTGTTGATGCTTTACGACACCACGCGGAGGCCCCGTACTCTCCTTGACTGAACTCAAGGGTTACCGGTACACACCAAAGTGCCACATCAACGTAGCAGGCTGTTTCAACCATGTCGGTATACCCCGCACAGTTCCCTCACAGCCTTGTTGCTACTTTCTAAGAAGGTATCCCCCAGATCCGGGTTAGGATCTATAGAACTCCCAGGCAACCCACAATAATAAAGCAAGCAAAGAAGACAATTGAAAACATAGTTATGACCTAGCCCTAAGGTACACCTCACTTTAAGTAGTATCCCCAGCAGAGTCGCCAGTTCTGTGATCGGTGGATCTGGAACTGACTGTTTAACGCTGGTTCGCGAAATGTCGCGGAAGCAAGAGTCGCCATCGTCTTTTATTTTCTCCAAATGGAAAGGACAAAAGCACAGAAAAATTCCTTAAAGAGATTGCTCTCGGTTCGGGAGGTAGATTTATAGAAAGGGAAGGTGTTAGCACCCTTTCTATCCATGGTTATCCATGGGCTCTTAGATACTTGCTCATTGTGTTTTCAAAAATGTTTTGTTTGCTTTTCAACTGTGGGTTTTAAAAAGTTTCTATGAAAATTCCAGTTCGACTCTTGTATCGGTCCTCAAGAGTGTTTGAAAAATTGCTTTCGAAAGCTTTTTGAAAAGGTGTCGGTGTGAAAAGTATTTTGTTTTGTTTTGAAATTTAGAGCAAGTATCTAGAGTCGTCTACCTACCCTAAGGAATTCGTCTGTGTAAATGTCCTTTAAAGTAGTGCCATCCCACCATTGAGAGGTAGGTAGCACCACCGTTGGAGGTGTTCAGGTCAATTCGAGGTTCGGGACATGGTGATCACCAGAGCAATAGGAAGACACCTTAGAAGCTACCCTCATGCCAGGTTCCCGGATCATGAGGACTTACTAAGACATCCTCTACTCGACGATCACCTTTCGAGGCAAGGCAACAGTGAGGCGTACCCTAGGGGTTGTGTGTGCGATTCGTGTGTCGTTTTCATTTGCATTTATCTTGTCATGTTATTGGTGTTCTACGCTTGTTTTTATTTTTGGCCATTCATTCTTGCATGCATTTTGTTAACAGTTAAAAGAGTGCGGAAAAGTAAATTCTAAAGCTATTACAAATGGCGCGGGTCCACATCGCCAAAATTAAACCGGACCCGATTTGACAGAAAGTAAATAAAGCAAAAGAAATAAAAGTGTGAGAAAGTTAAGTTACAACGCTTTGGGAGAGATACATAATTATTTAAGCAATAAAAATAAATATGCGAAATTAAATAAATTACGAACGAGGGCGTTGGACCCTTTTGCAAAATTAAAATTAACAAGGAATTAAAATTAAAATTAAAAGAAAATGTTTTTTTTGGTATTTTTGTGTTTTTAGATTTAAGAGAAAAAGAATTAATTAAAACTAAAAATTGGATGTAAACCCTAATTCTAATTGTTTTTAAGTTTATTGTGAAAATATTAAATTAAAATCTAAATTAAACCTAATTTTTTTTATGTACCATTTAATTATAAAAATAAATAAATAAATACTATTATTGTGAAAGAAATATTAAACAAAAAAAAATTAGCTAAACTTAATTCTACATTTTTTAGATTTTATTATGAAAAGAATTAAAATTGTGACCTAATTCAAACTAATTAATTGCATGCTAATTTATTTATGAAAATAATTAAAATAAAATAAATATTATATTTCTCTCTTTTCTGATTTTTGTGTATTTTATAATTTGTAAAGAAAAAAAAAATTAATTAAAACAAATAAAGAAGAATATAATAGCAATTAAAAATAAAATAAGAAAAAGTATGGAGAAGGCAAACCAGGGGGTTTCAGTCCCAATTGTGAGGTACAGGCCTTAGAATGCTGGCCCATTAAGCTTTGGTCCATTTGACCTTTTCAGTTTGTGTGCCAGCACGTTGACCTGGGCTTATAGTACACCTACAATCCATGCCTTTGAAGTCCTGAAGCTGAACGCGTGGCGCGCTGGATTTAGAGGTGTATCGTGTTCTTCAATTCAAGCGCTATACCTGAACGTTAATTGAAAAAAAAATAAATGGAAAGGAAGAAGACCTGGGATCGAACCCAGGTCATTAATATTACCAATCCACATGTGCACCACTGAACCAAGTTGCTTGCTTTGTATATTAAATAAGCCAAAAATAATATAATAAGAAAATGATGGTTAGTGGGAATCAGCGCGCGAACTTTTGAATCCACCTATCACCGCTTGCCAACGCATCGTCGTCTCCACTATCTCTGAAACAAAAAACATTAAGCAACGGTTTTCTGAATGTTCTCTTAGGCACGTTTCTGGAAAATAGCGATTAGCGCTGTAGGGACCATAAATTGATCGCGACAAGTGTGTCTTCTTCGTCTAGGTCTGCTGAATGGAATGGTGGTGGTCTGGAGTCTTGATTTTTCCTCTTTGCAAAAGCCCCAAATTCCCGTCCTGCAAAACCCTAGAAAACTAACATGGCATCTTGGCCTAGAACGCATGAAATTTCAATTAAAGGTTATGGTTAGCTTACAAACTTCATCAGGAACATGAATATACAATTAAAATGCAATGAGGATGCCTATAAATCAAAATACGATCATGGATTTTTCTTGGTACAGTTCGAATCCGTTTTACCAATTCTTTGCGTTTGAGTTGATGTTAGGGATTGGAATCGCTTCTGGGAACCTTGAGGAAGCTATTGGAAAAGGAATGGTAGCCTGAATCGACCTCTAGAGTGGTTTTCAGTTTTGTGCTTTATGGAAAAAATTTCAAGTTTTCAAAGTGTTCTTTAGCGCAGCTTTTCGTGTCTTGGCATTAGGGTTCTCTTTGTGCTTATGTAATGAGGCTATTAGGTTAAGAAAATTGATAAAAATCCCTTGTAATATTTGATTGAAGATTTGATTTGCTTAAGGATCTTTTTGAATCTTTTTCACATGTTCTTGTACCAATTTGCATTCAATCACCCCAAATCTTTCCTAATTTGCCTTTACACGAAATATTGACCTTAAAGCATGCATAAAAAGATTTTTTAGGTCAAGTTATATATTTTCCACATATTTAAATGATTTAAATGAATTAATATTAATAATAATTCAAATAAATAAATAAATAATGAGAAAATACTTCCCTTTGGGCCAAGTGGTCGTGCATATGCTTGGAATGATGAATCATGGAAGAAAAATGGGCCCATTAGCAATTTTAGGTCATTTGGATCAAAGTTGACTTTTCAAAATATCCAAAAATTTCCCAACTTCCACAAGGCATAACTTGCTCAATTTTTAAGCTTTTCACATGTTATTGGACATTTTGGAAATGTATTTGAGTCCTCTAACCAATGCCTTTGGTCCCATGTCATTTTGATTTACCAATCTCAAGTTATGGCCTTTTACTTAAAGTCCCTTTTTGTTGACTTTTGAAAATGACCTATAATGTTGAAATTGATAACTTTTTGTGAGAGCATTTCCTGGACTTGGAATATGAAGATGAATTGTAGGAAATGTCTTTCTCTTCAAAATGAGCTTTGGATGGAATTTTTCTGATAATCCATGTGAAAGTTATGCCCTGGTCAATTTCAGTTGACTTTTTCAGCTGTCCAAATATAGTAACTTTTGTCTTTTTGATGATTTCTGAGCCAAATTTTGAGAATCATGATCAAGCATTGATCAAATGATGTTTGTGGCTTCAAAATGATATGTTGACCAAAAATTTGAACTTTTGACTGTCAAATGACCATTTTACCCCTACAGTTGACTGTAGTGCAATTAGGGTTTTTGACTGTGCAATTTTGAGCTGAATGCCTTGAAACTTGATATGAAGATGCTTGACCACATTTGTAAGCATGTGAGACTTGATTGGGCCTTTGAAAACTTCCTTTTCTTGATCAGAACTCAAACCCTAGTTTTGACTGTGTAGGAGACTTTTGAGCTGCACAACCCTTGGGGAATTTTGTGACTTGGCTTGGCAATTTCTTGAGGAATATGGGAGGGCAAATTTTGGGGTACAACGGACTTGTACATGCTGTTAGGAATTTTTGAAATGGGCAAATTGTTGACAATTCAATATGTTTGACGAATTTGAATTTGTGCAATTATAACTTTTGTGCATTTCATACTTTTTGCAAGAATTTTTATCCCTCTTTGTGAACCGGGAGAAATCTCGTGATTTGCAGAGAGGGCAAACTAATTCCGGCCAGTTGCTTTTAATGATGAATCCATTTTTTTATCTGTCTGTCTTTTTAATTTTATCTGCTTTTGACTTCTTCTTTTCTTTTTGCAGATAAAAATCAAATGGAGAGGAGTAGCAGTAGAAGCTGAAGATTTGAAGACCTTTAGGACATAGCTTTGTTTCTATTTTAATTATTTGTAATAGTATTAATGTAAATAACTGTAAATAAATTTACAGTATTTAAATAATATCTGTAACAAACAATTCAAAATAAATAAACATCCCTCTTTTTATCAGTTAATTCATCTTCCAAATCAATGTTCATTTAATTATTTATAATTCTTAAAATTATAATAACTGGAAATAAATCCCAATCATTTTAACTCAGAATAATAAATAATCAATAAACATCCAGAATCTTGAATAATCAGAGCACTGCACAGCTAAACAACACACGTCCACATGTCCCTTTTTTTTATTTGAATAAATCCAACACTGCAAACTCAAATCAAATGCCTCAGTCCACATCTCAGAATAACTTGAAAAGCACTGTAGAATTAAATCTTTCTGAGAAATATGCGCACAAACCCTAGTTCTTGATTAAATTGTCAGAGAAGCGTCCGCCTGATCAAAAATTGAGCCAAACTCAACCAAAAACCCTAGCAATCTGCTTGAACTGTTCCAGAGCCATGAAAACCCTAATTTTGTCTGACTGATAAGAAAAGTTTGTTTGACTGAATCTTACGCCAATCTGAAAAATCAGGAAAAGCCCGAAGCTGTGATTTCTTGTGGAAAAATACGAGGGCAAATTTTGGGGTACAACACTAAGTAAGGCACATGACCTAATCTTAAGTGCCATGTATTAAAAGAAGTATTATTGACAAAAGAAAAACAGAATTAGGTCTTGTAAGCTCAAGAGTATAGAGTCCCCTTTGTACATTAGCTATACCAATCATTGCCTTGGAATGATTCTGCATAATGTGACAAGAATTAGCATGGAATTGAACAAAGCAATTATTGCTATCAACAAGCTTGGAAATAGAGAAAGATTAACATGAAAACTAGGGATAAACAAGACATGATGCAGAGTTAGGAAGGGAGAAAGAACAACAATACCAGCTATGGAAGCAATTACTTGAGAGCCATTAGGTAAATTTACAGGAATAGGGACAATATTTTTATGATCAAGAAACAGGCTAATGTCAAAGCAAATATGGTTAGTAGCACTGGTATCAAGGATCCAAATGTTAGGATTCTTACCATTAGAGCCTGACTGAAAATTCAAGGCAAGAGGAGAAGTTGAGATGGAATTGGAATGGGAATTAAGCTGTGACTATTGTAATAGGGCCATGATGTGAGTGTATTTCTCTTGAGTAAGGGCACAAGAGGATGCAGGGGAAGAACCTGTAGATTGGTTCTCAGAGGCAGTATTGGCCATGGTAGTTGGTTGAGAAGTGTTAGAAGAACCTGGAACCTTGCTTTTGCCTCTATATCCAGGGGGAAATCCATGCTTTAGAAAATAAGTTTCTATAGTATGGTTAGTCCTATTACAGTGAGTACAGACCCTAGCATGACCTTTAGGACCAGTCCCTTGAGATTTCCATTTGAAGTTGCCATAGCCAGGTTTACTATTGTAATTACTCTGAGCTTGAACATTCAAAGTTGTGGCCTTATTAGTGTTATCAGTAGGGGACAGAATATTAGAGACAGAGCTATTCATCTCTCTTTCTTGTTGAATGACAAGAGAAAATGCCTTATCAATATTAGGCAATGGGTTCAGCATCATAATCTGAGATTTTGAATGCGTGAATTTGTCATTCAAACCTTTCAAAAATCGAAGCACATAGTCTTGTTCCCTATAACGCTGAATAGAAGCAATAGCATCGCAAGAACATGGAATAGCACAGGTACAAACAGGTATGGGGCGATAATTCTCAAGTTCATCCCATAAAACCTTCATCTGAGTAAAGTAATTAGAAACGTCGAGCGTACCTTGACGAAATTTGTACAATTCCTCCTGGATGTATGAAATACGAAAGATATCACCATGAGAAAACCTAACTTGCAAGTTCCTCTAAACACCAGCAGCATTGTCGATCCATAACACTGACTTCGCAATTGACTCGGAAATAGAGCATTGGATCTGTGATACGGTGGGAGAACTAACTTGAGGTTTTGCGTTTGTTTTCGCAAATGTTTTGGTTGAGCAAGAGTCGCCACCGACTTTTTATTTTATCCTAAAGGAAAGGTTAAAAAGCACAGCAAAAACCTTTGAGATGTTTTCTTGGGTTCGGGGAGTAGATTATAGAAAGGGAAGGTATTAGCACCCTTTCTATCCATGGTTATCCATGGGCTCTTAGTTACTTTCTTAGATCACTTGCCTTGCATTTTCAATTGTTTTAAATGGTGCTTGTGTGTGTGGGTTTGAAAATGTTTTGAAAAGAAGCCAATGTGGTGGCAACCTTTGTAATGATCCATGTGGGGATGTATACAAAGATGTATGTCTTTTGAAAAGGTTTTCATTTGTTTTTGAAAGTTGTTTTGAAAGTGTTGTGAGGTGTGTTTTAGAAAATAGGCAAGTATTTTGTTTTTGCAAGTTTGATTCAAGTAACTAAGAGTTTATCTACTCCTAAATTTCTCAAAGACTATTGCTATGTTTTAACCCTTTTCATAAGTTTGTTCCACCATTGTATTTGGTGGACAATCTTATGTTAGGATGTGAAAGGGACGGGCGCGGGTCATCTTTCGGACCATAATTGCAATGGTGCCAAGTATCTTTGGGCATTTTCTTTAAGGGACTTGATCATTTGTTTGGCAATATTTTGAAAAGTGTTATCGAGGGACTATGATCATTCAATTTGTTTGTTTTGCCCAAAGAGACCTAACATGCAATATGGCCCAATTTTGAAAGGCAACAAGTGGAATACCCTAGGGGGTGCAAGTGTGATTTGTGTGTCCATTTTCATGCTTGTTTGTCTTATATTAGGTCCAACTATTTTGTTCATTTTTTTTATTCGCATATAAACCCTAATTCTAGCATTGTATATTTAGAAAGCGATAAAGTGCGAAATTTAAATTCCTACGCTATTACAACATAATAATATAGGGAGGGGGGTACAATGTTTCAAATGGGGATTTTGACAAGGAATTTAAACCTAAAACTATTACATCAAGATTTGAAGTATTTACAAGATAATTTAATTGCATAAATAAAATAGAAATAGAACAAACATGCAAGAATGCAAAAAAGGTTTTTTATATGTATGAAAAAAGTATTATTTATGTAAAATAAAAAGAAAATAAAAAGATATTATTTTTTGGAGTATTTTTGAATTTAGGGCAAAACCCTAATTTTTATTAAATGAAATGTATTATTATTTAATTTAATACAAGTATTTATTTATTATATACAAATAAAATAAAGATAAAGTATATTTGTAAAAAATGATTTTTTTAGTGTTTAATATTAATAAAATAAAATATGTATATTTTTAGTATTTTATTCTAAGTATATTAGTAAATATATATTTATGTACTAAGTTCTAAATATGTATTATATATAAAAAATAATAATATTTAATATTTAATAAAAAAAGTAATTTTTCTATAAAATATTTTCAGAAAGTAAAACAAAAATAAAAATGTATAGAAATGCATTTGTACTATTTTTTAGTATTTTAAACAAAATATATATATATATATATATATATATATATATATATATATATATATATATATATATATATATATATATATATATATATATATATATATATATATATATATATATATATATATATATATATATATATATATATATATATATATATATATATATATATATATATATATATATATATATATATATATATATATATATATATATATATATATATCTATTTATGTGTAAACTAAAAGATAGTAAAATAAATGCCTAACAAAATCAAAAATGGTGAGAAAAAATATTTTTATATTTTTAATGTCATGAGAAAAAATAAACAAAGTCAATCACAAAAGAAAAAGTAAAAAAGTCAAAGAAATAAGCAAATAGGCCTTGGGGGTGTAAAAGCAATTATGTGGTGCAAATAAGAAAAATATTCCAGGCCCAGCCCAGAAGACCTGTCTTCAACCTCCAGCAAACAATGTTTGAAAAATACGCGCGCCTCTTGCTTCAACATCAAGATCCTGATTCTTTGATTTTCAATGAAAACTTTCAACACAAAAAATGTAAAGCATCATCTCACGATTTCATACATATAAAGAACATGATCTAACTCTCAGAAATGAGAGAGAATTTCTTCTCTCCCAATTTTTAACCTAATTTTTGTTCAAAGTTCAGGCATCAAATTCTTGCAACACACATAATATAAATAAAATCTAATTATATGGGCATGTTCAGGGCAATGATTATGACATATTCTCTTCACAAACCTAAAGCTAACAATGCCTAATAAGAGAGATACGAATTCAAAAACTTACCTGTTCAGTTGAAGTTCAATCTGGCAATGTAGGAACTTTCAGTGCAAGGTGATGATTGGAAAAGCTTCCTTGAGGTCCAGGGATGCTATTCCAATGTTTACTTTGTCTTGAAAGCTTCTGAATCGAGCTAGAGAACTTCACCTGCAAGTCAAAAATGTGAAAATGGTGGAACCAGTTAGAGGGATCACAGGTCGTGTTTTTGCTTTTGGTTAGCTTGCATAGATGTTAGGGGATGTATGTGAACTGGTTTGGGCAAGAATGCTTGAAGGAATTGAGAGATGATACTCAAACTGCAGGCCTTGCCCTGTTTTTGCAGTTTGAGAGTGATTCTGAGATTGAGGGTGTTTTGAAGGCTAAGGGCTCGTGTATTAGCTTGGTTGTGTTGTGTGGAATGTGTTTGATAAGTTTGTCTAAGTGTTCTTGAGCTGATATGGTAGTTGGTATGTGTTATGGCACTTTTCTTCAACTTTAAGCAACAAATGTCAACTTGTGTTTCTAGGTCAGTAGAGGACCCCTAATGAGCTGCATAAACTCTCCTTGATCAGAGTGATTTGTCCATAATCTTGTGCTAAAGAGATTTGATCTGTACCTTCTTGATTTACCAATTGACATAAAGTATGACTTTTCAAAAATGGCTATTTTGCTTTATCTAAAAATGGATTAAACTTGCATACAATGTCCAAACTCATAGAACAACACCTTGGCACAAAGGATTGGCATTAAATTATGGAGTGTAGATGAGATAAAAGACCTGTAATCTAGCTTAAGGCATGCTGAGTTCAAATTGCAAGGTTATGGACATGTAACTTGGTCATGAACAAAGTGAGTTTTTGCCATATTGCAAAATTCGATTCTCCCTAACCATGAGGTTGTTTGAGAAGTTCTTGGACATTTTGGAAAGCTTGGAATGTGTACTACAATCCATATTTGAAGTGCAATTTGAAATTCCAAGTGGAAGTGTATGGAAAATGGCCTTGAAGTGGGGTAGAAAACCTTGTCAAAATAGGTCAAAAATTCACTAAGTTAAGAATGGTTTAGTGCCCTTATTCAAAAATTTGTAACTTGAGATACAAGCTTCAAATGAGAAAACTTTGTGAATCAAAGTTGTAGATTATGCAACAAACTACAACTTTCATGTTTTGACTTTTGTTTGAATCCAAATGAATCATGGTGAAAAAGTGGGGCAAAGTTGGGAAAAAATTAGGGTTTTCCATAACTTAGAAAAATTCTAAGTTATGAAAAATTCCATTTTAAACCCTAATTTGCATTTCTTGGTTTCTTGGTGAACAAGTTTCATGATTTGGCATGTTTTGATGAAAAATGAATCTTGACTCTTGATTTTGACCAAAAAGTCAAAGTTTGACTTTTCCGTATACAGTCAAAATTGATCAATTGACTAGGAAATTCAACTGTCAATCTTGTGTACTTGGGATCTTTTGAGCTTGTTGAGAATGTCAAGACAATTCCATGGGGTCCTTGAGTCCATATGTGATCTTGGTTTGCCATTGGCTAGGTCAAACAGTCAAAAATTGTCTTTGTGCAGTCAAAACCCTAAAAATGACCATTTTGCCCTTTTGGTGATCTGATCAAATTTCTTGTGGAATTATGATCCAAACTTGATCAAATGGTCCATATGAGTTCATAATGTTGATGTGGGTCAATTTCCATGAGATTTGACTGTCAATTGGCCACAGTTGACTTTTTCCCCAATACAGCTGATTTCTAGGTCATCTGTCCAATTGACTGGGCAAAACTTGGAATCAAGACTTGAAACTTGGTATGGATAAACTTGGGAGTCCAATATGAAGCATGAAAGTCATCTTAGGCATTTTAGGTCAAAACATCTTTGTTCAAACACAAACCCTAATTTGGGTCCATCAGTGCAAGGAGAAATCTTGAGCAGAGGAAACCCTAATTGGATCTTGATTTTCAAAGGTCTGGTGATGAGAAAATGTTGAGGAAATGGGAGGGCAAATTTTGGGGTACAACAGGATCCAAGCAAGAACCATTGTGTTACACCGAATCTAAGGAGCATAGAGTGGATCAGATAGCGGTGGTTTAGGGAGGGTTCCGTCAATGAATCGGTCTTTGTTCTTGGATATCAACGCTATCTGCATCGATCGAGCCCAAACATGATAGTTCTTGACGTCGAGTGAAGGCGAAACAAGTACCAGTGCTGGATTTTCATTCGGATGTAAGTAGAAAGGATTTGCGGAATTTGTAGAAAAATCTACATAGCTCTGGTAAGCCATTGAAACAGAAGAAGAAGCTCAAGAAAATGCGCGAGCAAAAGAGAAAGAAAGCAAGCGTCACTCAGAGAAGGATGGCTACCAGAGCTTGATTAGCTCTGATACCATATCAAGAATGGTGAAAAACTCCATTGGAGCAAAACAGAAGCAACATAATTCTAACTGTATTCTAACAGAAAAAGATAAGGCAAGGAAAGAGTAAAGTTCTACTGTTGCATTAAATGAATTAAATCTGTACAAGTGGCCATTATATAATATATGCATAAGCCTAGAGTAAATAACAGTCATTGGATCAAGATAATTAATAAAATAGAAAACTTAATGATCTATTCTATTATCTAAGCTAAGAGTTAATCAACTTGATCCTTTAGCTACAATTTATTTTTTCTATGTTCTCAAGATTCAATATGTTTAATTTTCAGTGTTTTTGTTTATAGATCTATTCTATTTTTGTTTTTGGTGTGATGGTGTAGTTAGTGGTTTGAGTGGTGTTTATAGAGATTGAAGAAGAAATAAGTGATTAAAGTTTTGAGTAAAGTTAATGATAAACAACATGAAGAAGATTGAAGCTTGAATAAAGGTAAATTAGATTTTTTAATTTAAATTTAATAATAATATCTTTAAATTGTTGAGTCAAAGCCAAATATGTTATGTTACAAAACACATGTAGTCATATTTGGGGCAAATATTAAGAATTAAATATAGTGATTATTCTTTTTAAAATTGTACATTGCATTTATTAAAATTTATAATTAATTTTTATTATTTTATTCAATACAAATCTTTTATTTTTAAGTTTATTAACATGTACTCTAAGGGTACATGTTAGTATTACCCAAAGAATAATATTATTTCAAAGGTATATTTGGAGCATATTAAAAATCAAATATAATAGTATTTCTTTTGAAAATTGTGTATTGTATTTATTAAAAATTTATAATTAATTTTATATTATTTTATTCAATATAAACTTTCTATTTTTAAGTTTATTGACATGTGTCTTAAGAGTACATGTTAGCATTATCCTTAAACTAATAGAAAAGTTCAAATCGACACTAACACAAAGTATATTTAGGAAATCAAAAATAATATTTATTAATTAGAAAACTAATATAAATCAAACAATTTAGTTAAGAGATTACTAGTCTAATAGTATAATTTAAAAAAGGAAAATTCTAATATGTGCTATAAGGGCACATGTTAAGAAATTATTTGTAATAATATTATTTTAAAATGCGTGTATTTAATTTTTTAAAACTTTAAATATGATTTTATTATATTTAAAATTGTTTAATTATAGTATCCTTAACACGTGGTCTTAGAGAACATGTCAGTATGGCCCTTTAAAAGTCTCACTTTTATGCTCTACAATAAATTTTAATAAGCGATGATAAGTCGACATATAATGAAAATGAATAATACTCTGTATTTTTCATTCATAATTTTTTTATCATATCTCAATATACACGTGTACCATACTTATATACAAGATTGTGTTTTGAGTCAGTTACATTTCTAACTAATTTCTTACACTCAAAACTATCCCTATCTATATTCCCCCCTCACAAATTCAAGGTGGTTTGTGACAAAGGACTTTGAGTTTTCTATAGAGATTTTGAAATGTTGTTGTCCCAAGCGTCTTCGTTAAAGTATCAGTAATTTGAGCATGTGCAAGAATATGTTTGATCAGTAGCTGTTGTGATACAATCCATTCATGGAAAAAATGAATGTTGAGTTTTATATGCTTGGTGCGCACGAGCAGAACGGGATTGTGCGAAAGAAGAAACACACTAAAATTATCACACAGTAGTGTAGGAGGAAGAAAAACTATATGTAGTTCAATTAGTAGATATTCAATCCACAAAATCTTAGAGGTGGCATGAGCTAAGCCATGATATTCAACTTTTGCACTAGAGCGAACTACAAGGAGTTGTGTCTTCGAGCTCCAAGCTACTAAGTTAGGACCAAAATAGACACATGAACCCAAAGTGGAACGTGTGTCATCCGGATCACTAGCCCAATCCGAGTCGCTGTAAGCTCAAAGATTGAACTTGTGATCCATAGAAGTTGGGTTGAGGACAAGACTATAAGAAGCAGTCTCACTAAGATACCTCAGGATGCGTTTTACTCCAATCTAATGACTCTCAAGAGATACTGACATAAACTGGAAAGGTTTATTAATAGAAAAAGTAATATATGGCCTAGTTAAGATAACATGCTGCAGGGCTCTGACAATAGATCTATATAAAGTGGGATCTTGGAAGATATGAATGCCATTCCTACTTAGTTTACATTGACTCAACATTGGGGTGGGAACTCCCTTTACCTTTGGCATGTATGCTCTAATAAGTAAGTCATGAATATACTTTGACTGAGTAAGTAGAAAGAACCATTTGTTTGGTATAGAACCTCAATGCCTAGAAAGTAAGTTGGTCTGCCTAGATGCTTTAATGCAAATTTATCATGTAGTTTCTGTATAAGATCATGAACTAGTTTGGAGGAAGATCCAGTCATCAAAATATCATCTACATATACTAAAGCATACATGTTAACACCCTGAGCAGAGTAGATGAAAAGAGAATGGTCACATGTACTATGAGTGAAACCAAACTGAAGAAGAGCTTGTGCAAGTTTGTCATACCAAACTCTAGGGGTCTGTTGTGAGCCTTAAAGAGCTTTATTGAGTTTACAAACTCGATGTTTGTCAATGGAAACAAACCCTGAGAGCTACTGCATAACGACTTCCTCTTGCTAGTCACTATTAAGGAAGGCATTATTGATGTCTATTTGTTGAAGTTCCCACTTATGGGTGATAGCAAGGGGGAGGAGGATTCGTATAGTGGTGGATTTCACCACATGAGAGAATGTTTCACTATAATCAAACCCTTGTTTTTGAAGGTATCCCTTGGCAACTAGCCTTGCTTTGAATTTGTTTATGCTACCATACCCATTTTCTTTAAACTTGAATACACATTTACAACCGATGAATTTTCTGGGAAGGGGGAGGGCATTGTATTCATCCTGCATTGTTTCTAACCATTTGAGATTAGATAGGGCTTCTTTGACAGATGAAGGTTCTGCATATGCTAGAAATACTCTAGGTTTTAGGTGGCCAGTCTTTCCTCTAGTCAACATAGGGTGTGTATTTTCCATAATAGGAGGCGAAGGTGTTTTACTTTGAAATGAGAGTGATTGGGAGGACTCACTCGAAGATATGTTGGTATGAGCCATATGTGGTGATTTATTTTTACTTGGTTTAATCTCCACTGGACTAAAAGATGATGTGGTGACACGTTAGTCAGGATGTGAGGTATTGAAAGGTACAAGGCTAGGATCTGACCGAGGCATAGGTCCGATTGTGGGCAGAGTGTTTACAGGTGGTCCCACTTGAGGGATATCAGGAGTAGTAGATGAGGTACTAGGCTCAGTGGAAGATGGCCTGAGATGAGAGCATGTTGCAGGTATAGGGGAATCTGCTACTGACAAAGAATTTTGGAAGGTAGTTAAGGTAAAATCACCATTTTTAAGGTTATTAAGAAATGTAGAGGGGTGTCTAGTTAAGAGTATGCTCTATGTTTCATTAGGGAAAAGGTCATTCATGATAGGTTTTGGTGGAGAGGTAAACATGGTGGAAAAGGGGAAAAAGTTTTCATCGAACACAACATCTTTAGATATAAAAAAATTTCCCTCTAAGTTTAGGCATTTAAAGCCTTTGTGTTGAGGAGATACTCCTAGAAATACAAATTGTGAACTTCTAAATTGCAGCTTGTTTTGGTTGTAGGGCCTGAGATAGGGAAAACATGCACACCCAAAGGATTTTAAAGATTTATAATCAGGAAGAGAATTCTGAAGAGCATGAAAGGGAGATGAGAAGGTCTTTAGATTCTTAGTAGGTAGTCCATTGATCACATATACAACAATAGTAAAGCTATGATCTCAGAAAGTAATAGGAATTGAGGCATGAACAAGTAAGTCAATCCCATTGATACAATATGTCTATGCTTTCTTTCTATTGTCCCATTTCGATGAGATGTATATGGACATGTTAGCCTATGTGTGATACCTAACTTAGCTAGGTAACTAGTGAAAGGCCTATATTCTCCTCCATAATCAGATTGAACTGGCTTTACATCAGCCTGAAATTGAGTTTTTACATGAGCATGAAACAACATGAAATCATTAAGGGAATTAGACTTATTTCGCAAAAAAATAGATCCATGTGGATCTAGTGAATGTGTCAACAAAAGTAATATAATATATGTAACCACCACTTGATGGCATAAGAGAAGGACCCCATAGATCTATGTGGACTACTTCAAAAGGTTTGTGATATATTGTGTGTGACATAGGTACAAATAATTTGTGTGATTTTCCCATACAACATGAACTACAGAAATCCAGAGAATCTTTGTTTGGAAAATAAATATTACAAGTGTGTAAAATGGACCTAATTGCCCCAAGATGGGCATTCCCAAGCCTACGATGCCAAACGGAAAGTGGAGAATTTGTACCAACCTAACTTTGAACAACATTATTAACAATAGGGTATGAGACTTGAGTTCCACCAGGAGCTAGAGACTTTGACCCACCCAAATGAAAATATGAGAACTTATATAGGCCATAAGAGTCACAAACGCCTTCTAGAAAAATAGCTTTAGATCCCTAGGATTTAATATAGCAGTGATTATGATGGAATTCAAAATATGCTTTATTATCCCTAGAGAACTAAGAAATAGATAACAGGTTCCTTGTAATTTGAGGAACAACTAGAATATCTCTAAGCCTCAGTGTGGTGTGTGGCATGAGTGTGGAATCACATTGTGCATACCTAGTGGCATGAATATCGAGAAAATAACCATTTCCTACACATACTTTGTTTAATCCTGTGTAACTTTTACTATTATGCAGAAGTTCAAAATAAGAGGTGCGATGATGCGAAGCACCTGAGTCGGTGAACCACGCATGAGAATCAAGTTCTGAAGGAACATTCAATTCCTGAGTAGCTCATAAGGATGATGAGTAGCCATCAGTGTAATAGCATCTTGTGAAGCATCATTTTGAGAGGTGGAAGCCATTTGATCATCATTTGTACCGGTGCCAGCAATTGAGAACTGCATGCCCATACTTGCCACAAAGTTGACAAGTTGGCCTATTTCTAGTGCTAGGTAAGTTCCCACGACCCTCTGTTATTCGAGTTTCCTCTATTTAGAGTTACACCTTGTTTGGAGTTTAAAACCCAAGATTTGCATACAATAGATATGGAAAGTTCTTGCCTAAATTTATCTAACTACGCTTCTTGGACATATAGTAATGCTTCAACATCATACAAAGTACGGGTATCAGATTTACCATACATTTGCTTCATGAAGGGGATATATTCTTTCGGAAGACCATCCAAGATTACATCGATTTGGGCCTCTTCTGTGACTATGTCACCTACAACGAGTAAAGAATCAGTAATATACTTGATTTTAAGGACATACTCATATAACATACTATAATATGGTGGGAGAACTGACTTGGTTGTTTTGCATTTTATTGCAATTATTGCCGATAGCAAGAGTCGCCACCGACTTTTCTTTTATCCAATAAGGAAAGGGTGAAAAGAACATGAAAGACCTTTGAGATATTTTCTTGAGTTCGGGGGGTAGGTTATGAAAAGGAAAGGTGTTAGCACCCTTTTCATCTGTAGTTATCTACTGGATCTTAGTTGCTTGCTAGATCACTTTTGAAATTGCTTTGTTTGAAATGTGTTTGTGGTGAGTTTTGAAAGTATTTTTGAAAAACGCCTTCGTTTAGGCAAACTTTGTAATGATTCTCGTCCCTATAAGAATGTATACAAAGTGTTGGACTTTTGAAAATATTTCATGTTTTTTGAAAGTGTTTAGTGTGTTTGAAATATGTTTATTTTGAAGATGGATTGTGAGAAAGCAACTAAGAACGTTCTACCAACTCAAAAGTCTTTTGTTCATTTCTTCCTTCCTTTGATATTGATATCTCACTATTGATTGGTAAGTAACCTTATCTTTGGATGTAAAGGGACGGGCATGGGTCATCGTATAGTCATGGATAGCAATGTTGTGAGATATCTTAGGATTTTACTTAAGGGACTAAGATCATTTTTAAGGCAACATTCGTAGCTTCATCGAGGGACTTTGATCTTGTATTTTGTTGGTTTTTGCTAAGATATATCACATGCGTAACATGACCATTTTTAAGGCAACAAAGTGGAGTAAACCCTAGAGGTGCAAAGTGTGCAAGTATATTGTATTTCATGCTTGAGTTTATCTTAGATTAGAGTTTTCTAAACATTGATTTTATCTTTCCATACAAACTCTAATTACTAACATTTATATGAAAGCGGTAAATTATGGAAAATAAATATCATACACTATTACATCAATTAGGGATGGGGTGTACAAATATACAAATAGGGATTGCAATAAATTAAACTCTAATTATCTACTACAACCATATTGAATAAATGTACAAGAATTTGAAATAAATATTATGTACAAGAAATGGAATGAATATAGAGTGTATTTTTTGTATTAAAGATTTTGACCTAATTGAAAGAAAATAATTAACTAAAATAAGAAAATTAAGGTTAACTTAATAAACAAAGAATTTAATTTAATTAAAGAAAACAAGTTTTTAGGGTTTTGTTTGTGAAAAGTTTTAATTAAATTAAACTAGTATAAAAATTAATTAATTAAAATAAAATCTAGGTTCTAAGTTAATTTTTAATGAAAAAAAGCAACCTTGATTCTAATGTTAGTTTATTTTGAGGAAAAAGAAATTAATTTGTTTTAAGAAAATATTTTTAATGTGTGAAAATAGTAATCAAAATCCTAAATTCTAATTAATTTACAAATTAATTAATAAAGACAAAATAAAAGGGGATTAAAATAAAACTATTTTTATGTCAAAAATTAATTTAATTAAATAAAAACCTATTTTTTTTAATGATTTTTTATATTTTTGTATTAAGTAAAATACATTTAAAAGATAATAAATAAATGAAATAAGGAAAAAGAAAATAAAATGAGCCAGAGGCTGTATTAGTGAAACAGGGGGGTGGGAAGTCAGCAAAAATCCCAGGCCCAAAATCTCTAGGCTCAGGCGTGCTAGTTGGGAACAAAAAAGAAGAAAATGTTAGTGAAAAATGAAAAAATGGCAGCGCTGGGGCTCGAACCCACGCCCTTAACATAATACGTGTGCTGCCTTACCACTAGGGTGGCTATACATCCGGTGTATAAAAAAAACCATAAGAATATATTACAAAACACTTTCATGGCCTGAACTTCATCTTCAACCTTGCGCCAGCCAGACCACCTGTAGCTTACTCATTTCTCAACAAAAATGGAAAATACAAACATGAAAGTTGTAGCAAATTCTATCACGATTCCAGAAATATAAATCACTAAAACTATAAATCAAAGATGAATGAGAATTTTGTTGGCCCTAATATGAATCCTAATTTTTCCAGAAATTTCAATCTCAAAATTCTCTAAGCTTAGGCAATATAAATGAAAACTATGGACATTGTTAGCTTCAGGGTAATAATGTCTACTTTTTGTATTTGAAAATGGAAGCCTAACAATGCCTATATGAAGAGTTGAAAGTTCAGAAAATTACCTTCAAAACTTGAAATCGTGAAATGAGTTAGAGGACCTTTCAAGGTATTGTGATGATTGAGTTAGCTTCAGTGAACCTCCAGGAAGCTAATGCAATGATTAGTTTGTGCTGATGATGGCTGGAATTGTCTGGAGAAGTCAAGATCCAATGCCCTGTTTTTGAAAATGGAGGTTGATGAAGATGGAGTTACAGTTGGATAACAGGTGTTGGGATTATTTATGTATGATGTTTAGAAGCTTTAGGAACTAAAATTCCAAGAAACGCACTAGTAGATTTGAAGATTGGGTTCAAAACTCAGAAATGACAAGTTTTGAGGTGTTCTTGGTGATTCTTTGTTTTAGGGTGTTTCAGGGCTTGAGCATTCTTTCGTTTTCTTGTAAATAACTTGTATAGTTATAAGCAAAAGGTCTTAGGGTTTGAAGTTAACAAATCTGTGAGATATAGAGTTATGGCTATGTTACTTGATTTTGAAGAAAAGTGGAAAACAAGTTTCAATATGTTGTACAAGCATAGTCTGAGTTGGTAGGAAGTTCTAGCCATGTTACTTTTGGTTTTTGACTTTGCTTTTGTTCAAATGAAACAAGTTAGGAGCTCTATGCATTGACTTTTACAATAAAGCTTGCTTTTCCAAAATGGAAGTGTTACCTTTGTGCCATTAATGGAATAACCATTTGGACAATGCCTCAAATGCTTGGATCAAAGTTCTAACAGTTGTATAAACATTTAATTATGGAGTGACAAACAAGTTTGAGGCCTGCAAAGCAAATATTATGCAGCCTAGCAAGGATTTGATTCATATTCATCCTAAAAATATGCCTTGTAAAACAAGAAAGAAACCCTAACTTCTTGCCTTCAATTCTCCTTGCTCAAGAATGATCTCAAGGATTTCTTGGACTTTTTAAAAAGCTTGTAACATTATCTAAAACTTTAATGTTGGACATTTTTTAAAATTCAATTTGGAACTATGTGAAACTTGGCCAAGAAGTTAGGTAAAAAATCTGCCTAACTAGGGCAAAATTTCACCAAGTGTTTTTGTTTCGTGGACATGTCTTTATGCATTTATAACTTAAAATCCAAGCATTTATAGAAAAAGTTCTGTCCTACAATGTTTTAGATCTCACTAATATCTACAACTTTCATGTTGGAAGTTTTCTTTGAATCATCTTGCATCATGGTGAAAATTTGGCACAAAGTCATGAAAAAAGGTTAAGTTTCCAACACTTAGAAAAATTTCTAAGTCTTAGAATTTTGACTTTTCAAAGATAATTTTGAATTTTTGATTTCTTGATGAACAATCTTCGTATTTTGACATGTCTTGATGAAATATGATTTTTGAAACTTGATTTTGATCAAAAAGTCAAAGTTTGACTTTTCAGTGTATCAATTGACTTTTCATCAGTTGACTGAATTTCAACTATCAATCAATTGATCTTTGGGAAATATTTTAATCCATGCCATTAGGTTAAAATGATACATTTGAATCCTTGATATCATGTCTCAAACCAACAAGTCATGTGTTAGGTCAAAAGTCAAAAATTGAACCTTCTCAGTAAAAACCCTAATTTTGACCATTTTGCCCTTTTGATGATCTGATCAAATTTCTTGAGGAATTATGATCCAAACTTGATCAATTTCCATATATGAGTTCAAAATGTTGATATGGATAAAAAATTATGAAGTTTGACTATAAATTGACCATAATTAACTTTTTCCCCGATACAATTGATTTTAGATCAACTGATCAATTGACTGAGCAAAAATGTGATCTAAAGCTATGAGCAATCTTGGGAGTCAAAAATGATCCCTGAAAGTTATATGAAGCATTAAAAGTCCAATTGTCCTTATACAAACTCAAACCCTAATTTTGAGTCATCAGTGCTTGAAGAGGTGTCTTGAGCTGATCAAACCTTGTGCTGTTTTGAATCAATGAAGATCTTGTGAGAGGATTCTTGAGAAATTGAGAGGGCAAATTTTGGGATACAACACATATGATTCACCTTCTTCGTAGTTTTAAGTTCTGAGGGAAATTATCGAACTTTGGCCTTCATCATCGCATTTAAGTGCTTATGACTTATGTCCCACATTTTGAACGAGTGTTTGTAAGTGAGAACCCTAGGTAGAACGAATTCAGAGATAGTATAAAGGAGATAGATGAACAACACTTGGTCTTGTACAAGCCAAGCTTCATACGCATCTGTAGTGACACCGTTTTGTCGATCAAGATCGGAAGTGAATTTCAGAGGGATTTGGGGATTAACCACGAATTTGTGCAACCTATTGGTGAGGATAACTCCTTCAACCTGTTGATTCCACAAATTTTTATTATTATTATTGAGGTTGATGGATAATTTTGGACCAAAAACATTTCCACTTGAGGAATTGGAGCGAGTGGAGAATGAATTTAGGGTTTTAGAAATGCAAGGAGAGTTTGGTGATTTTAGATCCAATTGAGTTCATGGATGCATGTTGTCGTTGATTTCCATGGAGGAGGTAACCACGACGGAGGTTGTCGGAGATGATGATGAAGAACATGAAGCTTCTCTGAAGCTTGGAAGAAAACGATTAGGTTAATAGAATATAAGCTTCTTTGAAGCGTTGTTGATGGCTGGTTGAAGCTTCTATGAAGCATTCTTGATGAAGGATTGAAACTTCTTTGAAGCTTTTTTTGATTTAGGAGCGGAAGATATACAAATCAGGAGGCGATTGATACCATAATAGAAATGAATAATACTTTATATTTTTCATTCATAAGTTTCATCATATCTCAATTATACACGTGTACTATATTTATATACAAGACTCAGTTACATTTCTAATTAACTTCTTACGCTCAAAATTATCCCTATATCTGTTAACATATAATTTTTAATAATTGTTTTGACATTATAAAAAGTTACTTCATAAAAATGTAGAATTTGTTTAACCTAGGATGAATAAGATATAGATTTTTTAAACATGAAAAATTCAAAATATATGAATGTAATAAAAATTGAAATCAAATTTTAAATTCTTTTTTAGAGAGATACTTTTTTTTAAATTTTGTAAGCAAACTTTAAAAAAATCATGTAAAAATATGTTCTTTTAAAAAAATTAATTTAACAAAGATTAAAATGGCTTACGAGATAATTTTTTAGTAATTAAAAATTGCAATATCTTTATGAAGATGAAAATGATTCGATAATTATTTTAAGTAAAAAAACATATTTAATTCTTGAAACAATGATCGAAGGTGAAATAATAAAGCAAGAGACATAAATATAGAAAAATCTATAATTTCATAAAATTCTCTTTAATACAAAATTCTCTTTCATAAGCTCTCTTCCCTTCATCTCAAAATTAAATACATTCAAAACAAAAACACACTGATTAACAACTAATAAAACTTGTTTATTAATTATTAAAACAAATTATTTTCATTATTAAGCACATCATTTAGCTAGGACATATTGAAAATACTTTACCTCAGTTGGTTTTAGTATATCAGCTCTAATGATTCTCAAGCTGTTGACTCTAGCTACAGTTAATAAACAAATTAGGCTTAATTAGTTGTCATTTCTTTAATTAATAATTAAAAATAAATCTGAAGAATGTGATTACCTGGATACAGTTCAACAATGAGCAAAAGGAAGATCATAATAGATATTCTGAGCTGAGGTTTCATAAAGTTAAATATTGTCAATTTCAACGAGGCAGAGAGAATAATATTATGCTTTTTAATATATATATATATATATATATATATATATATATATATATATATATATATATATATATATTGGGATGTCAATTTACATTCGTTAGTAGGAATCTCTGCGAGTTTTTTTTTTCTATTTGAGGCCTTAAAGATGAAGAATTTTCCTTCAAAGGAGACGAGGAAGAAGAATAAAGTTCTTCTAAAACATTTTGGGGATGGAGATGACGAACATAGTTCCCGTCCCGTGAACTCCCTATCTCGCACTAGAATTTCATACTATCGTTAATTAATATATAGTTTAATATTTCTATGTAGGTTTATTTATCGTTTTAAATAATTTGTTAGTAAAAGAGAGAGAAATTTAAATGACTATTTTAATTTTTTTAAGTTTGAAAGTTTTGTGTTCATGAATTTTAAAATTAAATATTTTTAAAATAATATACTTATTGTAGATGGTTAATTTATTAATTTATTGTCGTTAGTTTTTAAATTTTTTATTAAATTAGTTAAAATATTAATAAAAATTTATGTTTATAGATATCCACATAAATTATGGGAATCTGTGGAGACCCGTGAAATCTATTGAGACGATGATGGAAAATAAAATTTCTTCTAAGAGATTTGATACGGAAATGAAGAATAAATTTGAAGTAGAAATTAAAATAAGAATGTATCTCTCATTTCCGTTTTGCATCATTGACATCCTCTATATATATATATATATATATATATATATATATATATATATATATATATATATATATATATATATATATATATATATATATATATATATATATATATATATATATATATATATATATATATATTTTTCAAATGGAATGTAAGGTAACTTAGAACGAAAAAAAAAAGGACTTACATATATATCCAAAAATAAATATTTAGACCTTGTCGCAAGATACGTGAATATGGGTGGATATAGGTAGGGGCATTCAAATTTAATTCGATTCAATTAAAATTTGTAAATTGATGTAAAGAAATTAAAAGTCACAGAAAATTAAATAGTTTTAGATGTGTTTGAATTATTTTTTTTTTAAAATTGTTCATATTGAATTGGATTTTAATTTAATTTTTTAAAACCGATTTAAATCGAATTGATTTACATTCATATATTTTAATATTATTGAAGTATTTTTTATATTTAATTTGTTTTAATATAATTTATTAACTTAATTTATCTATTTATACAATATGTTATTTGTTTAATACGTAATCTATTATTTTCATTTTGTAATTTTAAATCTATTATTTTATAATATTTCAATAATATTAATAATAATAATAATAATAAATGATAAGTTTTAATAAAAATATTTAAAATACATTTAAATTAAATCATATAAAATTAGACTGAATCATATAAATTATAAATGATAAATTTTAATATAGATATTTAAAACAAATCTAAATTAAATCATATAAAATTAGACTGAATCATATAAATTTTTTTAATTAATCATATAAAATAAAATAAAATCGCAAGTGAAAAGTCAACACTAGTTTTAATTGCATTGGAACCTATTTAAAATAATGAAAAAAATGCTAAATCATATTTGTGTCAATTAATTTGACTTTGAAGTTTATTTTGATTCCTTTTAGTTGTCCAAAAGAATTACCTTAGTCTTTTTTTCTCTATCAGTAACAAACATAGATACTCATTTTTTATTTTTTTTCAATGCTAATTATAAGATCAAAAGAGTTATCATCGTACATTTTGAATCATTAAACAATTAATACGATACTTTTTTCTATTAATGGACTAATACGGATTTGGAGGTCAAATTATGGGACAAAAAATATGATTTACCTAGCAAAATATAAACAAGAAGAGGATATTGACCCTAACAAGTAGAGAACAATAATTTTTAAAAAGTACTAGTATTAAATTTAATTGAATGCAAGTCTTTTAGTCAAATATGTGTTGGAGAGCATGTAGAATAATACATATTTTCAAGCAACAACTAACAAATTATTATTTGAGGTATAGCTCTATTTTAAATTTTTAACTACTACTATAATAAGTTAGTTAAAGTTGGTGTGACAATATTTATTTAGTCATAACAGTTTTAAGATTTTAGAGATTATGTGTAAGTTAATAATTTAATCATTATAAAATAAATAGAGATTTTAAATAAAATATTATATGATATTTTATTTAGCTATAATTTAATTTTTAACAAATTTGAAATTATGTGTAATAGTTCTTAAAGAAAAATAAGATTCTATGTTGTATTATTATTTTCATGCAGTCGCACATTTAGAGTTGTAGATTCTCCGATTTTCATCTAATGACTCAAAATAATATATATTTAATATTTTCTAAATAATTAAAAATACTGAGATTATAAATTTAAATTGATGGATCGAAATCAAACTATTATTATCTTTGACAACGGAATCATAGTCTCCTTAAAGACGGTTATGTATTTAGTCACTATTTAACAAAGACAAATTTGTTATGAAATTTTATTTAATTAAATTTTGTGTTGTGTGTTGTTACAAATACAAAGCCTATCTTCTTTATTATGTTTGGTTTTTTCTTCTTACAATTATATGATAAATTATATTAGTGCGTGAGACACTTTTAGTGAGGAGAGAATAGAGAGAATAAAGAAATAATGATTTGTATTATTGAATTGTATAAATAATGATACAGACTAGGATTATTTATATACAATTCTAATTGGGCTTGAGTCTACACAACTTAGATTATATTTAAATGTTAAATCTAATCGAATTTAATCTAATATAACATTTTAACAAAACTAATTTAATATTTCAACACCCCCCCATAATTCAAGTTGTCGAACATCCTCAAAAATAATCAATGTGAAATATTCCTAATTTCTTTCTCAAATTCACAAATCTATCAATCTTCAACCCTTTGGTGAAGATGTCGGCTGTTGTACCCCAAAATTTGTCCTCCCATATTATTCAAAATTTGCAAAGAGCATGCTTCAAAATTCCCCAAGAGTTGCACAGTTCAAGGGCCTCCTAACAGCCAAAAATTAGGGTTTTGGTTCTGACAAAGAAAAGGAAGTTTCCAAGGGTCCAATCAAGTCTCACATGCCTATAAACATGGTCAAGCATCCTCATGCCAAGTTTCAAGACTTACAGCACAAAATTGCACAGTCAAAAACCCTAATTGCCCTACAGTCAACTGCAGAGGCAAAATGGTCATTTGACAGTCAAAAAGTCCAAATTTTTGGTCAACATCTCATTTTGAAGCCACAAACATCATTTGATCAATGCTTGAACATGATTCTCAAAACTTGGCTCAAAAAGTCTCAAGATGCAAAAGTTTCCATAGTTGGACAGTTGAAAAAGTCAACTGTAACTTGACCAAGGCATAACTTTCACATGGTTTATCAGAAAAATTTCATCCAAAGCTCATTTTGAAGAGAAAGATATTTCCTACAACTCCTCTTCACACTCCAAGTCCAAGAAATGCTCTCACAAAAAGTTATCAATTTCAACATTATAGGTCATTTTCAAAAGTCAACAAAAAGGGACTTTAAGTCAAAGGCCATAACTTGAGATTGGTAAATCAAAATGACATCGGACCAAAGGCATTGGTTAGAGGACTTCAAGACCTTTCCAAAATGTCCAAGAACATGAGCAAAGCTTAAAAATTGAGCAAGATATGCCTTGTGGAAGTTGGGAAAGTTTTGGGTATTTTGAAAAGTCAACTTTGCTTCAAATGCCTTAAAATTGCTAATGGGCCTCTTTTTCTTCCAAGATTCATCATCCAAAACATGTGCACGACCATTTGGCCCAAAGGGAATTTATTCATCATTTTTATTTATTTATTTGAATTTTTAATTGCTAATAATTCATTTAATTAATTAAAATATGGAAAAAATACCAAACCAAAGTTTTCAAATCTTTTTATGCATGGAATAACTTCAGGATTTCGTGCATTATTAGATATAGAAAGAATCAAGTTGATTGGACATGATTGGTATCAAATATGTATGGAAAAGATTGAAAAATATATGCATGAAAATCAAATATTGATTCCATCATTGCAAAGATCTTTGGATTGAAAACTCAACCCTAATTCATTCCTTACATATACCAATGCAAACCTAATGCACAAAAAACCTGAATGCTGCGTCACACATCAAGAAAAAAGTTTGAGTTTTTGTCAAAAAAATTGAAAACTGAAAACCCTATTCTAGCACGATTCAGAGAAAAATAACAATCCCAATAGCTTGCAAAAGTGTCAAGGAAGCTTCCTGAATCGTTTTCCAGTCCCCACGCCTCCAGAATTGGTATATGGGTGTCAAGCTTTCTCAAAACTTTTCCATAATCGTATTCTAATATGCATGCATTTTTGATACATTTTGACTGTTGATTTAGACTAATGTGAAGGTTCTGAGACTAATGGTGACCTTTAATTTGACTAACAATGCTTGTAGCGAAAATTGCCATTGGAATGTTTTAGGGTTCCTCAAGTTTCAAATTGGGCATTTTTGTATACTGTAAAATTAGAACATTCCAATGCCATGGCTAAATTCAAGAAGCTTGGACGAACATAAAACACCAGTCGCGCTCAATTTATATAGCCTCACATGCTAATCGCTATTTTGGAAAAGGCTGTATTTTGGGGGGGTTCAAAACCCCCGCTAATTCTTTTTATGTTTCAGGAAAAATACAAACAAGGAAGAAGAAGATTAGGTGGCGAGTGATGGTTGGGTAGTTTGAATTCAACGCGCGTTTTTTTGTATTTCTATGTCACTAACCAATTTTCCATTATATTATTTATTTGTCATTATATATTCAAAGCGCGTTCATAGCTCCATTGGCAAGGCGTTGGGTTGGTAATCTCTGGGACCTGGGTTCGAACCCCAGGTCCCCCTTCTTATTTCCATATTTTTCATCTAAACGCGTTTCTATGTAGCTCGTTCCCTGAAGACCATCATGCAGCCTCATGATCTGCCATGCCACACGTCCCACTGCATCCATCCAGTGGCCAGGATTCAGAGCCTATGATGTGTCTCAGTCAACGAAGCCACACGCTAGCCAAAGAGTCAACGAGGCCAGGAACTTAATGGGCCCAAATTGCTGGAACAAGACCTCCACTTGGGGTCAACACCCCCTAGGGTTTGTGTTTACTTTCTTTTTCTATCTTTTTATTATTTGTTTAATTTAATTATTTCTTCTCAAAACTTTAAATTAATATTTTCATAAAATATAAAAATAATACAAAAATCAGAAAAGACAAAAATTAAAATATGTTTTATTTAAATGTTATTTTTTGTAAATAAATCTCATTAATTAATTTAGCTTTTTAAATTTAGGTTTAAATCTTAATATTTTTTCTAATAAACTTAAAATTTGTAGAATTAGGGTTTTAATCAATTTTTATCTTTTTCTTTTCTTTTCTCATTATTAATAATTAATTGTTTATTTTTGTAAATAAAATTGCATTAATTAATTAGGTTTAATTTTAGGTTAAATTTTAATGCTTTTCTTAATAAATTAAAAATAATTAGAATTAGGGTTAATTAATTAATTTCATTTAGTTCTCATTAAAAATTCATAAATACAAAAAACTCCAAAAACAATCTTTTCTTTTTAGTTTAATTTAATTAACTTGTTAATCATAATTTAATTTCGTCAAAAAGGGTCCAACGCCCTCGCATTCGCTGATAATTCCAATTCGCGCATTTATTCTTATTCCTTTCTTTTAAATATTAATGTAATTCTCCCAAAGCTATGTAAATTCGATATTTATCTTTTCTCGCACTTTACTTTATTTTATGTCAAATCGGGTCCTGGATTAAATTTGGCGATGTGGACCCGCGCCTTTGTAATAGTTTAGGAACTTTATATTTCTCGCAACTTTTTTTAACTGCTAATAAATTGCATGCAAGAATGAATGTTACAATAAAAACAAAAGCGTAGATCACCCACGACATGAACAAGACAAAATATCTGAAAACGACACACAAATCACACACCACCCCTAGGGTACGCCTCACTGTTGCCTTGCCTCGAAAGGTGATCGTCGAGTAGAGGATGTCTTAGTAAGTCCTCATGATCCGGGAACCTGGCATGAGGGTAGCTTCTAAGGTGTCTTCCTATTGCTCTGGTGATCACCATGTCCCGAACTTCGAATTGACCCGAACACCTCCAACGGTGGTGCTACCTACCTCTCAATGGTGGGATGGCACTACTTTAAGGACATTTACACAGAAGAATTCCTTAGGGTAGGTAGACGACTCTAGATGCTTGCTCTAATTTCAAAACAAATCAAAAATACTTTTCACACCGACACCTTTTCAAAATGCTTTCGAAAGCAATTTTTCAAACACTCTTGAGGACCGATACAAGAGTCGAACTGGAATTTTCAAAGAAACTTTTTAAAACCCACAGTTGAAAAGCAAACAAACCATTTTGAAAACACAAATGAGCAAGTATCTAAGAGCCCATGGATAACCATGGATAGAAAGGGTGCTAACACCTTCCCTTTCTATAACCTACCTCCCGAACCGAGAGCAATCTCTTTAAGGAATTTTTCTGTGCTTTTGTCCTTTCCATTTGGAGAAAATAAAAGACGACGGCGACTCTTGCTTCCACGACATTTCGCGAACCAGCGTTAAACAGTCAGTTCCAGATCCACCGATCACAGAACTGGCGACTCTGCTGGGGACTTAAACTTAAAGTGAGGTGTACCTTAGGGATAGTTCATAACTGTGTTTTCAATTGCTTTCTTTGCTTGCTTTAAATTGTGGGACTGTCTTGGGAGTTCTATAGATCCTAACCCGGATCTGGGGAATACCTTCTTAGAAAGTAGCAACAAGGCTGTGAGGGAACTGTGTGGGGTATACCGACATGGTTGAAACAGTCTGCTACGTTGATGTGGCACTTTGGTGTGTACCGGTAACCCTTGAGTTCAGTCAAGGAGAGTACGGGGCCTCCGCGTGGTGTCGTGAAGCATCAACTGACCTTAGGAACCTTAATTGAACTATCTTGGCCTCTTTAGGGTAGTGAGATAACTGACTTTGGTGCAGTCCGAGGTTGGTTGATACTCGATACTACACTCAATTGAGGGTTGCTTTCCTGGAATATTTCGGTCGCCAGTTCAGTGGCTAAATCTAAACGATGAACAATGAAAGCAATCCAATGATATTGGGACCCTTAGAACCCGGTTACTTCTAATAGGACAGGTTGAGCCCACCAACTTCAAGAGGGTAATACCTAGACCTCATGCTGGCCTAAACTCTAAGGGTTTCTTTTGTGTGACTTGTGTGCCTTCCAACTTGACTATTTGCACGCTTGTTGTCTGACATTTGAGTTTCCTGCAGGTTTTGTTTATAGTCCTTAATTAGGACTTATAACAAGGTTTATTGAGTCCCTTGCAGGTTTTGTTTTTAGTCCTTAACTAGGACTCATAACAGGGTTTACTGAGTTTGCTTGCAGGTTTTGTTTATAGTCCTTAATGGGGACTTATAACAAGGTTTACCCATGTTACCCCATGCATACCATAACATTATACCATTGCATGCATCCCACAAAAAGGCTAATCTATTTCAAGGACCTCAAGGGCTTGTGATGCAGGTCATGATGAATCAACTATCCAGCAAGGGGCAAAGAGGATTTATTTTCCTCTGGCTAAGGTTGTCAGGGGCTATGACCCACTGGATATGGTGAGCCTTTGACCCTTTGAAGAAGGATTCTCAATAACATGAAGTTCCTTCAATCAAGCTACCGGATTCAAGCTCTAACAATTTTCTTGTTTACCCCGCGAGGTCCTTGAAAACGTTACATGCATATCATACATATCATTGCATTACAGGCATCCATTTTGTAGGTCACTTACCTTTGTCGCTGTTTATTTCAGCAATGACTTCCCAACTAGATAACCAGGGACCTCCTGCTCAAGAGACTCAGTTCAAAGAGATCTTCTTAAGACTATCCAAGGGGCAGGAAGAGCTGAGAACACTCATCACGGGGACTTTGGTCAGGAACAATGCTGAGGACGACCAGGACGAACGGCTGAAACGTCTACAAGCTGAGGTAAACACATTGAAAACCCAGATGCTGGGGCAAAGGGCTCTCATCCAAAGTTTAGCTCAGGAGCAAGGAGAGATGAGGGCCATGATCAGTCAGCTTCATCAAGACATGAAGCAACCAGCCCAAGTCAGGGACCCAGTCATTAATCAACTTCCAAGAAGTCAAAGGTTTGGGCCTCTCCAAGCTGCTATTACTTCACAGGTCCAACAACGACCTCGCCAAGAACAACGGACTGATCAGAGCAAACCAGACAGGCCTAAAAGGCAGTTCACCAAGCTCAATGTGTCACCATCTCAAGCTTTACAACAATTGTTGAGGTTGAATCTGGTGACGTTAAGGGACCCTCCTAAGAATCTCAACACAGCCTCCCCAAAATACAAGTCTAAGGAAAGATGTGCATACCACTCTGGCATTCCAGGCCATGACACCGACGACTGCTGGGCTCTGAAGAATAAGATCCAAGACCTGATTGAGGAAGGAGCTGTGGATTTCACCCAGATGGGCCAGGCTGAATGCTCCTGCCATCCCTATCGGATGCACCATTTGAAGTAACAAGCCCTGAGATGAAAAGACTTTTGTTTATTAGGATTTCCAAGTTGTAATTTTCTTTTGTTCAAACATTTATTCATGTTAAACGTTGTTATTTCATTAATGCATCACATATATCTGTTTTGAAGGAATATATTCGTATTCACTATATGCAATTTATTTTCATATTGTTTCTGATGTCAACTCTCAATTGATAACTCTAAGCCTCTTGAGGGAGGATGACGAAAACGATACCGCGATCACTACAGTATGCTTTTGAACAGACCCCGCTGATGAGGTACAGGCATTGTTTCAATTCCTAAACACTGGAGTTATAAGGAAGATAATCCCTCGTCAACCCCTCTGAGCCAAAGAAGTAGGAGTTTTTTCTTTTCGAAATTTAAAACCCTTAATCATAACCTGGGGCAGGGTAGTTCTCTCAGTTGATCCAAGTGCATAACGAATGGCACCAAAGAGGTCCTTACAAAACAAAGAAAGACAGTGATGGGTCCGAACAATCATAAAGATAGGTAGTCATTATCTTTCAAAAATAAAAACCCAATAAGTCAAAACCTATGAAGGAGACTTACAAAACTGGGGCATCCCGCTGACTGTAATTCCAAAAAAAGAAACAGCTCAGGCAAAAAAAACAGGGATAACAAAATCAAAAAAGAAAGAGGTCTTATAAACCCTCAACAAAAAGGAAGTGACTGCCTATTCTGAATAAACTGTCAATATCTGAATCATCACTGGAATATCAAAGCAAAGACCCAAACAAGGTCAAACGCACGATCAACTGAGTTTAGGTTTGAAGAAAATCACGAAGAACGGGTGGGTACAAATAAATTTGAGCCTTTATCCTTTGTTTCTTGAACCGTGAACCAGGCCACGTTATAACCCTTAAAAGTCCTAGCTGAAGCATGGGTTAGTTCGAAAGCATACTGTTACGAAAGGTATCCTGACTCCTTAAGGCTTGCCGTAAAATACCGAGTTGACATCACAGTTTACAAAAAATTCACTTGTTTTTATGAAAAAATGCATTTTCAAAAAACTTCAAGACAGACATAAGCTTTGCATTCTTGATATAATATTGTTTGCGTATGACTTTTTGTTTGAACAACATAGAAATTCGCACGATGAATGCCTAATGAACAGAAGTACTTCCAATCAAGGGGCAGACATGACCATGGTCCATTATCTGGGGCAGTCCAATCAAGATTCGGAGAATCTCTCAAGAGGCCAAACAACCTGGGGCAAATCTCCGCCTGAGTCACTTGGGACACTCCAGCAACGAATCTTGCCTGATCAAACACCTTCTGGGGCATGACAAAACACTTCTGACAGGGGCAACTCCCTACACTCTGAGAACGTGGACATAGTCGAAAAGAATACTACGCATAATCAAAGACCCGCTAGGTTGACACACCTAGGCAAAAATAAGGGCTTCCCGGCGAACCAAAAGGGTTCGGGCAAAAATAAGGGATGAAAATGGAAAAATCTGTACACCCGGCAAGTCGAAAACCTGAAAAGGCGGCTTGGGCAAAAAGGGGTATCCCGGTGGACTGAAAACCCGAAAGGGCAGTCCAGGCAA
Organism: Vicia faba; assembly: GCA_948472305.1. Taxonomy (NCBI): domain Eukaryota; kingdom Viridiplantae; phylum Streptophyta; class Magnoliopsida; order Fabales; family Fabaceae; genus Vicia; species Vicia faba. Next base: position 1,374,897,232 of record OX451741.1, read on the forward strand.
AAATTAGGGATCAAAGCGTACGACTATATCCTGGCATCTCGTCACCTGTCTACCAGAAGATTTGTCAATTACCCCCACAGGTGCCCTCTCACCTCAGAAACAGGGGCAATAATGAGCCGTCCAGGCGATCCAGTTGCTCTGTCAACCAAGGGAAGGTTAATACAAAGATGATTACCATCTACCTTTACAAATTCCAGATCATGGGCTAACATCCGAAACCAAACAGGACAATCATCCACTTGATCATCATCAGGCAACCCTACACCAGTTCCTTCTCAATTTTCAGACGAAGTCTTACACGGACTCACCCTCCACAAGAAACCTTACCCCGGTTCCTCCAGAAGTCTTACACGGACTTACCTCAAAGATAACCTTACCCCGGTTCATCAAGAAGTTTTACACGAACTTATCTCAAGATAACCTTACCCCGGTTCATCCAGAAGTTTTACACGGACTTATCTCAAGGTAACCATACACCGGTTCCTCCAGAATGTTTACACGAACTTATCCCGAAGTAACCCTACACAGGTTATCTCTTTCAAAGATGAAGTTTTACATGGACTCGTCACCCAGAAACCCTACACAGGTTCTCTCTTTCCAAAGATGAAGTTTTACACGAGCTCATCATCAGGCAACCCTACATAGGTTCCCTCTTCCAGCTTACAAAAATTACGGTTCAAAAATTTCCCCAAGAGAGTCCAATCTAGTTCCCCAGGAAAGTAGGAATTCATCTCCCCAAGCAGTAAGCTTATCCCCAGTAGATTCTGGAAGCTTATCCCCGCAGAGCATGAACGCGTCCCCCGGCTTTATTCTAAGAGTTATTTCCCTACCGGGATATAACTGGGTTATCCTCAGCCAAAATCCACGGAAAGATCGTCCTCGGCAAAGTCTTCTTATCCCCAGCAAAGTCTATTAACACTTCCAACACAACAATGGTATCCCCAACAAGTTATTATCAACAACTCAACAAAGTACCTCTCTCCCCACAGAGTATTGCTCCCCAACAAGATCGTTAGAGTACTTTTCTCCCCGCAGAGTAATCCATTCGCCAAGTTTATTCCCCAACGGAGTTATCTTCTCCTATCGGTATTCTTGCAGCTATCATCCCCAGCGAAAGCAAAATCTATTCTCCAACATCAGCCCAGGAGTGACTTCCCGGCACCCGTCAAGGATTTACTTTCCTAAGACGAAAACATACCTTCATAAACATCACGTTTTCATACATTATAGCATGCATATACGCATCACATCTTACAAATCTCATTGATGTTGAGAACGTCATTGCTTGATCCATATCATGCATTGCATATGACTGACCCTTACCTTTCAGGAAAGATCCAGTTAAGTTCTCAGCTATATTCAAGACCTAGACCGGTTCAGTTAAATCGCCCCTAAGATTTTTCTGTTTCTTATCCAGTCAAAGGCCTTCTCTGGTTCAGTCAGATCGACCCTAAGATCTCCCTGTTTCTTATCCAGTTGAAGATTTCAAGACCTTGACTGGTTCAGTTAAATCGACCCTAAGATTTTCCTGTTTCTTATCCAGTCAAAGGCCTTCTCTAGTCCAGCTAAATCGACCCCTAACAGATTTTCCTGATGAAGACTCAGTAGAAGATATCCAAGATTCTCTCAATGATACTGTTGAGGTTGAAGTCGTCCAAGATTCTCTCAGCGTTACTGTTGAGGTTGAAGTCGCCCAAGATTCTCTCAGCGTTACTGTTGAGGTTGAAGTCGCCCAAGATTCTCTCAGCGTTACTGTTGAGGTTGAAGTCGCCTATGGTTCTCTCCCCGTTACTGCGGAGGTAGTAATCGTCCCCAGATTCTCTCAGCGTTACTGTTGAGGTTGAAGTCGTCCAAGATTCTCTCAGCGTTACTGTTGAGGTTGAAGGCGCCCAAGATTCTCTCAGCGTTCCTGTTGAAGTAGTAATCATCCAAGGTTCTCTCACCATTCCTGTTGAGGTAGTAACCATCCCTGGTTCATTCATCACCTTTTGAAGCTCCAGATCCAACTCCTGTAACCAGTCAGGACACATCCATACAAAGAGTTTGAAGACTAGCTCCTGTAACCAGTCAGGACACATCTACACAAAGAATTTGAAGACCAGCTCCTGTAACAGGTCAGGTAATCATTTTCTTTTGCAGGTACGCAAGTTCTCGCTAAGGAATCTCTTACGCGATCGACATCCAGATGGCATCTATAAGCCCATCCACTCATCCATCACCTCTTAGCATGGAATCTATAAGCCCATCATCCTATCCATCAATCTCCAAATGGCATCTATAAGCCAATTCCCCCATCACACTACTATGTGAGCGCAAATTTCTGGGCACTCTAGTGTTCAATCATCTTCCACCTTCGGATTACGAAAGGCACGTCAGCCAATTTGCATACTCAGGTCTAAGAAGATTGAACAGGGGCAACTGTTGTACCCCAAAATTTGCCCTCCCATATTATTCAAAATTTTCAAAGAGCATGCTTCAAAATTCCCCAAGGGTTGCACAGTTCATGGGCCTCTTGTGATACGGTGGGAGAACTGACTAGTGTTTTGCGTTCGTATTCGCACTTGTGCGGTTGAGCAAGAGTCGCCACCGACTTTTTATTTTATCCTAAAAGAAAGGTTAAAAAAGCACAGCAAAAACCTTTTGAGATATTTCGTGGGTTCGGGGGGTAGATTATGAAAAGGGAAGGTATTAGCACCCTTTCCATCCATGGTTATCCATGGGCTCTTAGTTACTTGGTTTTTTTAGATCACTTGTCTTGATTTTTGATTGCTTTGAAAATGGTGTGTGTGTGGGTGCTTTTGAAAATGTTTTTGAAGAAGATGCCTTGTCTTAGGCAACTAATGTATTTGACTCGTGATTGAGTGTTTTACAAAAGTGTGGATCTTTTCGAAAAGATGTTTCAAATGTTTTTGAGAGTTTGTTTTGAAAGTGTTGTGGATTGTGGTTTTTTTGAAAAGAAGGCAAGTGTTTTTGCAAGATTGATCTCAAGTAACTAAGAGTTTTGTCTACCCTATTGTACTCAAAGGTTTTTGTTATGTTTTAACCCCTTTTAACAATTTTGTTCCACCATTGAATTTGGTGGACAATCTTGCGTTTAGGAAGTTTATTCGGGACGGGCGCGGGTCATCGTATGAACCATGAATGCCATGATGCCAAGTGTCTTTGGCAATTTGCTTTGAAGGGACTATGATCATTCCGTTTAGGCAACACTTTGAGACTTATGATCATTTGATTTTATTTTGCCAAAGATACTCGACGTGCAAGCATGGCCCATTTTGGAAGGCAACATGTGGGATTACCCTAGAGGGTGCAAGTGTGATTGTGTATTGATTACATGTATTTGTCTTGTATTAGGTTATCTAGCGTTTGATTTTATGTACATGCAAACCCTAGGTCTAACCATGGTATAATTGGAAAACTGTAAATTGCGGAATATAAAATCTACGCTATTACAAAATAGTGTCCGGGAGTGGGGGTATAAATGTACAAAAGGGGATGAGACTTATAGCATCCAATAAGTTACAACCAAATCGAATGTGCGATCAAATGTAAATATCGAATATACAAATATAAGATAAACAAATGTGTATAAGGCAATGTGAATGGATTGTGTAAGTGTAAATGTGAGATGTATATGTATTGTGTGTAATTATTTACAAGTGTGAAATGTGAAATTAAAGCGTATTAGGGTTTTTGACCTAGATATGTATTTTAATGAATCTTTGATTTGTGTATTAGGTATTTATTTTGACCTAAAGAAATGTTTACTTAGTCTTGCATTTTGTATTTAGATATGTACAATAAGAAAATTGCTTTAATTAAATGGTATGTTCAAGTTTTAATTAAATTGTAAATATTAAAGAATGTAAAAAAAATGTTTTAAGAAATTTAAATTATGCAAGAAAATGTATATTTACTTTAGTATGCACAAAATACATTTTAATTAAAAGAAAAAAAAGGTATTTTCAATTTTAATAAAAAAATGTATTTATACAAAATAAAATTAAATTAGATATTTTAGATAAAGAGTATTTTAATAAGTTGTAGTATTAATATGATTTTGTAATAAAAGAAAAGTATGTTGTTTATATAATAAAGGTTAATGTTAATGTTTTTTTGTTAAAAAAGGGAAAGAAGCGTTTAGTGGGCTTCAGAGAGAATTGAAACGGGTCAGGCCCATGTTTGGGGGTCAGTCATGTTTAGGGTTTCATTTGGGAATTTTCGTTTGGAGACAAAGGCCTTAGGGTTCGTAGCGCGCCGTTTTTCTCGTCTTCGCCTATCTTCTCCGATCGTCTTGAACTCTGAAATGCAGTCTTCCGCCCAGAGCCACCGTGCCATCTCCTCCTCCGTCTACCATCCTCCATGAGTCACTCCCGTCAGGTACAAAAACTTGTTTTCATTCCCATTCTGACTTTCTTTTCGTCTTGCATGTCGTGGTTGTATATTTGTTTGATTTTTGTTTACTGTTTTACACGAGGCTTTTGAAGAAAAAAGTGAAAGAGATTTTACCTTTACAAAGGAGGAGGAAGGAGGCAGTTGGAGGCTCGATGGCGGAGGTTCGGTGATGAAGTTGGAAGCTAGCTTGGGAAAGTTTGGTACTTTTATCTTTTTGCCATTTTCTAGGGTTTTGATGATGATTTTAACTGAAAAAAGCCCTCTTGAAGCGATTCACTTCTTTACCTCTTCTACTTCTGTCCCTTTGAATTGTTGGTTGCCTTTAGAGTTGATGCCTGTACTGCCCTTGGATTCACTTCCTTTTACGTTCTTCTTCTCTTTGCCACTGTATGCTGCCCTGAACACTTGCTTACGTTGCCTCGAATGTTTATTGCTTTCCTTCTTCTTCTTGAACACTGTATACTTGTTGCCTTAGATTTGTTTGACTATACTGGGATTGACGCCTTGAACTTGTCTTGAGTTGGATGCCTAAAGCTTTTGCCCAATGATGTTATACTGAGGGCCTGTGGGTTTGTTCTGAATGCTTCAGGTATGTGGTATGTGTTTGGTTTGGATGATGTGTTTGGTTTAGATGGTTTTTGTTTGAACTGGACAGGTTTTGACAGCAGGTAAGCTTGCAGTAGGTTATGTTGTTGGACAGTATGGTAGTTCTGGTTTAAGGTTAAGCTTCAGCAGGTTTGAGGTTGAATGCTTAGCAATTTTTTTGAGTTTTTATGTATGGTTCAGGCAGGGTTGTAGTATTTTACAGGGTGCAGGTTAAGCTTCAGCATGTTTTTATGTTTGCTTGGCTTGGTTTTATCAGTTTGCAGGTTATGGTGGGTTTTGTGGCCTTAACAGGGTTATCTGATTTTAGGCTTGAGGTTGTGTGTTTCAGGTTATGGTAATGCAGGTTCTGAGTTTGGCATTTTGAATGGTTTTGGTGCTTTTGTAAGTTTGATGCAGGTTTAGAGGTTTGGATAATGCAGGTTCTGAGTTTGGCATTTTGAATGGTTTTGGTGCTTTTGTAAGTTTGATGCAGGTTTAGAGGTTTGGATAATGCAGGTTTTTTGCTTGCAGTAGGTTATGTGTTCTTTGGGTGATTTTGTGAGGCTTGGCCTTAAGCTGGTTTATGGGCTGGAGGTTTTTTTAGCATGAAGGTTATGCCTTGACAGTTTGTATATTTTCTCTGTTTTTTTTCTGCTGAACTGAGTTCTCTTGGGTTATATCTTTTTGCTCTACTGTCTAAGGCCTGAACCCTGGAAACCTGCTTCCATTCTCTCTTTTTCTCTCTCTATAGTACAGCTGAATATTATTATATGATTCTTTTTGTACTTTTTCTGAAGGGGCCCTAATGGGAAATGATGATTTAGAGTTAGCTTGCATAACACATTATTTCTGCATACTCTTTATCTCCTTTTGACAGCTTTGGCACTTTGTGATATCTTCCATATCTTTCTTTGACAACTTGGGTAGACTTTTTGTATTTTTGACAGTAGGTTGCACTTTTTGCTTTTGATAGAAAGTGGAATTGGATTTTCAGTTTGACTTGGATTTGAACTATGCAGTTTGAACTTTGGAATTTATGCATTTGACATTTGCATTTATGAATAAAATTCTTCCCTCTCTGTGAACCGGGAGAAATCCCGTGATTTGCAGAGAGGGTTAACTGATCCCAATCAGTGGCCCCTAATGATGAGCAAATTTTATCTGTCTTTAATTAATTCAACTGCTTTTGACTTTTCCTTTTCTTTTTGCAGATAAAAAAATGGAGCACCGGAGTGAAGTGAAGAATGAAGAATTAGAAATAGGATAGAATTTCTTATTTTCAATTTAATTTTTGTACACTATTATTATTTTAAATACTTCGTAATAAATACTTGTATCCAAATAATAATAATTGTAACAACTATTAAATATGAAATAAAAATTCCATTGACATTTAATTCTTTTCAATTCCTCTTCTTTATTTACTTGTTATTTATAATTCCTTAAATTAAATAAAATGAAAGTTAAATTTCAAGTATTTAATTCTTAGAACCATAAATAATCAACTAAACCTTGTTGATCAAAATAAATGAACTGGACGTCTCCATCATTCAAAGCAACGCACAGTCGAACACAAAAACTGATCAGATGCAATCCTTTCTTACCGATTCTTTGCCAAGCACTGTAATTCCAAACTGCACATATCTTTTGACTGGCCCAAACAAACCAAACTGAATTCAAACCACTGTCTCTTTCACTGATTAAATCAAAACAACACGAATTTTAACCCGAATCTCGGAATAAACTGCAAAGTGCTGTGGAATTTAAATCCTTCTGAGAACATGTCCATAAAACCTTAATTCCTGATTAAATGCCAAATAACGTTCGCCTGATCAAAATTGAACCAAAAATCATCCAGAACCCTAAGCCAATTGTGAAACAATCCAGAGTCCTGAAAATCAGTAAAAACCCTAATTTCGCTTGACTGGCAAGAAAAGTCCGTTTGTCCGATTCTTGAGCCAGTTTAAAAAATCAGGAAAGGCTTGAAGCTGAGATTTCTTAGGGAAAAATGCGAGGGCAAATTTTGGGGTACAACAGTTGCCCCTGTTCAATCTTCTTAGACCTGAAGAGTTAGATTGGCAATTTTGCCTTTCGCGACTTGAAGGTAAAAGGAGATTGGACACTAGAGTGCCCGGAAATTTGCACTCGCATGTTGAAGTATCAGCAATGTGATGTCGGGAATGGGCTTATAGATGCCATTTGGAGAGATGGCGGATAGGTGGATGGGCTTATAGATGCCATCTGAAGACACGACAGAACCTTGTCGGGAATGGGCTTATAGATGCCATTTGGAAGTGTTGATCGCATAAGAGATTCCTTAGCGAGAACTTGTGTATTTTGAGAACGGAAGATGTTTTCCTGGCTTGTTACAGGTATTTGATCTTCAATCTCCTGATGTAGATATGCCCTGGCTAGATACAGGAATCGAATCCGGAAATGTGATAGTTGATAAATATGCCCTGGCTGGATACAGGAGTCGAATCCAGAAATGTGATAGTTGATAGATATGCCCTGGCTGGATACAGGAATCGAATCTTCAAACTCTTCAGACATGCCCTGGCTAAATACAGGAATCGAATCTGGAAATGTGATTAACAGATATGCCCTGGCTGGATACAGGAGTCGAATCCGGAAATGTGATTAACAGATATGCCCTGGCTGGATACAGGAGTCGAATCCGGAAATGTGATAGTTGATAGATATGCCCTGGCTGGATACAGGAATCGAATCTTCAAACTCTTCAGACATGCCCTGGCTAGATACAGGAATCGAATCTGGAAATGTGATAGTTGATAGATATGCCCTGGCTGGATACAGGAATCGAATCTTCAAACTCTTCAGACATGCCCTGGCTAGATACAGGAATCACATCTGGAAATGTGATAGTTGATAGATATGCCCTGGCTGGATACAGGAATCGAATCTTCAAACTCTTCAGACATGCCCTGGCTAGATACAGGAATCGAATCTGGAAATGTGAAAGTTGATAGATATGCCCTGGCTGGATACAGGAATCAAATCTTCAAACTCTTCAGACATGCCCTGGCTAGATACAGGAATCGCATCTGGAAATGTGATAGTTGATAGATATGCCCTGGCTGGATACAGGAATCGAATCTTCAAACTCTTCAGACATGCCCTGGCTAGATACAGGAATCACATCTGGAAATGTGATAGTTGATAGATATGCCCTGGCTGGATACATGAATCGAATCTTCAAACTCTTCAGACATGCCCTGGCTAGATACAGGAATCGAATCTGGAAATGTGATAGTTGATAGATATGCCCTGGCTGGATACAGGAATCGAATCTTCAAACTCTTCAGACATGCCCTGGCTAGATACAGGAATCACATCTGGAAATGTGATAGTTGATAGATATGCCCTGGCTGGATACAGGAATTGAATCTTCAAACTCTTCAGACATGCCCTGGCTAGATACAGGAATCGAATCTGGAAATGTGATAGTTGATAGATATGCCCTGGCTGGATACAGGAATCGAATCTTCAAACTCTTCAGACATGCCCTGGCTAGATACAGGTATCGAATCTGGGAACTGATCACTCTCAGATGTGCCCTGGCTAGGTACAAGTATCGAATCTGGAATTGTGACAGTTAAAGGTAGTTGTTTTTGGGATTGTCTTTTTCCTGAAAAGGCAAAAACGTAAGTTGTATGCAATGTCATGATGTATGATATGCATGATGTCATGATGTTCAACATGAGATGGTGTTGTATGCACTTTATCATATATGTAAGCAAGATGTATGAAAATGTGAAATGTTTATGAATGTAATTTCGTCTTAGGAAAATAAATCCTTGATGACCGGCCGGGGAGTTGCTCTATGGAAGAGATACTTGGCCGAAGTTTTGCTGAGAGGCCTGTTGAGGACTTTAATGATGGATTCCGCTGGGGATAATGATGATAAACTCCGCTGGGGATAATGAAGGAACTTGCCGAGGGCGATCTTCTGTGGTTTTTGGCTGAGGATAACCCAGTTATAAGTCCCTGAGAGGAAATAACTCTGAATAAAAACTCGGGAGAGACGCCCGTATCCTGCAGGGAATAAGCTTCCAGAATCTACTGGAGAGTAAGCTTTAAGACCCGCCGGGGGGTGTTGAGACTTCACAGGATTGACGGGGAATCAACTCCGCTTGGGGAAAGTATTGCTGAATCTTGTCTTACTCTGCGGGACGTTGAGATGATTTGGTCACATTCTTCAATCGAATTTGCTTTGGTGCCTTGGCGGACAAAACAACCAGACTGCATCGGACAACTCCACATTGCCCCTGTTTCTGACGTCACCTGTAATTAATCTTTCGTTTCATGTGCAAATATTTATGAATCAGCAATTTAATGTCAAATGCATATATCAAAAATGAACATTGGACGTTCTTCGCAAGACAAAACAGAAAAAAGAAAAACAATGGCAATTTGTATGGACAAGTGAATTTGTATTGATTTGAACTTTGCCTGTGAATAGGCATTTTCGTACAAGAGGCTGACATCCTAGTAAGAGGACGCCGCCAAATAACATAGAGTTTACAATTTTGAAAAGAAAACAAAACAGCTATGTGAACAATCCCACTGGGTTCCAACTCGGCTATCGCCTTTATGTCTTCGAATGTCTCATCGCTTTGCTACCTAGTTGAAGATGAAGCTGATTGGTCGATGCCGAAATCTGAGCCAGATAGTTGATGCCGAATTCCGGATGCGAAGTGATCCCATGAGACATAGTGTTACGCTTTTATCCCTAACTTTTGCCTGGACCGCCCTTTCGGGTTTTCAGTCCACCGGGATACCCATTTTTGCCCAAGCCGCCTTTTCAGGTTTTCGACTTGCCGGGTGTATAGGTTTTTATTCATTTCATCCCTTATTTTTGCCCGAACCCTTTTGGTTCGTCGGGAAGCCCTAATTTTTTCCTAGGTATGTCAACCTAGCGGGTCTTATATTTATGCGTAGTATCTTTTCACTATGTCTGCATTGGCGGGGTGAGGAAGGTCGTCACCATCCATGGTGGTTAGGATCATGGCTCCTCCTGAGAACACACGTTTAACCACAAATGGCCCTTCGTATGTAGGGGTCCATTTGCCCCGGGGATCACTTTGAGGAAGGATGATGCGTTTGATTACCAGGTCCCCAACTTGATACTCTTGTGGTCTGACTTTCTTGTTAAATGCCCTGATCATCCGTTTTTGATACGTCTGACCATGACAGATAGCGGTGAGCCTCTTTTCGTCAATCAGATTTAATTGATCAAGTCGAGTCTGGATCCAATCATCTTCATTCAAGTCTGCATCCTTCATTATCCGGAGAGAGGGTATCTGGATTTCAATTAGCAAGACTGCCTCCATGCCATAAACCAAGGAGAAGGGAGTTGCCCCGGTTGACGTCCTTGCTGAGGTGCGGTACCCATGAAGAGCGAACGGTAACATCTCGTGCCAATCTTTATAGGTCACTGTCATCTTCTGCACAATTTTCTTGATATTCTTATTGGCTGCCTCTACAGCCCCATTCATCTTCGGTCGGTAGGGAGAAGAATTGTGGTGCTGTATCTTGAATTGTTCACAGAGTTCAGTGATCATTTTGTTATTGAGATTGGTACCATTGTCCGTAATGATTCTTTCCGGGACTCCGTACCGACAGATCAGATTATGTCGGATGAAACGTGCCACGACGCTCTTGGTTACTGTGGCATAGGAAGCTGCCTCAACCCATTTCGTGAAATAATCGATCGCCACCAAGATGAAGCGATGCCCATTGGATGCCGTCGGTCGGATCTCACCGATCATATCGATGCCCCACATTGCAAAAGGCCAAGGTGCCGTCAGGACATTCAAAGGAACCGGAGGGATATGTACCTTGTCAGCATAGATCTGGCATTTATGACAAGTTCGGGAGTGTTGGTAACAATCGGCTTCCATTGTGGACCATAAATATCCTGCCCGAAGGATTTTCTTAGCCATAGTATGTCCACTAGAATGTGTTCCAAATGTACCTTCATGCAGTTCTATCATGATTTTCTCTGCTTCGGCCTTATCCACACAACGTAGCAGAGTTGAATCATAATTCCGTTTGTAGAGAATGCCGTTGCTGAGGAAGAATTTTGCAGCAAACCTCCTCATGAACTTCTTATCATTGACAGACGCATCTTCAGGGTATTCCTGAGCTTCCAAGTACCTCTTCACCTCATGATACCAGGGTTTTTCAATCACCTTCTCAGCCTCGAGCTCGCAGCAGTATGCCGGTTCATCCAACTTCCAGATAATGATTCGGGGAGCCTCATTGTCCCATTTAACTTTGAACATTGAAGACATCGTAGCTAGGGCGTCTGCTAGCTGAGTCTCCTCTCTAGGGAAGTGTTCGAAAGTTATCTCTTCAAAGTGGGGAAGCAAGGTCGACACATACTCCTTGTAAGGAATAAGATTCGGGTGTTTCGTATCTCACTCGCCTTTGATCTGATTGATCACGAGAGCGGAATCTCCGAAGACACTTAGAAATTTGATCCTTAAGTCGATTGCAGCTTGTAGACCCATGATACATGCCTCATATTCCGCCATATTGTTGGTGCAGCTGAAACATAACCGGGCAGTGAGGGGAGTATGAGTTCCTTTGGGAGATATGATTACAGCGCCGACGCCGTTACCCAAAGCATTGGAGGCTCCATCAAAATGCATAGACCATCGGGATCCTTCCTCAGGTCCTTCATCCGGTCCAGGTACTTCACAGTCAGTTACCACCATGATGTCTTCGTCCGGAAAATCAAAGTTCAATGATTGGTAATCGTCCACAGGTTGGTGTGCCAAATGATCTGCCAGTACACTTCCCTTAATTGCTTTCTGAGTTGTATACTGGATGTCATATTCTGTCAAGATCATTTGCCATCTCGCTATTCTTCCAGACAGAGCGGGCTTTTCGAATATGTACTTGATAGGATCCATTTTTGAAATCAATAACGTAGTGTGAGTCAGCATATACTATCTCAGCCGGCGAGCAGCCCATACAAGAGCGCAGCAAGTTTTCTCAAGCAGTGAGTAACGAGACTCACAGTCGGTAAACTTTTTGCTCAAGTAATAAATAGCGTGCTCTTTTCGGCCAGACTCGTCATGCTGTCCCAGCACGCACCCCATTGAATTGTCAAGTACTGTCAAGTATAGTATCAGAGGTCTTCCTTCCACTGGTGGAATAAGAATGGGTGGCTCTTGGAGATATTCCTTTATCTTTTCAAAGGCAGCCTGACATTCATCATTCCAGCGTACTACTTGATCTTTCTTCAGTAATTTGAAGATTGGCTCACAAGTAGCAGTCAGATGTGAGATGAATCGGGCAATGTAATTCAGTCGTCCTAGGAAACCTCTGACTTCTTTCTCTGTTTTTGGAGTCGGCATCTCTTGTATGGCTTTTACCTTGGCAGGGTCCACCTGAATACCTTTATCACTTACAATGAAACCTAGCAATTTTCCGTATCTTACCCCAAAGGTGCATTTGTTGGGATTCAATCTCAGCTTGTACAACTTGAGTCGGTCAAATAACTTCCTCAGATGGTCAAGGTGCTCCTCCTCAGTTTGAGACCTTGCAATCATGTCATCAACGTATACCTCAATCTCATGATGGATCATATCATGAAATAAAGCAACCATGGCACGTTGATAGGTTGCCCCAGCATTTTTCAATCCGAATGGCATGACCTTATAACAGAAGGTGCCCCACTGAGTCACAAAGGTAGTCTTCTCCATATCTTCTGGAGCCATCTTGATTTGATTATACCCTGAAAAACCATCCATGAAGGAGAACACCTTGTGTTGAGTTGTATTGTCAACAAGAACATCAATGTGAGGTAGGGGGAAGTCATCCTTGGGGCTGGCCCTGTTCAGATCCCTGTAGTCAACACACATTCTGACCTTACCGTCCTTCTTTGGTACCGGCACCACGTTGGCAACCCACTGAGGGTAAGAAGTCACTGCAAGGAACCCGACATCAAACTGTTTCATAACCTCAGCCTTGATCTTTTCAGACATCTCTGGTCGCATCCGTCGGACTTTTTGCTTTACCGGAGGGCAGTCTTCCTTGGTTGGCAGGTGATGAACTACAATGTCGGCATCCAAACCAGGCATATCTTCATAGGACCAAGCAAAAATCTCCATGTAATCCTGTAGCATCTGGATCAATCGTTGCTTCACGCTGAGCTCTAGATTGGCACCAATCTTGACCTCCTTCCTATCTGTCTCGGTACCCAGATTAATTGTCTCCAACGGCTCTTCATGTGGTTGAATAGCTCTCTCTTCCTGGAGTAGCAGTCTTGCGAGTTCACCAGGCACCTCGCAATCATCTTCACCTTCGTCTTCGGCCAAGTTGATCGGATTCTCAAAGTCATAACTGGCGGTAGCAGAGCTGTTACCAGTGAGATCCAGAGTGGATTGAAACCTGTATAAGTGAGTGTGTGTAAATATAGCTGTTTTGCAATATGTATAACACAGAAAGAAAAAAGAGCACAAGATTTGAAATGCAACAAACGTCCAATGTTTTGATTGATGATATATGAAAATGTCATACAAAAAGCCCTCACAAATGGAGCTACGATGCCCCGGGTAGGACACAGAGCCAACAAAGTTTTAACATATTGCTTGTTACAAATTTGGAAATCAAAAGAAATTAATTACTGCGTGACAAATGTGATAGGTGTAAAATCCTTTGCCGTCCAGTTGCTTGGTCCGTTGCTGGTAGTCGGGTAGATCCAACTGTCAAATTTTGCTTCCTCTACATCCTCCTCAATAGCATTCACCCTTGAGCTGGAGATAAACACCGGAGCCTTTCTGACCTTCTCCTTGCGCACAGCCCTCTGAGCCTCTGCAGTAAAGCCCAGCCCAAACTTGTCGTTCTTCTGAGTGAAGTCAGGAAGCTGACCCCAGTTTGCACAATTGCCTTTCTGAACCACAGCCCGGGCATCCCTTAGGGAAGCCATCTTCAAGGAAACATTCTCTTCGACTGTTGTTTCTGCTGCTGCTGAAATTGGATGTACCTCCTCGAAATGCTGAAAGGGGGTCTCAATGAATTCCTTGTCCATCTCAATGTATCTGAAGGAATTCAAATGGCTCACCATATACTCCTCTTCTCCTTGCACAGTGACGATCTTCCCCCTGACAGGGTACTTCAGCTTCTGGTGCAAGGTAGAGGTCACAGCCCCAGCTTTATGGATCCAAGGTCGACCCAGTAGACAAGAGTACGATGGACGTATATCCATCACATAAAAAGTAGAGTCAAATACTTGAGAGCCCACACGAATAGGGATGTCAACCTCTCCATGAACCATCCTTTTTGAACCATCAAAGGCCCTGACGATGATATTGCTGGGCTTCAGTTCTAGGCCTTCATAATCCAAACGGTCTAAAGCCTTTTTCGGTAGAACATTCAAGGAAGAACCAGTATCCACCAATACATGCGCCAGAGTAGTGCCCCTGCATTCGATAGAGACATGCAGGGCATCATTGTGGTCTCTTCCCTTCGCAGTCAGGTCAGCATCTGAAAAACCCAAGCCATTGTCTGCTGTCAGATTTGCTACGCAATCAGTGAACTGGACAGCAGACGTTTCCTGCGGCACATGGGCCGTCTTGAGAAATGAGATCAAGGCCTTAGCATGGGCCTCGAAGCATAGTAATAAGGAGAGCATGGAGATCTTGGAGGGCGTATGCCCCAGTTGCTCGACAACATTGAAATCACTCTTCTTTATTATTTTCAGGATCTCCTCCATTTCTTATTGGGAGGCCTCAGCATTTATATGTATTGGTGCCTCCATCCGGGCAGGCTCCTCTTCAATCCCTTTGCCCCGAGCATCAGATGACTCGGCAGCAGGGGAGACAACTTGATCAGCAGCAGGAACAGGTAGACTTGTAGGTGTTATAAGGAGGGGTCTTCGAATAGCGGGCGGTGCAATGTCAGGCGAGAAGAGCCTGCCACTGCGGGTGACTTTGGCTGGACCAGTGATATCGCAGATACTGGCGCCAGTGTCGAATTCTTGTTTGATTCCATTTACATATACGTCTTCCCCATAATGCCAAGGGACAGCTTTATCAGATACGTAGGGGAGAGGCCCCGGAACAGTAATAACCACAGGTGCAACATTCATGATTTGAACAGGCTTCTTTGGGAGAGCCTTGATTGGATTATTGAAGATGGTAACCACAAAGACTTCTTTTACCGGAACCAACTGAACAGCAGACTTCTTAAACAGAATCTCCTTGCTATCCATTAGGCTTTGGACGCCTAACTTCAGCAAGGGACAACCAGATAGGGAAACAGCACAGAACAGGCAACCTTCACTGCAACCCGGAAATAAGCCGGCCAGCAGTAGGTTTTTCTTGACGGTCTTCAGAGGGGTGACAACTTCATTTATCGAAACAACATATAATTCTTCCTCAATGGCATTTACTCTATGCTGGGGCATAGGAGCAGTTACAACATTTGGTCTCTCCGGCGCTTCAAACTGAATTTCCTTTGCGTCGATCAGATCTTGCACTTTGTTTCTCAAGGCCCAGCAATCATCAGTAGTGTGCCCGGGACTATCAGAATGATAAGCGCACCGGGCATTTGGGTTATACCTAGGAGACGTAGTGTTGACGATCTTAGGAGCTTCTCTGAGGGTCACCAAGTTGGTTGACAAAAGTTGGGGTAAAATTTGAGATAAGGTCATACTCAGCCGAGTATACTGCCTCTTGGGCCTCTCACTTCTTTGTTGATTGTACTGCTGAGGAGCAGCAACAGGTTTTGAAATGACCAAAGCATTGATGGCTTGGCGACTTTCTGGTCTGACTTGTCTTTTAGGACCATAGACGTCACTTGCTTCTTTTTTGAAAGGTCTCTTCTCGGTACTTGCGGAAACGGCTTTCTGAATCTTTCCTGACTTGATGCCAGCCTCTATTCTTTCGCCTGTTAAGATCAAGTCGGTAAACCCCGTGGAAGAGTTACCAATCAGATGATTGAAAAATGGCCCAGATAGGGTCCCTAGAAACATATCAACCAGCTCACGATCAGTCAATGGAGGCTGCACCCTGCCAGCCAAATCCCTCCATTTTTGTGCGTACTCTTTGAATCCCTCGCTTGTTCCTAGCGACATACCCTGAAGTTGGGTACGAGTAGGGGCAAGGTCAGAATTGTACTGGTATTGTTTGTAAAAAGCGGTGGCCAAGTCTTCCCAATTGCGGACGCTGGTTCCCTCTAGCTGATAAAACCACTCCAATTGAGCTCCAGAAAGACTGTCTTGAAAGAAATGAATCCAAAGATTTTTATCTGCCGTATAGGGTTGAATCTTTCTCACGTAGGACCTGAGATGCATTTTTGGACAGGACATCCCATCATACCTCACAAACACCGGTGCTTTGAACTTCGGAGGAATCACAATCCCGACAACCAAACCCAAATCTTCAAAATCCAAACCTGGTATTCTTTGTAGCTCCATGGCGGCCAACCTGTCTTCTAAACCCTTGTATTTATCATCAGCTGGAGGGTATTGTTGATCGGAATAGTCTTCATCCTCTTCGACCTCCTCCTCTTCTTCTGCATCGGACTCGGAAGGTACCACAGCCCCACCCTTTTTACTGGTTCCTTCATCAGAAGTAGGAGGAAATTCAAGCACTCTCCGAGCTTCTCCGTCAAATCTTCTCCCCAAAGTAGCCACTCCGAGTCTCTTTTTCTTCTTCTTCACTGGGTCTTTGTTTCCTAACTGGGTCTTGATATCCTCCTGACCCTTAGCCAAGGTCATCAGGAGTTGCTGGAACTGTGCATTCTGAGCTTGTAGGTCTTTGATTGTTTGCTCGAGATCCATCCTACTGAAATAAACAGCAGACAGATAAGGAAACCTGGTGTGAGACCTGCTTATGCACATGATGAATGGTATGCTTATGCATGCAATGCATTCAAGGATTTAGAACATTCAAAATTTGTTGTAGACAAAAAGGAACGCACATCATATTAATAAGAAGAAATTCATTAGTACATAAATGCCCCATGGGTCAAATATTACAAAATAACTCCTCAAGGCAGAAAAACATTGCGCATCCTCTTTGGTGCGATGTAGGTGTTGAGATTCCTCTCCTCGTGCAGTAGGCGGGTGAGCTCTAGGACCTTCTTTTCACTAGCATGTAGACTGGTCTCAAGAGAATTCCGTTCTTCCTTAAGCTGGACCCAGCTCTTCTGCATTTCTTCCCAGGAGGTGGGCATGTCAGGATGTTGAATGGTGTAGGACACCTCTCCTTCCAATACTGGCTCTTTGATCACAGGGAGGACATGAGGATAAGGCATTTCTAACTTCTGGGAGCGAGCGCGTACCCACTTGAGGTAAGGTTCCAATGGGATGGAGTTCCTGTGCCCCAGTGTCTTGCTGTTTATTTTATTGGGCATCCTCCAGGCTCTGATAAATCTCTGGCGAAGTCCTTGTGCATCGTTGTCGAAGTCAAAGGCTATGTCAGGAATTAACATGTCATGAGGGCCGTCCCTCCGGGCATAACCAAACTGTCTCCAAGCCAGACACGGGTTGTAAGTAATACCTCCTCTGATTCCAAGTAAAGGAACATTAGGGTACTCCCCGCAACGATCAAAGATAGTGACATCCTCTTTGCACCGAGAACACCAATGTATATCAGCATGTGTAAGAGTCATCAACCGTTGCGACCATCTCAAACCCTGCTCGTTCTTCAAAACTGATTGTGGGAGGTGCGAAATAAACCACTTTCCCAGGAGAGGAGTGCAGCATATAAGGACACCTCTTTTTCTCATGGTTCGAGTGTAACATGAGTGAAGGATGTCCCCCAGCAACGTAGGTATAGGATTCCTGGTCATGAAGATCCGGACAGCACTGATGTCAATAAGCTGATCTGGGTTAGGGAATAACACCAAACCATAGACAAGGAGGGCCACAACTTCTTCAAAAGCTCGTAGGTCAAGGGAGTTCCAACATTCTTGGGCCTTTTCAAACAGAAACCTGGCTAAGAACCCTTTGATACCACTTCTAACTTCCCAATGTCCCTTGAGGTCAGATGGTTGTAGGTGCAAGGCTTTGGCAATCTCTTCAAGCTTGGGTTCCTCTTTCGTACCGTTGTAGGGTAGTCGATCAAGGATAGGGATCTTCAGAAGTCGGGAGAACTCTTCCAATGTAGGCACCAATTGATAATCCGGGAAAGTGAAACAGTGATGCAGAGGGTCAAAGAACTGGAACAAGACTTTTATCATATCTTCCTCAATGTTGGTGTTAACCAAGCTGATGAGTCTTCCATGTCTCTCACTGAATGAAGAACCCTCGAGAATCCTGGATATAAGTTCCTTAAGCTGAGGAGGGATCTTTACAAGGCTAATCTGAATTGTCTTTCTGCGAACAGTTTCCATGTCCTACAAAACAAGAACAAAGATGAAGATTCGAACCCTTGAAATGGTTAGCGAATGCATATGATGTTGTATGATGTTATGAGGCTATGATTAAACACACCACAAATATCCACAAAGGCAAACATGGTAAGGCACACAAGTCACACAAGACAAACCCTTATAGTTTAGGCTTGCATGGGGTCTGGGTATTACCCTCTTGAAGTTTGGTGGGCTCAACCTGTCCTATTAGAAGTAACCGGGTTCTAAAGGTCCCAATATCACTGGATTGCTTTCATTGTTCATCGTTTCGATTTAGCCACTGAACTGGCGACCGAAATATTCCAGGAAAGCAACCCTCAATCGAGTGTAGTATCGAGTATCAACCAACCTCGGACTGCACCAAAGTCAGTTATCTCACTAACCTAAAAAGGCCAAGATGGTTCGATTAAGGTTCCTAAGGTCAGTTGATGCTTCACGACACCACGCGGCGGCCCCGTACTCTCCTTGACTGAACTCAAGGGTTACCGGTACACACCAAAGTGCCACATCAACGTAGCAGACTGCTTCAACCATGTCGGTATACCCCGCACAGTTCCCTCACAGCCTTGTTGCTACTTTCTAAGAAGGTATCCCCAGATCCGGGTTAGGATCTATAAAACTCCGATACAAAGCCCACAAATGCAAAGCAAACAAAGCAATCAATTTGAAAACAAAGGTGATCTAAACCCTAAGGTAACCCCACTTTTTAAAGAATCCCCAGCAGAGTCGCCAGTTCTGTGATACGGTGGGAGAACTGACTAGTGTTTTGCGTTCGTATTCGCACTTGTGCGGTTGAGCAAGAGTCGCCACCGACTTTTTATTTTATCCTAAAGGAAAGGTTAAAAAAGCACAGCAAAAACCTTTTGAGATATTTTGTGGGTTCGGGGGGTAGATTATGAAAAGGGAAGGTATTAGCACCCTTTCCATCCATGGTTATCCATGGGCTCTTAGTTACTTGGTTTTTTTAGATCACTTGTCTTGATTTTTGATTGCTTTGAAAATGGTGTGTGTGTGGGTGCTTTTGAAAATGTTTTTGAAGAAGATGCCTTGTCTTAGGCAACTAATGTATTTGACTCGTGATTGAGTGTTTTACAAAAGTGTGGATCTTTTCGAAAAGATGTTTCAAATGTTTTTGAGAGTTTGTTTTGAAAGTGTTGTGGATTGTGGTTTTTTTGAAAAGAAGGCAAGTGTTTTTGCAAGATTGATCTCAAGTAACTAAGAGTTTTGTCTACCCTATTGTACTCAAAGGTTTTTGTTATGTTTTAACCCCTTTTAACAATTTTGTTCCACCATTGAATTTGGTGGACAATCTTGCGTTTAGGAAGTTTATTCGGGACGGGCGCGGGTCATCGTATGAACCATGAATGCCATGATGCCAAGTGTCTTTGGCAATTTGCTTTGAAGGGACTATGATCATTCCGTTTAGGCAACACTTTGAGACTTATGATCATTTGATTTTATTTTGCCAAAGATACTCGACGTGCAAGCATGGCCCATTTTGGAAGGCAACATGTGGGATTACCCTAGAGGGTGCAAGTGTGATTGTGTATTGATTACATGTATTTGTCTTGTATTAGGTTATCTAGCGTTTGATTTTATGTACATGCAAACCCTAGGTCTAACCATGGTATAATTGGAAAACTGTAAATTGCGGAATGTAAAATCTACGCTATTACAAAATAGTGTCCGGGAGTGGGGGTATAAATGTACAAAAGGGGATGAGACTTATAGCATCCAATAAGTTACAACCAAATCGAATGTGCGATCAAATGTAAATATCGAATATACAAATATAAGATAAACAAATGTGTATAAGGCAATGTGAATGGATTGTGTAAGTGTAAATGTGAGATGTATATGTATTGTGTGTAATTATTTACAAGTGTGAAATGTGAAATTAAAGCGTATTAGGGTTTTTGACCTAGATATGTATTTTAATGAATCTTTGATTTGTGTATTAGGTATTTATTTTGACCTAAAGAAATGTTTACTTAGTCTTGCATTTTGTATTTAGATATGTACAATAAGAAAATTGCTTTAATTAAATGGTATGTTCAAGTTTTAATTAAATTGTAAATATTAAAGAATGTAAAAAAAATGTTTTAAGAAATTTAAATTATGCAAGAAAATGTATATTTACTTTAGTATGCACAAAATATATTTTAATTAAAAGAAAAAAAAAGGTATTTTCAATTTTAATAAAAAAAATGTATTTATACAAAATAAAATTAAATTAGATATTTTAGATAAAGAGTATTTTAATAAGTTGTAGTATTAATATGATTTTGTAATAAAAGAAAAGTATGTTGTTTATATAATAAATGTTAATGTTAATGTTTTTTTGTTAAAAAAGGGAAAGAAGCGTTTAGTGGGCTTCAGAGAGAATTGAAACGGGTCAGGCCCATGTTTGGGGGTCAGTCATGTTTAGGGTTTCATTTGGGAATTTTCGTTTGGAGACAAAGGCCTTAGGGTTCGTAGCGCGCCGTTTTGCTCGTCTTCGCCTATCTTCTCCGATCGTCTTGAACTCTGAAATGCAGTCTTCCGCCCAGAGCCACCGTGCCATCTCCTCCTCCGTCTACCATCCTCCATGAGTCACTCCCGTCAGGTACAGAAACTTGTTTTCATTCCCATTCTGACTTTCTTTTCGTCTTGCATGTCGTGGTTGTATATTTGTTTGATTTTTGTTTACTGGTTTACACGAGGCTTTTGAAGAAAAAAGTGAAAGAGATTTTACCTTTACAAAGGAGGAGGAAGGAGGCAGTTGGAGGCTCGATGGCGGAGGTTCGGTGATGAAGTTGGAAGCTAGCTTGGGAAAGTTTGGTACTTTTATCTTTTTGCCATTTTCTAGGGTTTTGATGATGATTTTAACTGAAAAAAGCCCTCTTGAAGCGATTCACTTCTTTACCTCTTCTACTTCTGTCCCTTTGAATTGTTGGTTGCCTTTAGAGTTGATGCCTGTACTGCCCTTGGATTCACTTCCTTTTACGTTCTTCTTCTCTTTGCCACTGTATGCTGCCATGAACACTTGCTTACGTTGCCTCGAATGTTTATTGCTTTCCTTCTTCTTCTTGAACACTGTATACTTGTTGCCTTAGATTTGTTTGACTATACTGGGATTGACGCCTTGAACTTGTCTTGAGTTGGATGCCTAAAGCTTTTGCCCAATGATGTTATACTGAGGGCCTGTGGGTTTGTTCTGAATGCTTCAGGTATGTGGTATGTGTTTGGTTTGGATGATGTGTTTGGTTTAGATGGTTTTTGTTTGAACTGGACAGGTTTTGACAGCATGTAAGCTTGCAGTAGGTTATGTTGTTGGACAGTATGGTAGTTCTGGTTTAAGGTTAAGCTTCAGCAGGTTTGAGGTTGAATGCTTAGCAATTTTTTTGAGTTTTTATGTATGGTTCAGGCAGGGTTGTAGTATTTTACAGGGTGCAGGTTAAGCTTCAGCATGTTTTTATGTTTGCTTGGCTTGGTTTTATCAGTTTGCAGGTTATGGTGGGTTTTGTGGCCTTAACAGGGTTATCTGATTTTAGGCTTGAGGTTGTGTGTTTCAGGTTATGGTAATGCAGGTTCTGAGTTTGGCATTTTGAATGGTTTTGGTGCTTTTGTAAGTTTGATGCAGGTTTAGAGGTTTGGATAATGCAGGTTCTGAGTTTGGCATTTTGAATGGTTTTGGTGCTTTTGTAAGTTTGATGCAGGTTTAGAGGTTTGGATAATGCAGGTTTTTTGCTTGCAGTAGGTTATGTGTTCTTTGGGTGATTTTGTGAGGCTTGGCCTTAAGCTGGTTTATGGGCTGGAGGTTTTTTTAGCATGAAGGTTATGCCTTGACAGTTTGTATATTTTCTCTGTTTTTTTTCTGCTGAACTGAGTTCTCTTGGGTTATATCTTTTTGCTCTACTGTCTAAGGCCTGAACCCTGGAAACCTGCTTCCATTCTCTCTTTTTCTCTCTCTCTATAGTACAGCTGAATATTATTATATGATTCTTTTTGTACTTTTTCTGAAGGGGCCCTAATGGGAAATGATGATTTAGAGTTAGCTTGCATAACACATTATTTCTGCATACTCTTTATCTCCTTTTGACAGCTTTGGCACTTTGTGATATCTTCCATATCTTTCTTTGACAACTTGGGTAGACTTTTTGTATTTTTGACAGTAGGTTGCACTTTTTGCTTTTGATAGAAAGTGGAATTGGATTTTCAGTTTGACTTGGATTTGAACTATGCAGTTTGAACTTTGGAATTTATGCATTTGACATTTGCATTTATGAATAAAATTCTTCCCTCTCTGTGAACCGGGAGAAATCCCGTGATTTGCAGAGAGGGTTAACTGATCCCAATCAGTGGCCCCTAATGATGAGCAAATTTTATCTGTCTTTAATTAATTCAACTGCTTTTGACTTTTCCTTTTCTTTTTGCAGATAAAAAAATGGAGCACCGGAGTGAAGTGAAGAATGAAGAATTAGAAATAGGATAGAATTTCTTATTTTCAATTTAATTTTTGTACACTATTATTATTTTAAATACTTCGTAATAAATACTTGTATCCAAATAATAATAATTGTAACAACTATTAAATATGAAATAAAAATTCCATTGACATTTAATTCTTTTCAATTCCTCTTCTTTATTTACTTGTTATTTATAATTCCTTAAATTAAATAAAATGAAAGTTAAATTTCAAGTATTTAATTCTTAGAACCATAAATAATCAACTAAACCTTGTTGATCAAAATAAATGAACTGGACGTCTCCATCATTCAAAGCAACGCATAGTCGAACACAAAAACTGATCAGATGCAATCCTTTCTTACTGATTCTTTGCCAAGCACTGTAATTCCAAACTGCACATATCTTTTGACTGGCCCAAACAAAACAAACTGAATTCAAACCACTGTCTCTTTCACTGATTAAATCAAAACAACACGAATTTTAACCCGAATCTCGGAATAAACTACAAAGTGCTGTGGAATTTAAATCCTTCTGAGAACATGTCCATAAAACCTTAATTCCTGATTAAATGCCAAATAACGTTCGCCTGATCAAAATTGAACCAAAAATCATCCAGAACCCTAAGCCAATTGTGAAACAATCCAGAGTCCTGAAAATCAGTAAAACCCCTAATTTCACTTGACTGACAAGAAAAGTCCGTTTGTCCGATTCTTGAGCCAGTTTAAAAAATCAGGAAAGGCTTGAAGCTGAGATTTCTTAGGGAAAAATGCGAGGGCAAATTTTGGGGTACAACACCTCCTAACAGCCAAAAATTAGGGTTTTGGTTCTGACAAAGAAAAGGAAGTTTCCAAGGGTCCAATCAAGTCCCACATGCCTATAAACATGGTCAAGCATCCTCATGCCAAGTTTCAAGACTTACAGCACAAAATTGCGCAGTCAAAAACCCTAATTGCCCTACAGTCAACTGCAGGGGCAAAATGGTTATTTGACAGTCAAAAAGTCCAAATTTTTGGTCAACATCTCATTTTGAAGCCACAAACATCATTTGATCAATGCTTGAGCATGATTCTCAAAACTTGGCTCAAAAAGTCTCAAGATGCAAAAGTTTCCATAGTTGGACAGTTGAAAAAGTCAACTGTAACTTGACCAAGGCATAACTTTCACATGGTTTATCATAAAAATTCCATCCAAAGCTCATTTTGAAGAGAAAGACATTTCCTACAACTCCTATTCACACTCCAAGTCCAAGAAATGCTCTCACAAAAATTTATCAATTTCAACATTATAGGTCATTTTCAAAAGTCAACAAAAAGGGACTTTAAGTCAAAGGCCATAACTTGAGATTGGTAAATCAAAATGACATGGGACCAAAGTAATTGGTTAGAGGACTTCAAGACCTTTCCAAAATGTCCAAGAACATGAGCAAAGCTTAAACATTGAGCAAGATATGCCTTGTGGAAGTTGGGAAATTTTTGGGTATTTTGAAAAGTCAACTTTGCTTCAAATGCCTTAAAATTGCTAATGGGCCTCTTTTTCTTCCAAGATTCATCATCCAAAACATGTGCACGACCATTTGGCCCAAAGGGAATTTATTCATCATTTTTATTTGTTTATTTGAATTTTTAATTGCTAATAATTCATTTAATTAATTAAAATATGGAAAAAATACCAAACCAAAGTTTTCAAATCTTTTTATGCATGGAATAACTTCAGGATTTCGTGCATTATTAGATATAGAAAGAATCAAGTTGATTGGACATGATTGGTATCAAATATGCATGGAAAAGATTGAAAAATATATGCATGAAAATCAAATATTGATTCCATCATTGCAAAGATCTTTGGATTGAAAACTCAACCCTAATTCATTCCTTACATATACCAATGCAAACCTAATGCACAAAAAACCTGAATGCTGCGTCACACATCAAGAAAAAAGTTTGAGTTTTTGTCAAAAAAATTGAAAACTGAAAACCCTATTCTAGCACGATTCAGAGAAAAATAACAATCCCAATAGCTTGCAAAAGTGTCAAGGAAGCTTCCTGAATCGTTTTCCAGTCCCCACGCCTCCAGAATTGGTATATGGGTGCCAAGCTTTCTCAAAACTTTTCCATAATCGTATTCTAATATGCATGCATTTTTGATACATTTTGACTGTTGATTTAGACTAATGTGAAGGTTCTGAGACTAATGGTGACCTTTAATTTGACTAACAATGCTTGTAGCGAAAATTGCCATTGGAATGTTTTAGGGTTCCTCAAGTTTCAAATTGGGCATTTTTGTATACTGTAAAATTAGAACATTCCAATGCCATGGCTAAATTCAGGAAGCTTGGACGAACATAAAACACCAGTCGCGCTCAATTTATATAGCCTCACATGCTAATCGCTATTTTGGAAAAGGCTGTATTTTGGGGGGGTTCAAAACCCCCGCTAACTCTTTTTATGTTTCAGGAAAAATACAAACAAGGAAGAAGAAGATTAGGTGGCGAGCGATGGTTGGGTAGTTTGAATTCAACGCGCGTTTTTTTGTATTTCTATGTCACTAACCAATTTTCCATTATATTATTTATTTGTCATTATATATTCAAAGCGCGTTCATAGCTCCATTGGCAAGGCGTTGGGTTGGTAATCTCTGGGACCTGGGTTCGAACCCCAGGTCCCCCTTCTTATTTCCATATTTTTCATCTAAACGCGTTTCTATGTAGCTCGTTTCCTGAAGACCATCATGCAGCCTCATGATCTGCCATGCCACACGTCCCACTGCATCCATCCAGTGGCCAGGATTTAGAGCCTATGATGTGTCTCAGTCAACGAAGCCACACGCTAGCCAAAGAGTCAACGAGGCCAGGAACTTAATGGGCCCAAATTGCTGGAACAAGACCTCCACTTGGGGTCAACACCCCCTAGGGTTTGTGTTTACTTTCTTTTTCTATCTTTTTATTATTTGTTTAATTTAATTATTTCTTCTCAAAACTTTAAATTAATATTTTCATAAAATATAAAAATAATACAAAAATCAGAAAAGACAAAAATTAAAATATGTTTTATTTAAATGTTATTTTTTGTAAATAAATCTCATTAATTAATTTAGCTTTTTAAATTTAGGTTTAAATCTTAATATTTTTTCTAATAAACTTAAAATTTGTAGAATTAGGGTTTTAATCAATTTTTATCTTTTTCTTTTCTTTTCTCATTATTAATAATTAATTGTTTATTTTTGTAAATAAAATTGCATTAATTAATTAGGTTTAATTTTAGGTTAAATTTTAATGCTTTTCTTAATAAATTAAAAGTAATTAGAATTAGGGTTAATTAATTAATTTCATTTAGTTCTCATTAAAAATTCATAAATACAAAAAACTCCAAAAACAATCTTTTCTTTTTAGTTTAATTTAATTAACTTGTTAATCATAATTTAATTTCGTCAAAAAGGGTCCAACGCCCTCGCATTCGCTGATAATTCCAATTCGCGCATTTATTCTTATTCCTTTCTTTTAAATATTAATGTAATTCTCCCAAAGCTATGTAACTTCGATATTTATCTTTTCTCGCACTTTACTTTATTTTATGTCAAATCGGGTCCTGGATTAAATTTGGCGATGTGGACTTGCGCCTTTGTAATAGTTTAGGAACTTTATATTTCTCGCAACTTTTTTTAACTGCTAATAAATTGCATGCAAGAATGAATGTTACAATAAAAACAAAAGCGTAGATCACCCACGACATGAACAAGACAAAATATCTGAAAACGACACACAAATCACACACCACCCCTAGGGTACGCCTCACTGTTGCCTTGCCTCGAAAGGTGATCGTCGAGTAGAGGATGTCTTAGTAAGTCCTCATGATCCGGGAACCTGGCATGAGGGTAGCTTCTAAGGTGTCTTCCTATTGCTCTGGTGATCACCATGTCCCGAACTTCGAATTGACCCGAACACCTCCAACGGTGGTGCTACCTACCTCTCAATGGTGGGATGGCACTACTTTAAGGACATTTACACAGACGAATTCCTTAGGGTAGGTAGACGACTCTAGATGCTTGCTCTAATTTCAAAACAAATCAAAAATACTTTTCACACTGACACCTTTTCAAAAAGCTTTCGAAAGCAATTTTTCAAACACTCTTGAGGACCGATACAAGAGTCGAACTGGAATTTTCAAAGAAACTTTTTAAAACCCACAGTTGAAAAGCAAACAAACCATTTTGAAAATACAAATGAGCAAGTATCTAAGAGCCCATGGATAACCATGGATAGAAAGGGTGCTAACACCTTCCCTTTCTATAACCTACCTCCCGAACCGAGAGCAATCTCTTTAAGGAATTTTTCTGTGCTTTTGTCCTTTCCATTTGGAGAAAATAAAAGACGATGGTGACTCTTGCTTCCACAACATTCCGCGAACCAGCGTTAAACAGTCAGTTCCAGATCCACCGATCACAGAACTGGCGACTCTGCTGGGGACTTAAACTTAAAGTGAGGTGTACCTTAGGGATAGTTCATAACTGTGTTTTCAATTGCTTTCTTTGCTTGATTTAAATTGTGGGACTGTCTTGGGAGTTCTATAGATCCTAACCCGGATCTGGGGAATACCTTCTTAGAAAGTAGCAACAAGGCTGTGAGGGAACTGTGCGGGGTATACCGACATGGTTGAAACAGTCTGCTATGTTGATGTGGCACTTTGGTGTGTACCGGTAATCTTTGAGTTCAGTCAAGGAGAGTACGGGGCCTCCGCGTGGTGTCGTGAAGCATCAACTGACCTTAGGAACCTTAATTGAACTATCTTGGCCTCTTTAGGGTAGTGAGATAACTGACTTTGGTGCAGTCCGAGGTTGGTTGATACTCGATACTACACTCAATTGAGGGTTGCTTTCCTGGAATATTTCGGTCGCCAGTTCAGTGGCTAAATCGAAACGATGAACAATGAAAGCAATCCAATGATATTGGGACCCTTAGAACCCGGTTACTTCTAATAGGACAGGTTGAGCCCACCAACTTCAAGAGGGTAATACCTAGACCTAATGCTGGCCTAAACTCTAAGGGTTTCTTTTGTGTGACTTGTGTGCCTTCCAACTTGACTATTTGCACGCTTGTTGTCTGACATTTGAGTTTCCTGCAGGTTTTGTTTATAGTCCTTAATCAGGACTTATAACAAGGTTTATTGAGTCCCTTGCAGGTTTTGTTTTTAGTCCTTAACTAGGACTCATAACAGGGTTTACTGAGTTTTCTTGCAGGTTTTGTTTATAGTCCTTAATGGGGACTTATAACAAGGTTTACCCATGTTACCCCATGCATACCATAACATTATACCATTGCATGCATCCCACATAAAGGCTAATCTATTTCAAGGACCTTAAGGGCTTGTGATGCAGGTCATGATGAATCAACTATCCAGCAAGGGGCAAAGAGGATTTATTTTCCTCTGGCTAAGGTTGTCAGGGGCTATGACCCACTGGATATGGTGAGCCTTTGACCCTTTGAAGAAGGATTCTTAATAACATGAAGTTCCTTCAATCAAGCTACCGGATTCAAGCTCTAACAATTTTCTTGTTTACCCCGCGAGGTCCTTGAAAACGTTACATGCATATCATACATATCATTGCATTACAGGCATCCATTTTGCAGGTCACTTACCTTTGTCGCTGTTTATTTCAGCAATGACTTCCCAACTAGATAACCAGGGACCTCCTGCTCAAGAGACTCAGTTCAAAGAGATCTTCTTAAGCCTATCCAAGGGGCAGGAAGAGCTGAGAACACTCATCACGGGGACTTTGGTCAGGAACAATGCTGAGGACGACCAGGACGAACGGCTGAAACGTCTACAAGCTGAGGTAAACACATTGAAAACCCAGATGCTGGGGCAAAGGGCTCTCATCCAAAGTTTAGCTCAGGAGCAAGGAGAGATGAGGGCCATGATCAGTCAGCTTCATCAAGACATGAAGCAACCAGCCCAAGTCAGGGACCCAGTCATTAATCAACTTCCAAGAAGTCAAAGGTTTGGGCCTCTCCAAGCTGCTATTACTTCACAGGTCCAACAACGACCTCGCCAAGAACAACGGACTGATCAGAGCAAACCAAACAGGCCTAAAAGGCAGTTCACCAAGCTCAACGTGTCACCATCTCAAGCTTTACAACAATTGTTGAGGTTGAATCTGGTGACGTTAAGGGACCCTCCTAAGAATCTCAACACAGCCTCCCCAAAATACAAGTCTAAGGAAAGATGTACATACCACTCTGGCAGTCCAGGCCATGACACCGACGACTGCTGGGCTCCGAAGAATAAGATCCAAGACCTGATTGGGGAAGGAGCTGTGGATTTCACCCAGATGGGCCAGGCTGAATGCTCCTGCCATCCCTATCGGATGCACCATTTGAAGTAACAAGCCCTGAGATGAAAAGACTTTTGTTTATTAGGATTTCCAAGTTGTAATTTTCTTTTGTTCAAACATTTATTCATGTTAAACGTTGTTATTTCATTAATGCATCGCATATGTCTGTTTTGAAGCAATATATTCGTATTCACTATATGCAATTTATTTTCATATTGTTTTTGATGTCGACTCTCAATTGATAACTCTAAGCCTCTTGAGGGAGGATGACAAAAACGATACCGCGATCACTACAGTATGCTTTTGAACAGACCCCGCTGATGAGGTACAGGCATTGTTTCAATTCCTAAACACTGGAGTTATAAGGAAGATAATCCCTCGTCAACCCCTCTGAGCCAAAGAAGTAGGAGTTTTTTCTTTTCGAAATTTAAAACCCTTAATCATAACCTAGGGCAGGGTAGTTCTCTCAGTTGATCCAAGTGCATAACGAATGGCACCAAAGAGGTCCTTACAAAACAAAGAAAGACAGTGATGGGTCCGAACAATCATAAAGATAGGTAGTCATTATCTTTCAAAAATAAAAACCCAATAAGTCAAAACCTATGAAGGAGACTTACAAAACTGGGGCATCCCGCTGACTGTAATTCCAAAAAAAGAAACAGCTCAGGCAAAAAAAACAGGGATAACAAAATCAAAAAAGAAAGAGGTCTTATAAACCCTCAACAAAAAGGAAGTGACTGCCTATTCCGAATAAACTGTCAATATCTGAATCATCACTGGAATATCAAAGCAAAGACCCAAACAAGGTCAAACGCACGATCAACTGAGTTTAGGTTTGAAGAACATCACGAAGAACGGGTGGGTACAAATAAATTTGAGCCTTTATCCTTTGTTTCTTGAACCGTGAACCAGGCCACGTTATAACCCTTAAAAGTCCTAGCTGAATCATGGGTTAGTTCGAAAGCATACTGTTACGAAAGGTATCCTGACTCCTTAAGGCTTGCCGTAAAATACCGAGTTGACATCACAGTTTACAAAAAATTCACTTGTTTTTATGAAAAAATGCATTTTCAAAAAACTTCAAGACAGACATAAGCTTTGCATTCTTGATATAATATTGTTTGCGTATGACTTTTTGTTTGAACAGCATAGAAATTCGCACGACGAATGCCTAATGAACAGAAGTACTTCCAATCAAGGGGCAGACATGACCATGGTCCATTATCTGGGGCAGTCCAATCAAGATTCGGAGAATCTCTCAAGAGGCCAAACAACCTGGGGCAAATCTCCGCCTGAGTCACTTGGGACACTCCAGCAACGAATCTTGCCTGATCAAACACCTTCTGGGGCATGACAAAACACTTCTGACAGGGGCAACTCCCTACACTCTGAGAACGTGGACATAGTCGAAAAGAATACTACGCATAATCAAAGACCCGCTAGGTTGACACACCTAGGCAAAAATAAGGGCTTCCCGGCGAACCAAAAGGGTTCGGGCAAAAATAAGGGATGAAAATGGAAAAATCTGTACACCCGGCAAGTCGAAAACCTGAAAAGGCGGCTTGGGCAAAAAGGGGTATCCCGGTGGACTGAAAACCCGAAAGGGCAGTCCAGGCAAAAATTAGGGATCAAAGCGTACGACTATATCCTGGCATCTCATCACCTGTCTACCAGAAGATTTGTCAATTACCCCCACAGGTGCCCTCTCACCTCAGAAACAGGGGCAATAATGAGCCGTCCAGGCGATCCAGTTGCTCTGTCAACCAAGGGAAGGTTAATACAAAGATGATTACCATCTACCTTTACAAATTCCAGATCATGGGCTAACATCCGAAACCAAACAGGACAATCATCCACTTGATCATCATCAGGCAACCCTACACCGGTTCCTTCTCAATTTTCAGACGAAGTCTTACACGGACTCACCCTCCACAAGAAACCTTACCCCGGTTCCTCCAGAAGTCTTACACGGACTTACCTCAAAGATAACCTTACCCCGGTTCATCAAGAAGTTTTACACGAACTTATCTCAAGATAACCTTACCCCGGTTCATCCAGAAGTTTTACACGGACTTATCTCAAGGTAACCATACACCGGTTCCTCCAGAATTTTTACACGAACTTATCCCGAAGTAACCCTACACAGGTTATCTCTTTCAAAGATGAAGTTTTACATGGACTCGTCACCCAGAAACCCTACACAGGTTCTCTCTTTCCAAAGATGAAGTTTTACACGAGCTCATCATCAGGCAACCCTACATAGGTTCCCTCTTCCAGCTTACAAAAATTCCGGTTCAAAAATTTCCCCAAGAGAGTCCAATCTAGTTCCCCAGGAAAGTAGGAATTCATCTCCCTAAGCAGTAAGCTTATCCCCAGTAGATTCTGGAAGCTTATCCCCGCAGAGCATGAACGCGTCCCCCGGCTTTATTCTAAGAGTTATTTCCCTACCGGGATATAACTGGGTTATCCTCAGCCAAAAGCCACGGAAAGATCGTCCTCGGCAAAGTCTTCTTATCCCCAGCGAAGTCTATTAACACTTCCAACACAACAATGGTATCCCCAGCAAGTTATTATCAACAACTCAACAAAGTACCTCTCTCCCCACAGAGTATTGCTCCCCAACAAGATCGTTAGAGTACTTTTCTCCCTGCAGAGTAATCCATTCGCCAAGTTTATTCCCCAACGGAGTTATCTTCTCCTATCGGTATTCTTGCAGCTATCATCCCCAGCGGAAGCAAAATCTATTCTCCAACATCAGCCCAGGAGTGACTTCCCGGCACCCGTCAAGGATTTACTTTCCTAATACGAAAACATACCTTCATAAACATCACGTTTTCATACATTATAGCATGTATATACGCATCACATCTTACAAATCTCATTGATGTTGAGAACGTCATTGCTTGATCCATATCATGCATTGCATATGACTGACCCTTACCTTTCAGGAAAGATCCAGTTAAGTTCTCAGCTATATTCAAGACCTAGACCGGTTCAGTTAAATCGCCCCTAAGATTTTTCTGTTTCTTATCCAGTCAAAGGCCTTCTCTGGTTCAGTCAGATCGACCCTAAGATCTCCCTGTTTCTTATCCAGTTGAAGATTTCAAGACCTTGACCGGTTCAGTTAAATCGACCCTAAGATTTTCCTGTTTCTTATCCAGTCAAAGGCCTTCTCTAGTCCAGCTAAATCGACCCCTAACAGATTTTCCTGATGAAGACTCAGTAGAAGATATCCAAGATTCTCTCAATGATACTGTTGAGGTTGAAGTCGTCCAAGATTCTCTCAACGTTACTGTTGAGGTTGAAGTCGCCCAAGATTCTCTCAGCGTTACTGTTAAGGTTGAAGTCGCCCAAGATTCTCTCAGCGTTACTGTTGAGGTTGAAGTCGCCTATGGTTCTCTCCCCGTTACTGCGGAGGTAGTAATCGTCCCCAGATTCTCTCAGCATTACTGTTGAGGTTGAAGTCGTCCAAGATTCTCTCAGCGTTACTGTTGAGGTTGAAGGCTCCCAAGATTCTCTCAGCGTTCCTGTTGAAGTAGTAATCATCCAAGGTTCTCTCACCATTCCTGTTGAGGTAGTAACCATCCCTGGTTCATTCATCACCTTTTGAAGCTCCAGATCCAACTCCTGTAACCAGTCAGGACACATCCATACAAAGAGTTTGAAGACTAGCTCCTGTAACCATTCAGGACACATCTACACAAAGAATTTGAAGACCAGCTCCTGTAACAGGTCAGGTAATCGTTTTCTTTTGCAGGTACGCAAGTTCTCGCTAAGGAATCTCTTACGCGATCGACATCCAGATGGCATCTATAAGCCCATCCACTCATCCATCATCTCTTAGCATGGAATCTATAAGCCCATCATCCTATCCATCAATCTCCAAATGGCATCTATAAGCCCATTCCCCCATCACACTACTATGTGAGCGCAAATTTCTGGGCACTCTAGTGTTCAATCATCTTCCACCTTCGGATTACGAAAGGCACGTCAGCCAATTTGCATCCTCAGGTCTAAGAAGATTGAACAGGGGCAACTGTTGTACCCCAAAATTTGCCCTCCCATATTATTCAAAATTTTCAAAGAGCATGCTTCAAAATTCCCCAAGGGTTGCACAGTTCAAGGGCCTCCTAACAGTCAAAAATTAGGGTTTTGGTTCTGACAAAGAAAAGGAAGTTTCCAAGGGTCCAATCAAGTCCCACATGCCTATAAACATGGTCAAGCATCCTCATGCCAAGTTTCAAGACTTACAACACAAAATTGCGCAGTCAAAAACCCTAATTGCCCTACAGTCAACTGTAGGGGCAAAATGGTTATTTGACAGTCAAAAAGTCCAAATTTTTGGTCAACATCTCATTTTGAAGCCACAAACATCATTTGATCAATGCTTGAGCATGATTCTCAAAACTTGGCTCAAAAAGTCTCAAGATGCAAAAGTTTCCATAGTTGGACAGTTGAAAAAGTCAACTGTAACTTGACCAAGGCATAACTTTCACATGGTTTATCATAAAAATTCCATCCAAAGCTCATTTTGAAGAGAAAGACATTTCCTACAACTCCTATACACACTCCAAGTCCAAGAAATGCTCTCACAAAAATTTATCAATTTCAACATTATAGGTCATTTTCAAAAGTCAACAAAAAGGGACTTTAAGTCAAAGGCCATAACTTGAGATTGGTAAATCAAAATGACATGGGACCAAAGTAATTGGTTAGAGGACTTCAAGACCTTTCCAAAATGTCCAAGAACATGAGCAAAGCTTAAACATTGAGCAAGATATGCCTTGTGGAAGTTGGGAAATTTTTGGGTATTTTGAAAAGTCAACTTTGCTTCAAATGCCTTAAAATTGCTAATGGGCCTCTTTTTCTTCCAAGATTCATCATCCAAAACATGTGCACGACCATTTGGCCCAAAGGGAATTTATTCATCATTTTTATTTGTTTATTTGAATTTTTAATTGCTAATAATTCATTTAATTAATTAAAATATGGAAAAAATACCAAACCAAAGTTTTCAAATCTTTTTATGCATGGAATAACTTCAGGATTTCGTGCATTATTAGATATAGAAAGAATCAAGTTGATTGGACATGATTGGTATCAAATATGCATGGAAAAAATTGAAAAATATATGCATGAAAATCAAATATTGATTCCATCATTGCAAAGATCTTTGGATTGAAAACTCAACCCTAATTCATTCCTTACATATACCAATGCAAACCTAATGCACAAAAAACCTGAATGCTGCGCCACACATCAAGAAAAAAGTTTGAGTTTTTGTCAAAAAAATTGAAAACTGAAAACCCTATTCTAGCACGATTCAGAGAAAAATAACAATCCCAATAGCTTGCAAAAGTGTCAAGGAAGCTTCCTGAATCGTTTTCCAGTCCCCACGCCTCCAGAATTGGTATATGGGTGTCAAGCTTTCTCAAAACTTTTCCATAATTGTATTCTAATATGCATGCATTTTTGATACATTTTGACTGTTGATTTAGACTAATGTGAAGGTTCTGAGACTAATGGTGAACTTTAATTTGACTAACAATGCTTGTAGCGAAAATTGCCATTGGAATGTTTTAGGGTTCCTCAAGTTTCAAATTGGGCATTTTTGTATACTGTAAAATTAGAACATTCCAATGCCATGGCTAAATTCAGGAAGCTTGGACGAACATAAAACACCAGTCGCGCTCAATTTATATAGCCTCACATGCTAATCGCTATTTTGGAAAAGGCTGTATTTTGGGGGGGGGGGGGGGGGGTTCAAAACCCCCGCTAATTCTTTTTATGTTTCAGGAAAAATACAAACAAGGAAGAAGAAGATTAGGTGGCGAGCGATGGTTGGGTAGTTTGAATTCAACGCGCGTTTTTTTGTATTTCTATGTCACTAACCAATTTTCCATTATATTATTTATTTGTCATTATATATTCAAAGCGCGTTCATAGCTCCATTGGCAAGGCGTTGGGTTGGTAATCTCTGGGACCTGGGTTCGAACCCCAGGTCCCCCTTCTTATTTCCATATATTTCATCTAAACGCGTTTCTATGTAGCTCGTTCCCTGAAGACCATCATGCAGCCTCATGATCTGCCATGCCACACGTCCCACTGCATCCATCCAGTGGCTAGGATTCAGAGCCTATGATGTGTCTCAGTCAACGAAGCCACACGCTAGCCAAAGAGTCAACGAGGTCAGGAACTTAATGGGCCCAAATTGCTGGAACAAGACCTCCACTTGGGGTCAACACCCCATAGGGTTTGTGTTTACTTTCTTTTTCTATCTTTTTATTATTTGTTTAATTTAATTATTTCTTCTCAAAACTTTAAATTAATATTTTCATAAAATATAAAAATAATACAAAAATCAGAAAAGACAAAAATTAAAATATGTTTTATTTAAATGTTATTTTTTGTAAATAAATCTCATTAATTAATTTAGCTTTTTAAATTTAGGTTTAAATCTTAATATTTTTTCTAATAAACTTAAAATTTGTAGAATTAGGGTTTTAATCAATTTTTATCTTTTTCTTTTCTTTTCTCATTATTAATAATTAATTGTTTATTTTTGTAAATAAAATTGCATTAATTAATTAGGTTTAATTTTAGGTTAAATTTTAATGCTTTTCTTAATAAATTAAAAATAATTAGAATTAGGGTTAATTAATTAATTTCATTTAGTTCTCATTAAAAATTCATAAATACAAAAAACTCCAAAAACAATCTTTTCTTTTTAGTTTAATTTAATTAACTTGTTAATCATAATTTAATTTCGTCAAAAAGGGTCCAACGCTCTCGCATTCGCTGATAATTCCAATTCGCGCATTTATTCTTATTCCTTTATTTTAAATATTAATGTAATTCTCCCAAAGCTATGTAAATTCGATATTTATCTTTTCTCGCACTTTACTTTATTTTATGTCAAATCGGGTCCTGGATTAAATTTGGCGATGTGGACCCGCGCTTTTGTAATAGTTTAGGAACTTTATATTTCTCGCAACTTTTTTTAACTGCTAATAAATTGCATGCAAGAATGAATGTTACAATAAAAACAAAAGCGTAGATCACCCACGACATGAACAAGACAAAATATCTGAAAACGACACACAAATCACACACCACCCCTAGGGTACGCCTCACTGTTGCCTTGCCTCGAAAGGTGATCGTCGAGTAGAGGATGTCTTAGTAAGTCCTCATGATCCGGGAACCTGGCATGAGGGTAGCTTCTAAGGTGTCTTCCTATTGCTCTGGTGATCACCATGTCCCGAACTTCGAATTGACCCAAACACCTCCAACGATGGTGCTACCTACCTCTCAATGGTGGGATGGCACTACTTTAAGGACATTTACACAGACGAATTCCTTAGGGTAGGTAGACGACTCTAGATGCTTGCTCTAATTTCAAAACAAATCAAAAATACTTTTCACACCGACACCTTTTCAAAAAGCTTTCGAAAGCAATTTTTCAAACACTCTTGAGGACCGATACAAGAGTCGGACTGGAATTTTCAAAGAAACTTTTTAAAACCCACAGTTGAAAAGCAAACAAACCATTTTGAAAACACAAATGAGCAAGTATCTAAGAGCCCATGGATAACCATGGATAGAAAGGGTGCTAACACCTTCCCTTTCTATAACCTACCTCCCGAACCGAGAGCAATCTCTTTAAGGAATTTTTCTGTGCTTTTGTCCTTTCCATTTCGAGAAAATAAAAGACGGTGGCGACTCTTGCTTCCGTGATATTTCGCGAACCAGCGTTAAACAGTCAGTTCCAGATCCACCGATCACATCGGCCAACTGTGATTCACTTGTGCAATGCCTAACTTCAAATTCACCTCGATTTACCTTTTCTCTTAGGAAATAAAATCTAGCTTCGATATGCTTACTCCTTCCATGCAGAACTAGATTCTTCGCCAGATTTATGGCTGATTTGTTATCGATTTGCAAAACTAGAGATTTCTTCACTTCGACAGTCATTTCTTCAAGTACTGATCTGGTCTAAATTGCTTGACAAGCAGCATAAGATCCTGCTATATATTCATCTTCGCAAGATGACAATGCCACCAGAGATTGCTTCTTCGAACACCATGATATTGGGGCACCAAATACTTGAAAGAAATATCCAGTTGTGGTTTTTCGATCTTCCTTATCTCCACACCAATCAGCGTCTAAAAAACAATTAATTTTTGCTTCTTTGCCTTCATAATCTCATTGAAATAGTATTCCACAATTTATTGAACCTTTTAAATATCTCATAATTCTTCTTGCAGCCTTCATATGTGAACTCTTGGTTCACTCATATATTTGCTTACTAATTCGACTGTTAAATCTATATCAGGTTGACTGTTGCACACATACCTCAGAGATCAAAAAATTTGCTTAAACAAAGTTGCATCGACTTTGTCTTCCTCTCCATTCTTCTCCAACTTCACATTTGGTTCGACAGGTGAGGATGCAGGATTCGAGTCATCCATTCTGAATCTCTTGAGTATCTTTTTGACATACTTCTTTTGATGTAGCACCATTCTTTGCTCCGACATTTGAAATTCCATAGCTAGGAAATAAGACAATTTTTCCAAATCTGACATTTCAAATTCCTTCGTCATCAGCTCCTTGAACTTTGACAAATTCTCAAAACTATTTCCAGTTACTAGCAAGTCATCGACATATAAGCAGATGATTGTTATATCTTGTGCTACAACTTGAACATCGACACCATACTCTGATTTGCATTTGACAAATCCCAATTCGACTGAGTATGAGTCGATCTTCTCGTTCCATGCCCTAGGTGCCTGCTTAAGGCCATAGAGCACTTTGTGCAATCTATATACTTTACTCGTTTCCTTCTGAATCACAAACCCAGGAGGTTATGTGACATAAAATTCTTCGTCTAAAGGACCATTCAGAAATGTTGATTTCACATCTAGATGGAAGGTCGACCAGCCTTGGTTGCATGCCAATGCTACCACTAGTCGAACAATTTCTAATCTTCTTAATGGAGCAAATACTTCAGAGTAGTCGAGTCCTGCTCTTTGAAAAAAACCTCGAGCTAATAATCTTGCTTTATGTCTTGCTATCGACCCATCTGCATTGTGTTTCAAATTGAACACCCATTTTACTTCGATAGCTTTTTTATATGCTGGCAATTTGCCTAACTCCCATGTGTTGTTTCTTTTAATTGTCTGTAAATCTTCGACCATATCTAACTTTCACTTGTTAATCTTCAAAGCTTCATTATAGTTAATTGGTTCAACACCTGCAAGTAAAGCAAAATGAATTAATTCTCTATCTGGTGTTACCTCATCATCGCCAATCACTTCATAATCCTGAAGTCTTGTTGGAAGAACTCTAGTTAATTGAGGTCTATGGCTTGTGCTAGCCACACCCTTTTCGACTTCGACATTGTCTGGAATGTCAACAATTGCTTCGTCTTCGATTGGAATATTAGAAATTTCTTTGACTTCGACTTTGACTTCATCAGTTTCTTCGTCAAAATAAATGGCTTATTAATTGCATCATTTTAATTCCAATTCCAAGCGGAATTTTCATCAATCACAATATCTCTGCTCAATATAATTTTCTTATTAATTGGATTGAATAACCTGTATGCACTAGTTTTATGATGTCCTACCAGAATCATAGGTTCACTTTTGTCATCAAGCTTCCTTCTTCTCACATCAAGAATATGCTTGTAACACATAGACACGAACACCTTCAAATGACTTACTGATGGTCTTTTGCCACTCCACACTTCTTCAGGAACCTTGTTCTTCAATATCTTAGTAGGACACCCATTAAAAATGTAAACTGCAGTTGAAACAACTTCTCCCCATAAAGACTTTGGAAAATTCTTTTGCTTCAGGATGCATATCACCATATATAATATGGTTCTATTTCTTCTTTAAGCAATTCCATTATATTGAGGTGTATAAGGAGCAGTTACCTCATGATCAACACCATGTTCTGCATAGAAATCTTCAAACATCTTGGATGTGTATTTTCCACCTCCATCTGTTCGTAGAACTTTGATCTTCTTCTCACTCTAGTTTTTGACAACTATCTTGAATCTCTTAAAGATTTCGAATACTTTGTCCTTTTGTTTGATCACATAGATCCATAATTTTCGACTGAACGAATCGACAAACAGAACAAAATATTTGTTTCCACCAATGGTATGCTCTTAGAATAGACCACATACATATGAATGTATCACTTTGAGAATGCAGGATGATCTCATTGGTATGGTCAAAACGAAACAATTTCTGGATTACTTTCCTACTAAACAACCTTCACAAAGTTTTTCAGGCATCTCAAGACTTGAAATTTCAGTAACCATATATTGAGTAATTAGTTAATTGAGTGATCTAAAATTCAAATGTCCAAACCTCAAATTCCACAACCAACTATCCTTGTGGTCAACAATAGTTCTCAAATATTGAACTTTTGTAGAACTGATCATAGTCTTAAATGTCCTGTCTTCAACAACAGAGATTTTAAGGCCAAATTGTTCTTGGTTTCGGACAATTTCAAAGCTCCATCTTTCATTACAACTAAGAAACCTTTTTCCTCCATTATTCATTTGAAAAATTATGTTTCCAGTACCTTTTGCTTGCAACGAACTATTATCAGTAAGTTTTACCTTGCTATTCTTCGACTCATCTTAGTCTACCAACCACTCCTTTCAACCTGTCATGTGATTCGAGCAGCTTGAGTCGAGGAACCAGATCTTGGATTCGACATGGTTATTACAACTGCAGCCATAACCACCATACCTCCTTCAGAATCATCTGAATCTTCGCGTGCAAGGTTCTCTCCTTTGTCTTTGCCTTTTGTCGATCCATTGTATTTCCTGTACCAACAATATTTAGCCAAGTGTCTCCACTTTTCACAGTTATAACATTGCATACCTTTCTTATCTTCTTTGTCCTTTCTATAGTTTCCTCCTCCCTTTTTCGAGGATTCAGAAGATCTATCTTCGACTTTATTCTTGTGGGGATTCAACCAAGACTTCTTGCCCTGAGTCTTGTCGAAATTGCCTTTGAATTTGTTAGAACCACCATCCTTTTTCCATGATTGAGCTTGCAGAGCCTGTATCGAGTCTTGCACTCATTTCCTTTCGATAATCCTCATCTCATGCACCTCCAAGAACCAACCAAATCTTCCACTTTAGTGGTTTCAAGATTGTTGGATTCTTGAATATCTACGATAATATGATCAAAGTTAGAGGTCAACATTCTCATTACCTTCTCAACTATCATCTTATCAATTATGGTTTCACCATAATCTTTCATGATATGGACGAGTTTCTGAACCTTCGACACATATTCTGCAAATTTTTCATCTTCTCCCATCGACAATAACTCATATTGTCGACGTAAGGTTTGTAACTTGACACCTTGACTTTCTCACCTCTTTCGTAATACTTCACCAGAATATCCTATGCCTCCTTCGCTTTTTCATCATGAGAGATTCTGTCAAAATTAGAAACATCAACGGTCGTTTGAATGCAATTAGCAACCTTGCAATCTTTCTTCTTGACTTCGTTGTGGGATTTTTTCTGTGCTTTGGTTGCATTTTTAGCCATCACAGGAACACCGTCGATAACCATCTTTAGGGTTTCATGGAAGCCAAACAAGATTTCATCTAATTTTTCCATCGGATCCAATTTTTGCAGTCAAATATTGGAAGAGAATTCAAAATGCCCTTATCACTAGCCATCTTTGCAGCAGTTGATTCACTTGCCTTAGAAACACGATCTTTGACGAGAAATTTTTGAAAACTCGATCAAGAACAATAATCAGAATATCTAGAAACCATTTTGTTAGTGTATGAGGAACTTTAGTGAGGAGAGAATAAAGAGAGAATAAGAAAATAAAAATTTGTATTATTAAATTATACAAATAATTATACAGACTATAACTATTTATATATACCCTAAGTAAGTTTAAATCTGTTAGAATTAATTTAGATTTTATAATTAATTAGATATTAATTTATATTTAGGAATATCTTTTAGATTGTTTATATCTTTGTTAAGAGATATATATCTTAGATCTTCTTATACCTTTGTTAGAAGATATATTTTAGATTTAATTTTGTGTATAAATAGCCTAGTGGAGTAGGTTATTGTAATTCATTGTAAATCCTTATTTTTGAAGCTATCAGTAAATATTTCTTTTGTCTTTTATCTTTCTTATGCTCCAACAATTGGTATATAGAGCTTTGGTTCGAAATCCACGGGAAAAGAAGTATTGTGATTAAGAATTACAATATTCTGATTCTGGGAGTTTTGAGAAAACATTGATTTGGAAAATTCTGCGTAAATTGCATAAGGTAGAAGATGAACGGAAACAATGGCGATATTCATTCCAAGCTTCCAGTATTTGATGGCAAAAATTGGAATCGTTGGAAGATCCAGATGCGCGTGTTATTTGGCTCTCAAGATATGTTAGAACTTGTTACTGATTGCTATAATCTGTTAGAAGCAGATGCAACAGAGGACCAGAAGATAGCACATAAGGCACTGAGGAAGAAAGATCAGAAAGTGTTGTTCTACATCTATCAATGTGTGGATGTGAATGTGTTTGAGAAGATTTTTGATTCCGAAACAGCAAAGGCTGCGTGGAACACACTGGTCAGATGTTATGGTGGTGACGCATCAGTGAAGAAGGTGAAGGGAAAGGAGAAGTCTGACAAGAAGAATGTTCAGTGTTACTGTTGCAAGAACTTTGGTCACTATGCCAGAGATTGCTGGTCCAACAAAGAAAGGAAGCTAGAAGAAGCAAATATAGCAAGAGGAGAGTCTGATGATGAACCTGGGCTATTGTTGGCTTCTGAACTTGATGATCTGAATTCATCAGAATGGTGGTATATGGACACATGGTGTTCAAACCATTTTACTGGAAACAAGAAGTGGTTGGTTGATTTTGACTTTGGGAAGAGTACAAAGATCAGATGTACTGATGATAAATACTTTAATGCAGAAGGTATGGGGAATGTCAGAATCATTCTAAACAATGGGAAAGCAGCAGTGATCTAGAATGTTTGGTATGTACCTGGCATGAAAAGCAATCTGATGAGTGTGAGACAACTGGTTGAGAAAGGTTTTTCAGTTACCATGAAGGACAATCTTCTGAAGCTGTATGACTGTAATCATAAGTTGATTATGGACTCAGAACAGGGAAGGAACAGAACATTCAAGGTGAATGTTAGAACTGTAGACTCTAAATGTCTTAGTGCAACAAGTGTTGTCAAGGAGAGTGAGTTGTGGCCCAGAATATTTGGTCATCTGAATTTCAGAAGTTTAGGGCATCTGAAATCAAAGAATATGGTATATGGAATTCCTACAATCAAGAAGCCTGAAAAGTCACGCAAGGTGTGCATGGAAGGGAAGCAACCAAGATTACCCTTTGCATCAGAAGTAGCTCCAAGAGAAAAACATGCCTTGGGAGTAGTACATTCTGATGTGTGCGGTCCGTTTCCAGTAGCATCAACTGGAGGGAATAAATATTTTGTGTCATTTTTTTATGAGTTCACCAGAATGACATGGGTATCTCTCATAAAGTTCAAACACGAGGTATTTGATGAATTCAAAAAGTTCAGACTGAAGGCTAAGAATCAGAGTGGCTAGACTCTGAAGATTCTTAGAACTGATAGTGGTGGTGAGTATAACTCTATAGAATTCAGAAGTTTCTGTGAGGAGAATGGAATTGAGCATGAGGTTACTGCTCCCTATAATCCTCAACACAATGGTCTTGCTGAAAGAAGAAATCGTACTTTGCTAAATATGGTGAGAAGCAGCTAAAAGAGAAGAAGCTTCCTCATACTCTGTGGGGAGAAGCTATTGCAACTGCATGTTATATATTCAACAGATGTCCAACAAAGAAATTAAAGGAAATAGTTCCTATTCAGAAGTGGGCTGGAGATAAGCAAAGTGTTAGTCATCTGAAGGTATTTGGTTCTGTATGTTACAAACATGTCCCATAAGCTAGAAGATAGAAGCTGGATGATAGAAGTAAAGTGATGTTGTTGGTGGGGTATCACAATACAGGTTCGTACAAACTTTATTGTCCAGAAACTAACAATGTTGAGTTCAACAGAGACGTCATTGTAGAGGAATCAGAAGTTTGGAATTGGGAAAAGTCTCGTCCTGACTCTGATGACAGAACTTCAGAAGAAAGGTCAGAAATATATGTTTTTGAAGCTGGTAAAGACTTTGACTCTGAAGAAGATACAGAAGGAGAAGATGATTCTGACTCTGATGGTGATCGAGACTCTGAGCACAGTCAAGGTTCTAGAGAAAGTCCAATTTCGGAAGCAAGTGCTTCTGAAGGGGAAAGTTCTGGTGTCCAAAGTTCTGAAGGTCCAGTTTAGGGGTAACAAATAGTCAGAAGCATCCCAAGAAGATTTGCAGAGTTTGACATGTTCCAAGACACTGAAGTAGACTCTGAAGGAGAAGTTATTCAATGTGCAATGTTAGTAGACTCTGAACCCGTGAGTATGGAAGAGGCTCTTAAGCATAAAGTTTGGTTACAGACCATGAAAGAAGAACTTGATGCTATAGAGAGAAACAAGACTTGGAAGTTGAAAGAACTTCCAAAAGGCAAGAAAGCCATCAGCGTCAGATGGGTTTTCAAGCAGAAGCTAAAGCCAAATGGATTAATTGGAAAACACAAAGCAAGATTAGTAGCAAAAGGCTTTTTACAGAAGCCTGGTCTGGATTACTTTTAAGTGTTTGTACTTGTGGCGAGACATGAAACAACCAGACTAGTGATTGCAATAGCTGCTAACAGGAATTGGCCTCTGATGCATTTAGATGTAAAATCTGCATTTCTGAATGGTCCATTACAAGAAGAGGTGTATGTCTCACAACCTCCTGGATTTGAGAGAAAAAATCAGGAAGGGATAGTGTTCAAATTACACAAAGCTTTGTATGGATTGAAGCAAGCTCCCAGAGCTTGGAATTTGAAAATTGATTCATTTTTTAAGGAACAAGGGTTTCAAAAATGTGAGATGGAGTATGGTGTAATATGATTCTGGCATGTTTGTACGTTGATGACATACTACTTACAGGAAGTTTTGAACAAGAGATAGTTGAGTTCAAGA
Source organism: Vicia faba (assembly GCA_948472305.1). NCBI lineage: Eukaryota > Viridiplantae > Streptophyta > Magnoliopsida > Fabales > Fabaceae > Vicia > Vicia faba. Next base: position 1,374,941,479 of record OX451741.1, read on the forward strand.
AAGTTCTGATGAATGCATTTGAGATGACAGATCTTGGAAAAATGAGTTTCTTTCTAGGGATGGAATTTATGTACTCTGAGAAAGGAATCATTTTACATCAGATGAAGTATGAACTAGAGCTTCTGAAGAGATTTGAGCTAGAAAATTGCAAGGTTGCTATCACACCTGCTGATACGAATCAGAAGTTGGATTCTGATTCTGATGGAGAGGATGTGGATGCTACAACCTTTAAACAGATGGTTGGTTCTCTAAGGTATTTGTGTAATATCGAACCTGATATTCGCTATTCAGTTGGAATGGTTAGCAGATTTATGAGCAAATTAAAGTGGTCCCATTACCAAGCTGCAGTCAGGATTCTGAGGTATATGAAGGGAACTCTGAAATATGGAATGTTATTTCCGTCTGGAAGAAAGATCGAATCAGAACTTCTAAGTTATTCTGATTATGATTGGTGCGAAGATAGAGTTGACAGAAGAAGTACTTCTGGGTACTTATTCAAATTTCTGGGGAGGTCCTATTTCTTGGTGTTCCAAGAAGCAACCTGTTGTTGCTCTGCTAACCTGTGAAGTTGAATATATTGCAGGTGCTCTGACTGCATGTCAAGCTGTGTGGATTCTGAACTTGCTGAAAGATCTGAAGATTGAGGTAAATAAACCTCTGAAGCTGATGATTGATAACAAGTCTGGAATCAATCTTGCCAAGAATTCAGTGTTGCATGGGAGAAGTAAGCATATTGAGATCAAGTATCATTTTCTGAGGAATCAAGTTCAGAATGGAATAGTAGAGGTTGTGCACTGTAGCACCCAGAAGCATCTGGCAGATGTTCTGACAAAGGCTATCAAAACTGATCAATTTCATGGATTAAGGGATGTAATTGGCGTTGTCAGTTTTGGGTAAATATAAATTAAGGGATGGTGTTAGAATTAATTTAGATTTTAAAATTAATTAGATATTAATTTATATTTAGGAATATCTTTTAGATTGTTTATATCTTTGTTAAGAAATATATATCTTAGATCTTCTTATATCTTTGTTAGAAGATATATTTTAGATTTAATTTTGTGTATAAATAGCATAGTGGAGTAGGTTATTATAATTCATTGTAAATCCTTATTTTTGAAGCTATCAGTAAATATTACTTTTGTCTTTTATCTTTCTTGTGCTCCAATAAAATCTACATAATTTATATTATATTTAAATATTAAATCTAATCAAATCTAACTACACTCGTTTAATATTTCAACAGATTAATGTAAATCTTTTATCACAAATTTGGTTACGTAATTCCATTTAAAGATAGGCAACGAAATGATAAGTGGTTTATAAAACTATATATGATGTGTAGTACTAGTATTTTTCATGCTATGGAGTAGTGCCATTATAAGTTCCACTCATCCACGTGATATTTCAATCACATTGTATGGCTATAGATAAAGCCTTCTCCAAAGAGAACTTGCAACGAATAGAATGTACAATTCAATTTGAATTAACACATTGTAAACTAAAATCTAAGCCCTAATTTGAATAAGCATGGGAGAATTTTGCAATTATACGTCTTAATTAGAAACATATATATAGTTGACTATGTACATATGACAGTTCCCATCTGTGGCCAAAATTTACCAAAATTGATAATGCTTCTTTTTCATACAAGCTTTTCGAAGAGATCATTATTAATGTGTAGAAACAAGTTTGCTAAAATTCCAAATCAATATTGATGGGTTGAGAGGACACACTATTTTAGCTAGCTAGCTAGTCTATCACGGATTTATTTCTCTTTCAAACCAAAATTATTGGTGTTTCTTTTTCATTTTGTGTGTATAAAAAATTAGAATAACAAAGACACACGCCAACGCCATGCAAAATATAACCACTAACTATAATGTAAGTTTATGGGAAATTTGTGTTTTGTTGTATGGAATACTTTCACTTTCAAGTTTAAACTCCACCAATATGTTTCTTATTGAAATTTTTATGATGGGTGAGCTTTTCTACTTCTATGATTTATAAATTAATCGAACAAAGAAAAGGAATATATTTTTATAAACTAATTAAAAAACAATTTAAACTACTTAAGAGATTTAAAATGAAAAATTTTAAGAAAAACTCAACTATCTTGAATAAGATTGGTAAAAAAAAATATTCATATGGTGTTGTATTTGTAAAAAGTCTCGTTAGGATGATGTCTTTAGACCTTTAAGAAGAGATGACAATAGAATGTCGCCTAAAGGGAAGTATTTTCTCGCCTCGTGTTTTTCCTATCGTCACGTCGAGGAAACGTAGGATAAGACGCTTCTTGAGAAGAGAGAAATACAGGGCCATTAATTGACTCACGTCTCTCTGAAAAATAGAGATTCAACGGTCCACCATTGATTGAGCAGATACTGACCCTTTTCAAAGAAAATCTTAGGCTCTATAGGCCTCTATAAATACATCTTTCCTCAGGGAGAGAAGAGACAGATCTTAAGCAATAGGAGAGATCATACTTTACAATCCAAAAGAGGATAACGCTTACCAAGGTTACAACACACAATTGACTGTATCCATACGCTTGCTCCCAACCGTCACCGATCATCTGTAGAGTCTCTCATTTCATGTGAACAAGACTCCTAAACTACTTTAAAACACCACCATACATGAATGCTCGCCGTCGTGACCAAGCCCTAACCACTATCACTACTATAAAGTAGAACTTCTGTAACACCATATTACAATGTCTTCCTATTAATTGCAGTAATAACTCATTTTTGGTCACTTTTTTCTATTTACTAAAAGACATTTCACTTCGGTCAATGTTAACAATCATGGTGAAATGTACATGGAGTGTAAGGGTTCAAATCCTAACACCATCAATTTTCTATTTTTTCTTTACAAAATGAGTTTGTCCTTAAATATCATCAGGTATATATTATCAATTATGGTGTAAGGTGTTATCATTTTATCACAGTTTTAATTATCAACCGTGGTGAAAGGTATTACATATTTATATATAGAATTAATAGTCATTTTCCCCTGTCATATAGGCGCCTTTTGAAAAAAAACCGTAAAAAAACTTGTATGGAATCCTCTAACATTTGTAAAATATTTATCTATAAACCTTTATCAGACCACATCATAAAAAATGATGATGTGGCAACATTTTTTATTATTTTTAATTTAAATGAAAAATCACATGTGTTTAAACATTTATGGACTGACGAAAATACCCTTTAGTGAAAAACATACTATGGAGTTATGCAGCTGAGTTGAAGAAGCAGTGTGTTGGGAATACAGTGAAGATTAACACTGAGAGGCCATTGCCAACCCTACCACTAAGATTTGAGACATTTTATTTTTGTTTTGATAGTTGTAAGAAAGGGTTCACTAAGTCATGTAGACCCTTTATTGGTGTAGACGGGTGTTACCTTAAGACACAATATGTGGGGCAATTATTAGTTGTTGTGGCAATGGATCCAAATGATCAATATTATCCTTTGCCTTTTGGTGTAGTAGAGACTGGAACAAAGGATAGTTGGAAATGATTTATAAAGTTACTTATGGAAGACATTGGGGTTGAAAGAAAATATGTTGTTATCTCAGATTAACAAAAGGTACAAAGTGTTTATTGTTACATTGTTTTATTGTTTGTTTATGGTTTCATTGTTCTATTGTTTGTTTGATTATGGTTACATTGTTCTATTGTTTGTGTGTTTATGATTTCAGGGTCTTGTTAGTATTTTTGAGGAGATGTCTGAACAAATTGAACATAGAATATGTCTCAGACATTTATATGGCAATTTCAAGAAGAAATTTGGTGGTGGAGCTGCAATAAGGAACCTATTGATGGGGGCTGCCAAAGTTACATACTTTCAGGCTTGGGAGAAAAATATGAATGAGTTTAAGCAACTAGATAAGAAGGAATGGGAGTGGTTGATGGGAGTTCCTACCAAGTTATGGTGTAAGGATTCCTTTAGATTTTACCCTAAGTGTGATGTGTTAATGAATAACTTGAATGAATCTTTTAATAGTAGAATTTTACAAGTTAGGGATAAACCAATCCTCACAATGGTAGAGTGGATTAAGAACTATTTAATGAATATGATTTCCAATAGTCTAGTTAAGTTTGACAAATGAAAACACTATGTTATGTCTAATCCTAGGAAAAAAATTAGATAAGGAAACTCTGATTAGTGGAGAACGGCTTCCAGCATGGAGTATGGGTGACTTGTGGCAAGTGCATCATCAATATAATGGGATTCAATTTGTTGTTGATCTTGAAAAAAAAACATGTACATGTTGCTTTTAGGATCTTGTGGGGATACCTTGTAGACATGTTGTGTTTGTAATGTAGTATTAGACTTTGAACTCTGAGACATTTGTTGACCCTTGTTACATGAGAGAGGCTTACAAAACATGTTATGAAAACAATGTCACTCCAATCAATGGTATGGACATGTGACCTACTGTGGATGTTGAGAACATGTTGCCACCTCAATATAATAAGGGTCTAAACAGACCTAAGAAATTAATGTTTAGAGAGAAAGATGAAAGTGGGTCAAGGATGAGGAGGTTTGGTGTAACTTATAATCTATAGATGCACAAAGTGAGATAAATTTGGCCATAATTCAAGGAAGTGTCAGAGCAAGGAACAAGATCCTAATGCACTAAAGAGAAAGGTAATAACTCATGCTTCTTAACAATTCTTATAACATGTTCTTAAAATAGTATTCTTAAATATGCTTATAATTTGTGCAGAGAAAGACATGAAGGACTAAACCCTTTACACCTGCTGCACCAACTACATATGTTGCACAAACTGAAGGAGAACCTGGTGGAAGTGTTCATGAAATGAACGACCCAAAGTTAGATACATTGCTTGATGACATGATGAATTCCTTTAAAGAACAACAATCACAAGTTTTTAATCCCACGCCTGAGCAAACTGCACCAACTGAGCATGATGCACCAACTGAGCATGATACACAAACTGCTGACACTGCTACAAACACTGCTACACAAACTGCTGCTAAGAAAAAGGCATTGCTAAGAATAATATTCAAAAGATGAAAGCTAAGAGGTGCAGTGAGATGTTGAAAGGTGTTAGGAGTGCAAAACAAATTGGTGGGACTGGTTCAACCTCAGATGCACCATTGGTGTTTGATAATTAGCCTTTTGTGAAGACATCAAACAACTGGTATGATATTTCAAGGAGAATGATTCAGTAATTAAGTTGTCCATTAGGTGTTATTTTGGTTATTAAAACAGTTATGTTATGCTATTATCCACCATCTTTGGTTAAGCACATAATGTGCCATTTTGTAACTTCTTTTGTAAGGCTTACTTTAGTAACTTCTAAATTTGATTATAATGCTAATAAAAACATGTTGTGTTCTGTTATACATAATATGCACCAATTTAATGCCAGTTTACAATTAGATTGATTTCAATCCAAAGTGATTGCTTATGTTCTTGCCCTACCATATTATGCACAATGTGTTGTAATTATATAACACTAAAACATTTCAAGACATGCTAAACTTATATAACAAACACAACAATTTCATTAATTCAACAACAAAATATTACAACCTTGTATAACAAAAACAATGACAAAATTCATTAGCAAAGTAGTTGATGCATGAACCTATGAACCTATTTGTTACATGAACAAGGAAGAAAAAAAATCATGTAGCAATAAGTACAACTATCACAAAATTCATATTCTTCCTTAAGACATCAACCTTTTTCTTCATTTCTTCCATCTTCTTGGTAAAATCTTTCTCCATTTTACTCATCAGATCTACGACTTCTCCGTCCGAGTATGTTGTTTCTCTTTCACCAAAAAACTCATCATCCCAATAGAATAAGTTACAATCATCTTCTTTACCCCAAAACTTACACTTCCAGTACTTTCTGCTAGAATTCACAACCGATTTTGAAACAAACATCTTCATGGACATATTATGACCGCATTTACGAGTTATTCTGCCGTTTGAAGAAATACTAGAGTTAGAAAAAACTGGGAAACTCATTTTTCTAGATTAGAAAGAGAAACAAGAACGATTAAGTGAGGATTTGAAGGAGAAATAGGATTAGGGTTTTCAAGGAAGAAGGAGAACTTGAAATAGTGAAATGAATACGAAGGAGAAACTCAATTCTCTGAAATTTTTGTTTTTCACTAAAGGATATTTTCGTCCGTCCAGAAATGTTTAAACACATGTGTTTTTTCATTTAAATTAAAAATAATAAAACATGTGGTCTGATAAAGGTTTAAAGACAAATATTTTACGAATATTAGGGGATTTCATACCAAAAAAAATTTAGGAGTTTTTTTTCAAAAGATACCTATATGACAGAGGAAAATGAGCATTAACCCTATAATTTATCAATACGAGTGTATCTAGTTTCAAGACATTCAGTATTCCTCTAAGGTGGTAGAGTTCCCTTTAAGTTCCCTCATCAACAATATAGACTAGCACACAACCGAATGACCTATCTTCAGTAACAATGCTAAGACTTTTTTAATTTGATCAAACGCCCTCAGTTGATTACTACCTCAAGCCATTTCTTATGAATCCTTAAGCCTAAGCTAAAGTGATCACGCCATCATCTTGCCGTCCAAAGTGTATATAAACCATATAATGACGTAGATTTTTTTCTAAGAACCTTCGTAGCTCCTTTTTATTTCTAAGAGGTATAGCTTCCAAGATAGTTTTAGCTTTGTTTTTGTCCATCTCAAGTCCCTTATTATGAACTAAGAACTCCATGAAGTTCCTCGTTGATACTCCAAAAGCACACTTAATGGATAGTTTTTTTTTTTGATCACGTTTAATGGATAGTTTTTAATTTATGTAACTTCATTCTTTTTAACTATATCATAGATGGATACCTCATGTTCTTCCCAATAAGATCATGAAAAATTGCATTCATACCTTTTTTTATATGTGGCTCTAACATTATTTAACTAAACAACACAACACTCCACCCATATATTTTAAGTGCACTAAAGCGCCTATTATTTTATCAATATCGTCTTTGAATACAAATATTTAAAACACCTCGAGAAATATGGAAAGACAAACCTAAAAACTATGAAAACTTAAGGATATTTGGATGCCCTATGTATTATCATGTTAGTGAAGGTAAGCTGGAACCAATAGTTAAAGAAGGTTTGTTCATGAGATATCATGATGGTGTCATAGGGTTTAGAATATGGTCAAATGAAAATAAGAGACGTATAATCAACAGATATGCCGAGTTCAATTAAGAAGAATTAGTTAAAAGTCATGAAAATGATGAAGGAATTGAAAATGACTCGAATTTTGATATTCATCAAGTCGAGGTAGAGCTAGATGCTAATAGAGCTAGAGTTGAGCAAGATAATGATCAAATTGATAATGTTAATGATAATGATTAAGACACAATGTTTGCAAAATCATGCATATTATGGGAGAATCAAGCATATTAACATAAGATTCATAAGAGAAATTATTAAGGAAGACAAAATTCAAGTGAAAAAGGTGCATATTTCGGATAATGTTGCAGACTTATCACCAAACTTGTTTATTAAGCAAATTCAGGCACAACCTCAACTTGCTCAACATTGAAGTTAGTTAAATATGTTGAGAAATATAATATCAAATATAATCCAAGTTATATATGTTAATATATTAGATATAATATCAAATATAATCAAAGGTAGAAAATCTAAGTCCAATTAAGATTGTATATAAATAGTCATAGTTTGTATCATTATTTGTAGAATACAATTCAAGTGAATAATATAATCCTTATTTTCTAATTATTCTCTCTTTCTCTCCTCACTAAAAGTGCCTCACGCACTAACAAATTGGTATATAGAGCTTCTGATTATTGTTCTTGGTCGTGTTTTCAAGAACTTCACGTCAGAGATCATGTTTTCAGAACAAGTAAATCAATCACTGCGAAGATGTCTGGTGATAAGGGCATTATGAATTCTCTTCTAATGCTTGATGGCAAAAATTGGATCCGATAAAAAAATAGATGCTATCATTGTTTGGATTTCATGATACCTTACAAGTGGTTACCGATGGTGTTCCTACGCTGGATGTAGATTCAACCGAAGCACAGAAAACTTCCCACAATGAAGTCAAGAAGAAAGATTGCAAGGCTACTTATTCCATTCAGACGTTGGTCGATGCTGCTAACTTCGATAGAATCTCTCATGCTGAAAAAACGAATGAGGCATGAGATATTTTGGTCAAGTATTATGAAGGATGTGAGAAAGTCAAGGTTGTCAAGTTGCAAACCTTGCATCGACAATATGAATTGTTGTCGATGGAAGAAGACGAAAAAGTTGCATAATATGTGTCGAAGGTTCAAAAACCCATCCATCTCATGAAGGGTTGTGGTGAAACCATAACTGATAAGATGATAGTTGAGAAGGTAATGTAAACATTGACCTTTCACTTTGATCACGTTATTGAAGCTATTCAAGAATCCAATCAACTTGAAACTCTAAAACTGAAAGATTTGGTTGGTTCGTTGGAAGCGCATGAGATTAGGATTGTCGAAAAGAAAGAAGTTCAAGACATGATACAAGCTCTGCAAGTTCAATCATGGAAAATGAATGGTGATTCCAGCAAATTCAAAGGTAAAGTCGACACGACTCAGGGAAAGAAGTCTTGGTCTAACCCTCACAAGCATCAGGTCGAAGATAGAGCTTCTGAATCCTTGAAAAGAGTAGGAGAAAATTATCGAAAGGACAAAGAAGATAAGAAAGGTATGTAGTGTTATAACTATGAAAAGTGGGGTTATTTGGCCAATAATTATTGGTACAGGAAAGATAATGGATTTGATAAAAGGCAATAACGAAGGAGTGAACCTTACACGACAAGATCCAGATGATTCTGAAGGTATTATGGTGGTTATGGCTGCATTTGCAAATAACCATGTCAAATCTAAGATCTGGTTCCTCGACTCAAGTTGTTCAAATCACATGACTGGTCAAAAGGCGTGGTTGGAAGATTTTGACGAGTCGACGAAAAGCTAGGTAAAACTTGCTGATGATAGTTCATTGCAAGCAGGAGGTACTGGCAACATAGTTTTTCAAATGAGTAATGGAGTGAAAGCTATGATCAAATATGTACTCTATGTACCTGGAATGAAGTGAAACTTGATAAGTGTTTGACAACTTATCGAAAAAGGTTTCTTGGTTGTTATGAAATATGGGGCTTTAAAATTTTTCGACACCAAGAACAATTTGGTCTTGAAATCTCCTCTGTCGAAGAATAAGACATTTAAGACCATGACAAGTTCGACTGAAGTACAATATCTAAAAATTATTGTCTACGACAAGGATAGTTGGTTGTCGCATTTGAGGTTTAGACATTTGAATTTTTTATCACTCAATCAGCTGATTACTCAAGATATGGTAACTGGTATCCCAAGTCTTGAGATGCCCGACAAACTCTGTGAAGGTTGCTTAGTCGGAAAGAAATCCAGAAATTCTTTCGTTTCGAATATACCAATGAGATCATCATGCATACTCAAAGTGGTACATTCAGATGTATGTGGTCCATTTGAAGAACATACCATTGGTGGAAACAAATATTTTATTTCGTTTGTCGATGAGTACAGTCAAAATCTGTGGATCTATGTGATGAAGAGAAAGGACGAAGTATTCAAAATCTTTAAGAGATTCAAGATACTTGTTGAAAACCAGAGTGAAAAAAAGATCAAAGTTCTGCAAATAGATAGAGGTGACGGATACACATCCAAGATGTTTAAATATTTTTGTGTATAACATGGTGTAGATCATGAGGTAACTGCTCCTTATACACCTCAACATAATGGAATTGTCGAAAGAAGAAACAGAACTGTATTGGATACGGCGAGATGCATGCTAAAGCAGAAGAATTTTCCAAAATATTTATAGGGTGAAGCTGTTTCGACTGCAGTTTATATTCTAAACAGGTGCCATACCAAGAAATTTAAGAACAAGGTTCCTGAAGAAGTGTGGAGTGGAAAATGACCATCAGTGAGTCATCTGAAGGTGTTTGGCTCTATGTGTTACAAGCATGTTCTTGATGCAAGTAGAAGGAAGATTGAGAGTGAACCTATGATTCTGGTATAATATCATAAAATGGGTGCATACAAGCTATTTAATCCAATTAACGAGAAGATTGTGTTAAGTCGAGATATTGTGATTGATCAAAATTCTGCCTGGGATTAGAATTATAATGATGCAATTAACGATCCATTGATGAGTTATGGTTTCAACAAAGAACCTGATGAAGTCGAAGTCAAAGACATTGCTAATATTCCATATGAATTCAAAGAAGTTGATGAAATTCTCGACACTGTCGAAGTCGAAGAGGGTGTGGTTAGAACAAGCCAAAGACCTCAAAGAACTAGAGTTGGTCTAACTAGACTTCAAGACTATGAAGTAACTGGTGATGATGAAGTAACACCAGATGGAGAATTATTTCATTTTGCTTTACTTGTAGGTGTTGAACCAATCAACTATAGTGAGGATTTAAAGATCCAACTGTGGAAGTTAGTTATAGTCTAAGAGTTACACACAATCGAAAGAAACAACACATGGGAGTTAGTCGAATTTCCAGCACAGACAAAAGCTATCAAAGTAAAATGGGTGTTCAAGTTGAAACACAATGCTGATGGGTCGATAGTAAGACATAAAGCAAGATTAGTAGCTTGAGTGTTTATTCAAAGATAAGGACTCGACTACTCTAGAGTATTTACTCCATTATCAAGATTGGAGATTGTTCGACTAGTGGTAGCATTAGCATGCAACCAAGGTTGGTCGACATTTCATTTAGACGTGAAATCAGCATTTCTGAATGATCCTTTAGATGAAGAGGTCTATATCATACAACCTCTTATGTTTGTGATTCAGAAAGAAGAGAGTAAATTATATAAGTTGCACAAAACGCTCTATGGCCTCAATCAGGCACCTAGGGCATGGAACAAGAAGATCGACTCATACTTAGTCAAATTGAGATTTGTCAAATGCAAATCAAAGTATGGTGTCTATGTTCAAGTTGTAGCACAATATATAACAACCATATGCTTATATGTCGATGACTTGCTAATAACTGGAAATAGCTTGGAAAACTTGTCGAAGTTCAAAGAGCTGATGATGAAGGAATTTGAAATGTCGAATCTGGGAAAATTGCCTTATTTTCTAGGCATGAAATTTCAAATATCGAAGCAAGGTATGGTGTTACATCAAAAGAAATATGTCAATGAGATACTCAAGAGATTCAGAATGGATGATTAGAATCCTGCATCATCACTTGTCGAACCAAATGTGAAGTTGGAGAAGCATGGAGAGGAAGACAAAGTCGACCTAACTTTGTTCAAACAAATTGTGAGATCTCTGAGATATGTGTGCAATAGTCGACCTTATATAAGTTTCATAGTTAGATTAGTGAGCAGATACATGAGTGAACCAAGGGCGTCGCACATGAAGGTTGCAAGAAGAATCTTGAGATATTTGAAAGGATTGATAAATTGTAAAATACTGTTTCGACAAGACTCTGAAATCAAAGAAGCTACAGTTAATTGTTTTTTATATGCTGATTGATGTGTAGATAAGGAAGATCGAAGAAGAAAAATTGGATATTTCTTTCAAGTATTTGGTGTCCCAATCTCATGGTATTCGAAAAAGCAACATGTGGTAGATTGTCATCCCGTGAAGATGAATATATAGAAAGGTCTTATATTGCATGTTAAGCAATTTGGATCAGATCGGTACTTGAAGAAATGATTGTCGAAGTAAAAAAATCTCTTGTGCTGCAAATCAACAACAAGTCAGTCAAAAACCTGGCGAAAGAATCCAGTTCTGCATAGAAGAAGGAGTAAGCATATCGAAGCTAGATTTCCTTTCTTAAATGAGAAGGTAAATTGAGGTGAACTTGAAGTTAGGTATTGCTCAAGTGAAGCATAGTTGACCGACATATTCATCAAAGGATTGATGATTGACAGATTCCTGGATTTAAGAAAGAAATTAGGAATAGTTCAGATCGATACGACTTGTGTAAGTTCGACAACTTAGACTATGAGGGTATCTTGAAATATTAGATATAATATCAAATATAATTCAAGTTAGATATTTTAAGATATTAGATATAATATCAAATATAATCTAAATTAGATATGTTGAGATATTATATATAATATCAAATATAGTCCAAGGTAGAAAGCTCAAGCTCGATTATGATTGTATATAAATAGTCGTAGTTTGTATCATTATTTTTATAATACAATTCAACTAAATAATATAATTCTTATTTCTTTATTATTCTCTCTTTCTCTCCTCACTAAAAGTGTCTCACCCACTAACAAAATATCATAGTCTGAATTTGTTTGGCCAGTTCAAATTGATGTTGAGTTTTAGCAATATTCCAAGGTGGAGATACTTCGGAGTTTGGATATTGTTAAGTTAGTTTTTCTATTTTCTCCTTTGCTAACTTTTATAGTTTTTAGAGATTAGTTAATTGGTTTGTTTTAGAAGTTGCAGAGATTCACCACTCTATATAAGATCAAATTCTCTTACATTTTTATATATTCATTCTTAGAGAGTTAGGATCAAAAACAAGAAATCAATGAAATTTAGTAGAGTGAGAGTGTGTTCAAGAGAGGTTCATTAAACTTACAATCTTTGCTTGTGATTCAATTTGAACATTCAGCTATAAATCTGGACTGTGTAGTTCCATTTCCTCTAGATGTAAGCATCATCATTTGATGTTGATTTGGGTTATCAAACAAGAGTGTGTTTCCTCATTCATTTGTTTCTTTTTCAACAAGTTTTTATTGATTCTATCTCATAAATGAGGCATTGATTAATTCTGCTACATAACAATTACCTTAACTTGTTTTGTTAACGTAATCAATCTCGTACAAGTTTATGTCATATTAAATATATTAAAAAACAATATTCACATGATATATAAAATCATAATCTCTTTATTCTCTTTTATAAATAAATTTTACTTTTTAAATTTATCGAATAAATGAAATATTTGAACTATATAAAGACTAGTTATATCAATTATTTAAAATTATTATAGTAAAATGTCTTATTAACTTATAGAAAATTATGTAAATTATTACATAATTACATATTAAAGTTCCACATTAAAAAAAACCAAACCAATTAAAATATCATACAAAAGTTAATTTCTATAACCATTCAAAACAGCATAACCAATCACGAAACGGAATAACAACAATAAAATTAAATAAAATGAACACATGAAATCAAAATTATAGCAACAAACAAGAACATAACATAATAAGAAAAAGAATAAGAAAAAAAGAGAATAAGAAAAAAGAAATACATTGCTTTAGAAAAAAAAAGGGAAAATAAGGGTTGTCTTCAATGTTCTTAGGGGTGATATATGTCTCATTCAAATCCGTTCCGCAAAAATCCTTAAAATATAAGGTTGGTAGGGAGGAGATGTAGGCTTTCAACCTTTAAAGGTTAAAAGTTGTAAAAATTCTTATTAATACTCGTATCAGCAAAGTCCGCAAAAAAGGACAGAGAGGAGCGAATTTATTAAAGAGTTCGTGTATAATACCTTGATCTTTCCCGGGGAAAAACATGGGCAAAATAGACATGTCAAACCAGATCCATTTTACTACCCCAACTATTCTACTTTGCTTGTAGTTTTCTTTAGTAACATCAGGCATCTCTGTCTCGCATCCTTTGTTGCATTGAAGAGAGGGAAAATAAGGACCTTTCGATGCATATTTGTAGTGGAAAAGAAACTGGCGTTTCTTTCAATTATTTTGGAAATTTCTTTTATTTTGCATTAATGGGCCTTGCCAATTTTATCCAAGTAATATGTAAATTTCTCATTGCACCCTTACATTATGGGGCACACCTCTGAAAATTCAAAAATGTCTTTGGGTGAATTTGAAGATATATCTCCCAACGCATCAAATTCTATTTTTTGCAAAAAAATTAATTTGGAGATACATCTCTGAATTCACCCAAGGGTAAATTTGCAAATGCATCTTCGAAGTTACCTTATCCACCACATTTCTTAAGAAAATAGTTCATAGATGTATCTGCGAACTTGGTGTGGAGTAAATTAGGAGATACATCTCTGAAGTCTTGCCTGCTAGTTTTTGTGCAGAAAATAGTTTGTTGATAGTGTAGTTTTTGTGGAGTAAATCGATTAACAGTGTCATTATTTGTTTCAACAATTAATAAAAATTAACGTTATAAAATCGAGTAATGCGTTAAAATATTAGAAATATTATAATAATACAAAAATTGTTCTCCAAGTCGATGAAAAATAAACAAAATACAATCACAAGCATAGTCTACTAAGTATGTCTAATCCTAACACCCCTGTTCTGCCTCTACTTACGGTAATCCAAGGCATTTCATGCCTCGGTAAGAATGGAATATGCTAGGGAAACCGCTTCATCGCCACCTCTCTCTAACAGTCGAGACTCGATAGCCTCTCTTATCATTCGCATAATGTTCTGACAGGTCAGCAAGACATCAATGGCATGATCATCCATGGCCTGCTCATTCTTCAGGATCTCCTCATGAGAATACCTAGGTGGACATCCAGGAGCATCTTTTATCATGTAAGAATGTGACGTGTTATGGAACCAAGTCATGTGACCTTCAATATAACTCCACTGAGACGTGGCTTCAGGACTCTGATACTCCACCAATACCATACGACTCTCAAAATCCTCCATAATGTCATCCATCTGTCTGCGGACAATACTAATAGGATCAGCCTGGAAGGGGACCTCAGAATGATCTGCACGTACCCAAACTATCGCATGCACTACTCAGACAAAAACTTGCACATGATATTAATTCCACATTCCAACCATCCAGAGTATAAAGAAATCTGTTTTGAATGGAATTATTTCCCGGTGAGTAGTATACCGCATCCAGACGATGTCATCATGTTGAGTCTGGTCAATATACATACGGAACAACAAGATAGCAGCATTCCCTCTGTTAGGGATAAACTAGCAAGCAAATGGACAATCCTCAATATACAACGGGTCACGCTGAAACCCGTGAATGTGGTGATAGTGGACAAGGCTTCATCCTTGAAAAGAATAAGAAAAAAATTAGTAACAAGTGTGAAAAAAAGTTGTTTGTAACTTAAGAGTGGGTAGAAATTTCGTAAGCATGGTGCATGAGTTTGTCATTTGCTTTGTGGTCTATTTAGAACCCTCGCTTAGATTGAAATACAGGTATACCAAACATACGACCCAAAATTCCACTAGAGAATGGAATCTTAGTCGATGAAATATTTGAGGTAAGCCACATCCACGTAGTTTTCTTTTTTGTCCACAAACATGGGTGTGCCAACCATGAACATGAAGAAGCACCTCAAGGCACACGCCCTGTGATAGCCAACCCAAAGATCATCGGTGTCCGGGAGTTCGTCTATCCACAAATTATCGCCATATAACTTCGCCAACCAAGAAAACTTGGCATGTGCATCCCTGGTGCTTCTACATTGCTCAAAGGCTTCCACATGGTCAGTTCCCAAATAAACCACCATTCTCTCCACTGCCTTAATTTTGGTGATCTTAGAATGATCAAGAAACCTTCCTTTGATGGGAAGGTGTAAGAGGCAAGCTACATCATTTAATGTAATAGTCATCTCACCAATAGGGGGTGGAAAGATGTCGTTTCGATATGTCATCTCTCAAGAAATGCAGCTTGCATGCCATGGTTGATGGTGTTGTACCCGAAAGCACAAAGACTTGCAAGCCCAGGTTCTTGAGTGCATTTTGCAACCGCTCATCCAGAGGATGATAAAGATTGTGAATATTTCTTGCATGGTTCACATATTTTAGATGTTCACGTTCTTGTTGAAAATAAAATATAACAGTCTCAGTCGAGTTGAATTTTTTATTCTAAAATAAAAATAGCACTGTAAAAAAATATACCTCTCCGTTCTAGATATGCGGAGCCACATGGTCTCTAAAGTATATTATCATACCCCAAATTTTCCCTACTGATATTAATAGTCAATGTATTTTATCTTATCATTTTTTCTATTAAATTTTGGTGTTACTGCGCATTTGTTTAAAATTATAATGCTAACTTATATATTTTGTATTGGTTATTCTAAAAAAGATCATTGTTTTTTATCATAGGGAAGGATGTTTCTTATCATTTTGTAAAAGGGGGTGTGTTTCATAATTCATCAAAAAAGGCTCATTATTCTAATAGCCCTTAAGGTCTTTAAAGAGGCCCATTAAAATCAATTTTTATTAATGTTAACCGAAGTCAATATGTGTATTAAAATATTATTATTTCCATTATCCATTATTATTATTTGTATATTATTATTATTATTTATTACTAAGATTATTAGGTTTTTAATATATTTATTCTAGTTAATTGAGGTCAACGTACAGGAGGTATTGATGTTATTGTTATGTTATTTGAATTATTTTTATTATTTGTTTATTATTTAAGTTTTGTTGACTAAGTCAACAAAGGGTTAGAAACCCTAATGCAGAGTTGCGCCCAATTATTGTCTTCAAACCTAAGTTAAACACAAAGCCCAAAAATCCATGGATTTTGAATCAAATATGAATAGAACTTTTGATTGAGAAAATTGTTTTATTGATACTGAACAAATGCGATACATAAGATTGTCCAGATACAGAATCGTTACAAACCCTAATTTCTATTTCTAAACTAAATCAAATCAAATATGGAAATTGAATCAAATCAACTCCTAATTCTAATTCGTAACTGCAAATCACTAATATAAATTTCCTAATCTAACTAATTTCTAAAACCTATATAAACCTAAGACTAAGACAAAACTAAGGACGAACGAATAAAGTTTGAGAAACCCTTGCTTGTTGTTGCGAATACCCACCCTATCACCAGAGCTTTTCATCATTGAAAGACTTAGGTTCACAACTAAAACCCTAAGATCTTTAGAGCTTAGTCCCAGCGCCTTCACTCAATACCTGCGAACAAAAGCGGGAGAGGGATTAGAAGCATAATTCAAAGGAGGAAATCTAATTTTATACAACCAGTTTCACTACAAGGAGAGTTAAATGCTAAAACACTTAGCTCATGCCTTTGATAATTGTTGTGTGATTGTTGAATCGCTGCGAATTTTGGTGTTTAAATTGTGTTTCTGGGAAATTTGGGTTTAGGGTTAGGATTCTAAAAGGTTAGGGTTCTTTAGGGTTCCTAGGGTTCTATTGTTTTTATGGGTTGGGATGAAGTTCCTAGTTGAGCTTTAACTGGAAAAATGGGTTTGTACGGTGGCTCATGGTGGTTTGGGGTGGCTAAAGGTACAACCACCGACGGAGGCAATTTCTGGCCGGTGGTGGGCGATTTCCGATCCCTAGAAATCTTGAGAGAGTTCAGAGCCTCTCTCTCTAACATTTTGTTTATTAATAAGGGATGGAGTATATAGAGATATACATAGAAAAGGAAAAATGAAAAAAATGGAACAAAACTGAATATATAATGCTCTTTGTACTCCATGTGTGGGTCTTAACATGCTCCCTCAGTCAGCTTTAAATCTTAGCCACACATTTGTCATACTTCAAATCAACGCCCTAGAGATAACCTCTTGTGGCTCTTTGATCTGAATCAAACGCTCTTCATGCCTTCAGCACACTTGTTGTACCCCAAAGATCTCAAATGCTCAAGGATTCTCAAAGAGTTGATCATACAAGCTCACCTCCTAAGCACTGAGACCATAAATTAGGCTTTTGGTTTTCACAAGGAAAATTTGACTTCTAATGTCTCAAATGAATTTCATGGTTCATCATAGACCTCCAAGAATTCTCATGCCAAGTTTCAAGTCTTGCATCTCAAAATTTCCCAGTCAATTGCTCAGATGACTGAAAATGAGTTGTATTGGATAAAAAGTCAATTGTGACCAATATACAGTAAAACTTCAAGATTTTTGTCCAACATCAACATTTTTAAGTCGTATTCATTATTTGATCAAGGTATGATCATAATTCCTCAAGGAAAGTATTCAAATCATCAAAGGGGCAAAATTGACCAAATTAGGGTTTTAATTGAGAATGACTGATCATTGACTTTTGACATAATACATGCCCTAATGACTTGAAACATGATCTTAAGGACTCAAACATAATATCTTGACTTAATTTCATGGTTCAAAACATCCTCAAAGATCAAGTGATTGATAGTTGAAATTTGGATCACTGATGAAAAGTCAATTGACACACAAAAGTTAAACTTTGACTTATTGGTCAACATTGAATTTCAAAGATCAAGATTCATTAAGACATTCAAAAATATCAAACTTGATCATCAAGAATCAAGAGAGTCAAGAAAATTCAACAAAAGTCAAGATTACTTAGAAAAATTCTAAGTATTTTTTACCTTGATAATTTCACTACTTCGTGACTATTTTTCACTATGATGCAAGATAATTCAAGGAAAACTTTCAACATGAAAGTTGTAGATCATGATGAATTATACAACTTTGTCCTTGAGGTTTTATGTCCAAAAAATGCCCGGATTAAGAGATATAGGCCCATAAAGTCATGACATTTTTAACAAAAACACTTGGTGAAATTTTCATCAAGTTTGATCTGATTTTTGTCCCAACTTCTTGGAAATTTTTTACCAAGATCCAAGTTGATTTATCCAAAGTGGTCAACATGAAGGTTGTAGATAATGTTTCAAGCTTTCCAAAATGTCCAAGAAATTGAAGAGATCATTTTTGAGATGAAGTTGCGCATTCATTCTTGAATTACAAGGCATTTTCATGAAGAACACATGATCAAATCTCAAACCTTTGTTTCATAATCTTGCTTTGCATGCTTCTAACTTGCAAATCAGTCCATAATTTAATTTTTACACAATTTATTGAGCTATGACCCAAGTGGTTAAGGTATTATCCAAACCATTTTGCCATTAAGGGAAGAAAGCCAAGACTTCCATTTTGGAAAAGTGACTTTAATCACAAAGTCCACTCTCCTTGAGCCTTACACTTGTTTCTTATGAACATACACAATGTCAAAGCTAGAAGAAACATATCTAAAGCCTCTAGCCATTTCAGACCATGCTTGTACTATGCATTGGAACAATGTATTTCAAGTTGATTCAAAACTAAGTTTCAAAACCACGACTTGTCATCTTACAAATCTGGTTGTTTGAACCTCTAAAACCTTTTTCCTATAAATAGAGGAAGTATTTGCAAGCTAAGAGACGAATATACAAGCCTCCTAACCCTCTCAAACTCCCTGAAATCATAATTGGCATTCAAATCTTCCATTGTTGCAAATTCTGATCTTAAACTCCAAACACTTAGTCCACTCGTGTGTTTTCACTCTAAATCACCCACAAAGCTTCTATAACTCATATAGAAGCTATCCAAACACTTGCTACACAACTATAACACCATCTTCATCATCCTCCATTTCCAAAAACAACAACCTGCAACTTGACTTCTCTAGAAAGTTTCAGACACTTTCAGCTCAAATTAAACATTGCAATAGCTTCTTGGGAGTTCAGTGAAGCTATCCAGATCATCACAACACCTCCAGGAGTGCTCCAACTTCAAACACGATTTCCAGTTTTGAGGTAAGTTTTCTCAACTTTGAACTTCCTATACAAGCATCATTAATGGTTACTTTGTGAATGAAAAATGTAGACATCATTGCCCTGAAGTTGACCATGTCTTTAGCTTTCATTTATATTGCCTGGGTGATGCAAATTTTGAAGTTGAACTTTATGACAAATTAGGGTTTATCTTGGTACCAACAGAAATTCGTGTTCATCTTTGAGTGTTAGTTTAAGTTATTTACATGGCTGAATTCGTGGTGAAAAATCAAGCAACTTTCATGTTTACATTTTTTAAAATGGTTGAGAAATGAGCAATTTCAGAATTTCAAAAACAATAGTGTTGTTGTTCTGGCGTGAGGAAGAAGATGAAGTACAATCAGGAATGAGTTTATAATAAATTTAGTGTAGGTTGTTTAAATGACCAGATGAAACAGTCACCCCAGTGGCAGAGCATGCGCGCGCTAAGTCATTTATCTATAGGGATCTGGGTTCGAGCCCCGACAATACCCTTTTAATTTCACATATTTGTTTCTATGAGATCATGTGCATGCAACTCCAGGAAGTGCATGCTACACTCATCTCCATCACCATCTGATCATTAGACAATCAGATCAAATGCCCCAGAGCAAATGACCATGATGCACTCTCAAAAAGCTGGCCATACTGGATAGCAAACAAGCGTTGGGCCTCCCTAACTTGGGCCTCTTTCTTTTTGTTTTTACTTTCTAACACCCCCAAATTTCTCATAACAACCAGACTCATTTTATTTATTTATTTATTTCTGATTCAAACAAAAAAGCTCCCTTGGGCCCAATGCATCATTTTCTTCTTAACCCTTATTTTACTTTTACAGCACCCTGACCTAATTAATTTCCTTTTTTATTTTAATTATTTTATTTTTAATTATTTTCTTTTCTTTAAAAATAAAAACCACAAAAATCATAAAAATAGTTTTAGGTTTTTTTATCAATTAATTTAAACACTTATTTTATTTTTGTTAATTAAGATATTTAGAACTAGATTTTGTTATTTTCCACACTTTAAAATATTTTTCCAAATTGACATTAATATTCAAATTATTTTATAAACAAAATTGTTAAACATAGATTTTATTTTCTTCTTAATTTCAATTAACTTAGATTTTAGATTTTTGTTTAAAATAATTAATTAATTTCTCTTGTAATTAAAATTAATTAGTTTAATTAGGTTAATTACCAAATCTTTTCTCTATCAAAAAATCACCAAACATAACTTCTTTCCTCTACTTCACATTCTTGCACATTTTATTATTTCACATTATTAACTATCCAATGTTTTATAATAAATAATTAGGCTTTATTGCTTTCTTCCCCTCATTCACAAACCTGTACCCCATTCCTAAAGCGTTGTAATAGCGTAGGACATTTAAATTCTACAATTTATCGATTTCCTTATTATTGTTAGTAATTAGAGTTTGTATGGAAATATTTAAAAACAAAAATAGCAAAATCCTAACCAAGACAAATTAAACATGAAAACAAAATACTTTGCACACATGCACCTCTAGGGTTAACCCACACTTGTTGCCTTGGATATAAACAATCATGTCCCTCGAACGTGGGATGCTTTAGCAAAGACCCTCGATTAAAAGATCGTAGTCCCTCGATGACCATTTGATGTTGCCTTCGGTAAACGATCTTATTCCCTTATGACAAAATTGCTAAAGTATCTTACAAGTTGCCTTCTATGATTGTATGATGACCCAGCTTGTCCCTCATATCCAATGATATGGCTCCTTACCACCCAATGGTAAAATATCACTATTTAAAGGAGGAGGAAAAGAACATATACTTTTTTAGTAGGTAGATTTATCTTAATTTCTTTCTCACAAAGTAAAACAATCTTTACACCTCACACTTTCAAAACAACTATTTTTAAAACACTTCTCAAAAACAAACATTTTGTATACATTCTCAACGATATGAGAATCATTACAAAATTGCTTTACATTGAAATTTTCAAACATCTATCCAAACACTCAAAATCTTTTCAAAACAAAATTTTTGTATATATTCTCAATGATACGAGAATCATTGCAAAATTGTTGCACTTAAGCATTTTCAAAATATTTGCAAATATACACAAACACAAAGCATTTTCAAAGTGATCAAGAAATTAAGAGCCCATAGATAACTACGGATGGAAAGGATTCTAACACCCTCCCTTTTCATAACCTACCCCCCGAACTCAATAAAATTCTCAAAAGGTTTTTCCTGTTCTTTTCACCCTTTCCTTTATTGGATAAAAGAAAAGTCAGTGGCGACTCTTGTTATCCGCAACATTTGCGATAAAACGCAAAATACCCAAGTCAATTCTCCCACCGTATTACAACACTATAATTCCCTAAACTCGCGCATACCTTGTCCAAATAGACTAAAACAACTATTTGGTCCAGGTGTAGCAGTAGAAATATTGAGACTAAGTCATTGGATTGACTTAACTCACATATATCAAGTAAAAACGCCACCGCGCTTTATTGTTTCCAAAGGAAATGGGAAAAGAGTGAATAAACCCAAAAAAGAGGGGGAGAATCTAGGTACGGGGGTTGGTTATGCAAAGAGAAGGTATTAGCACCCTAAACATCTATGGTACTCCATTGGAACTTCTTTGTAAATCTGTGTATTTTGGCTATAAAAGATGTATACAAAAATAGATGGTGGAGATGAGAAAAGAAGTATTTTTTTACAATTTTGGACATGCATCGGTTGTGAACCTTTAGTGCCTATGTACCATATTTCTTGCAATAGGGGAACAAGGTACTCGTAGTTCACCTAAAAAAATTTAAAATACAAGTGTGTTGGTTAATTTTAAGAGAAGAGACATAATCCTCATATCTGAGTGAAAAACATACTTACTACCAACAATTTTGAGAAAGGAGAATTTGCATCATCTTAAATTGGAGGATATAGATTGGATTTTAAAATCAACAAAACCTCATTCAACACCCAAGTGGAAAGTGTCTCCGTTTACTACATATCGTAGAAGTATAGTAGTTTGCATCACTACAAGAATCGACAAGAGTCTAATCTTTTTTAGAAAAGTTTAAAGTAAAAAGCCAAAGTGGCAAAATGGTTTAAATGATGTTAATTGACTTTTATTCTAGAGAAAAATGTCAAAGTATGATTAAATTGATTAATTTTTTATTTAAGAAAATATTTTTGAGAATGCATGGACCTGAGTCCAAGTTTACAATGAAAGTAGTTCAAGTTAGAAAACAAGAAGAGTTTTAAAAAAGAGGGAGAAGATTTTTGAAAATAAAGAAGATAGAAGGAGATGAAAGGACTATCCTAAAGCATAAGGTAAAGGTCAAGGAAAAGAACGATCTAACCAACAAGAAGTCAATACTTGACATATGAAGTCAATGTAGAATTCCCATCCTTTGAATTTTAACCAAGCAAGTAAAAATACTAAACCTCTAAGGAATACTAAGCTTCAGATGAATTAAGTTTTCACAAAAATTGGGCAGAGTAACGTTTGTATACATAGGAACTCTTAATCATAGACAAAACATGTAATCATAATAACCTGCACACAAAGAAAAACAACTCAATTCCTTGGAGTAAACCCCAAGAACTTCATACAAAATAACAACAGAGCCACAAGGTCCCAAATATCAAGGATTATAATCCTAAGTCTAAAAGATCCACAGATCCATAATGCAAAGGATAGTAACCAAGTAGTCTAAGTAACCTTAAAGTTTTTTATTGTTCAAGTTGATTATTAAGTGTCTTTAAAAGAAAATAAAAGCTCAAATGAGCAAAGATAAAATGGCATAAATATAAATACTCAAGTGAGCAAAAGAAAAATGGTATAGAATGTAAATGCTAAAATAAATGGTGCATAAAAGTACAGACACATAAATAAAGGCATAAATTAAAGTTAATTGTTAGCGAATTAGAAGTTAGAAAGTTAGTTGAATGACCATCTCAAAGCTTGCATTTGAAAACTCATTAGAAGATTGATAAAATCAAAGCTTCTGAACAACAAGTCTCATTTGCTTTTTTTCAAGTATATCATTCATTTCAAATGCTCAAAGCAACCACATGTGATCAACGATGTTCAAATGATTCGCTTAGATCAAAGTTCATGAAGTTCATTAGAGGCTTGATAGAATCAAAGCCTCATAACAATGAAATTCAAAGTTATTGGATCAAATATTTCAAATTAAACAGACTTGGGCTTGCAAATATAGGTTTGGGCCACAAATGATCACTTTTCGAATCGACGCAAATTTAGCGTTATGTTAAGCAATCGTAAGTGGAATTATGTAGAAGTCACACCTATTTTGAGGTCGGTCATTAGTAATCTATGTATCAACCTGTTAGAAAAATGATATGTAGATTATTCTCTAAAAAGCCATGTAATACAAATAAAAACAAGGGATAAGATGAAGAGGGATGAGATGTATCACATGAAATTAGAGTTCAAATTTCATCAACATCATTCATCCATTTTGGTGGATTTGGTTTTTCAATCTTTCAACACCCAAGATCAAATGAGGTTGGGGAACTTGTCCTAAAATAATACTCAAATCAGGACCAAACAAAAATAATAAGATATATTTAATAAAACAAAATTTAAATGATTAATAAAAGAGAAATAATTGGTAAAATATACAAAATGTATTAAAACGCCAAATAAAAATCCTAAAAAAATATCAGAAGTCAAAAATGAGTCATTAATTGTTGACAAAAAATTTCAGAATTTTTTTAAGTCAGAAAGTATTTTTAAAATTTAAAGAAGTAAGAAAAATAAACCAAAATTTGTAAAAAAAAAGAAGTAAAATCGTATATAAAAATAAAATAAGGTTACCAATATTTGTCAAGAGGTTATTGGATCCTTCCATAATTTTTCCATAATTTTAAAATCAAGAAGTATTTTTAAACAATTAAAACAAGTCAAATAAAGTGAAAAATCATAAAAATACCAAATCACAAAATATAATTGTGAAAAGAAAAAAATCAGAAAGAGAAAAATCAAAAGTACTTTTGATAATTTTTCAGAATTTTAGAAGTTGAAATGAATTTTTTTATGAATTTTTGAAGTTTAAAACAATTAAAATATAAAATCAGAAAATAAAAATAAAGCCAAAAAGATGTAGACCATTAGATCAATTTCAAAACACGTTAGTAATCAAATCTAAGGGATTTGGCTCGTTATGCGTATCAGGGTCATTAGTGAATAACACACTGGATCAATTATTTTAAAAACAAATTTGAAAAACGCGTGGCAATTTCTCATTGGTTGAAGACCTCAACGTGGTCGTCTTCAACCTCTAGCCAACCTCAAAACCAGGTTCCTCAAATTGTAAAATTAAAGGTTCGGACCAATGTCATTCGCTTTGTCTCATCAAGACAAAGAGAACTGTACCCTCGCAAAAACCACAACTTAGTCGTTTGCAAAAAAACAGAAGGAAACAATTGAAAAGGATTTGAAAATTCATGAGCAAAACTCACTTCCAGTTAAAAACCAATGATGCTATGAGTATCAGAGTGATGAGAGATACATTGTAGTAACAAGTTTGGATAGAATTGATGGAGGAATCTACCTGTTGAAGCTCCACTTCAAAGCTCTGAAACTTGACTTGGCTAGCACGGGAACTTCAAGGCTTGGTTCTTCTTCTGTTAGCTTCAGCGAAGTTCAAGAATGAATAATGAGAAAAGAAATTGGATTGAAAAATACTTTAAAACCAAATTCAAAGTTACAAAATTGAGAGGTATGGACGAAGTTCAATAGAGGTTTTTTGGCTCTCTAAAGGTTATAAAATAAAGTAGAGGAGGTCTCTATTTATAGGAGAAGTGAATAGAATCAAGAAGAGGGGTGAATGATGCAATCTCAATCGAATTCGTGCATACATGTGTTCATGAGCAAAGTGTGCTCACATGTGCATCAAAATCGTCTAAATGATGTGTTTTGACACTTTAAATGATTCAAACATCTTTGCTAATCATGTTTAAATGAAAATCACGTGGTAATTTGGTGGTTAGAAGTCACATTTCACAAACTTGCTTCTGACTTCAAGTGATTTATTTCAAAGCATCAACTTTACAACCATGGTGCAAACAGCTCAGGGACCTTTATGATACAATATTGGATTTTTTAGAAAGCTGAATAATCAAGCTTGACAATGTTCTTTGAAAGTTTCCTGGATGCTTGAGATGAAAGTTATGTCCATTTGAATTTGTGAAAAATACACGAATTTTTGTACTTAGAAAAATTTCTAAGTATAGAACTCTAAAGTGACCTACAATGTTCTTCAAAGTTACATGTCCTTCCACTTAAAATTTGGTATTGATATCTGAAGATGAATTAAAGTAGACCTCTTGAATTGAATTGTGGAATTGAGATCACTCAAAAATCATAAAATTTGAGAGAGCTATGGTCTTTGGAGATGATGAACAAATTTGGGAAAATTCATAAAAGACCTATAATCTTTTCAATTCTTCAACAACTTTCCAAGCATTTTCAAGTCTCGCACATTGAAACAAAGTTGTATTAGACATCCCATAGATTATTATGGAAAAATAATGGGCTCAAGGAGATAAAAATTGACCAAGTTATGATCATTTGTAGTCAAACTCAAGATTCAAAGGCTTTTCAAAGAGACTTGTAATCTTTCTCAACCATTAGTGATGTTCCATTCAAAATTAGCCTTAGATCCCTGAAGAAAACTTGTTAAGAATCATTTAAAGAGGATTGTTGTACCCCAAAATTTGCCCTCCCATTTCCTCAACATTTTCCTCATCACAAGACCCTTGGAGCTCAAGATCAAGTTAGGGTTTGCTCTGTTCAAGACTCCTCCTTGCACTGTTGACCCAAATTAGGGTTTGTGTTTGCACAAAAATATTTTGACCTAAAATGCCTAAGATAACTTTCATGCTTCATATTGGACTCCCAAGTTTATCCATACCAAGTTTCAAGTCTTGATTCCAAACTTTGCCCAGTCAATTGGACAGTTGACCTAGAAATCAGTTGTATTGGGGAAAAAGTCAATTGTGGTCAATTGATAGTCAAACCTCATGAAATTTGACCCTCATCAACATTATTAACTCATATGAACCATTTGGTCAAGTTTAGATCACAATTCCACAAGAAATTTGATCAGATCAACAAAAGGGCAAAATGGTCATTTTTAGGGTTTGGACTGCACAAAGGCAATTTTTGACTGTTTGACCTAACCAATGGCAAAACAAGCTCATATATGGACTCAAGGACTCAATGGCATTGTCTTGACATGTTCAACAAATTCAAAAGATCCCAAATGCACAAGATTGACAGATGAATTTTCCAGTCAACTGAGTCAAATTTAACTGTATACTGAAAAGTCAAACTTTGACTTTTTGGTCACAATCAAGTGTCAAGATTCATTTTTCATCAAAACATGCCAAATTATGAAACTTGTTCATCAAGAAACCCAAAATTGCAAATTAGGGTTTAAAATGAAGAATTTTCATAACTTAGAATTTTTCTAAGTTATGAAAATCCCTAATTTTTTCCTAACATTGTCCCATTTTTTCATCAAGATGCATTTGGATTCAAGTAAAACTAAAAACATGAAAGTTGTAGCACATTGCAAAATCTATAACTTTGATTCACAAAGTTTCCTCAAAAGAAGCTTGTAGCTCAAGTTATGATTTTTGGAACAAGGGTGCAAAACATTCTTAACTTAGAAAATTTTTGACCTATTCTAGGCAGGATTTTTGCCTAACTTCATGGCCACTTTTCACATGCATCCACTTGGAATTTAAATTTGCATTACAAAGATGGATTGTAGTACACATTCCAAGCTTTCCAAAATGTCCAAGAACTCATCAAACAACCTTGTGGTTAGGGAGAATCGAATTTGGCAATATGAGCAAAAGTCACTTTGATTCATGGCCAAAGGCATGTTCATAACTTGTGCATTTTCAAACTCAGCATATGCAAGCTACATTACAGGCCTCTAATCTCATTTACACTCCAAAATTAAATGCTAATACATTGTGCCAAGATGTTGTTCTGTGAGTTTGGTCATTACATGAAGGATTAGTCCTTAATTAGAAAAAGCACTTTATCCATTTTTGAAAAGTATGGCTTTATGTCAAGTTTGCAAATCAAGAGGTACAATGCATATCTTCTAGGCACAAGCTAATGGACATATCCCACTGATCAAGACAAAGCTTTGCAGCACATTTGAGGGGCCTAGAGGAGCCTGTAACAGCACTTGGCATTTTTGACTTACATTAGAAGAAACTTGGCATATTGATATCCAACTCACATTTTTGCCAACACAAGCTTAGACAAACTTGTTGTACACATTAAAAATATCATAACTGAGCTAAGGCACGAGCTAACTACCCTCCATACCTCCCTAAACCTCAAAACACCATTGTACTGCACAAAAACAGGGCATCCCTGCAACTTGACTTCCACAAACATTTCCACTCGTGCGTTTTGGCTGAAACCTTTGCAAACACATTCCTTATCACCCACTGAAGCTATCCCAAGCATTGGACACGACCTGTAACACCTCCAACCAACTTCACCATTTTCACTTTTTCTGTTTTGCAGGTGAACTTCTGTAGCTTGATATAGCAAGTTTCAAAGCATACCAAGCATTGGAATAGCATCCCTGGACTTCAAGTAAGCTGTACAAGTCTTCACCTTGCCTTGAAAGTACCTCCATTGTCAGATACGATCCAAGCTGAACAGGTAACTTCACGGACTTCTATCTCTCAATCTAGGAAGAGTTAGGTTTAGATTTATGAATGAAAAATGTCATGTTCATGTCCCTGAAGCCATCCATATCCTCACTTTCCATTTATATTGCATATGCTGAGAGAATTTAAGACCTGAACATTGACAAAAACTTAGGTCAGGAATTAGGGATGAAGAAATTCTCTTTCATTTCTTAGAGTTAAGTCAAGTTCTTTATATGTCTGGATTCGTCTCTTAATGCCCTACATTTTTGATGTTATGAGTTTTGCTTAAAAGTCCAAGAATCAGGATGTTTGAATCAGTGTGAAAAACGCGCGTTTTTGAGACAAGTTTGCTGGAGGTTGAAGAAGATAGGTATTGGGCTGGGCCTGATTCTGTTTCCTTTTTGCACCACTACATTTCACATGCACCCCCTGGCCCATTTTGAGATATATTTGTCTTTTTTTTATTTTTTCCTTTTGATTTTGTTTCTATATTTTTATTTAAACATAAAAAAACATTAAAAATATTTTTCTCACTTTTTTTGCATTTTATTTGATATTTATTTGATTCATTTAGTTATATATGTAAATAAATACATAATATCTTTTATTTAAAAATACTAAAATTAATACCAATACATTTTATTTTCTAATTTTCATTTTATTTTATCCTTTGAAAACATTTTATGAAAATATACTTTTTTTTTGTAAATATTAAATATTTTATTTTTGTACATATTTAATATACTTAACATATAATATAAATATTTACATATTTATTAGGATATTTAAGATAAAAATACAAAAATATACATTTTTATTTCTATTAATATTTAACATTAAAAATACCTTTTTGACAAATATACTTCTCTTTTATTTATTTTTTGTATATAATTAATCAATATTGTATATAATACATAATAAATAATTAATACCTTTTATTTAGCAAAATTAGGGTTTTTGCCCTAAACATGAAAATATTCAAAAATTAACTTTCTTTTAATTATTTTTATTTTATTTGTGAATAAAATATACACTTACACAAAAATACCTTCACATATATATTGCTTTATTCTTATACATCTTTATATTTACATTTGCGCAATTCGATTTGGTTGTAAATATTGGACACTACTCTCCTATGAAGTCTCATCCCCATTTGAACATTTGTACCCCCATTCCCATGATTATTGTGTAATAATTTAGGACCTTTAAATTCCGCATTTAAAAGTTTTCTAATTATACCATGATAGAATTAGGATTTTGTATGCAAAAATTAACCAAAAATAGTTTGACCTAAATTCAAGATAAACAAGCATGAAAATGGACAATACCAATCACACTTGTACCCTCCTAGGGTTATTCCACTTGTTGCCTTCAATAATGGGCCATATTGCATGTTGAGTATCTTTGGCAAAACAAAACAATTCAAATGATCATAGTCCCTCGATGACGCTTTCAAAAGTTGCCTAAACAAATGATCAAGTCCCTTAAAGAAAAATTGCTCAAAGATACTTGGCACTATTGCAATCATGTTCTAAACGATGACCCGCGCCCGTCCCGTTCATCTCCTAACACAAGATTGTCCATCAAATACAATGGTGGAACAAAATTGTTAAAAGGGTTAAAACATAGCAAAGATCTTTGAGAAATTTAGGGTAGATAGCTCTTGGTTACTCGCCAACTTGCAAAACAAAAACACTTGCCTATTTTTCAAAACCACACTTCACAATACACTTTCAAAACAACTTTCAAAAACATTGAAATTTTTTTTAAAAGACGTACACCTTTGTATACATCCCAACATGGATCATTACAAAGGTTGCCACTACATTGGCCTCTTTTCAAAAACATTTTCAAACCCACACACACAAAGCACCATTTCAAACAATTGAAAATCAAGGTAAGTTGATCTAAGCAAGTTACTAAGAGCCCATGGATAACCATGGATAGAAAGGGTGCTAATACCTTCCCTTTCTATAATCTACTCCCCGAACCCAAGAAAACATCTCAAAGGTTTTTGCTGTGCTTTTTAACCTTTCCTTAGGATAAAATAAAAAGTCAGTGGCGAGTCTTGCTCAACCGAAACATTTGCGAAAACAAACGCAAAACCTCAAGTCAATTCTCCCACCGTATCACAGAACTGGCGACTCTGCTGGGGAATTTTTAAAAGTGGAGTAACCTTAGGACTTAGATCACTCTTGTTTTCAAATTGTTTGCTTTGTTTGCTTTTATATTTGTGGGTTTTGCATCGGAGTTTCATAGATCCTAACCCGTATCTGGGGAATACCCTTTTAGGTAGCATAATCTGTGAGGGACCTGTCCGGCGTAGACCGACATGGGTGAAGCAGTGGCTACGTTGGTGTGACACCTTGGTCTGTACCGATATCCCTTGTGTTGCAACGAGGAGAATATGGGTCTTCTAAGGAGTCATTAAACACCAACGGACCTTAGAACCTTAAATTGACCCAACTTGGCCATAGAACAGTAGCAGTATGCTACACTCATTGAGGCTAAACTCTCGCGATGGTTCTGGCCGCAAGAAAAGATTGCGATGCTGGAGTTATGACCGATTGAGGGTAGCCAATGATATTGAGATCCTCTAGAACCCGGTTACTTTTGATAGGACAGGTTTTAACCAACGAAACTAAAAGAGGGTAATACCTAAACTTCATGCTGGCCTAGACCCTAAGGGTTGTCTTGTGTGACTTGTGTGCCTTATCATGCTTGCCTTTGTGAATACTTGTGGTGTGCTTCATCATAGCATCATACCATCATACCATTACATGCATCCTGCATAAGGACTGACCCATTTCAAAGACAAGAGGGTTTCATCTTTGCTCTGTTTTGTAGGACATCATGATGCCCGTGCGTAGGAATACTATCCGGCTCAACTTTGTTCAACCACCAACTTTGCTCAAGGAATTGGTTGGTAGGATTCCAAACACTACTTCCTTCATCAAGAGGCATGGTTCTCTCCTTGGTTTGATCACTTCAAAGTGGGACCAACAACTGATAAGTGTCCTGACCCAGTTTTATGATCCCCTGTATCATTGCTTCACCTTTCAAGACTTCCAGATGGTCCCTACCCTGGAAGAATTCTCTGATTTGCTTGGTTTCCCTGTTTTGGAACAAACTCCATTCACTGGTTGGGAGAAGACTCTTAGGCCTGAAGAGATTGCTGCAGTCCTTCCCTTGACCAAAGAAGAGGTAATTGCTAACTGAGAAACTAGAAGTGGAGTTAAGGGCTTTTAGTTAAATTTTTGGTTGGCAAAGCTAATAGTTTCTGGGATGACTTAGACTTCAAGGCGTACGAAGACATTCTGGCTCTTTTAATCTATGGTCTGGTATTGTTTCCCAATCCTGATACCTTTATCAATATCTATGCCATAAGGATCTTCATGTCTCGGAACCCTGTACCCACTCTTTTGGGTGATATCCTGCAACAACTCCATGCTCGTACTGCCCGAAGACGGGGAACTCCATGGTGTTGTGCTCCTTTGTTAGTAAGGTGGTTTATTTCGCACCTTCCTAAGTTCGTGCTAAAGAATGAAGAAGGAAAAGGTTGGGCTCATAGGTTAATGTCTCTCACTGATAATGACATCACTTGGACTCTCAGAGGTTTGGATGAGGTAGCTGTTATTGATTGTTGCGGAGAATACCCTAATGTTCCATTGATCGGTACCCAGGGGGGAATCTCTTATAATCCGTGTTTAGCTCTCCGTCAGTTTGGAAGAGCCAGAAGAGTAGGGCCTCATGAGATGTTGGTTCCTCACTTTAGTTTTGAATTTCAGGTAGGCAGTGACAAACTGCGCCATGGATTCATTAAGGCTTGGGACATAATTCACAAAGCTGACCCACATGAGTTGGGACCGAAGACTTCTCTACCCTTGGAACCCTATTGCAGATGGGTCTGCATCCGTGCTCAGAAGTTAGGTATGCCATACGAAGCTGTCAGGCCTATCATTCTTGAATCTCCTGATGAAGACGGGGTTCCTCCAACTGTCCTCCCTCCTCAGATACCCACTGATGTTGATACACTAAAGAGATCTTGGGTGCAACTACAGGAAGAAAGGGATTTTTATCGGGAAAAGTTCAATGAACAAGAACGGAAGATCCAGAAGCTGACTAAGCAATTGGAGGAAGAGCGGATCCTGAATGACTATATCCGTACTGAGAAGAGGAGACCATGGGAGCACTGATGAGCTTAGGAGATTTCTTTTACAGTTTTTATTTCCTTTTCAGTATTTTCATTCTTGTAATGCCCAAGGGCAAGTTGTTGAATAATTTAAAAGTTTGAATCTAATGAAGTGTGTTTCTTTTTGTCTACAAAGTTCAATCCCGATTGTCTTTGAACATATAAAACATACGCATCTCATTGCATCATATGCATAACAGGTACCCTTTTTTCCACAGGTTGCTTAATCTTCTTCGTTGTTTATTTGAACAGTCATCATGAATCCTGAATCATCCAATGAGCAAGCTATCAAGGCCCTCCAGGCCCAGAACGCCCAGTTTCAAGAGCTGGTCATGAGCTTAGCCCAAGGTCAAGAAGAGTTGAAGACTCTGATCTTGAAGAAGAAGAAGAAGAAGAGGACTGCGCTGTTCAACACTGGACGCAGGTTTGGGAATACACTACATAATGAGGCTGATCAGGCTACTTCCTCTGCAGAGAAAGACAATCCCCAAGGGGGAAGGGCTCCTAGTCCTGCGGTCTCCGACAACGAGACAAATTACAATGACGAACAGTACCCTCCTACTGCAGACAGATACAAGCAACTAGAGGACCGTTTAAGTGCCATGGAGATTCAAAATGTGTCGGGGTTGGATTTTGGAGATTTAGGTTTATCTTCTGGGGTGGTGATCCCACACAAGTTCAAGGCGCCTGCCTTTGCAAAGTACGACGGGGCTTCCTGTCCTAAGCTGCATCTCAGATCATATGTAAGGAAGATCCAACCTTACACTGCAGACAAGAACCTATGGATCCATTTCTTTCAGGATAGCCTTTCGGGGTCTCAACTCAAATGGTTCTATCAGCTGGATGGAGCCAGTATCCGAAACTGGGAAGATTTGGCTACCGCATTTTATAAACAGTATCAGTACAATTCTGACCTCGCTCCTACGTGTACCCAGCTTCAGGGTATGTCACTGGGAACGGGCGAAGGATTCAAGGAGTATGCGCAAAAGTGGAGAGACCTAGCTGGCAGGGTGCAACCTCCTTTGACTGACCGCGAACTTGTTGACATGTTCCTAGGGACCCTGTCTGGTCCATTCTTCAACCATCTGATTGGTAATTCTTCTGCTGGGTTTACAGATTTAATCTTGACTGGTGAGAGGATAGAAGCTGGTATCAAGTCAGGGAAGATACAGAAAGGTGCCTCCGTGAGTACTGAGAAGAAGCCTTTCAAGAAAGAAGCCAGTGCTGTTTATGGTCCCCGAAGACAGATTAAACCGGAACGCCGCCAAGCTGTCAATGCATTGGTAATTTCAAAGCCTGCTGTTTCTCCTCAGCAATATAATCAACAAAGGGGTGAAAGGCCCAAAAGGCAGTACACTCGGCTTAGCATGACCCTGTCTCAGATTTTGCCGCAACTACTGTCAACCAATCTGGTAACTGTCAAGGAAGCTCCGAAGGTGGTGAACACAGCTTCTCCAAAGTACAACCCCAACGCCCGTTGCGCTTATCACTCTGATAGCCCCGGGCATACTACGGACGATTGCTGGGCTCTGAGGAATAAGGTTCAAGGCCTTATTGATGCTAAAGAAATACAGTTTGAGGCGCCCGAAAGACCCAATGTTGTGACTGCTCCCATGCCCCAGCATGGAGTGAATGCTGTGGAAGAAGACCGATATATAGCCTCCGTGGAAGAGATTGTTACTCCGTTATCGACTGTTAAGAGGAATCTGTTGCTAGCCGGTTTATTTCCGGGATGTGGTGAAGATTGCCTTCTATGTGCTGTTTCTCCTTTTGGTTGTCCTTTGCTGAAATCAGGTATCCAAAGCCTGATGGATAGCAAAGAAATCTTGTTCGAGAAGATTGTTGTTACTGCTGTCCCCGCCGAAGAAGTTTCTATTGTTACTATTTTCAACAACCCTCCTAAGGCTCCTTCAAAGAGGCCTGTCAAAATCATGTCCACTCAGAAAATTGCTCCCATCATCATCACTGTTCCGGGACCTCTCCCTTATACATCCGACAAAGCTGTCCCATGGAACTATGGGGCAGATGTTTATGTGCTTGGAGTGAAGCAAGAGTTTGATACAAGTACTGATGTCAGTAACATCACCGAGCCTGCCAAAATTACTCGCAGTGGTAGGTTGTTTTCGCCAGATATCGCACCACCAACTATTCAGAAACCTCTTATCATCACACTCGCAAGTGTGCATGTTTCCCTTCCTAATCAAGTTCTTGTTTCTACCTCTTCTGCCGAGTCCTCTGATGCTCGGGGCAAAGGGATTGCTACTGATTTGCCTGCCCTGACGGAGGCACCGAAGACAACCACTGTTGAAGCCTCCCAGCAAGAGATGGAGGAGATCCTCAAAATTATCAAGAAAAGTGATTTCAATGTTGTTGAGCAGCTGGGGCACACCCCATCAAAAATTTCTATGCTATCACTTTTGTTGTGTTCAGAGGCCCATGCCAAGGCCATGATTTCCTTCCTGAAGACGGCCCATGTGCCACAAGAAATGTCTGCTGATCAATTTACTGATTGCATGGCCAACTTGACTGCCGATAATGGTTTGGGTTTCTCTGACGCCGATCTGACCGCCAAAGGAAAGAACCATAACGATGCCCTGCATGTCTCCATTGAATGCAGGGGCACTACTCTTTCCCATGTGTTGGTAGACACCGGTTCTTCATTAAATGTGTTACCCAAGAAGGCCCTAGACATATTGGATTGTGAGGGTCTGGAGCTCAAGCCCAGTAACATTGTTTTCCGAGCCTTTGACGGTTCGAAAAGGATGGTACATGGTGAAGTTGACATTCCAATCAGGGTTGGTTCTCAAGTTTTTGATTCTACTTTCTATGTGATGGACATCCGTCCATCCAATTCTTGTTTGCTGGGTCGTCCATGGATCCACAAGGCTGGAGCTGTGACCTCCACACTACATCAAAAGCTTAAGTACCCAGTCAGAGGAAAGATTGTTACAGTCCAAGGGGAAGAAGAGTATATGGTCAGCCACCTCAACTCGTTCCGGTACATAGAAATGGATGGGGAATTCATTGAGACTCCATTCCAACACTTTGAAGAGGTGCCTCAGACATTGGCGTCAGCTGAAACTGTGATTGAAGACTCTCCTTTGAAAATGGCTTCCTTAAATGATTCCCGGGCTGTGATTGAGAAGGGCGAGTGCGCAAACTAGGGCCGACTTCCTGACTTTACTCCGAAGACTGACAAGTTTGGTTTGGGCTTCACTGCAGAGGCTCAGAAGGCTGTTCGTAAGGCGAGGATTGGAAGACCACCTGTGTTCATCACCAACCCAGGAGTGAATGCTATTGAAGACGACGTGGAGGAATCTGAATTTGACAGCTGGATCTACCCAACAACCGACAGCGGACCAAGCAACTGGACTGCCAAAGACTTTACACCTATTACTTTTGTCACTCAGTAATGAACTCTTTTGTTTTCAATTTGTAACAAACAATATGATGAAACTTTTATGGCTCAGTGTCCTACCCGGGGCACCGTGGCTTCATTTGTGAGGGCTTTTGTATGTCATTTTCATATATCATTAATCAAAACATTGGACGTTTGTTGCATTTCAAAATCTTGCGCTCCTTTTCTTTCTTTATTATATATTGCAAAACAGCTATATTTACACACACTCACTTATACAGGTTCCAATCCACTCTGGATCTCACTGGTAACGACTCTGCTACTGCCAGTTATGACTTCGAAAATCCGATCAACTTAGCCGAAGACGAAGGTGAAGATGATTGCGAAGTGCCTGGTGAACTTGCAAGACTGCTACTCCAGGAAGAGAGGGCCATTCAGCCACATGAAGAGCCAGTGGAAACGGTAAATCTGGGTACTGAGACAGACAGAAAGGAAGTCAAGATTGGTGCCAATCTAGAGCTCAGTGTGAGACAACGGTTGATTCAGATGCTACATGACTATGTGGAAATCTTTTCCTGGTCTTACGAAGACATGCCTGGGTTGGATACCGACATTGTGGTTCATCACCTGCCTACCAAGGGAGGCTGCCCTCCGGTAAAACAAAAGGTCTGCCGCATGCGTCCAGAGATGTCCAAGAAAATCAAAGTTGAGGTTATGAAACAATTTGATGCCGGGTTTCTAGCCGTAACTTCTTACCCTCAGTGGATTGCCAACGTGGTTCCAGTACCGAAAAAGGATGGTAAGGTCTGGATGTGTGTTGATTACAGAGATTTGAACAGGGCCAGCCCCAAGGATGATTTCCCTCTGCCTCATATCGACGTACTGGTTGACAATACTGCTCAGCATAAAGTTTTCTCCTTCATGGATGGCTTCTCTGGTTATAATCAGATCAAGATGGCTCCTGAAGACATGGAGAAGACCACTTTTGTTACTCAGTGGGGCACCTTTTGCTACAAGGTCATGCCTTTTGGGTTGAAAAATGCTGGGGCAACCTACCAACGTGCCATGGTTGCTTTATTTCATGATATGATCCATCACGAGATAAAAGTGTATGTCGATGATATGATTGCAAGGTCCCAAACTAAGGAGGAGCACCTTGACCATCTGCGGAAGCTGTTTGACCGTCTGAAGTTGTACAAGCTGAGGTTGAACCCAAACAAGTGCACCTTTGGGGTGAGATCTGGAAAATTGCTAGGCTTCATCGTAAGTGACAAAGGTATTCAAGTGGACCCTGCCAAAGTGAAAGCCATACAAGAGATGCCAACTCCCAAGACAGAGAAAGAAGTCAGAGGCTTTCTAGGACGGTTGAATTACATTGCCCGATTCATCTCACATCTAACTGCTACCTGTGAACCAATCTTCAAGCTACTGAAGAAGGATCAAGTAGTACGTTGGAATGATGAATGTCAGGCCGCTTTCGAAAAGATCAAAGAGTATCTCCAAGAACCACCTATTCTTATGCCACCGGTTGAAGGGAGACCTCTAATTCTATACATGACAATACTTGACAACTCAATGGGGTGTGTGCTGGGAAAGCATGACGAGTCTGGCCGAAAAGAGCACGCTATTTATTACCTGAGCAAAAAGTTTACCGACTATGAGACCCGGTACTCACTGCTCGAGAAAACTTGCTGCGCTCTGGTATGGGCTGCTCGCCGGCTGAGACAGTATATGTTGACTCACACTACTCTATTGATTTCAAAAATGGATCCAATCAAGTACATATTCGAAAAGCCTGCTCTGTCCGGAAGAATAGCAAGATGGCAAATGATCTTGACGGAATATGACATCCAGTACACGACTCAAAAAGCAATCAAGGGAAGTGTATAGGCAGACCATTTGGCACACCAACCGGTGGACGATTACCAGTCGTTGAACTTTGAATTTCCAAACGAAGATATCATGGTAGTAACTGATTGTGAAGTACCTGGACCGGATGAAGGACCTGAGGAAGGATCCCGATGGTCTATGCACTTTGACGGAGCCTCAAACGCTTTGGGTAATGGAATCGGCGCTGTGATCATATCCCCTAAAGGCACTCATACTCCACTTACTGCTCGACTATGTTTCAACTGCACCAACAACATGGCGGAGTATGAGGCATGTATCATGTGTCTTCAAGCTGCAATTGATTTAAGGATCAAGTTTCTGAGTGTCTTCGGAGATTCCACTCTCGTGATCAATCAGGTCAAAGGTGAGTGGGATACGAAACACCCAAACCTTATTCCTTACAAGGAGTATGTGCTGACGTTGCTTCCCCACTTCGAAGAGATAACTTTTGAACACTTCCCAAGAGAGGAGAATCAGTTGGCAGACGTGTTGGCTACAATGTCTTCTATGTTCAAGGTCAAATGGGACAACGAAGCGCCCCGGATCATTATCTGGAAATTGGATGAACCTGCATATTGCTGCGATCTCGAGACCGAAGAGGTAACAGAAAAACCCTAGTATCATGAGGTGAAGAGGTACTTGGAAGCTCAAGAATACCCCGAGGGCGCATCTGTTAATGACAAAAAGTTTCTGAGAAGGTTTGCGGAAAAGTTCTTCCTCAGCAACGGCATTCTCTACAAGCGAAACCATGACTCAACCTTACTGCGTTGTGTAGATAAGACCGAAGCAGAAATGATTATGGCAGAACTACATGAAGGTACATTCGAAACACATTCCAGTGGACATACCATGGCAAAGAAAATCCTTCGGGCAGGATATTTCTGGTCCACAATGGAAGCCGACTGTTATCAGCATTCTCGGACGTGTCATAAATGCCAGATCTATGCTGATAAAGTGCAAATTCCTCCGGTTCCTCTGAACGTCTTGACAACACCCTGGCCTTTTGCAATGTGGGGCATCTATATGATCGGCGAGATCCGACCTACGGCATCCAACGGGCACCGCTTCATCTTGGTAGCGATTGATTATTTCACGAAGTAGGTTGAAGCAGCTTCCTATGCTACCGTAACCAAGAACGTCGTGGCACGGTTCATTCGGCAGAACCTGATCTGTCGATACGGTGTACCTGAGAGGATCATTACGGATAATGGTACCAATCTTAACAACAAGATGATCACTGAGATCTGCGAGCAATTCAAGATACAGCACCACAACTCTTCACCTTACCGGCCGAAGATGAATGGGGTTGTAGAAGCAGCAAATAAGAATATCAAGAAGATTGTGCAGAAGATGACAGTGACCTATAAGGATTGGCACAAGATGTTACCGTTTGCTCTTCATGGGTACCGTACCTCAGCACGGACGTCAACAGGGGCAACTCCCTTTTCCTTGGTCTACGGCATGGAGGCAGTCTTGCCTATTGAAGTCCAGATACCCTCTCTCCGGAAAATGAAGGATGCAGACTTGAGCGAAGATGACTGGATCCATACTCGGCTTGATCAATTAAATCTAATTGACGAAAAGAGGCTCACTGCTATTTGTCATGTTCAGACGTACCAAAAACGGATGATCAGTGTATTTAACAAGAAGGTCAGACGACAAGAGTATCAAGTCGGAGACCTGGTAATCAAGCGCATCATTCTTCCTCAAAGTGATCCCAGGGGAAAATGGACCCCAACGTACGGAGGGCCATTTGTGGTTAAACATATCTTCTCAGGAGGAGCTATGATTCTAACCACCATGGATGGTGACGACCTTCCTCACCCCGCCAATGCAGACATAGTAAAAAGATACTACGCATGAACTAAGGACCCGCTAGGTTGACACACCTAGGCAAAAATAAGTGCTTCCCGGCGAACCAAAAGGGTTCGGGAAAAAATAAGGGATGAAATGAAAAAAAATCTGTACACCCGGAAAGTCGAAAACTTGAAAAGGGGGCTTGGGCAAAAATGGGTATCCCGGTGGACTGAAAACCCGAAAGGGCGGTCCAGGCAAAAGTTAGGGATAAAGCGTAACACTATGTCTCATTGGATCACCTTGCATCCAGAATCCGGTATCAACTATCAGGTTCAGACGACATCAATCAATCAGCTTCATCTTCAACTAAGCAGCAAAGTGATGAGACGCTTAAAGACATAAAGGCGATAGCAGGGTTGGAACCCAGTGGGATTATTTTTTTCACATAGTTGTTTTTGTTTCCTTTTCAAAATTGTATAAACTCTATGTTGTTCGGTGGCGTTCTCTTACTAGGACGTCAGCCTCCTGTACGTAAACGCCTATTTACGGGCAAATTTCAAAATCAATACAAGTCCAATTTTTCAGACAAATTATCCATTGTTTTTCCTTTTTCTGTTTTGTTTTGCGAAGAACGTCCAATGTTCATTTTTGATATATGCATTTGACATTAATTGCTAATCATGAATAGTTGCATACGAAACAAAGGACTAATTACAGGTGACATCAGAAACAGGGGCAATTTAGAATTGTCCAAGCAGTCTAGTTGCTCTGTCCACCAAGGTACCAAGGTAGGTTCGGCTGAAGAACGTAACCAAGTCACCTCAACTCCCCACAGGGTAAGACCAGATTACAGCAATACTCTCCCCAGGAAGAGTTGGTCTCCCATCAGCCCTAAAAAGGCGCAGTATCCCTAGCAAGTCAACGATTCTCTCCTCAAGCAGAGTTAGTCTACTGTCAGCCTTAAGGAAGTTGGGTATCCCCAGAAGATCTCAACATTCCCCAGCGGAGTATAGACATTCCTCAGCAAGCATCCCCGACAGTCTTAATATAAGATTGTTCCCCGGTGGAATCATCCCCAAGTACAACCTAAAGTTTCCCCAGGAAAGTGGAGTCCATATCCCCAGCGGGTCTTGAAGCTTATCCCCAGTAGATTCTGGAAGCTTATCCCCTGCAGAGTACGAACGTCTCTCCCCGACTCTATTCAAAGGTTATTTCCCCACCAGGGTATAACTGGGTTATCCTCAGCTAATTACCATGGAAAGTCCGTCCTCGGCGAAGTTCTTCCTACCCCCAGCGGAGTTCATCAAATTCTCCAACATAACTTATCAGCGGAATCCCCAGCGGAGTTTATCATTGAAATCCCCAGCGGAGCTCTCATCAAAACCTCAGCGAGGTATCTCCTCCACAGAGTAATTCCCCTCAGAGTAATCTCTCCAACAAGTTTATTCCCCGACGGAGTCATCTTCTCCTACCGGTTTATTCTTGCAACCATCATCCCCAGCGGAAACAAAGAACTCTACTCTTCAACATCAGCCCAGGATTTGATTCCCCGGCCAGTCGTCAAGGATTTATTTTCCTAGACGAAAATACATTCATAGACATTTTGCATTTCATACATCCTGCTTACATACATGACAGAGTGTATACAACATTATCTCATTTTGAGTATCATGACATCATGCATTTCATACATCATGACATTGCATACAACTAATGTTTTGCCTTTTCAGGGAAAGGTCAATCCAAAGATGATTACTATCAATTATCGCAATTCCAGATTCGATACCTGTATCTAGCCAGGGCACATCTGTGAACAACTGATTGTAGATTCGATACCTGTATCTGGCCAGGGCATGTCTACATGAGAGTTTGAAGATCAACCCCTGTAACAAGCCAGGAAATTATATTTCATTCTCAGGTCAGAGGTCTACACCTGTATCCAGCCAGGAAAGCTATCTCTACCAACCTTTTGCAATTCCAGATTCGATACCTGTATCCAGCCAGGGCATATCTGTAGACGGCAATTCCAGATTCGATACCTGTATCCAGCCAGGGCATATCTATAGACGACAATTCCAGATTCGATACCTGTATCCAGCCAGGGCACATCTGTGAGCAACTAATTCCAGATTCGATACCTGTATCCAGCCAGGGCATATCTGTAGACGACAATTCCAGATTCGATACCTGTATCCAGCCAGGGCACATCTGTCGACAACATTTTCCAGATTCGATTCCTGTATCTAGCCAGGGCACATCTGTGAGCAACCAATTGTAGATTTGATACCTGTATCCAGCCAGGGCATATCTGCATGAAGAGACTGAAGATCAACACCTGTAACAAGCCAGGAAACATCTTCCTTTCTCAATGTATGCAAGTTCTTGCTAAGGAATCTCTTACGCGATCAACACTTCCAAATGGCATCTATAAGCCCATTCCCGACAAGGTTCTGTCACACCTCCAGATGGCATCTATAAGCTCATCCTCCTATCCACCATCTCCTCCAAATGGCATCTATAAGCCCATTCCCGACATCACATTGCTGATACTCCAGCATGCGAGTGCAAATTTCAGGGCACTCTAGTGTCCAATCTCCTTTTACCTTCGAGTCGCGAAAGGCAAGCTTGCCAATCTAACTCTTCAGGTGCAAGAAGATTGAACAGGGGCAACTGTTGTACCCTAAAATTTGCCCTCCCATTTCCTTAACATTTTCCTCATCACAAGACCCTTGGAGCTCAAGATCAAGTTAGGGTTTGCTTTGTTCAAGACTCCTCCTTGCACTGTTGACCCAAATTAGGGTTTGTGTTTGCACAAAGATATTTTGACCTAAAATGCCTAAGATAACTTTCATGCTTCATATTGGACTACCAAGTTTATCCATACCAAGTTTCAAGTCTTGATTCCAAACTTTGCCCAGTCAATTGGACAGTTGACCTAGAAATCAGCTGTATTGGGGGAAAAGTCAAATGTGGTCAATTGACAGTCAAACCTCATGAAATTTTACCCTCATCAACATTATGAACTCATATGAACCATTTGGTCAAGTTTAGATCACAATTCCACAAGAAATTTGATCAGATCACCAAAAGGGCAAAATGGTCATTTTTAGGGTTTTGACTGCACAAAGGCAATTTTTGACTGTTTGACCTAACCAATGGCAAACCAAACTCATATATGGACTCAAGTACTCACTGGAATTGTCTTGACATGTTCAACAAATTCAAAAGATCCCAAATGCACAAGATTGACAGATGAATTTTCCAATCAATTGAGCCAAATTTGACTGTATACTGAAAAGTTAAACTTTGACTTTTTGGTCACAATCAAGTGTCAAGATTCATTTTTCATCAAAACATGCCAAATTATGAAACTTGTTCATCAAGAAACCCAAAATTGCAAATTAGGGTTTAAAATGAAGAATTTTCATAACTTAGAATTTTTCTAAGTTATGAAAATCCCTAATTGTTTCCTAACTTTGTCCCATTTTTTCATCAAGATGCATTTGGATTCAAGGAAAACTAAAAACATGAAAGTTGTAGCCCATTGCAAAATCTACAACTTTGATTCACAAATTTTCCTCAAAAGAAGCTTGTAGCTCAAGTTATGATTTTTGGAACAAGGGTGCAAAACATTCTTAACTTAGAAAATTTTTGACCTATTTTAGGCAGGATTTTTGCCTAACTTCATGGCCACTTTTCACATGCATCCACTTGGAATTTCAATTTTCATTACAAATATGAATTGTAGTACACATTCCAAGCTTTCCAAAATGTCTAAGAACTCATCAAACAACTTTGTGGTTAGGGAGAATCGAATTTGGCAATATGAGCAAAAGTCACTTTGATTCATGGCCAAAGGCATGTTCATAACTTGTGCATTTTCAAACTCAGCATATGCAAGCTACATTACAGGCCTATAATCTCATTTACACTCCAAAATTAAATGCTAATCCATTGTGCCAAGATGTTGTTCTGTGAGTTTGGTCTTTACATGAAGGATTAGTCCTTAATTAGAAAAAGCACTTTATCCATTTTTGAAAAGTATGGCTTTATGTCAAGTTTGCAAATCAAGAGGTACAATGCATATCTTCTAGGCACAAGCTAATGGACATATCCCACTGATCAAGACAAAGCTTTGCAACACATTTGAGGGGCCTAGAGGAGCCTGTAACAGCACTTGGCATTTTTGACTTACATTAGAAGAAACTTGGCATATTGATATCCAACTCACATTTCTGCCAACACAAGCTTAGACAAACTTGTTATACACATTCAAAATATCATAACTGAGCTAAGGCACGAGCTAACTACCCTCCATACCTCCCTAAACCTCAAAACACCATTGTACTGCACAAAAACAGGGCATCCCTGCAACTTGACTTCCAAAAACATTTCCACTCGTGCATTTTGGCTGAAACCTTTGCAAACACATTCCTTATCACCCACTGAAGCTATCCCAAGCATTGGACACGACCTGTAACACCTCCAACCAACTTCACCATTTTTACTTTTTCTGTTTTGCAGGTGAACTTTTGTAGCTTGATATAGCAAGTTTTAAAGCATACCAAGCATTGGAATAGCATCCCTGGACTTCAAGTAAGTTGTACAAGTCTTCACCTTGCCTTGAAAGTACCTCTATTGTCAGATACAATCCAAGCTGAACAGGTAAGTTCATGGACTTCTATCTCTCAATATAGGAAGAGTTAGGTTTAGATTTATGAATGAAAAATGTCATGTTCATGTCCCTGAAGCCATCCATATCCTCACTTTCCATTTATATTGCATATGCTGAGAGAATTTAAGACCTAAACATTGACAAAAACTTAGGTCAGGAATTAGGGATGAAGAAATTCTCTTTCATTTCTTAGAGTTAAGTCAAGTTCTTTATATGTCTGGATTCGTCTCTTAATGCCCTACATTTTTGATGTTATGAGTTTTGCTTAAAAGTCCAAGAATCAGGATGTTTGAATCAGTGTGAAAAACGCGCGTTTTTTAGATAAGTTTGCTGGAGGTTGA
Source organism: Vicia faba (assembly GCA_948472305.1). Lineage (NCBI taxonomy): Eukaryota > Viridiplantae > Streptophyta > Magnoliopsida > Fabales > Fabaceae > Vicia > Vicia faba. Next base: position 1,374,986,010 of record OX451741.1, read on the forward strand.
AGAAGATAGGTATTGGGCTGGGCCTGATTCTGTTTCCTTTTTGCACCACTACATTTCACATGCACCCCCTGGCCCATTTTGAGATATATTTGTCTTTTTTTTTATTTTTTCCTTTTGATTTTGTTTCTATATTTTTATTTAAACATAAAAAAACATTAAAAATATTTTTCTCACTTTTTTTGCATTTTATTTGATATTTATTTGATTCATTTAGTTATATATGTAAATAAATACATAATATCTTTTATTTAAAAATACTAAAATTAATACCAATACATTTTATTTTCTAATTTTCATTTTATTTTATCCTTTGAAAACATTTTATGAAAATATACTTTTTTTTTTGTAAATATTAAATATTTTATTTTTGTGCATATTTAATATACTTAACATATAATATAAATATTTACATATTTATTAGGATATTTAGGATAAAAATACAAAAATATACATTTTTATTTCTATTAATATTTAACATTAAAAATACCTTTTTGACAAATATAATTCTCTTTTATTTATTTTTTGTATATAATTAATAAATATTGTATATAATACATAATAAATAATTAATACCTTTTATTTAGCAAAATTAGGGTTTTTGCCCTAAACATGAAAATATTCAAAAATTAACTTTCTTTTAATTATTTTTATTTTATTTGTGAATAAAATATACACTTACACAAAAATACCTTCACATACATATTGCTTTATTCTTATACATCTTTATATTTACATTTGCGCAATTCGATTTGGTTGTAAATATTGAACACTACTTTCCTATGAAGTCTCATCCCCATTTAAACATTTGTACCCCCATTCCCATGATTATTGTGTAATAATTTAGGACCTTTAAATTCCGCATTTAAAAGTTTTCTAATTATACCATGATAGAATTAGGGTTTTGTATGCAAAAATTAACCAAAAATAGTTTGACCTAAATTCAAGATAAACAAGCATGAAAATGGACAACACCAATCACACTTGCACCCCCCTAGGGTTATTCCACTTGTTACCTTCAATAATGGGCCATATTGCATGTTGAGTATCTTTGGCAAAACAAAATAATTCAAATGATCATAGTCCCTCGATGACGCTTTCAAAAGTTGCCTAAACAAATGATCAAGTCCCTTAAAGAAAAATTGCCCAAAGATACTTGGCACTATTGCAATCATGGTCTAAACGATGACCCGCGCCCATCCCGTTCACCTCCTAACACAAGATTGTCCACCAAATACAATGGTGGAACAAAATTGTTAAAAGGGTTAAAACATAGCAAAGATCTTTGAGAAATTTAGGGTAGATAGCTCTTGGTTACTCGCCAACTTGCAAAACAAAAACACTTGCCTATTTTTCAAAACCACACTTCACAATACACTTTCAAAACAACTTTCAAAAACATTAAAAACTTTTTCAAAAGACATACACCTTTGTATACATCCCAACATGGATCATTACAAAGGTTGCCACTACATTGGCCTCTTTTCAAAAACATTTTCAAACCCACACACACAAAGCACCATTTCAAACAATTGAAAATCAAGGCAAGTTGATCTAAGCAAGTAACTAAGAGCCCATGGATAACCATGGATAGAAAGGGTGCTAATACCTTCCCTTTCTATAATCTACTCCCCGAACCCAATAAAACATCTCAAAGGTTTTTGCTGTGCTTTTTAACCTTTCCTTAGGATAAAATAAAAAGTCGGTGGCGACTCTTGCTTAACCGAAACATTTGCGAAAACAAACGCAAAACCTCAAGTCAGTTCTCCGGCCGTATCACAAGAATCATGGTTTTGGAGTCAATCAAAAATCTCAAAAAATGAGTAAGATATGGTCCTTATAAGTCAACAAACCCTAGCTCAGAGAGTGTCAAAATGACTTGAAACCCCTTTCAACTTTTAGTGATTTTTCTTGCACAATTGGATCTTGCCCAGTTGAACTCTTGCAATCTATTGAAGAACCATTTGATTGAGGACCACCCCTCAAACCATAGGTTAGATGGTGAAATGAATGCAATTGTATCATTGCCTACAATATGAACATTCAAAGATACATATACACATATTTTTTATGTTAGTCTAAGAAAACATGTACAAGATACACAATTCAAGGTGCTTGGTGATACCTCAAGAGCATACTTAAAGATAGGATGAAATAGAAAGGGAGAGCCAACCCTAATGTGTGATCTTGATGTATTGATAATATGAGATGATGAGGGATCTTAGGGAGGAAATTTGGAGTATAACACCAAGCTCGTTCTATTAGCACTCTCCCTTTTACTTCCTCACATAATTAACACCCCCTCTGTGCTTTGGGCCTCAAATCAGTTTATGGGCTTAAGCCCTTGTTATTTTAACCTCCAGAATTATTGTGTTAACTAAAAATACACCCCCTTATTTTATTTAAATTATTTATATTATTTATATTATTTATATTATTTATATTAGTTATATTATTTATATTAGTTATATTAGTTATATTATTTATATTATTTATATTATTATTTTATTTATTTAGTTCAATTTCAATTAATTTATTTACTCATTATATTTAAGTAATTTATTTATTTACATTCATTTTTCTCTACATCAATTTATTATCATTTAATAAAATAATTTTTCTCATCATTATTAAAAATACATAATTTATTTTTATAAATGAATAACTATATTTTTTAATAATTATAATCCATTTTCTAAATTACTAACCCTTTTTACAAATTCATCAAACTTTTCCTTACTAATTCATCAAACTTTTCCTTACTAATTCCATAGATCCTTCAATTTATTTTCAAATTTTCATCATGCATATAAAACAGCTAACCCATCAAACGTAACACTTTTTTTACAAACTTAATTTCAAATTCAATATCATTTTCAAAAAAGGATTCTGGATCTACATTTAAATTAACTGCGAACTTCGTCGACAACTACGCTATTTTCAAATTAAGACAAGGTTCAAGGATAATTTGAAAGCATTTACACAATCCATAAAAAAACTAACCAAATACATACAAACTACGAATTTGGACTCTGATTCTTTGCAAGGAGATACATAGGCACACGGTTAAAACTAAGGCGGGTTCATAATTAAAAATTAAACACTTTTCTTAAACATATGGAAACAACAACTTTTAAATAGAAATTTTTAATTTACTCTACAATCTAAAATAGGATGCCCCTTGAGAACAAGGGAGATAAATGGTGTATAACACATTCCCTTCGTGTAACCAACTCATGAATTTAGAATCTCTGTATAAATTAGGGTTACTCGTTATTTTCTCATTCTTAGGATAAAAATTAATGGTGGCAACTCTCTATTTTTTTCTGGTTACAACAGATGGCCACTTTGCTGGGGGCACAACCCTAGAGTTTAGAGTTTACCCCTCCTTTTAGGTCTAGGGTTTTGTGGGTTCTTTCTATTTACGGTATGTTTTGTTTCTATATTTATTTATTGGTTTATTGTTTATTTATTTATTTTATCGCTTTAGTATCATTTTGTTATCATATTATTGTTGGTGGGTTTTAAATTTAAAAAATATCAAATCTTAGAAAGAAGGATTGTCAATTGGCCAAGATGGTTTAATATCCCTATGAGTTTTTGCGATGACTTTGCCTAGAATCGGTTGAGTTCTAAGGAATATTTTTTAGAGGGATGAACTTTCTTTGAGGTAGGACTTTGGGATTTGGCCAATGACTCTTTTTGTAACCCTAAAACAAAATATCATTTTGAGACCTTGTACGACCTAAGAGACGAAAGTCTCGGTCTACAAAGAGACTCCGCTTAAGGGAGGCCCGTGTGTCTTTTTCCTTTGGTGCTATCCATGATACCCTTAAGGAATCCACCTTTATGGGAAGGGTAGAATATCCGTAGGAAGAAACTAGGAACCTACTGTTGTACCCCAAAATTTACCCTCCCATTTCTCATTGATTTCTCATCACAAAGCCCTTGGAGATCAAGATCCAGTTAGGGTTTCATCTGCTCAAGACTTCTCCTCGCACTGTTGACCTAAATTAGGGTTTGTGTTTGCACAAAGATGTTCTGACCTAAAATGCCTAAGATAACTTTCATGCTTCATTTTGGACTCCCAAGTTTATCCACATCAAGTTTCAAGTCTTGATTCCAAGTTTTGCCCAGTCAATTGGACAGTTGACCTAGAAATCAGCTGTATTGGGGAAAAAGTCAAATGTGGCCAATTGACAGTCAAACCTCATGAAAATTGACCCACATCAACATTATGAACTTATATGGACCATTTGACCAAGTTTGGATCACAACTCCACAAGAAATTTGATCAGATCACCAAAAGGGCAAAATGGTCATTTTTAGGGTTTTGACTGTACAAAGGCAATTTTTTACTGTTTGACCTAGCCAATGGCAAACCAAGCTCACATATGGACTCAAGGACCCCATGTAATTGTCTTGACATGCTCAACAAGTTCAAAAGATCCCAAGTACACAAGATTGACAGTTGAATTTCCCAGTCAATTGATCAATTTTGACTGTATAGTGAAAAGTCAAACTTTGACTTTTTGGTCAAAATCAAGAGTCAAGATTCATTTTTCATCAAAAAATGCCAAATCATGAAACTTGTTCACCAAGAAATCAAAAATTGCAAATTAGGGTTTGAAATGAGAATTTTTCATAACTTAGAATTTTTCTAAGTTATGAAAAACCCTAATTTTTTCCCAACTTTGCCCCACTTTCTCACCAAGATTCATTTGGATTCAAGCAAAAGTCAAAACATGAAAGTTGTATCTTGGTGCATAATCTACAACTTTGATTCACAAAGTTTTCCCAAAAGAGGCTTGTATCTCAAGTTACAATTTTTGGAATAAGGGTACTAAACCATTCTTAACTTAGTGAAAATTTGACCTATTTTGGCAAGGTTTTCTACCTAACTTCAAGACCATTTTCCATATACTTCCACTTGGGATTTCAATTTGCACTTCAAAGATGGATTGTATTACACATTCCAAGCTTTCAAAAATGTCCAAGAACTCATCAAACAACCTCATAACTTGAGAGAATCGAATTTTGCAATATGGCAAAAACTCACTTTTGAATTGGCCAATTTCCATGTTCATAACTTATGCATTTTCAAGTCAGCTTGGTTTATGCTACATTACAGGCCTCTAAACCATCCAACACTCAATAATTTAATGCATACTCATTGTGCTAAGGCCTTGTTTCATGAGTTTAAGCATTACATGTTGAATTAAGCCATTTATAGAAAAAGTGAAATAGCCATTTTTGAAAAGTTAAGCTTTATGTCAAAGTTGCAAATCAACAAGTACAGATCAAATCACTTTGGCACAAGATTATGAACAAAACACACTGATCAAGGAGAGGGTTAGCAGCACATTAGGGGGCCTCTATCAGCCTAGAAACTCAAGTGGCCTTTGCTTGCTTAAGTGTTAAGAAACTTAGCATAACACAACACAATTTTGATCTCAGCACTAGAACCCTTAAGCAAATATCTTGTACACATTCAAGACATCCTAACTGAGCTAGCACACGACCCCAACACCTCCAATACCTCCACAAACTCAAAATCACCATTGAACTGCACTAAAACAGGGCTTGCTGCAGTTTGAGTGCCATCTCTCATTCCTTTCATGCTTCCTTGCTAAAAGCTCATCAAACACATTCCCTAGCATCACTTGAAGCTAACCCAAACATAAAACACGACCTGTAACTCCTCTAGGCAGTTCCACCATTTTCACTTTCTTGTTTTGCAGTTGAGGGTCCATAGCTCGATCCAAGGTATTTCAAAGTAAAGTAAGCATTGGAATAGCGTCACTACACTTCAGGCAAGTTGTACAGATCATCATCTTGCCCTGAAAGCTCCCCCATTGCCAGATAGAACTTCAACTGAACAGGTATCTTCTTGAACTTCTAACTCTTAGTGTAGGCATCATTAGCTCTAGGTTTGTGAATAAGAAGTGTTCTACTCATGCCCCTGAATCTGTACATGCTTTTACTTTTCATTTATTTTGCCTGAGCTATGAGAATTTAAGGTTTGAATATGGAAGAAAAGTTAGGTCAGGATTTGGGAATGTCAAAATTCTCTCTCATTTCTGAGAGTTAGGATGAGTTCTTTACATATTTAGAATCGTGATTCAATGATTAACATTTCTTATGTTGAAAGTTTGTGCAAAAGATCAAAGAATCCAGATGTTTGAACTTGAGTACAGGCGCGCGCGTTTTGGAACATTTTTGGCTGAAGGTTGAAGAAAGGTCTTCATGGGCTGGGCCTTTTGTGTTATTTCTCTTCACACCATATTTTTGATTTCACACCCCCTGAGCCCATTTTGTGTGTTTTATTGATTTTTTGATTTTTTCTTTTTTCATCCTGGTTTATTTATTTTTCCTAATAATATTAAAAACATAAAAAAACATTTTTACACCATTTTTCTATTTTTAGGCATTTATTTGTTTATATGAACCATTTGTACATAAATAATATATATATATTATTATTTAGAAAAACTAGAAAAATAATGCAAATATACTTTATTTCTGATTTTTATTTCATTTTTTTCTTTTGAAAATATTTTATACAAAATATACTTTTTTATAAATATTAAATATTATTATTTTTGTATATATATAATATTTATTTAGTAAATAATAAAGACATTTATATATATATTAGTACATTTAGGTAAATAATACAAAAAATAGATACATTTTTTTATTATTAATATTTGACATGAAAAATACTTTTTTTTATAAACATACTCCATTTTTATTTTTATTTTGTATATAATTATTAAATACTTGTATAAATTAAATAATATATATATATTTACTTAATAAAAATTAGGGTTTTACCCTTAAAACACAAAAACTCAAAAATGTTACTTTTTATTTTATTTATTTTTGTTTATTGGACATAAAAAACACCCTTTTTTCCATACATATGAAAACCTTTTTGGCATTTTGCATCTTTATTTTATTTTCCATTTAATTTATGCAATTAATTATTTTGTAAATATTCTAAAATTGATGTAATAGCTAGGTTTAAATTCCTTGTCTAAATATCCCCCCATTTGAACATTTGTACCCCCTTCCCATATTGTGTTGTAATAGTGTAGGAATTTTACTTTTCGCACTTTAAACGCTTTCTAAATATACCATGCTAGAATTAGGGTTTGTATGCAAATAAAAAGAACAAAATAGTTTGACCTAATTTCAAGATAATCAAAGCATGAAAATGGACAACACATATCACACTTGCACCCCTAGGGTATTCCACTTGTTGCCTTCAAATAAATGGGCCATATTGCATGTTAGGTTTCTTTGGGCAAAACAAATACAAATCAATTGATCATAGTCCCTCGATGACGCTTTCGAAAAGTTGCCTAAAATGATCAAAGTCCCTTTCAAAGGAAAATTGCCCAAAGATACTTAGCACTATTGCAATTATGGTCTAAACGATGACCCGCGCCCGTCCCTTTCACATCCTAACACAAGATTGTCCACCAGATGCAATGGTGGAACAAAATTATTAAAAGGGTTAAAACATAACAAAAATCTTTGAGAACTTTAGGGTAGATAGCTCTTAAGTACTTGTCAACTTGCAAAATAAAACACTTGCCTATTTTCAAACCATATTTCACAAACATTTTCAAAACAAACTTTCAAAAAACCTTGAAACATCTTTTCAAAAAGACAAACACCTTTTGTAAAACATTCGAGTAAAGAATTGTTACAAGGGTAGCCTAGACAAGGCATCTTTTTCAAAACATTTTCAAAAGCCACACACAAAGCACTATTTCAAACAATTGAAAACCAAAGCAAGTTGATCTAAGCAAGTACCTAAGAGCCCATGGATAACCATGGATAGAAAGGGTGCTAAAACCTTCCCTTTCTATAATCTACTCCCCGAACCCAAGAAAAATCTCAAAGGTTTTTGCTGTGCTTTTTAAACCTTTCCTTAGGATAAAATAAAAAGTCGGTGGCGACTCTTGCTCAACCGAAACATTTGCGAAAACAAACGCAAAACCATAGTCAGTTCTCCCACCGTATCACAGAACTGGCGACTCTGCTGGGGATAATTTTAAAAGTGGAGTAACCTTAGGGCTTAGATCACCCTCTTGCATGACTAATTGTTTGAATTGATTGCTTTATATCTTGGCTCTATTGTTTGGGTTTACAATCCTACACCCGGATTTTGGGAAACATTCATAGATAGCAATACGTTGTGGAAACTGTGCGAGGTATACCGACACGGTTGAAGCAATAGCTATATTAGTGCGACATATTTGTGAGTACCGGTAACCCTTGAGTTCAATCAAGGAGAGTACGGGGCCGCTGAGTGATGTCACTAAGCACTAATGACCTAGAACCTTACTTGACCATCTTGGCCTTTCATTAGGAGTAGTGAGATGATCGGCTTTGGTGCAGTCCGAAGTTAGTAGATACTCGACACTACACTCATTGAGAGTTGTTTTCTTGGAATATTTTGGTCGCTAGTTAAGTGGCTAAACCAAAACAATGAACAATGGAAACAATCCCGTGATATTGAGCTCCTTAGAACCCGGTTACTATTTATAGGACAGGTTTTTAAGCCAACTACACTCAAGAGGGTACTTACCTATGAAACCCCATGCAAGCCTGAAACTAGGGTTTGGTGTGAATTGCTTGTACATATGTTTTGCGCATACATCATAAACATCATAAACATCATATGCATTCACTAACCATTTCAAGGGTTTGGATCTTCATCTTTGTTCCTGTTTTGTAGGTCATGGAAATTCCTTGCAGAAACACCATTCAAGTCAACCTTGTGAGAATCTCTCCTCAACTCAAGGAGCTCACCTCAAGAATTCCGGAAAACTCATCCTTCAGTGAAAGACATGGTAGACTGCTCAGCTTAGTCAACACCAACATTGAAGAAGACATGATGAAAGTGCTATTCCAGTTCTTTGACCCTCTTCACCACTGTTTCACTTTCCCTGATTACCAGTTGGTGCCCACTTTGGAGGAGTTTTCTCAACTCTTGGGAATTCCTATCCTTAATCAACTACCCTTCAACGGTACGGAAAAGGAACCAAAGCCGGAAGATGTTGCTCGAGCATTACATCTACAACCATCTGAAATCAAGGGGCATTGGGAAACCAGAAGTGGCGTCAAAGGATTCCTAGCAAAATTCTTGTTTGAGGAGGCACAAGAATGTTGGAATTCATTGGACCTTCAAGCCTTTGAAGAGATTGTGGAACTCCTTATCTATGGGTTGGTTTTGTTCCCAAATCCTGACCAATTGGTAGATGTCAACACCGTCAAAATCTTCTTGACCAGAAACCCAATACCAACATTGCTTGGGGAAATTCTTCACTCATTTTACACACGAACAATGAGAAAGAGGGGTGTTCTCATGTGCTGTACTCCTCTCCTTGCAAGGTGGTTTATTTCGCACCTTCCACAATCTGTCTTGAAGAATGACCAGGGCTCAAGGTGGTCCCAACGGTTGATGACTCTTACTCACTCTGATGTACATTGGTGTTCTCGGTCCAGAGAAAATGTCATCATCGTCGATCATTGTGGAGAGTTTCCTAATGTTCCTTTACTTGGAATCAGAGGAGGTATCACCTACAACCCTTGCCTAGCTTTGAGGCAATTTGGATATGCACGGAGGGATGGCCCTCATGACATGCTGATTCCTGACCTAGTTTTTGACTTCGACAACGATGTGCAAGGACTTCGCCAAAGATTCATCAGAGCTTGGGGAAGACCCAACAAGGTTGATAGCAAGACTCTGGGGCACAAGAACTCCATCCCTCTTGAGCCTTATCTCAAGTGGGTACGAGCCCGAGCCCAAAGTCTGATGATGCCTTATCCTCATGTACTCCCGGTGATTAAAGAGCCCGTCAAGGAAGGAGAGGTTCCCTACACCATCCTACATCCTGACATGCCTACATCGTGGGAGGAAATGCAGAAAAGTTGGATTCAGCTCAAGGAGGAATGGAACACTTTTGAAGCTAGCTTCTACGCTAGTGAGAAGAAGGTTCTAGAGCTTACCCGTCGACTCCATGAGCAAGAGGCCCTCAACACCTACATCGCACCAAAGAGGATGCGCAATGTCTTTTTACCTTGAGAAGTTATTTTGTAATATTTGGCCCATGGGGCATTCATGTACTAACAAATTTCTTCTTATTAATATGATGTGCGTTCTTCTTTGTCTGCAACAATTTTGAAAGTTCTAAATCCTTGAATGCATTGCATACATAAGCATACCATTCATCATGTGCATAAGCAGGTCTCACTCCAGGTTTCCTTATCTGTCTGCTGTTTATTTCAGTAGGATGGATCTCGAGCAAACAGTCAAAGACCTACAAGCTCAAAATGCACAGTTCCAGCAACTCCTGATGACCTTGGCTAAGGGTCAGGAGGATATCAAGACCCAATTGGGGAATAAAGACCCAATGAAAAAGAAGAAAAAGAGACTCGGGGTGGCTACTTTGGGGAAAAGATTTAACGGAGAGGCTCGGAGAGTGCTTGAGTTTCCTCCTATTTCTGATGAAGGAACCAGCAAAGGAGGTGGGGCTGCGGTACCTTCCTAGTCCGATGTGGAAGAAGAAGAGGTCGAAGAGGATGAAGATTATTCTGATCAACAATAACCTCCAGCTGATGATAAATACAAAGGTCTAGAAGACAGGTTGGCCGCCATGGAATTACAAAGGGTACCGGGTTTGGATTTTGAAGACTTGGGTTTGGTCGCCGGGATTGTGATTCCCCCAAAATTCAAAGTGCCAGTGTTTGTGAGGTATGATGGGCTGTCCTGTCCCAAAATGCATCGCAGGTCCTACGTGAGAAAGATCCAACCCTATACGGCAGATAAAAATCTTTGGATTCATTTCTTTCAAGACAGCCTTTCTGGAGCTCAATTGGAGTGGTTTTATCAGCTAGAGGGAACCAGCGTCCGAAATTGGGAAGATTTGGCCACCGCTTTTTACAAACAATACCAGTACAATTCTGACCTTGCTCCTACTCGTACCCAACTTCAGGGTATGTCACTAGGAACAGGCGAGGGGTTCAAAGAATATGCACAAAAATGGAGGGATTTGGCTGGCAGGGTGCAGCCTCCTTTAACCAATCGTGAGCTTGTTGATATGTTTCTAGGGACCCTATCTGGGCCATTTTTCAATCATCTGATTGGTAACTCTTCTGCGGGGTTTACCGATTTAATCTTAACAGGCGAAAGAATAGAAGCTGGTATCAAGTCAGGGAAAATTCAGAAGGGTGTTGCTGCAAGTATTGAGAAGAAACCTTTTAAGAAGGAAACGACTGTGGTATATTCTCAGAGAAGAGCAGGGAAGACGGAGCGTTGGCCAACTGTGGGGGCTGTAATGATTCAAAACTCTTCAAGTGAGCAGCCTCGCTATAACCAGTCCAGACCAAATCAACAACGGGTGGAACGGCCACAACGGCAGTTCACCCGCATTAATATGACTCCAGCGCAAGTGCTTCCCCATCTGTTGAAGTTGAATCTCGCCACCATCAAGGAGGCACCAAAGAATGTGAATACATCCTCTCCGCATTATCATCCTAATGCTAAATGCGCCTACCATTCTGACAGTGTCGGGCATGACACCAATGATTGTTGGGCACTCAAGCATAAAATCCAAGACCTGATAGAGGCGAAGGAAGTGGAGTTTGACGCTCTGGAGAAGCCTAATGTGATATCTGCCCCCATGCCGAAGCACGGCCGAAATGTCAATGCCATTGAAGAAGATTTGTATGTTGCTGATGTTAATGATTTGATAACTCCATTGCTAACCATCAAGTTGAATCTGTTAAAAGCCGGGATCTTCCCGGGATGTAAAGAAGACTGTTATTGTTGTTACTCTCTGCCGTTTGATTGTCCGTTATTGAAGAAAGGCATCCAAGGCCTTATAGATAGTCGACAAATTTTGTTTGAAAAAGTTTCTGCTGTCCCAACCCATACCGAAGATGTCTCAATCATAACCATTCACGCCAATCTTTCCAAGGCCGTCAAAAAGCCTGTTAAGATTACACCATCTACGAAATCTGTTCCTTTGAAGATAACAATGCCAGGGCCTGTCCCCTATGTTTCTGAGAAGTCGATCCCATGGAACTATGGCGGTGACGTCTATTACCATGGTATTAAACAAATCGAAATAACTGAAGAAAGTTCGGATGATGGAGAAGCCAGCATTGGTAATATTGCAGGCACGAGTAAAATCACCAGGAGCGGGAGAATATTTTCTCCAGAGATTGCCCCTCCAAGAGCAATCTTTGGACCCTCATCTGCCGACAAGGTCATCCTTGCACCAATAAAACTCTCTGCCAGAACCCCTTTGATTGAAGATGTTGTTGTTCCTAGTACTGTCCTTCCTACCACTGCTGACAAAGGTAAGGGAATCCAAGATGAGCTCGTCAGGACGAGGGCTCAACCCTTGGTTATCCCTGAAACCTCCAAGAAGGAAATGGATGAGATCTTGAAGATAATCAAAAGGAGTGATTACGATGTGCTAGAACAGCTAGGGCAAACCCCCTCAATGATCTCCATGCTGGAACTGCTACTTTGCTCGGAAGCGCACGCTAAAGCTCTGATAAAATTCCTGAAGGCAGCCCATGTGCCCCAGGAAACCTCTGCAGATCAATTTCAAAATTGTGTGGCTAGCCTTACTGCGGACAATGGATTAGGTTTATCTAATGCCGACCTAACTCCTAAAGGTAGAAACCACAATGATGCTTTGCACATTTCAGTCGAGTGTCGAGGAACTACTCTCGCACATGTCTTGGTTGACACCGGTTCGTCGCTGAATGTACTGCCTAAGAAGGCCTTGGACCGACTAGATTGTGAAGGGTTGGAGTTGAAACCAAGTGATATTGTTGTCAGAGCTTTCGATGGTTTGAAGAGAATGGTCCATGGGGAGGTTGAAATTCCCGTCAAGATAGGCACTGAGGTGTTTAAATCTACTTTCTATGTGATGGACATCCGTCCGTCATACTCTTGCTTGCTGGGTAGGCCTTGGATACACCATGCTGGGGCAGTCACCTCCTCCTTACATCAGATGTTGAAGTATCCTGTCAAGGGAAAGATCATTATTGTCCATGGTGAAGAGGAGTACATGATTAGCCACTTGAATTCTTTCCGGTATGTGGAGGTAGAAGGGGAGTTCATTGAAACGCCTTTTCAGCATTTCGAAGAAGTCCTTCCTGAAATAGCAGTAGCAAAGTTGGCAGCTGAGACGCCAAGGCAGATGGCCAGGATGGCATCTCTGGAGGACGCAAGGGCCGCAATAAAGGAAGGGAAGAATTCAGCATGGGGGCAGTTACCTGACATTCCACATAAGACCGACAAATTTGGATTAGGGTTCACTACCGCGGGCCAAAAAGCTATGCGCCGTTCGAAGATTGAAAGAGCGCCGGTCAAAATTTCTCCCTACGGAATCAACGCTTTGGAGGATGAAGACGAGGAGAGCAACATCGAAGAATGGATTTACCCAACTGTCAAAGGAGGATTGAGCAACTGGGAGGCAAAAGACTTTGTCCCCATCACTTTTATTCACCAGTAATTTATCTGTCAAACATTTCAATTTGGTCTGTAATATTTATTTTCAAACAATCCGTACGCTATCTTTTCACCTCATGCCTTGCCCGGGGCATGTAGGTCCATTTGTAAGGGTTTTGATTATTTTTCATATCCATATGCCATGTTTAATGATTCATTGGACGTTTTTCATTTGATAAACTGCTTGTGTTCATTTTCTTTCCTTTTGTATTTTTTGTTTAAGGATGGCTATCCCTTACACACACCCACACTCACCAATGTAGGTACCCATCCACTCCGGATTCCATGGGTGACTATTCTGCTATATCCTTCAATAACTCTGAAGATCTGGTCAATCAAGCCGAGTATGAAGATGACGAAGGTTGTGAAGTACCAGGGGAACTAGCCAGACTTCTACAGCAAGAGGAAAGGGCCATCTTACCGCACGAAGAGTCATTAGAAACTGTCAACTTGGGAACCGAGGAAGACCGGAAGGAAGTGCAAGTGGGTGCCAATCTGGAGCCAAGTGTCAAGGAACGTCTGATACAGTTGTTGAATGAGTATGTTGAAATCTTCGCTTGGTCTTATGAAGACATGTCGGGTTTAGACACAGACATCGTGGTTCACCGTCTCCCCACAAGAGAGGACTGTCCACCGATCAAGCAAAAAGTCCGCCGGATGAGGCCTGACATGTCTGAAAAGATCAAAGTGGAAGTGATGAAGCAATTCGACGCTGGCTTTCTGGCTGTTACGTCCTATTCTCAATGGGTCGCTAACATCGTGCCAGTACCTAAGAAAGATGGCAAAGTCAGGATGTGTGTGGACTACCGAGATTTGAACAGGGCCAGCCCCAAAGATGATTTTCCACTTCCACACATTGACATTTTGATCGACAATACAACTCAGCATAAATTTCTTTTCCTTCATGGATGGATTCTCGGGTTACAATCAAATCAAAATGGCCCCCGAGGATATGGAGAAAACAACTTTTGTCACACAATGGGGCACTTTCTGTTACAAGGTGATGCCGTTCGGGCTGAAGAACACAGGGGCAACTTATCAACGCGCCATGGTAGCTTTGTTTCATGATATGATACATCATGAGATTGATGTTTACGTAGATGATATGATAGCTCGGTCACAAACAGAGGAAGAGCACCTTGAACATCTAGAAAAGCTATTTTCCAGGTTGAAAGAATACAAACTCAGGCTGAATCCAAGTAAATGTACTTTTGGAGTTAGGTCTGGTAAACTTCTGGGATTTATTGTAAGCAACAAAGGCATTGAAGTCGATCCAGCAAAAGTGAAAGCAATACAAGAGATGCCTGCTCCCTGTACTGAAAAGGAGGTTAGAGGGTTCTTGGGGCGCTTGAATTATATAGCCAGATTCATCTCCCATCTGACTTCTACCTGTGAGCCAATTTTCAAACTCTTGAAGAAAGATCAGGTAGTTGAATGGAACGACGATTGCCAAGCTGCTTTCGATAAGATCAAGGAGTATTTGCTAGAACCTCATATTCTGATGCCACCTGTCGAAGGAAGACCATTAATCATGTATCTGACCGTCTTGGATAACTCAATGGGGTGTGTTTTGGGCCAGCATGACGAGTCTGGTCAAAAAGAGCATGATATTTATTACCTTAGCAAAAAGTTTACCGACTGTGAGACTCGCTACTCACTGCTCGAGAAAACTTGTTGCGCTTTGGTATGGGTTGCTCGCCGACTAAGACAGTATATGTTGACTCATACTACCTTGTTGATTTCCAAAATGGATCCTATCAAGTATATCTTCGAAAAGCCTGCTTTATCTGGAAGGATAGCTAGATGGCAAATGATCCTAACAGATTATGACATCCAGTACACCACTCAAAAAGCTATAAAAGGGAGTGTACTAGCTTACCATCTGGCTCATCAAGCTATCGAAGATTATCAACCCATGAGATTTGACTTCCCAGACGAGGACATCATGAATTTGGGCAACATTGAAAGTAACGGACCGTATGACGGACCCAAAAAGGGATCCCGATGGACCCTGTACTTTGATGGTGCTTCAAATGCACTTGGAAATGGTATCGGCGCGGTACTCATTTCTCCGGAAGGCTGTCACACACCCTTCACGGCCCGACTTTGCTTCAGCTGCACAAACAACATGGCTGAGTATGAAGCTTGCATCTTTGGTCTCAAGGCTGCTATAGACCTGGGGATCAAATCTTTGATCGTATTTGGGGACTCGGCTTTGGTTATCAGTCAAATCAAAGGAGAGTGGGATACCAAGTATCCTAATCTTATTCCATACAAAGAACATGTCTTGACATTGTTGCCTCATTTCGAGCAAATTACCTTCGAGCATTTCCCGCGAGAAGAGAATCAGCTAGCAGATGCTCTAGCTACAATGTCCTCCATGTTTAAACTCAACTGGGATAACGAGGCTCCCCAAATCACCATCGAGCGAATGGATGAACCCGCGCATTGCCACGAGATTAATACCGAAGAAGTAGTGGAACAACCCTGGTTCCATGAAATCAAGAGGTATCTCGAGACCAGAGATTATCCCGAAGGAGCTTCCGTAAATGACAAGAAGTTCTTAAGGAAATTTGCTGCCAAGTTCTTCCTGAGCAACGGCATCCTTTACAAACGAAGCCATGATTGTGTATTACTCTGATGTGTAGACAAAGCTGAAGCAGAGTTGATCATGACTGATATACACAGCGGTACATTTGGCACTCACTTGAGCGGGCATACAATGGCTAAGAAGATCCTAAGGGCAGGCTATTACTGGTCTACCATGGAAGCTGACTGCCATCAACATTCCCGTACTTGCCACAAATGTCAAGTCTACGCTGACAAAGTTCATATCCCTCCGGTTCCTCTCAACGTTCTGACTGCTCCTTGGCCATTTGCAATGTGGAGCATCGACATGATTGGAGAGATCAAGCCCACGACTTCCAACGGACATCGCTTCATCCTGGTTGCCATTGACTATTTCACCAAATGGGTCGAAGCAGCTTCCTTCGCCTCTGTTACTAAAAATGTGGTTGCCCGCTTCATCAAGTAAAATCTCATATGCCGGTATGGTGTTCCAGATAGGATCATCACAGACAACGGTATAAATCTGAATAACACGATGATCACCGCATTGTGCGAACAGTTCAAGATTTATCATCACAATTCATCTCCCTATCGGCCGAAGATGAACGATGCTGTTGAAGCTGTGAATAAAAACATTAAGAAAATCATTCAGAAAATGACAGTCACTTACAAAGACTGGCATGAGATGTTACCGTTTGCTCTACATGGATACCGAACGACGGCACGTACTTCAACCGGGGCAACCCCATTTTCTTTGGTATATGGCATGGAAGCTGTCCTGCCTATGGAGGTTCAGATTCCTTCTCTAAGGATTATGAAGGATGCAGGTTTGAATGAAGATGATTGGATGCAGACCCAACTTGATCAACTCAATCTGATCGACGAAAAGCGACTCGCTGCTATATGCCATGGTCAGGCGTATCAAAAACGAATGATCAAGGCCTTCAGTAAGAAAGTCAGACGTCAAGTGTATCAAGTCGGAGATCTCGTAATCAAGCGGATTATCTTGCCGCAAAGTGATCCCAGGGGCAAATGGACTCCTACATATGAAGGACCATTTGTGATCAAGAGCATATTTTCTGGTGGTGCAATGATTCTGACCACCATGGACGGCGACGATTTGCCGCACCCTGCGAACGCAGACATGGTCAAAAAATACTACGCATAAAATAACCCGACAAGTTGAAAACCCGAAAGGGCGGCTTGGGCAAAAATGGGCATCCCGGTGAACCGAAAACCCGAAAGGGCGGTTCAGGCAAAAGTTAGGGATAAAAATAAAAAAAATCTGTACACCCGACAAGTTGAAAACCCGAAAGGGCGGCTTGAGCAAAAAGGGGTTTCCCGGTGGATTGAAAACCCGAAAGGGCGATTCAGGAAAAAGTTAGGGAATTAAAGCGTATGACTATGTCTTGTCGAATCATTTCAAAGACAATCTCTTCATCAACCAGTTCTAGGTTTCTGAACAATCCCGTCATCAGCCAACGAAGCATTGAATGGACAGATATTCAGAGTTGTGAAGGCTATAGCGGAATGGAACCCCATGGAATTATTTCACATAGCCATCTTTATTTTGTATAAATCTTTCAAATATTTACGACAAAATCCTCTTACTAGGATGATTGTCTCCTTTGTACAAATATACTCAGAAAAAGTTAATACAAATACTTTTCCCAGAAATTCGTGTCTTTTCCTTTCCCTTTTTCTCTTGCACTATTTGTTTTATTTTGAGAAACGTCCAATGTTTTGTTAAATAGGCATATGCATTTGAACATAATCATTTCCTTACGAATCAAGAAAGAAGATTACTGATAGGTTGAAGATAAAGTTGGATATCTTGACACCCTTTCAAAGGAAACCCCCAGGAGATTTGGAATCCATATCCCCAGCAAACCCTGAAGCTTATCCCCAGTGGATTCTAGAGGCTTATCCCCTGCAGAGTACGGACGTCTCTCCCGAGTTTTATTCAAAGTTATTTCTCACAAGGGCTTATAACTGGGTTATCCTCAGCTAACTGCCACGGAGGATCGCACTCGGCAAATTTCTCCATATCCCCAGCGGAGTTCATCAGAGTTCCCCAGCATAACTTATCAATACACTCCCCCAGAGGAAACTATCTTTACAATCCCCAGCCGGAGAATCCTCCGGAATTCAATTCCCCTCAGAGTTTAAGTTTCAGTATCCCCAGCCGAGCTAAGGTTTCAAATTATCACTCCCCAGCGAAGCCAGACTAGTGAACCTTCTCCCCACAGAGTTTTGGGAGGGCAAATCTTGAGTTCCCCAGTGAAGTCGCCGGAGATACTTCCCACCAAACTGAAGATTCTCAGTCTTACCTCCCCAGCATGAGTCTATTAGTTTGGAACTCCCTGGTAGAAGTCATCAGGAATTCCCCAGAAGATTGGTATACAACCCAAGCTCCTTATTCTCCAGCAACAACCGGGAATTATTCTTCCCGGCAGTAGTCAAGATACTGTTATCTTCAGCCATCTCGGATTCATCTATCCTTTGCAAGACAGCTCTCCAGCTTACATGCGCATCCATTTACATTCATATCACATAACATACATTGTATCATGCATCATGACATTGCATATAACTAACTCTTTACCTTTTCAGGTAAGACTAGTCGACAGACTAAAATCATTATCTTCCGAGATTCTTTCCAGGAACAGTTCAGATGTGACCCAGACACGGCAACATTCTAATTCTTATTCCAGATCTATCCGGATGCAGTTTTACACGAGCTCATCATCAGGAAACCCTACACCGGTTTTTCCTCCAAATTTCAAGGTTTCTGAAAACAGTTCACGGGTTCTCCAAGTAACGGATGTTAACCTATCACTTGTTCAGTTTCTTCTCAAGACTTCTGAAAAAAGTTTATGGATTCTTCCCAACAACGGATGTTAATCTATCACTTGTTCAGATGCAACTTTTGAAAACAGTTTACGGGCGCTTCCCAACAACGGATGCTGCTCTATTGCTTATTCAACTTCAAGATTTCTGAAAACAGTTCACGGGTTCTCCAAGTAACGAATGTTAACCTATCACTTGTTCAGTTTCTTCTCAAGACTTCTGAAAACAGTTTATGGATTCTTCCCAACAACGGATGTCAATCTATCACTTGTTCAGATGCAACCTTTGAAAGCAGTTTACGGACGCTTCCCAACAACGGATGCTGCTCTATTGCTTATTCAACTTCAAGATTTCTGAAAACAGTTCACGGGTTCTCCAAGTAACGGATGTTAACCTATCGCTTGTTCAGATTCTTCTCCAGACTTCTGAAAACAGTTTATGGATTCTTCCCAACAACGGATGTCAATCTATCTCTTGTTCAGACTCTTCTCAACCTCTGAAAACAGCTTACAGATTCCTCCCAACAACGGATGTCAATCTATCGCTTATTCAGACCCCCAGTTCAGAGATGGTCCAAAGTATGGATACCTTCTTGATACTCATTTCCAGATGGCATCTTTAAGCCCATCCCCGACAAGTTTCTGTCATCCTTCCAGATGGCATCGTTAAGCCCATCTCCAAATGTCATCTCTAAGCCCATTCTCGCATCCCTTACTTTAACGAGTGCAAATTTAAGGGCACTCTAGTGTCCAATCTCCTTCTACCCTCGAGTCACGAAAGGAAAACTTGCCAATCTAAATCTTCGGATTCAAGAAGATTGAATAGGGGCAACTGTTGTACCCCAAAATTTTCCCTCCCATTTCTCATTGATTTCTCATCACAAAGCCCTTGGAGATCAAGATCCAGTTAGGGTTTCATCTGCTCAAGACTTCTCCTCGCACTGTTGACCCAAATTAGGGTTTGTGTTTGCACAAAGATGTTCTGACCTAAAATGCCTAAGATAACTTTTATGCTTCATTTTGGACTCCCAAGTTTATCCACATCAAGTTTCAAGTCTTGATTCCAAGTTTTGCCCAGTCAATTGGACAGTTGACCTAGAAATCAGCTGTATTGGGGAAAATGTCAACTGTGGCCAATTGACAGTCAAACCTCATGAAAATTGACCCACATCAACATTATGAACTCATATGGACCATTTGACCAAGTTTGGATCACAACTCCACAAGAAATTTGATCAGATCACCAAAAGGGCAAAATGGTCATTTTTAGGGTTTTGACTGTACAAAGGCAATTTTTGACTGTTTGACCTATCCAATGGCAAACCAAGCTCACATATGGACTCAAGGACCCCATGGAATTGTCTTGACATGCTCAACAAGTTCAAAAGATCCCAAGTACACAAGATTGACAGTTGAATTTCCCAGTCAATTGATCAATTTTGACTGTATACTGAAAAGTCAAACTTTGACTTTTTGGTCAAAATCAAGAGTCAAGATTCATTTTTCATCAAAACATGCCAAATCATGAAACTTGTTCACCAAGAAATCAAAAATTGCAAATTAGGGTTTGAAATGAGAATTTTTCATAACTTAGAATTTTTCTAAGTTATGAAAAACCCTTATTTTTTCCCAACTTTGCCCCACTTTCTCACCAAGATTCATTTGGATTCAAGCAAAAGTCAAAACATGAAAGTTGTAGCTTGGTGCATAATATACAACTTTGATTCACAAAGTTTTCCCAAAAGAGGCTTGTAGTACACATTCCAAGCTTTCCAAAATGTCCAAGAACTCATCAAACAACCTCATAACTTGAGAGAGTCGAATTTTGCAATATGGCAAAAACTCACTTTTGAATTGGCCAATTTCCATGTTCATAACTTATGCATTTTCAAGTCAGCTTGGTTTATGCTACATTACAGGCCTCTAAACCATCCAACACTCAATAATTTAATGCATACTCATTGTGCTAAGGCCTTGTTTCATGAGTTTAAGCATTACATGTTGAATTAAGCCATTTATAGAAAAAGTGAAATAGCCATTTTTGAAAAGTTAAGCTTTATGTCAAAGTTGCAAATCAACAAGTACAGATCAAATCACTTTGGCACAAGATTATGAACAAAACACACTGATCAAGGAGAGGGTTAGCAGCACATTAGGGGGCCTCTATCAACCTAGAAACTCAAGTGGCCTTTGCTTGCTTAAGTGTTAAGAAACTTAGCATAACACAACACAATTTTGATCTCAGCACTAGAACCCTTAAGCAAATATCTTGTACACATTCAAGACATCCTAAATGAGCTAGCACACGACCCCAACACCTCCAATACCTCCACAAACTCAAAATCACCATTGAACTGCACTAAAACAGGGCTTGCTGCAGTTTGAATGCCATCTCTCATTCCTTTCATGCTTCCTTGCTAAAAGCTCATCAAACACATTCCCTAGCATCACTTAAAGCTAACCCAAACATAAAACACGACCTGTAACTCCTCTAGGCAGTTCCACCATTTTCACTTTCTTGTTTTGCAGTTGAGGGTCCATAGCTCGATCCAAGGTGTTTCAAAGTAAAGTAAGCATTGGAATAGCATCACTACACTTCAGGCAAGCTGTACAGATCATCATCTTGCCCTGAAAGCTCCCCCATTGCCAGATAGAACTTCAACTGAACAGGTATCTTCTTGAACTTCTAACTCTTAGTGTAGGCATCATTAGCTCTAGGTTTGTGAATAAGAAGTGTTCTACTCATGCCCCTGAATCTGTACATGCTTTTACTTTTCATTTATTTTGCCTGAGCTATGAGAATTTAAGGTTTGAATATGGAAGAAAAGTTAGGTCAGGATTTAGGAATGTCAAAATTCTCTCTCATTTCTGAGAGTTAGGATGAGTTCTTTACATATTTAGAATCGTGATTCAATGATTAACATTTCTTATGTTGAAAGTTTGTGTAAAAGATCAAAGAATCCAGATGTTTGAACTTGAGTACAGGCGCGCGTGTTTTGGAACATTTTTGGCTGAAGGTTGAAGAAAGGTCTTCATGGGCTGGGCCTTTTGTGTTATTTCTCTTCAGACCATATTTTTGATTTCACACCCCCTGAGCCCATTTTGTGTGTTTTATTGATTTTTTTATTTTTCTTTTTTCATTCTGGTTTATTTATTTTTCCTAATAATATTAAAAACATAAAAAAAACATTTTTACACCATTTTTCTATTTTTAGGCATTTATTTGTTTATATGAACCATTTGTACATAAATAATATATATATATATATATATATATATATATATATATATATATATATATATATATATATATATATATATATATATATATATATATATATATATATATTATTTAGAAAAACTAGAAAAATAATGCAAATATACTTTATTTCTGATTTTTATTTCATTTTTTTCTTTTGAAAATATTTTATACAAAATATACTTTTTTATAAATATTAAATATTATTATTTTTGTATATATAATATTTATTTAGTAAATAATAAAGACATTTATATATATATATATATTAGTACATTTAGGTAAATAATACAAAAAATTGATACATTTTTTTATTATTAATATTTGACATGAAAAATACTTTTTTTATAAACATACTCCATTTTTATTTTTATTTTGTATATAATTATTAAATACTTGTATAAATTAAATAATATATATATTTACTTAATAAAAATTAGGGTTTTACCCTTAAAACACAAAAACTCAAAAATGTTACTTTTTATTTTATTTATTTTTGTTTATTGGACATAAAAAACACCCTTTTTCCATACATATGAAAACCTTTTTGGCATTTTGCATCTTTATTTTATTTTCCATTTAATTTATGCAATTAATTATTTTGTAAATATTCCAAAATTGATGTAATAGCTAGGTTTAAATTCCTTGTCTAAATATCCCCCCATTTGAACATTTGTACCCCCCTTCCCATATTTTGTTGTAATAGTGTAGGAATTTTACTTTTCGCACTTTAAACGCTTTCTAAATATACCATGCTAGAATTAGGGTTTGTATGCAAATAAAAAGAACAAAATAGTTTGACCTAATTTCAAGATAATCAAAGCATGAAAATGGACAACACATATCACACTTGCACCCCTAGGGTATTCCACTTGTTGCCTTCAAATAAATGGGCCATATTGCATGTTAGGTTTCTTTGGGCAAAACAAATACAAATCAATTGATCATAGTCCCTCGATGACGCTTTCGAAAAGTTGCCTAAAATGATCAAAGTCCCTTTCAAAGGAAAATTGCCCAAAGATACTTAGCACTATTGCAATTATGGTCTAAACGATGACCCGCGTCCGTCCCTTTCACATCCTAACACAAGATTGTCCACCAGATGCAATGGTGGAACAAAATTGTTAAAAGGGTTAAAACATAACAAAAATCTTTGAGAACTTTAGGGTAGATAGCTCTTAAGTACTTGTCAACTTGCAAAATAAAACACTTGCCTATTTTCAAACCACATTTCACAAACATTTTCAAAACAAACTTTCAAAAAACCTTGAAACATCTTTTCAAAAAGACAAACACCTTTTGTAAAACATTCGAGTAAAGAATTGTTACAAGGGTAGCCTAGACAAGGCATCTTTTTCAAAACATTTTCAAAAGCCACACACAAAGCACTATTTCAAACAATTGAAAACCAAAGCAAGTTGATCTAAGCAAGTACCTAAGAGCCCATGGATAACCATGGATAGAAAGGGTGTTAATACCTTCCCTTTCTATAATCTACTCCCCGAACCCAAGAAAAATCTCAAAGGTTTTTACTGTGCTTTTTAAACCTTTCCTTAGGATAAAATAAAAAATCGGTGGCGACTCTTGCTCAACCAAAACATTTGCGAAAACAAACGCAAAACCATAGTCAGTTCTCCCACCGTATCACACCTACCTACTAAGGATACCTTTTATAATCCCACCACCATGTTACATCACCATGCATACATATATCATTTCATTTCAGAATATTCATTATTTTTGCATTTATTTTGTCTTATTCACAAGATTCCTAAAGAGAAAAATAATAAAAACAAAGGTTTTTGGTGAGTATCCTAAAGATGAATACCAACTGTTGTACCCCAAAATTTTCCCTCTCATATTTCTCAAAACATTTCAAGAAGAATCTCCAAGTGGCTCAAGATTGCTCAAGAGTTGGACAGTCAAGCTATCTCCTAAGACAATCAACCTCAAATTAGGGTTTTGTGTTGCATCAAGGTCCTTGTATCCAAATGACCTCAAGTTTTCCCCAATGTCCTAATATGTTCTCAAGATCATCCATGTCAAATTTCAAGCCTTGCAGAGGAAGTTTGCTCAGTCAAATGCTCAAAAGGTCCAAAAATCGACTGTGCTATGGCAAAAGTCAACTGTGACCCAAATACAGTCAAACCTCAATATTTTTGTCAGCATTCTAATTTTGAAGGATATTTCATCATTTAATCAAGGTTTGATCATGATTCATCAAGGATTGCTCAAAATTTATCAAGACTCAAAAGTTGCTAAATTAGGGTTTTGCAGGAAAAGTCAACTCAACTTTGACCAAGCATAACTTTCTCATACTTTATGAGAAATGGACCATCCAAAGCTCATTTTTAATAGGATGCAATTTCCTACATTCCATCTTCATACCCCAAGATCAAGAAATTCACTCACAAAAAGTTACAAATTTGAACATTATAGGTCATTTTTGAAAGTCAACAAAACACCTTTTTTGCCAAAGCTTATAACTTGAGCATGGAATATCAAAATGAGACTAGACAAAAAGGGTTGATTATAGGACATCTCAAGCTTTCTAAAAATCCCAAGAACACTTCCAAAAGTTCAAAATTGAAGAAGTTATGCATTGTTGAAGTTGGGCATTTTTGCAAAATTGCCAAAAGTCAACTATCCCCAAAACTTCAAATTTTGTCAAATGGGCCCATTCTTTTCCACTTGATTTGATCTTGTCACACTACACACGTGTCCTAGATTCAGCCTTGTGACCATTTGTCAATTTTATTATTTAATTTGATTTTTTAATAAACTATTTCATTTTAAATCAATTTAAATCAAATCAAATCCAAATATTGATTATTTGATCCCTTTTTGGCTATTTCAGGATCTAATCATCATCATCAATTGAATCAAATTCGTATCTCACCATATCATGAACAAAAAGATGGATTTTGGACAAAATTGGAAAGTTTTCAATGGAGGATCAAATCAAATCTCCAAGCCATAATGCACAAGGATTCAGTCCAAAATTGTTGACCTAATGCATTGCTTATTACATATACAAGACAAAGGACACGAATTCAAGACCTAGAGGCTGCAATAACACCAAAAGCAAACTTGAAAAAATTGGCAAAAAGCTTGAAACTGAAATCGTGCTTAGAGGCAAATTCAACACCAAAACTCCACGCTAATCCATTGCTGGGTGTCCACTGAATCTCCTGCAACCCCTAGCAAGCTCTCTCACCCTCTCAATCGCGCTGTAAGTCTCTCAAAAAACCGCCCTGTGTTCGAATTTGAAACTCCATGTTCTTTCATTTTTTTGACAAATCTTTGGTATATTCATGATGCTCATTCAATTTCTGGACTTTTTGGCATTATTTGATTGCAAGCCTGTAGCACCATGGCCGAACCTAGGGTTCGTGGTTTGTGTTTTTTGGGTATTTCTTTTACAGGCAAAATCAAGGTCCAAGAATGGTGTAGGTTTGTTCATGAAGCCTAGACGAACATAACCATGGTCCTGGAAGGAATTTTCATGGCTTAGAATCAATTTTAGGATGGACATACGGATTTAGCCGCGGATATAAATCCGCAGGTAAATAACCAGGGGGAATGAAGAAGACGATGATGCGTCTCCCTCCCATTGGTTGTTTCAAATATAGCGCGCTTTTATTTTTTTCTGACCCATTAATTTGTTTTTGTTTTATTATTATTAGTTTATAAGGCTATAACAATAGAAGCGTGATGGTTGAGTGGCAAAGCCGTTAGTTCTAAATCCAACAGGACCTGGGTTCAAATCCCAGGTCCCCCCATATTGCTTTGCTATTTTTCTTCAGGTATTCTAGCACATTTCAAGAATGGTGGCCTATCATACTCCCTCAAATCTCAAAGCGCCAGATGGCCCCAGGCCAGATCTGGTGGTCCAGAAGTGATGTTCACCATACTCCCTAGTCAACGTGCCACATGGAATTCCAAAAAGTCAGTCAGACCAATGGACTATTGGGCCTCAGAATTGCTATCCCAACCTCCTAAAAGCAGGCCCAAATCTCTAACTCTCTCTATTTTCTCTATTTTATTTATTTATATTGTTTATTTATTTTTCATAATTTAATTAACCAATCAAACTTTTTTCTCAATAAAATCAAAAACCAAAAAATATTTTCTTTATTAAAATTAATTTTTAGTATTTTATTTTTGTTAATAAATATTAACTTAATTAATTTAGTTTAATTAGAAAATAACTTTAATATCTTTTGCAATAATTAAAGTTAATTTAGACAATTAGGTTTTATTAACTTTGATTAATTTATTAATTTATTTTTAAATATCAAAAATCCAAAAAAATATCATTTTGATTAATTAATTAATTTGTTCATTAATTTAATAAATAACTTAATTTAATTTCTTTTAATTCAAAAATAACAAAAAAATATTTTCTTTAATAAACAAAGGGTCAAAACCCTAAGATGCGCCCGATTTAATTTTTTCGCACGCGATCCATATTTATTTCAATATTGTATCTGTTTCCGGAATGTAATAGTTTAATTAGGACTTTGATTATTTTATCGCTTTATTTATTTTCCGCATTTTTATTTCAAGGGTTGCTTTTGGCGATGTAAATACCCGACGCCTTGTAATAGCTAGTTTTAATTTCTGCAACTTATAAACTGTTAGATGTTTGATAATAGGGAATGCCTGACAAGATCGAATGTTTAACCTAAAATCAACATAGATAACCATTGACATGTACAAAGACAAATTAACTGAAAACAACACACTCGCACATGCGCACTCTCAGGGTACACCTCACTTGGTTGCCTTCGAATGTGGTCATTGAGTATAGGAAGTTTTAGAGGTTGCCCTCTTGTCCAAAGATCATAGTTGCCTCGAAACGGTTGCCTCGGAAAAATGATCTAAGACATTAGGGTTACCGCTAAGGCGTCCTAACATTGCTTTAATGACCATACGTCCCTTAATCGAATTGACCCTTAAAACTCCAACGACGATGCTACCTACTCATCCATAGTGGGATAGCATTGTCTAAAGGACATTAGTACAGATTGATTCCTTCTTCGAGTAGGTAGATGGTTCTTAAGTACTTGCTCTTTCAAAACAAAAAAACTTTTCGCACTTACACCTTTCAAACAAAAACTTCTTCAAACCCACAAAATACAAAGAAAAGCAAATTTAAAAAAAAACACTTTGAGCAAGTACCTAAGAGCCCGTGGATAACAACGGATAGAAAGGGTGCTAACACCTTCCCTTTCTATAATCTACCCCCCGGACCCGAGAAACATCTCGAAAAAGGAATTTTTCTGTACTTTTTTCCTTTCCTTGTTGGATAAAATAAAAGACGGTGGCAACTCTTGCTTACCGCGACATTTTGCGAAAACAAACGCAAAACACAAACCAGCATTCCAAAAAACAGTCAGTTCTCTCCCACCGTATCACAGAACTGGCGACTTTGCTGGGGACGCTTAATAAGTGGGGTGTACCTTAGGATTAGATCATTGTGTTTTCAAATTGTTTGCTTTGTATGCTTTATATTTGTGGGCTTGTATCGGAGTTACTATAGATCCTAACCCGGATCAGGGGGATACCCTTTAGGTAAGTAGCAATAAACTGTGAGGGAACTGTACGGCGTAGACCGATACGGTTGAAGCAGTAGCTACGTTGGTGTGGCACTTTAGTCTGTACCGATATCCCTTGTGTTGGAACAAGGAGAATATGGGTCTTCTAAGGGGTCATTAAGTAGCAACTGGCCTTAGAACCTTTACATTGACCAACTTGGCCATAGAACAGTAGCAGTATGCTACACTCATTGAGACTAAACTCTTGCGATGATTCCGGCCGCAAGAAAAGGTTGCTAAACTGGAATTATGACCGATTGAGGGTAGTCAGTGATATTGAGATCCTCTAGAACCCGGTTACTATTTTTAGGACAGGTTTAAACCAACTGAACTAAAAGAGGGTAGTACCTAAGCTCCTTGCCAACCTGAAATCTAAGGGCTCTCTGTGTGACTTGTGTGCCTTTACCATGTTTGTTATTTGTGGATACTTGTGATGTGCTTTATATCATGACATCATGACATCATGACATCATAACATTGCATACATCTTGCATTGGACTAACCTATTTCAAAGACAGGAGGGATTCATCTTTGTTCTGTTTCGTAGGTCATGATGCCCATGCGTAGGAATACCATCTAGATCAACTTTGTCCAGGTTCCCACCATGCTAAAAGAATTGGTTACAAATATGCCTGATACTACCTCCTTCATCATAAGACATGGGTATCTTCTCAGTTTGGTTACCTCCAAATTGGACGAGCAGATGATGAGTGTCCTGGTCCAATTCTATGATCCACTGTACCATTGCTTTACTTTTCAGGACTACCAGTCGGTTCCCACCTTAGAAGAGTTCTCTGATCTGCTCGGTATCTCTATTCTGGAGCAGACCCCGTTTACTGGTTGGGAGAAGATTCTTAGGCCGGAAGAGATTGCTTCAGCCCTTCATATGACAAAGGATGAGGTAATGGCTAATTGGGAGACTAGAAGTGGAGCAAAGGGCTTTCTGACTAAGTTCTTGGTTGGTAAGGCTAATTATTTCTGGGATAGTCTAGACTTCAAGGCATTCGAAGATATTCTGGCTCTTCTGATATATGGCTTGGTATTGTTTCCGAACTCTGACTCTTTTGTTCATGTGAATGCGGTGAAAATATTCATCTCTCGTAATCATGTACCCACTCTCTTGGGTGACATTCTTCATCAGCTTTATGCCCGTACTGCCCGAAAGCGGGGAACCTTGATGTGCTGTGCTCCATTATTGGCGAGGTGGTTTATTTTGCACCTCCCCAAATCAGTGCTGAAAAACAAAGAAGGCATGGGTTGGGCCTATAGGGTTATGTCTCTCTCTTATAATGACATCATCTGGACTATCAAGGGTATGGACGAGGTGGCCATTATTGATCGATGCGGGGAGTACCCAAATGTTCCACTGATAGGAACCAATGGAGGAATTTCTTACAATCCATGCTTGGCCTTACGTCAGTTTGGGCGAGCCAGAAGAGAAGGACCTCATGAGCTGCTAATGCCTAGTATCATCTATGATTTTCAAGGGGATAGCGACGAGCAACGCCGCAGATTCATAAGGGCTTGGGATAGAGTTCACAGATCTGATCCACATGAGCTGGGTCCAAAGACTTCTCTTCCAATGGAGCCATATCTCAGATGGGTTCGTATCCGTGCCCAAAAGCTGGGTATGCCGTATGAAGCAGTCCTGCCTATCATTGTTGAAGTTGCTAATGAAGAGGGGGTCCTTCCTACCATCCTCCACCCTTACATGCCCACTGACATTGGGGCACTGAAAAGGTCTTGGATGCAGCTGAGGGAAGAATGGGATGCTTACCGAGAAAAGTTTAACGAGCAAGAGTAGAAGATCCAGAGGTAGACTAGGCAGCTAGAGAACGAGTGGATTCTCAATGACTACGTCTGCACCGACAAGAAGAGACCATGGGAGCACTGATTGTCATTTGTTTATTTCCTTTCCAGATTTATATACTTTTCAGTATTTCCTTTCTTGTAACGCCTTAAGGGCAATTTGTTGAACAATTTGAATTTCAAAGTTTACCTAATAAAAATGTGTTTCATTTCTTGTTTACAAATTTGAATCTCTCGATTGTCTTTGAAATCATGTCATACGCATTTCATCCCATGCACTCCATAATAGGTACCCATTACAGGTCTCTTATCTTCTTCGCTGTTTATTTCAGCACTCATCATGTCTGCTGAACCATCAACTGAGCAAGCAATCAAGGCCCTACAGGCCCAGAATGCCCAATTCCAAGAGTTGTTCATGAATCTAGCTAAGGGTCAGCAAGACTTGAAGACCCTGATTCTGAAAGAGATGATGAAGAAGAAGAGGACATTCCTGTTTAACACAGGTCACATGTTTGGAAACAGGCTACGGGATGAAGTTGATTTGACCACCTCATCTGGAGGGAAATATAGTCAAGAAGACAGAAGGGCTCCTAGCCCTGTGGTCTCAGACAATGAGACAGACTTCGACGAAGACCAGTATCCTCCTGCTGAGGATAGATACAAACAACTGGAAGACCGGTTGAGTGCGATGGGAGTTCAGAAAGTGCCTGGTCTGGACTTTGGTGATCTAGGTCTATCATCTGGGGTGGTAATTCCCCACAAGTTCAATGCACCAGCCTTTTCTAAGTATGACGGAGTTTCTTGTCCGAAGCTGAACCTCCGGTCATATGTAAGGAAGATTCATCCGTACATCGCTGATAGGAACCTATGGATCCACTTCTTTCAAGACAGTCTCTCAGGGACTCAGCTTGAATGGTTTTACCAGTTGGACAGAGCCAGTATCCGCAGTTGGGAAGATTTGGCTACTGCTTTCTATAGGCAGTACCAATACAATTCCGACCCTGCTCCCACGCGTACCCAACTCCAGGGTATGTCAATGGGAACGGGCGAAGGTTTCAAAGATTATGCTCAGAAGTGGAGGGACCTCGCCGGAAGAGTGCAACCACCCTTGGCTGATCGGGAGCTTGTGGATATGTTTCTGGGGACCTTGTCTGGTCCATTTTTCAACCATCTGATTGGAAGCTCTTCGTATGGGTTTACAGAGCTAATTATGACCGGTGAGAGGATTGAGGCTGGTATTAAGGCCGATAAGATACAAAAGGGTGCTTCATCAAGCACCAAGAAGAAGCCCTTTAAGAAAGAGTCCAGTGTTGTCTACAGTTTGAAAAGACAGAATAGACCTGAACACCGCCAAGCTGTTAATGCGGTTTTTATTTCAAGACCTGCTGGTGCTCCTCAGCACAACAATCAACAAAAGGACGAGAAACCTCGAAGGCAATTCACCCGTCTCAGCATGAATTTGTCTCAGATTCTGCCACAGTTACTGAAAACCAACCTAGTGATTCCAAGGGAAGCCCCGAAGAATCCAAATACAACCTCACCAAAGTATAACCCTAATGCCTGCTGTGCTTTTCACTCTGATAGCCTGAGGCATAATACAGATGATTGTTGGTCTTTGAAGAATAAGATACAGGACTTAATTGATGTGAAGGAGATTGAGTTCGAGGCGCCCGAAAGGCCTAATGTTGTGACTGCTCCTATGCCCAAGCATGGAGTGAATGCTATAAATGAAGACTCGTTTGTGGTTTCTGTGAATGACATTGTTACCCCTTTGATGATTGTGAAGAAGAACCTTTTGCTAGTTGGTTTATTTCCGGGCTGTGACGAAGGTTGTCATATGTGTTATGTTCTACCTACCGGTTGCCATCTTTTGAAATCAGGTGTCCAACGCCTGATGGATAGTAAAGAAATTCTATTTGAGAAGACTGTTGTTCCTTTGGTTCCTACTGAAGAAGTTTCCATCATTACCATTTTCGACAATTCTTCCAAGGTTTCCTCGAGAAAGCCTGTTAGGATTACATCTGTTCCAAGAATCGCACCTGTGATCATCACTGTTCTCGGGCCTATCCCCTACACCTCCGATAAAGTTGTCCCTTGGCACTATAGGGCTGATGTTTACTTTCATGGAGTTAAGCAAGAGTTGGATGCTGATACTGACATCAGCAATATTGTTGGACCTGCTAAAGTCACCCGCAACGGAAGACTTTTCTCACCTGATATCTCTCCACCAACTGCCCGAAAACCGGTTGTTATTACACCTACCAGTGTACCTGCTGCTATTCCTGTTCAAATTCCTATTCTTACCCCTGTCGCCGAGTCATCTAACACTTGGGGCAAAGGGATCACCAATGAGCCTGCCCAGACGGAGGCACCAAAGACGATTACTGTTGAAGCTTCTAAACAAGAGATGGAAGAGATTCTGAAAATCATCAAAAAGAGTGACTACAATGTAGTTGAACAGCTGGGGAAAACCCCGTCCAAGATTTCTATGTTACCACTGTTTCTATGCTCGGAGGCCCATGCCAAGGCTCTGATTACATTTCTGAAGACTGCACACGTACCACAAGAGACATCAGCTGATCAGTTTAAAGATTGTGTGGCCAATCTGACTGCTGATAATGGGTTGGGTTTCTCCGACACCGACTTGACTGCTAAGGGGAAGAATCACAATGATGCCCTGCATGTCTCCATTGAATGCAAGGGCACTACTTTTGCACATGTATTGGTGGATACTGGTCCCTCATTGAATGTTTTGCGTAAGAAAGCTCTAGACCGGTTGGATTGTGAAGGGTTGGAGCTGAAACCAAGCAACATTGTCGTCAGGGCCTTTGATGGGTCTAAGAGGATGGTGCACGGAGAAGTTAATATTCCGATTAAGGTTGGTTCTCAGGTTTTCAACTCTACGTTCTATGTGATGGACATTCGTCCATCTTATTCTTGTTTGTTGGGTCGTCCATGGATCCACAAAGTTGGGGCCGTAACCTCAACGCTCCACCAGAAGCTGAAGTACCCGATCAAAGGGAAGATTGTGACAGTACAAGGAGAGGAGGAGTACATGGTGAGCCACCTCAACTCTTTCCGATATGTAGAGATGGATGAGGAGTTCATTGAGACCTCATTTCAGCATTTTGAAGAGGTTCCCCAGACGCTGGTGTCAACTGAGATTTTTGTTGAAGATTCTCTGATGAAGATGGCTTTCTTTGAGGATGCCCGGGCTGTTGTTGAGAAAGGTGGGTGTGCAAATTGGGGACAACTCCCTGATTTTACATAGAAGACTAACAAGTTTGGTTTGGGTTTCACTGCAGAAGCTCAAAGGGCTGTTCGGAATGCACGAATCGAAAGACCTCCCGTGTTCATCAGCAACTCGGGAGTGAATGCCATTGAAGACGATGTGGAAGTGTCTAAGTTCGACAACTGGATCTATCCTACGACCGAAGGTGGACCAAGCAACTGGACAGCAAAGGACTTCATCCCTATTTCTTTTGTTACCCAGTAATGAAACTTTTTGTTTTGAATATGTAACAGACAATGTTTTAAAACTTTATGGCCCGGTGTCTTACCCGGGGCACCGTGGCTTCATTTGTGAGGGCTTTATGTGTGTCATTTTCATATATCATTAATAAAAGCATTGGACGTTTCTTGCATTTCAAATTTTGTGCTCCTTGTTTTTCTTTTATTACATATAGCAAAACAGCTATTTTACACACACTCACATATACAGGTCTACATCCACTCTGGATCTCACTGGTAACGACTCTGCTACTGCCAGTTATGACTTTGAAAATCCGATCAACTTAGCCGAAGACGAAGGTGAAGATGATTGCGAAGTTCCTGGTGAACTTGCAAGACTGTTACTCCAAGAAGAGAGGGCCATACAGCCACATGAAGAGCCGGTGGAATCAGTGAATCTGGGTACTGAGATAGACAAGAAAGAGGTCAAGATCAATGCAAATCTGGAGCTTAGTGTGACACAACGGTTGATTCAGATGCTGCGTGACTATGTTGAGATCTTTTCCTGGTCTTATGAAGATATGCCTGGGTTGGATACCGATATTGTGGTTCACGGATTGCCTACCAAGGAAGACTGTCCTCCAGTGAAACAGAAGGTCCGCCGAATGCGCCGAGATATGTCTGAGAAAATCAAGGCTGAAGTTATGAAACAGTTTAACGCCGGTTTTCTAGTAGTTACTTCTTACCCTCAGTGGGTGGCCAATGTGGTTCCTGTGCCGAAGAAAGATGGTAAGGTTCGAATGCGTGTCGACTACATGGATTTGAACAGGGCGAGCCCTAAGGATGATTTCCCTCTACCTCATATCGACGTTCTGGTTGACAACATTGCTCAACACAAGGTATTCTCCTTTATGGATGGTTTCTCCGGTTATAATCAGATTAAGATGGCTCCCAAAGACATGGAGAAGACAACCTTTGTTACTCAGTGGGGTACCTTTTTCTACAAGGTCATGCCTTTTGGACTGAAGAATGTTGGGGCAACGTATCAGCGTGCCATGGTTGCTTTGTTTCATGACATGATACATCACGAGATTGAAGTATACGTCGACGATATGATTGCGAGATCTCAAACTGAAGAAGAACATCTTGACCACCTTCAGAAGCTGTTTGACAGGCTGAAGTTGTACAAGCTGAGGTTAAACCCGAACAAGTGCACTTTCGGGGTGAGATCTGGTAAGCTATTGGGCTTCGTCGTAAGCGATAAAGGTATTCAAGTAGATCCGGAAAAGTTGAAGGCTATACAGGAAATTCCAGCTCCCAGAACAGAGAAAGAAGTCAGAGGCTTTTTGGGACGTCTGAACTACATTGCTCGATTCATCTCGCACCTGACTGCTACTTGTGAGCCAATCTTCAAGTTACTGAAGAAAGATCAAGTAGTACATTGGAACGATGAATGTCAGACCGCTTTCGAAAGGATCAAAGAGTACCTCCAAGCGCCACCTATTATGATGCCTCCAGTTGAAGGGAGACCTTTGATCTTATACTTGACAGTACTCGACAACTCAATAGGGTGTGTGCTGGGTCAGCATGACGAGTCTGGCTGAAAAGAGCATGCTATTTATTACCTTAGCAAAAAGTTTACCGACTGTGAGACCCGATACTCACTGCTTGAGAAAACTTGTTGCGCTTTGGCATGGGCTGCTCGCCGGCTGAGACAGTATATGTTGACTTACACTACTCTGTTGATATCAAAGATGGATCCAATCAAGTATATCTTCGAAAAGCCTGCTTTTCCGGAAGAATAGAAAGATGGAAGATGATCTTGACTGAGTATGACATCCAGTATACTACCCAAAAGGCAATCAAGGGAAGTGTGTTGGCAGACCATTTGGCACATCAAGCAGTGGATGATTACCAGTCTATGAACTTTGAATTCCCGGACGAGAATATCATGTTGGTAACTGATTGTGAGACACCTGGACTGGATGAAGGACCTGAGGAAGGATCCCGATGGTCTATGTACTTTGATGGAGCTTCGAACTCTTTGGGCAATGGCATTGGCGCCGCGATCATATCTCCTAAAGGCTCTCATACTCAATTTACCGCCCGACTATGTTTCAACTGCACCAACAATATGGCGGAGTATGAAGCATGCATCATGGGTCTTCGAGCAGCAATTGACCTAAGGATTAAGTTTCTGAGTGTCTTCGGAGATTCCGCTCTCGTGATCAGTCAGATCAAAGGCGAGTGGGATACGAAACACCCAAATCTTACCCCTTACAAGAAGTATGTATTGAAGTTTCTTCCCCATTTTGAGGAAATAACCTTTGAACACTTCCCTAGAGAGGAGAATCAGTTGGCGGACGCGCTGGCTACGATGTCTTCTATGTTCAAAGTCAATTGGGACAACGAGGCTCCCCGGATTATCATCAAAAGATTGGACGAACCTGCACATTATTGTGACATTGATATTGAAGAGGTAACAGAAAAGCCCTGGTATCATGAGGTGAAGAGGTATCTTGAAGCTCAGGAATACCCCGAGGGTGCATCTGTTAATGACAAGAAGTTTCTGAGGAGGTTCGCGGCGAAGTTCTTCATCAACAATGGCATCCATTACAAGCGCAAACATGATTCGACCTTACTGCGTTGTGTGGATAAGAATGAAGCAGAAAGGATCATGGCAGAGTTACATGAAGGTACTTTCGGAACTCATTCCAGTGGACATACCATGGCAAAGAAAATCCTACGGGCAGGATATTATTGGTCCACTATGGAAGCCGACTGTTATCAACATTCTTGGACATGTCACAAGTGTCAGGTCTATGCTGATAAGGTACACTTACCTCCAGTCCCTCTGAATGTCTTGACAGCTCCTTGGCCTTTTGCAATGTGGGGCGTTGATATGATCGATGAGATCAGACCTACGGCATCTAATGGGCATCGCTTCATCCTGGTAGCAATTGATTACTTTACGAAGTGGGTTGAAGCAGCTTCCTTTGCTACTGTAACCAAGAATTTCGTGGCATGGTTTATTCGGCATAATATGATCTGTCGATATTGTGTACCAGAGAGGATCATTACGGACAATGGTACCAATCTCAACAACAAGATGATCACTGAGCTCTACAAGCAGTTCAAGATACAGCATCACAACTCTTCTCCCTACCGACTGAAGATGAATGGGGTTGTAGAAGCGGCTAATAAGAACATTAAGAAGATTGTGCAGAAGATGACAGTGACCTACAAAGACTGGCACGAGATGTTACCATTTGCTCTGCATGGGTACCGTACCTCAGCACGGACGTCAACAGGGGCAACACCCTATTCCTTGGTATATGGTATGGAGGCAGTCTTGCCCATTAAAGTTCAGATACCCTCTCTTCGGATTATAAAGGATGCAGGTTTGAGCGAAGATGACTGGATTCAGACCCGACTTGATTAGTTGAACCTAATCGACGAAAACAGACTTACTTCTATTTGTCATGGTCAGACGTACCAAAAACGGATGATCAAGGCATTTAACAAGAAAGTTAGACGACAAGAGTATCAAGTTGGGGATCTGGTAATCAAGTGCATTATTCTACCTCAAGCTGATCCCAGGGGCAAATGGACCCCCGCTTACGAAGGGCCATTTGTGGTTAAGAACATTTTCTCAGGCGGAGCTATGATTCTAACCAACATGGATGGTGACGACCTTCCTCACCCCGTCAATGCAGACATAGTGAAAAGATACTACGCATAATCAAAGACCCGCTAGGTTGATCGGCCTAGGCAAAAATAAGGGCTTCCCGGTGAACCAAAAGGGTTCGGGCAAAAATAAGGGATGAAAATAAAAAAAATATGTACACCTGGCAAGTCGAAAACCTGAAAAGGCGGCTTGGGCAAAAAAGGGTATCCCGGTGGACTGAAAACCCGAAAGGGCGGTCCAGGCAAAAGTTAGGGATCAAAGCGTAACACTATGTCTCATTGGATCACCTTGCATCCAGACTTCGGTATCGACTATCAAGCTCGGACGGCACTAATCAATCTGATCTACCTTCAATCAAGTAGAAAAGTGATGAGATGCTCGAGGACATAAAGGCAATAGCAGAGTTGAAACCCAGTGGGATCATTCACATAGCTATTTTGTTTAGTTTTTCACAAATTGTGTAAATTCTATTATTCGACGGCGTTCTCTTACTAGGACGTCAGCCTCTTGTACAAAAAGCGCCTATTTACAAGCCAAACTTCAAAATCAATACAATTCATTTTCAAAGAAATTTCAAACTGTTTTTTTCCTTTATCTGTTTTGTTTTGCAAAGAATGTCCAATGTTCATTTTTTATATATGCACTTGACATTAATTACTGCTCATAAATATTTACATGCGAAACAAAAAATGATTACTGGTAATATCAGAAATAGGGGAAATAAGAATTGTCCGAAATATACAGTTGCTCTAACCACCAGGTACAAAGGTAGATTCAGCTGAAGAATATGGCTAAGATACTCTCACTCCCCGCAGAGTAAGACAGTAATGATAGCTCTCCCCCAGCTGAGACTTGCAACTATGAACAAATCAGCAATGCTCTCCTCAAGCAGAGTTGATCTACCATCAGCACTAAAAAGGCTTGATATCCTCGGCAGTCTTAATATTCCCCAACGAAGTATAAGAATGTTCCCCGGAAGAATACAAGATACCCCTAGTAGAGTTAAAATTTTCCCAGCGCAGTCTGAAAAAGCTTCCCCAACGGAGTTGAAGCATCATCCCCAGTAGACTCTGGAAGTTTATCCCTAGCGGAGTATAAAATAAATTTCCCCAGCCGAGTTTAAAAGAAGATTGTCCCCAGCAAAGCTCAAAGGATTATCCCCACAAAAGTCTAACAGGGTTATCCCCAGCAAGTTGCAACTGAAAGGTCGTCCCCAGCGAAGTTCTTTCCTTTCACAAACAGGAATTCAATCCTCAACAGTTTCAATATCACCAGCAAAGATAATTCATCCCGACGGAACTTGTCAATGGAATCCTCAGCAGAGCATCTCTTCCCCACAGAGTAATCTCCTCATCAGTTTATTCCCCAACGGAGTTCTCTTCTCCTGCAGGTTTATTCTCGCAATCACCTTCGCTCATCATCCCCAGCGGAAGCGAAGAATTCAACTCTTGTCTCCAGCAGCTATCCGGGATTTATTTTCTCCAGCTAAAACATTACATTTCCATACATCATGCTACATGCATATACGCCTCATACCATACAATCTCATTTATGTTGAGAACATCATTGCTTGTTCCATATCATGCATTGCATATGACTGACCTTTACCTTTCAGGAAAGATCCAGTTAAGTTCTCAGCTATGTCAAAGACTTCCTCTGGTTCAGTTAGATTGCAGCGAAGATCTCCCTGATTCGTATTTCTGTTGAAGTTATTCCAAGACTCTTGTCTGGTCCAGTTAAATCGATTCGAAGATTTTTCTGATGCCGATCCAGTTAAAGTTAATCCAAGACCTCCTCTAGTTCAGTTAGATCGCCGATAAGATCCCCTGATTCGTATTCCAGTTGAAGTTATTCCAAGACTCTTGTCTGGTCTAGTTAAATCGATTCGAAGATTTTTCTGATGTCGATCCAGTAAAAGTTAATCCAAGACCTCCTCTGGTTCAGTCAGATCGCCGATAAGATCTCCCTGATTCGTATTTCAGTTGAAGTTATTCCAACACTCTTGTCTGGTCTAGTTAAATTGATTCGAAGATTTTTCTGATGCCGATCCAGTCAAAGTTAATCCAAGACCTCCTCTGGTTCAGTCAGATCGCTGATAAGATCTCCCTGATTCGTATTCCAGTTGAAGTTATTCCAAGATTCTTGTCTGGTCCAATTAAATCGTTTCGAAGATTTTTCTGATGCCGATCCAGTCAAAGTTAATCCAAGACCTCCTCTGGTTCAGTCAGATCGCTGATAAGATCTCCCTGATTCGTATTCCAGTTGAAGTTATTCCAAGACTCTTGCCTGGTCCAGTTAAATCGATTCGAAGATTTTTCTGATGCCGATCCAATCAAAGTTAATCCAAGACCTACTCTGGTTCAGTTAGATCACCGATAAGATCTCCCTGATTCGTATTCCAGTTGAATTTATTCCAAGACTCTTGTCTGGTCCAGTTAAATTGATTCGAATATTTTTCTGATGTCGATCCAGTCAAAGTTAATCCAAGACCTTCCCTGGTTCAGTCAGATCGACGATAAGATCCCCCTGATTCGTATTCTAGTCGAAGTTCAGACCACCTATCAACAGTCTCCAAATGGCATCTGTAAGCTCATTCCCGACATCACAATGCTGATACCACTTCATGCGAGTGCAAATTTCTGGGCACTCTAGTGTTCAATCATCTTCTACCTTCGGATCACGAAAGGCCCGAAAGACAATCTATATCCTCAGGTTTAAGAAAATTGAACAGGGGAAGTTGTTGTAACCCAAAATTTTCCCTCTCATATTTCTCAAAACATTTCAAGAAGAATCTCCAAGTGGCTTAAGATTGCTCAAGAGTTGGACAATCAAGCTATCTCCTAAGACAGTCAACCTCAAATTAGGATTTTGTGTTGCATCAAGGTCCTTGCATCCAAATGACCTCAAGTGTTCCCCAATGTCCTAATATTTTCTCAATATCATCCATGTCAAATTTCAAGCCTTGCAGAGGAAGTTTTCTCAATCAAATGCTCAAAAGGTCCAAAAATCGACTGTGTTAGGGCAAAAGTCAACTGTGACCCAAATACAGTCAAACCTCAAGATTTTTTGTCAACATTCTAATTTTGAAGGATATTTAATCATTTGATCAAGGGTTGATCATGATTCATCAAGGATTGCTCAAAATTCATCAAGACTCAAAAGTTGCTAAATTAGCGTTTTGTAGGAAAAGTCAACTCAACTTTGACCAAGCATAACTCTCTCATACTTTATGAGAAATGACTCATCCAAAGCTCATTTTTAAGAGGATGCAATTTCCTACAATCCATATTCATACCCCAAGATCAAGAAATTCACTCACAAAAAGTTACAAATTTGAACATTATAGGTCATTTTTGAAAGTCAACAAAAACACCTTTTTTTCCAAAGCTTATAACTTGAGCATGGAATATCAAAATGAGATGAGACCAAAAGGGTTGATTATAGGACATCTCAATCTTTCTAAAAAGTCAAATAACACTTCCAAAAGTTCAAAATTGAAGAAGTTATGCATTGTTGAAGTTGGGAATTTTTGCAAAATTGCCAAAAGTCAACTATCCCCAAAACTTCAAATTTTGTCAAATGGGCCCATTCTTTTCCACTTGATTTGATCTTGTCAAACTACACACGTGTCCTATCTTCAGCCTTGTTACCATTTGTCAATTTTATTATTTAATTTGATTTTTTAATAAATTATTTCATTTTAAATCAATTTAAATCAAATAAAATCCAAATATTGATCATTTGATCTCTTTTTGGCTATTTCAGGACCTAATCATCATCATCAATTGAATCAAATTCGTATCTCACCATATCATGAACAAAAAGATGGATTTTGGACAAAATTGGAAAGTTTTCAATAGAGGATCAAATCAAATCTCCAAGCCATAATGCACAAGGATTCAGTCCAAAATTGTTGACCTAATGCATTGCTTATTACATATACAAGGCAAAGGACACGAATTCAAGACCTAAAGGCTGCAAGAACACCAAAAGCAAACTTGAAAAAATTGGCAAAAAGCTTGAAACTAAAATCGTGCTTAGAGGCAAATTCAACACCAAAACTCCATGCTAATCCATTGATGGGTGTCCACTGAATCTCCTGCAACCCCTAGCAAACTCTCTCACCCTCTCAATCGCGTTGTAAGTCTCTCAAAAAACCGCCCTGTGTTCGAATTCGAAAATCCATGTTCTTGCATTTTTTGACAAATCTTTGGTATATTCATGATGCTCATTCAATTTCTGGACTTTTGGCATTATTTGATTGCATTTATATAGCCTGTAGCACCATGGCCGAACCTAGGGTTCATGGTTTGTGTTTTTTGGGTATTTCTTTTACAGGCAAAATCAAGGTCCAAGAATGGTGTAGGTTGGTTCAGGAAGCCTAGGCGAACATAACCATGGTCCTGGAAGGAATTTTCATGGCTTAGAATCAATTTTAGGATGGACATACGAATTTAGCTGCAGATATAAATCCGCAGGTCAATAACCAGGGTGAACGAAGAAGACGATGACGCGTCTCCCTCCCATTGGTTGTTTCAAATATAGCACGCTTTTATTTTTTTCTGACCCATTAATTTGTTTTTGTTTTATTATTATTAGTTTCTAATACTATAACAATAGAAGCGTGATGGTTGAGTGGCAAAGCCGTTAGTTCAAAATCCAACAGGACCTGGGTTCGAATCCCAGGTCCCCCCATATTGCTTTGCTATTTTTCTTCAGGTATTCCAGCACATTTCAAGAATGGTGGCCTATCATACTCCCTCAAATCTCAAAGCACCAGATGGCCCCAGGCCAGATCTGGTGGTCCATAAGTGATGTTCACCATACTCCCTAGTCAACGTGCCACATGGAATTCCAAAAAGTCAGCCAGGCCAATGGACTATTGGGCCTCAGAATTGCTATCCCAACTTCCCAAAAGCAGGCCCAAATCTCTAACTCTCTCTATTTTCTCTATTTTATTTATTTATATTGTTTATTTATTTTTCATAATTTAATTAACCAATCAAACTTTTTCTCAATAAAATCAAAAACCAAAAAATATTTTCTTTATTAAAATTAATTTTCAGTATTTTATTTTTGTTAATAAATATTAACTTAATTAATTTAGTTTAATTAGAAAATAACTTTAATATCTTTTGCAATAATTAAAATTAATTTAGAAAATTAGGTTTTATTAACTTTGATTAATTTATTAATTTATTTTTAAATATCAAAAATCCAAAAAATATCATTTTGATTAATTAATTAATTTGTTCACTAATTTAATAAATAATTTAATTTAATTTCTTTTAATTCAAAAATAACAAAAAAATCTTTTCTTTAATAAACAAAGGGTCAAAACCTTAAGATGCGCCCGATTTAATTTTTTCGCACGCGATCCATATTTATTTCAATATTGTATATGTTTCCGGAATGTAATAGTTTAATTAGGACTTTAATTATTTTATCGCTTTATTTATTTTCCGCATTTTTATTTCAAGGGTTGCTTTTGGCGATGTAAATACCCGACGCCTTGTAATAGCTAGTTTTAATTTCCGCAATTTAATTTCCGCAACTTATAAACTGTTAGATGTTTGATAATAGGGAATGCCTGACAAGATCGAATGTTTAACCTAAAATCAACATAGATAACCATTTACATCTACAAAGACAAATTAACTGAAAACAACACACTCGCACATGTCCAAAGATCATAGTTGCCTCGAAACGGTTGCCTCGGAAAAATGATCTAAGACATTAGGGTTACCGCTAAGGTGTCCTAACATTGCTTTAGTGACCACACGTCCCTTAATTGAATTGACCCTTAAAACTCCAACGACGATGCTACCTACTCATCCATAGTGGGATATCATTGTCTAAAGGATATCAGTACAGATTGATTCCTTCTTCGAGTAGGTAGATGGTTCTTAAGTACTTGCTCTTTCAAAACAAAACAACTTTTCGCACTTACACCTTTCAAACAAAAACTTCTTCAAACCCACAAAACACAAAGAAAAGCAATTTTTTTTAAAAAAAAAACTTTGAGCAAGTACCTAAGAGCCCGTGGATAACCACGGATAGAAAGGGTGCTAACACCTTCCCTTTCTATAATCTACCCCCCGAACCCGAGAAACATCTCGAAAAAGGAATTTTTTTGTACTTTTTTC
Organism: Vicia faba; assembly: GCA_948472305.1. Classification (NCBI taxonomy): domain Eukaryota; kingdom Viridiplantae; phylum Streptophyta; class Magnoliopsida; order Fabales; family Fabaceae; genus Vicia; species Vicia faba. Next base: position 1,375,028,922 of record OX451741.1, read on the forward strand.
CTTTCCTTGTTGGATAAAATAAAAAATGGTGGCGACTCTTGCTTACCGCAACATTTTGTAAAAACAAACGCAAAACGCAAACCAGCATTCCAAAAAACAGTCAGTTCTCTCCCACCGTATCACACCAGCAAGAAACCTAATGTCTGTGTTAGTGCCTTGATGCCTGATATGAAAAAAATGAAAATGATCAGAGGGAAACTACTGAAAAAAGCTATGAAGATGTTTGTTCGACACTATAAAGATATCATTGAGCTCATAAAGGTTATTGTACAAGTGGAAGAAGTTACTTCCCTAGCTCAATTCTATGACCCTCCGCTAAGGTGTTTCACTTTCTAGAATTTTCAGTTGGCACCCACTTTGATAGGATTTTGGGATTCTTCAGAATCAAGGATACAACTTACATATGGATTGGAAATTCTATCAAGGTCCGAGACTTGGATAAGGAGTTAAGGATACCTTTCACTAACCTACTACTCAACTACAAGAAAGATGGTTAAGTTCAAGGTATCAAGAGGCAGTACTTAGAGTCCAATGCTCTTTCTTTTACTGATAAGAAAGAATGGGAAACTTATGTGGATTTCTTGGCATTACTTATTTTTAGTTTGGTTTTGTTTCTAAATATTGTGGACTATATTGATTTGGCAGCCATTAATGTATTCGGGGCCGTAAAGGTACTAAATATTGATCCTACTCCCACTTTGCTTGTTGGTGTTTACAACTCCCGCCATACCCGTTATGAAAAAGGGAGAGGTGTCTTACATTTTTGCATTCCTCTTCTATATTCTTAGCTCATTACTCACCTCTACAAGGAGGAATATATGGTTAAAGATCTGAAGGAATGAATGGTCCCAAAAGTTTAGAGATCTTAGTGCTAATTCAATTTTGTGGTATGATAAAAAGATGAATATAGGATAAATTGTCTTTAATTATGGAGAATTTCCAAATGTTCCTTTGATTGGGACAAGAGGATGTATCAATTATAACCCACTTTATCTTTACATTAACTTGGGTATCCTTTGGAAGATAAACTTTTCGACTAGCAGATTCAATCATTGGTTCTTTATGATATGGGAAAAAATGACCCTGAGTTACTTGCAAAGATCGTCCAAGCTTGGAGTAGAGTCCACAAGAAAGGTGCTAAGTTTGGAAGGAAAAATGAAATATCAAGGGAACCTTATACTCAATGGGTCTTTGAGAGAGTCTGAATCAACAAGTTATCATTTGATGTTGATCCTACATATGCATCGGATGTGCCAGGTCCTATTCTGATGTCAGTGGAGGAAATAGAAGAGCTAAAGAATGCCCTTGAGAAATCTCAAAGGGACAAGGAGAATTTGAAACATAACCTTTATGACCTTACTTATGAGAAGAATCAATTACAACGAGATCTTGAGCTGAAAGACCAACAGATTCAAAAAGTCTGTGAATTGGCTGAAAAAGAAAGGTCTAAGCAAAAGCGTACTACTGAAGGGTTGTTAAGTGCTACTTTCAATATTAATTCCCATAACCAACATTTGGATGATGCTTCAAGAGAAATTGACAGACTAAATAAATGGTATGATAAAGCATTACAAGACAAAAGAGAATTGGAAGAAGTTCTGAGAATCCAAATTCAAGGGTTACAAGAAGGTGCTAAAGATCAAGCAGACCAGATTCAAATCCTTCTCACAAGTCTCCAAGGAAGACAAGAAGCATAGGTGATAGAATGCCTTATAAAAATAAGAGCAAAAGAACTTCTCTCTCAAAAGATGGAAGAGTATGAACAAGTCTGTCAAGAATTGGAAGGCCTTTAGAAGGATTTATTCATACAAAGGGAAATCTATAAGGAGATGAGGGCTTAAAAGAGATATTGGGAAGATCAATATATAAAGATAGCTCAAGCATGAGAAGATAACAAGGTCATAATTCCTACGCTTTACAGGGAGTATCCGAGGTATAAAGACAAGCATGCAAAGCTTGCCTTCTTAGCAAACAATTTCATTGGTGACATTCCTAGAAGCTTAAGAGATGCAGAAGCCATGATGGTCCCTCTTACAAAGGACTTTGAATACTTCCTCAAGATTTTTAGAGAGATGGTTGATAGTTTTAGGGAAGGAATCCGAAATCATGCTTAGATGACTTAGTTTCCTTTTTGTTGTTTCTTGCAGTATTTGACATTTGTTTTGATTCAATATTTAGATTCAGTATTTTCCTTTCAGTATTTGTTTTCATACGAATTATATTTTCCTTTTTAAGGATTAGGATCATTTCAATAAAAAGTTATTTTGTTTCGGTATTTAATACGCGTATATTTTGGGATACTCACCAATAAAAAGTAAAACCTAAAATAATAATAATATTAATAAAGGGAAATCCAACGTGAATAAGACATTTAAGAAAATTATTAGCATAATCATATGCATTCATTCAACCACGAACATCGCATTTCATACAAAAACTTACTTTTTCATATCATCTCCAGTTAAATCATTGGAAAAACCACACTACCTTCCTGACCTCCATATCAAACAAGAGCTCATTAGAAGAAAGTGATGGAAATACTCTAATAGAATCATGTTGTCTTTCAAGAAGACTTGGAACAGATGAAAGGAAGTATCGACTTAATAAAGGATAATATGAGTCAAGTTTTGCTAGCCTTGCAAAACATCATAGCAAGGCAAGACGAGATCCCTAAGGTAGCCTTTGAAGAAGTAGCCCAGATCATTGGTGCGTCGAGCAGGCACCAGCCAAGACAAGAACCAATATCAGGTCCTTTGAAGTCCATTGTTTCTCAACAAGAGATCAGCCAAGCTAACACTGGAGGCTTTGTTCCGCCTCCTCCAAAAGTTGGGGCATCCCATACTTTGTAGATCCCCGTCAACAATCCCCCCAACATGGATAACTACATAGACCTGCGGTATAGAGACCATGACTTGGAAGGCATCACTCAGGTGCCTCAAAATATAGTCCATATCAATTTTGTTGAAGATCATATGGCAATCAACTAGTATAAAGCCCTTGAATAACGACTGAAGGCTGTAGAAGGTTATGACGCTTTCAACGCCGATGCTCTTGAAATGGGTTTAGTTCCAGACGTAGTAATTCCTCCAAAATAAAAAGTACCCGATTTTGGAAAATACAAGGGACTCTCATGCCCAAGAAACCACTTGTGCATGTACTGCAGGAAATGCATGCATATGCTCATGATCAGAAGCTAATGATCCATTGTTTTCAAGACAACTTGAGTGAGGCATCTCTATATTGGTATATACGGTTGGAACTAATCCATATTTGAGCATGGGTGAATCTTGCTAACACCTTATTGAAGCAATAAAAGTACAACTTGGACATGGCTCCTAATCGCATGCAACGATGGAGAGAAATTGAAGCCCGCGTACAACCACTACTCCTTGAAAGAGAATTGGTAAACATGTTCTGGGTACTCTACAAGGTATGTACTGTAAGAAGATGGTAGGCAGTGTCTCTTCAAGTTTCTCTGACTTGGTAATAATTGGCGAACAAATTGAAGCCATTTTGAAAAGTGGAAAGATACAAGGGGCATCATCCAGTATTCCTTATAACTCAAGGAAGCATGTTCCTAACTTCTCAAAAAAGAAGGAAGGAGAAACTAATGTTGTCGCATCACACCAGAAAGCACAAAAACCATTGGTGATCCCATGAGAACAAAAACAAAATAGGTTTGAAAGACCTTTGAGAATATTTGATCCTCTCCCTATGCCACATATTCAATTACTACAACACTTACTCAAGGTATCCTTGTTAGAGCTAAAGCCACTAGCTCCTCCGATTGAGTCACTCTCACCAAAGTACGATGTAAATGCAAGGTGTGAATATCATGCTGATTCTCCAGGTCATATAATAGAAAAATGTTGGGCTTTCAGACACAAGGTGCAAGATTTTTTGGATTCCCAAGATATCACTTTTGATAAGCCTAATATCAAGACAAACTTCATGCCCCAGCATGATGGGAAGACTATGAACGCAATTGAGATAGTCATTAACCATAGGGAACCTAAACGAGTAAGAACTCCGATAGATATTCTGAAGGAACGTCTGTTGGAATATGGTTTCCTTTTGGAACATAATGAAGCTTTTGAGAAGACTTTACAAAAATTTGTGGATCAAAGGATAGTCGAATTCGGGCGATATTCTAGAATATATAGCTGAAGTTAATTGAACTATAAGGAGGACATTGGTGATTCCTTGCTAAGGGCTGAGTTTTGTCAAGAAAACTCTCGTAGTTCCCTGTGGAGAGCTAATCATGACATAAATACCAGTAACAATACCATGCCAAGATCAAACTCTAAAGATATCAGTGTCTCCAAAGAGTACAATGGTAATGAGGAGGCCATCCCTCACTCCTTATGAAAGTGACAAAGTTATTCCATGGAGTTACAATACTACAGAGTATGTCAATGGCTTGAAACAAGACTGCAAGTCGTCAACAAGCCAAGGGCCTGCAATCACAAATATAGCATGAACAGGGGACATGACCCGTGGTGGTCGGATATATGGTCGTGAATAAAAAAAGAAGGATAACACTATGTCTAGTGTAACACTGTGGAAGAACTGACTTGGGATGTTTTGCGTTTGATCGCAATTATTGCGGATAGCAAGAGTCACCATCGACTTTTCTTTTATCCAATAAGGAAATGTTGAAAAGAATAGAAAATACCTTTCGAGATATTTTCTTGAGTTCGAGGTGTAGGTTATGAAAAGGGAAGGCATTAGCACCCTTTTCATCCGTAGTTATCTACGGGCTCTTAGTTGCTTGCTAAATCACTTGCTTTTGTTTGAAAATGTGTTTGTGATGTGAGTTTTGAAAGTATTTTAAAAAGGAGTGCCTTTGTAATGGTTCTCGTCTCTATAAGAATGCGTACAAAGTGTTTTGTCTTTAAAAAAATGTTTCAAAGTGAAAGTGTGAGTGTATAAAATGTTTTTGTTATGAGCAAGTGAGCAACTAGGAGTGTCCTACCTACTCAAAAGGTCTTAAATGTTCTTTTCCTCCTCCTTTAGATATTGTTATCTCACTATTGTTTTGGTAAGAAACCACGTCGTTGGATGTGAAGGGACGGGCACGGGTCGTTTGTATAGTTATAGAAGGCAACCTATGAGACATTTTAGCAATTTTTGTTTAGGGACTAGATCGTTTACCGAAGGCAACATCGAGGGACATCGAGGGACTACGATCTTTTATCGAGGGTCTTTTCTAAAATGCCCATATTCGAGGGACATGACTATTTTCCAAAAGGGAAACAAAGTGGGATTACCCTAAGGGTGCTAGTGTGTAAGTGTGTTTAGTTTACATGCATTTAGTCTTGATTAGGGTTATCTATTTGTCGATTTCATGTCTTTCTATACAAACCCTAATTACTAGCATTTATATTTGAAAGCGGTAAATTGCGAAAATGTAAAATCCTACGCTATTACATCATTTAGGGATGGGGGTACAAATTTACAAATGGGGGTTTGCAAGAATTTTAAATCTTAATTATCTATTACAACCATATTGAATTGTATAATACAAGAAAAGGAAAGGATTTGTTTTTTTAAAAATGATTTTTTGTCTTAATATATTGAAAGGAAAATAATTATTTAATAAAAGAAAATATTTTTGATGTCTTTTTATATTAATAAGAATAGTTCTAATGCTAAAAATGATAAACAATAAGAGAGAAAAAGGAAAAATAATGGGAAATAGGATCAGCATGTTGTTGAAAGCAAAACAAAGGGGATCAGAAGTTTTGATGCCAGGCGCGTTGTGGTTCAGAATGAAACGTCAGAGGAAATCAGAAGTTCTGGATTGATGCACTCTGAGGTCCTGAAAGAAACGTTAGAGGGGAAAATAGAAGTTCTGGGTTGATGCACACTGGAATCCTGAAAGAAACGTTATAGGGAAAAATAGAAGTTCTGGGTTGCTACGCGCTGAAGTTCTAAGTGTCAAAACAGTGAGAAAAAAACCCTAGAAGTTCTGTGTGTGTTAAAAACAGTGAGAAAGCCTAGAAGTTGTGTGTGTGTTAAAACAGCAAGAAAACCTAGAAGTTATGCGTATGTTAAAACAGTGAGAAAGCCTAGAAGTTCTGTGCGTGTTAAAATAGTGAGAAAAATCAGGAATTTTGATATTGTGCCATAACAGTGTAAAAATCTAGGAATTCTAGTGTGTTAAAACAGTGAGGAGAACTCAGAGGTTTTGTGCTGTGCTAAAACAGTGGGAAAGAAAAACCCAGAAGTTCTGTGTTACACTTCACCTCCTTCCTTACATTAGTCAGAACATCTGCAACTTATTCGGTTCTTTACAACAACAAATCAGAAAGGTAAAAGCATAACAGTTTATAGAAGTTCTAATCCTAATTCTGAGCCTAGCTTTACTCAAGAAGTTTTGATCCACAGTTTTTCTACTTATGCAATGATATGGACAACATCAACATTATGATATTTACATATTTAATAATGTTCTGAATGAAAAATTCAAAGTCAGAAAGACTTACCTTGAATATGAAGCGTGTGTTTGGTACTTGAACTGCTGCCTTCAGATGTTCTGGGGTTAGCAAGGAACAAAACAAAATGTTATGTTCTTTGATTCAAAGGGAAGAACAAAGGTTTTGTTTTGTTTGGGAATTATGGGTTTACGAATGTTTTACTATTTTCTTTTCTATCTTTGATAATTCTCTCTTTCCAAAAGCCATCCCCCTTGAACGTGTGATGGAGCAACTTATTTATAGATGGGTTTGTTGTGGTTTGGGGGGGGGGGGAACAAATGGGATTTTAAACCTTTTTGGAATACTGTTCCATTGCTTTTTAAACACAGTTTTGTATGCTAATTTGGTGCAATTATGGGGTTTGAGAAAAATGCAGGCGTGGACTGGATCAGAAACACCTTGGAGTGTTGTGGCAGCTGGTGGCAGGACTGTGCTATAGCAGCGAACAAGTTGCTCAAACGAAGTTTTGGGATTTGGTGATATTCTGATCGCAGAAGACCTGAGTGAGATTCGAAGGGTGAGGCTCTGATTGAAGCATATGCTGAAGAGTCATGTTTTGATTGAAGAATCATGTTTGCAAATTCTGACTGCACTTGTATGGAGGCTGGCTCAGAAGTTCTGAAGTATCATATTATCTTAACACTTAGAAAATTTTCTAAATGTTTAGAAAATTTGATTTTTCAAAGCAAATTCTGACTTCTGATTTTTGATGAACTAATTTCATGTCCTGATGAAATATAATTGTTAAGACTTTATTTTTGATCAAAAAGTCAAGGTTTGACTTTTCAGTGTACTTTTGACCATTTTGCCCTTGTGAATGACTTTCTTAGAAAATTGTAATCCAAGACTTGAAACTTGACAGAAGCAGACCTAAGGGTCCAGGATAATATTTTGAGAAATGAGAGGGAAAATTTTAGGGTACAATAGCTAGGGATAAAGGAAAAGTTATGGCTGAAACTAGTCAGGAGCAAGAATTCCCGAGTAAAACTTTTATGGATCAAGAGGTTGACGAATTCTTGAAAATCATCAAGAAAAGTGACTATAGGGTGGTGTATCAACTACACCAAACCCCACCCAAGATTTCAATACTCTCAATATTGATCAATTCAGAGGCACACCGGGAATCTCTGATGAAAATTCTAAGTTCTGCACATGTTATAAAGAAAATCACAGTAAACCAATTTGATGGAGTCGTGGCTAATCTGATGTCAGGAACGCACCTAGGTTTCAATGACAGTTAGTTACCCCCAACAAGGAAGAGCTTATAACAAGTCTTTACACATTTCAATCCAGATAGGATCCACTAGCTTATCCTGAGTACTTAATGATACTGGTTCTTCCTTCAATGTGCTACCAAAGGCCAGGTTGATGAAACTAACAATGGACTGCATCATTATAAGACCAAGTTCTATGGTGGTTAAACTTTCGATGTTTCTTAAAGCACGGTATTGGGAGAAGTATAGCTCACAGTAAATATTGGCCCGTATATGTTCTACATTACCTTTCAGGTAATGGATATAGAACTGGCATATACTTGCCTGCTCAGGCAACCTTGGATCTATGTGGCAGAGGATGTTACATCAACCCTACATCAAAAATTGAAGTTCCTCGTCAAAGGAAAATTGGTTATCATCAACAGAGAAGCGTATATCTTTGCAAGTCACTTGGAGTTCTATAGATATATCGGTGTGGAAGAAGATTGTATGGCAACACCGTTTCAGGTCCTAGAAGTCGCTACAGTGGTAACCCTACCGATGGAGAAAATTAAGAAATCGGGAACTACCATGACTTCGTGGAGAGACTTACAAGAAACGGTGGAGGATCGGACATCAAAAGGTTGGGGTAAGCTTGTGGAGATACCTGAGAAGAAATATCATTTTAGTTTGGGCTAATAAACCACCAAAGGCTATTCAGAAAGGCAAAGGACAATTTCCTCCCATCCATGACACCTTCATCAACAAAGGAGTAGAGCATGGTGGGCAAGTGTCAATTATATCCAACAAGGGAAACAACAAAGGAACATCCAACTTCATCCGCGAATGTGCTCCAGGCGAAGAGCTCAACAATTGGACAGTTGTGGATATTTCAGAGATCTTTTTCTTTCCAAAGTAATTTTTCTGTTTTAAAAAGAACCTATGTCCCGCCCGAGGCATAGGGGTAGCTTGTAAGGGCTCCAATTTATTTTCAAACAATGTTTTCAATTAATAAAATTTATATTTTTCATTCAATTAAGATCCTTGTATTTCCTTTGCATTTCTCTTTTTAAAATGGAAATACTTTTTTCTCCATATGCACTTTGCAATTTCACATTCTAAAAAGCACTAAATCATGATAAAATGTGCAGATCCACGTCTAAACTCACCGATAACGATATTGTTACTATCTGATATAACTTTGATGCACCCATTAACCAAGATGAAGAGGAATATGAGGAAGATCTTAAACTCTCTGAAGATTGGTAAGGTTACTGGAGAAAAAAACAGATAATATACAATCGTACCAGGAATCTATTGAGACCATCAATCTTGGGACAGAAAAGGATAAAAAAGAGATCAAGCTAGATTCAAACTTAGAGGAAAGTGTTAAAGAAATGTTGATCAAGCTCCTACATGATTATGTGGATATATTTGCCTGGTCTTGCCAAGATATGTCAGGTTTGGATACAAATATCGTGGTGCATAAACTACCTCACAAAGAAGGTTGTTCTTTTGTCAGACAAAACTCAAAAGAACTCGTCCAGACATGTCTGACAAAATTTGAGAAGAAGTCCTCAAGCAATTTGATGCAGGGTTCCTAGTCATGGTAGATTATCCATATTGGATAGATAACATCATGCCAGTAGCCAAGAAAGATAGTAAAGTACGCATGTGTGTAGATTATTGGGATTTAAACAAAGCAAGTCCTAAGGACGACTTCCTGCTACCTCACATTGATGTTTTGGTGGACAATACAACTCAAGATTCGATATTTTATTTCATGGATGGTTTCTCAGTATATAATCAGATCAAGATGGCTCCTGAGGATATGGAAAATACTACTTTCATGACTCCTTGGGGAACTTTCTGTTACAAAGTAATGCCATTCGGTCTAAAGAACGCATGGGCAACCTATCAACTAGAAATGGTCATGTTATTTAATGACATGATCCATAAAGAAGTCGAGGTATACATGGACGATATGATTTCCAAATTCCATACGGAGAAGGATCACATCATTCACTTGTAGAAATTATACGAATGTCTATGAAAATTTAGACTGAGATTGATCTGAACAAATGTACAATTGGTGTCAAGTCAGGTAAACTATTGGGATTTATTGTAAGCCAATAAGGTATTGAGGTGGATCCCGATAAAGTGAAGGCCATACAAAAAATTCCAACTCCAAGAACAGAAAAATAGGTTTGTGGTTTCTTAGGACGATTGAACTACATCTCAAGGTTTATATCGCACAAAACTGCTACGTGCGAGCCTATATTCAAATTACTCAAAAAAGATCAATTAGTGGAGAGGAATGAAGATTATAAAACAACCTTTGAAATAATAAAGCAATATTTACAAGAGTCATTGTTGTACCCCAAAATTTGCCCTCCTTTTTTCCACAAGAAATCACAGCTTCGGGTTTTTCCTGATTTTTCAGATTGGCTTAAGAATCGGTCAAACAGACTTTTCTCATCAGTCAGACAAAATTAGGGTTTCCATTAACTTTTGAATCAGTTCAAGCAGATTGCTAGGGTTTGATTGAGTTTGGCTCAGGGTTTGATCAGGCAGACGCTTCTTTGACAATAAATCAAGAATTAGGGTTTGCGCGCGCATTCTCAGAAGGAATTAATTCTACAGTTCTTTTCAATTGACTCTAGGGTATGGGTTGAGGCTTCTGATTGAAAGTTTGAAGTTTAAGTTTAATCAGTAAAAGGAAAGGAATATGGACGTTTGTTTGATTAACTGTGCATTGCTTATGTTTAATTGGAACGTCGGGTTTATTATTGATTAATGCGAAGTTGCAAGACTACAGTGTTTATTATTTATTTATTTTATCTAAGTTAGAATAATTGGGATTTACTTCCAGTTATTTTAATTCAAGAAAACTTAAATAATTAAATAGACAGTGAAATAAAAGAGATATCTGATAAAAAGACTTTTATTTATTTTTAATTATTGGTACAAGTGTTATTTAAATACAGTAATTATTTACAAGTATTTATAATAATATTTATTACAAATGATTAAAATAAAATAAAGCTATATCCTAATTTTCCTAAGTCTTCATCTTCTACTGCTGCTCCCCATTGCTCAACTGATTTTTATCTGCAAAGACAAAAAAGAAAGAAGTCAGTACAAATGAATTTAAAAAAAAACATTCTCAGACAGTTAATCAAAACTCATCATTAAGAGTGTTGGCCGGAATCAGTTTGTTTGCCCTCTCTGCAAATCACAAGAGGACTCTTGGTTCACAAAGAGGAAAAGAAAATAATGTTGCAAGCATATGAATATGTACAAGGCTGCATAATTCCAAAACAAGTTGCAAAGTGTCAACAAAAATGCCAACCAAGCTGCAAAAATCCAAACTGAATTACACTATCAAACAAGGCAAACTAAACTAAGTCAAAATGGCCAACTAAGTCACAAGTTCAAGAACTGTCATAAAGCTGTCAACAAGTACACAAAATGCAGAAAATATGAAGAAAGAAGATATGCAGAGGAAAGAAACAATGCAAGCAACATATTCAAAATTGTCATCATTTCCCAGCCAAACACTTTTTCAGAGAAAAGTACAGTCTAAGTAATATAATATACTTATCTGTAGAGAGAGAAAGAGAGGAAGAAGAGAGGCTTACAGTTTGCAGGCTTAAGGCTTAAGAGATATATAAAAAACAGAATCAACACTGTAAAGAGGGAGGCAGAACCACATAGTAAAATATAGGCTACAAACTGTAAACAGAACACAAGCCTTGCAAAAGCCAAGCAAAAACCACAACCTGCTTCAAACTTGTAAACAAACCAAGTTGCAAGCCTTCAAGCCTTAACCTGCCTGTTTCAAAACAAACTCTCAAACAGTAGCCTACATCAAAACACAAACCTGTGTTCAAAGTTCAAACTTACAGTAACACAAGCCAAAGCCTAAAGATCTGCATAAACCTCAAACAAACATCCTTCAAACATAAGCCCTCAAAACCTGTTACAAAAAACAAGCCTGTAACCAAGCTTGCTTCAAACACAAGCCTTTCAAAACCTGTGTCAAGCAAACAACATAACCTGCCTTAAACTTATTCAAACACGAGGCCTAAACTCAAACATATAACCTGTGTTCAAAGCAAGCCAAATTCCAACCAATCCAAAACACAACATCAAAATAACTCTCAGGAATCATCATCATCGAGAAGCAAGCCAAAGAGAAGAAGATTGTGAAAGCATCTCAGAATCAAAGAATAAATATTCAGAAGCAAGCATCTTCATCAAAAAAAGGCAAGCAAGCAGAAGAGGAAAAGAAGTTTCAGAAGCAGAGGCCCTAGGGTTTTCAGATTGCAATACTATCATCATAAAACCATTCAAGAAGCAAAAGATAAGAATACCAGGAAGGCCACAAAGCTAGCATCACATACTCCCTCCGCCTCCGGCCACCGGAGACGCCTCCTGTCCACTATCTGCCTCCTCCCAAAGCAGAAAGCCTAAAGGTAGTAACTCCTCCCTTTTCTTTTTTAACACCTCACATAAACAAAAGATCAAAACGTGTCAAAAATAAAACATGCAAGAGAAATCCAGAAACCCTAAAACATAAAAGAGGAAACCGATACCTTTTCTTGTCGTTGCTTTGCTTAACCATGGAGGGAGAAGGAGTTGGCGGTGGCGCCTAGTGGCCATAGGTGGAGAGGGTTTTCGTTCAGAAGCTTTGCTTCAGAAGGATGAAGAGGACGAAGAACGAAGAAGAAGATGGAGAAGCGGCGCCGTTCTAAGCAAAACTGTGTAACCCTAACTCTGAAGCCAACACGACAAACCCCAAATTCTTTGTAAAACCCGGTTGGGCCTGCCCCCATGTACAAAAACCCCTTAGGCCCAATTGATTCAGGCGCCTCACCCCCCCTTCTCTGACTTTGTTTGCTCTTTTGTTTGGGCCAAACAATATAACACCAAGCCCATCTAATCTTTTACCCCTTTTTATTTTATTTTACTCAAACTAATACTATTTTTTCTATCACTTTACTTTTTATATATAACTTAAACAAATATCTTTGTTAAATAAAAATAATACATTAATTTCTTTTTTTGTAAAAATCTTACTAATACTGTTTATCACACTTGAAATGTAAATATTAGATTTTATTAGGTTTAAACAATTTTCTCTTTAGAACCTTTTTTTAATTAAAACTTTTGTATATAAACTAAAATACATAAACATTAATTTTCTTTAACTTAAATATTTTTCTTTTCTTTAAAACTTTTGTTTATATAATATTGACAAAAACACAAAAATAAATAAAATACTTAATATTGCATTAGGTTAACATATTTTTCTCATTTGTAAATAATCACATACATTGCAATACTTTTATTTCTCTTTTATTCTTATACTTTGCTACATTTTACATTGAGAATGCGATTCAATTTGGTTGTAAATATTATTTGGACACTACTATCCTGATAAGACTCATCCCCATTTGTAAACATTTGTACCCCCATCCCCGGATACTTATTTGTAATAGCTTAGACTTTAAATTCCCGCAATTTATCGCTTTTCATATACTGTATAGTAATTAGGGTTTGTATGCGAAGATTCAAAATCAACCGCTAGATAACCTAATACAAGACAAATGCATGACAATCAAATACACAATTCACACTTGCACCCCTAGGGTAATCCCGCTTGTTGCCTTCCAAAATGGGCCATGTTTGCATGTTGAGTTCTTTGGCAAAACAAAAACAAATCAAATGATCATAGTCCCTCGATGACGCTTTCGAAGTTGCCTAAACAAAATGATCATAGTCCCTCAAGCAAATTGCCAAAGACACTTGGCACTATTGCATTCATGGTCTAAACGATGACCCGCGCCCGTCCCGTTAACATCCTAACACAAGATTGTCCACCAAATACAATGGTGGAACAATACTGTTAAAAGGGTTAAAACATGAGAAAAATCTTTGAGTAAATTTAGGGGTAGACAACTCTTAGTTACTTGACCAAACTTGCAAAACGCACTTGCCTACTTTCAAAACACACTCCACAACACAACTTTCAAAACAACTTTCAAAAACATTGAAACATATTTTCAAAAAGACAAACACCTTTGTAAAACATTCGAGTAAAGAATTGTTACAACGGTTGCCTAGACAAGGCATCTTTTTTAAAACATTTTCAAAACCACACACAAAGCACCATTTCAAACAATTGAAAATCAAGGCAAGTGATCTAAAACAAGTAACTAAGAGCCCATGGATAACCATGGATAGAAAGGGTGCTAATACCTTCCCTTTCTATAATCTACCCCCCGAACCCACGAAAACATCTCAAAGGTTTTTCCTGTGCTTTTTAACCTTTCCTTTAGGATAAAATAAAAAGTCGGTGGCGACTCTTGCTAAACCGAACAAGTGCAAAAACAAACGCAAAACTCAAGTCAGTTCTCCCACCGTATCACAATCATCAATCCTGATGCCACCTGTTTCTGGAAGACCACTTATCATGTACTTAACAGTACTTAAAGGATCTATGGTATGTGTATTGGGTCAGCATGATGAAACAGGTAGAAAAGATCATGCAATCTACTACCTAAGCAAGAAATTTACTGACTGTAAAACTCGGTACTCACTCCTCGAAAATTCTTGTTGTGCTCTGGCTTAATCCATTATACGACTAAGACAATACATGTTAACTCATACCACATGGTTAATAGCAAGAATGGGTCCTCTTAAGTATGTGTTTGAAAATCCACCTCTTACAGGAAGAATTGCTCGATGATAGATGTTGTTAACCGAATATGATACCTAATATGTTACTTAAAAGGCTACCAAGGGTAGTGTATTAGCTGATCACCTAGCTCATCAACCATTTCCATAATATCAACCAATGAAGTTTGATTTTCCAGATGAAGACATCATGGTTATTGGCGAATACAAAATATTAGGACCCGGCGAAGGACCTGAACCAGTGGCATGATGGACACTCATATTTTACGGTGCTTCAAATGAACTAGGACATGGTATTGGGGCTGTATTGACTTCTCCAAAGAACTTTCACAAACCTTATACTGCAAGGTTATATTTTGATTGCACCAATATTATTGTTGAATATAAAGCTTGTATCCTAGCTTTAGAAGTTACTATAGACCTAAGGATCAAATACCTCGAAGTATATGGAGACTCAATTTTAGTCATATACCAAGTCAATGGAGAATGGGATACTCGGAATCCCAAATTAATTCCATATCGGGATCATGTTTTGGAGTTGGCTACGGAATTCACGGAAACTACTTTAACTCATATTTTGCGAGAAGAAAATCAGATGGCGGACGCCTTGGCAACTTTGTCAGCCATGTTCAAAGTAACTTGGCCAAATCATGAACCACGCATCACGATCAGACATTTTGAAGAGCCTTCACATTGTCTCACAGTTAAATAAGGACCAGATGATAAACCTTCGCTCTACGACATCAAGAGGTATTTGGAGCAGCAAGAATATCCAGAAAATGCCTCAATTATAGACAAACGAACTCTACGAAAGCTAGCTCTGAAATTCTTCTTAAATGGTGATGTATTGTAAAAAAAGAAACTATGATATGGTGTTACTCAAGTGCATTGAGAAACTCGAGGCAGAAACACTCATGAGAGAGATCCATGAAGGAACCTTCGGGGCTCATACAAATGGACATGCCATGGCTAGGAAAATCTTAAGAGCATGTTATTATTGGTTGACAATGGAAGCTGATTGTTACCATTATACGAAGACATGCCACAAGTGAAAAATCTACAGTGATAAGGTGCATGTACCACCAACTCCTTTGAATGTCCTGAGTTCACCTTGACCATTCCTGATGTGGGGAATTTATATGATAGGTATGATTGAGCCGAAGGCCTCTAATGGACACTAATTCATACTAGTCTCCATTGACTATTTTACCAAGTGGGTAGAAGGTGCATCTTATGCAAATGTCACAAAGTAAGTTGTCACTTGCTTCATCAAGCAAAACATCATATGCAGATATGGAGTTTCAAGCAGAACCATTATAGACAACGGGTTTAACTTGAACAACAAAATGATGGAGGAGTTATGCAATGAATTCAAGATCGAGCATCATAATTCATCGCCTTATCGACCAAAGATGAACGGGGTCTTCGAAGCTCCCAATAAAAATATCAAGAATATCATTCAGAAAATGGTGAAAACATATAAAGATTATCACGAATTCTTCCCTTCGCGCTACATGGCTACCGTACCTCAATACGTACTTCGACAGGTGCAACTCCTCTTTCTCTCTTATTTATGGCATGGAGGTTGTACTCCCTGTTGAAGTAGAGATTCCATCACTACGAGTCTTAATGGAAACTAATCTTGAAGAATCAGAATGGGTTCAGGCGTGACTTGATCAGCTCAACCTCATTGAAGTAAAATTCTTAACAGCTTTGTGCCATGGTCAGTTGTATCAAAAGCCGATGAAGAAAGCCTTTGACAAAAAGGTCCATCCTCGAGTATTCAAAGAAGGGGATCTGGTTCTCAAGAAGATTCTGACACCTCATCTGGATTCACGTTGTAAATGGACACCTAACTACGAAGGTCCATATATGGTTAAAACAACATTCTTTGGAGGAGCTCTTATCCTCACGATAATGGATGGAGAAGAAATACCACATTTGCTAAATTTCGATGCAGTCAAAAAATAATATGTATAAAAGGCCCGCTAAGTCGAAACCCTAAACGGATGAATTAGGAAAAAAGGGGCGTCCTGGTGGATTGAAAACCCTAAAGGGTGCTCCAGGTAAAAATTAGGGACATATAAATAAAATCATTATCCCGGTTGATTGAAAACACGAAAGGGAGATCCATGAAAAAGTTAAGGATTTATTCAAAAAATGAAGAAATAGACTACGAGTTGAGAATTCATTACCTCGACTACGAAAGGGAAGGATTAATCTAAATCATTTTTCTCAGAAGCAAGAAGATCGAAGTTATCAAAGGTCACTTAAAAATAGTAGTATCATTTATCATTTTCATTTCCATTTCCATTTTCAATTTTGTCACAAATTTTGTAATTACCTCTTTTAGGAATTGTATCTTTTACCCTCGCCTATCTCAAATGCATTTTCATTAATAAAACAATTCATTTTTCAATCCTTGCAAATTGTGTTTTTCTTTTTCCGACTTGTTTGCAAAATACTACGACTATTTCTTGTAAACACTGCGTCAAAATTATTTTGGGGATTTGACAATAAATAAAAGCACTTGATAAAGCATCAAAAAGAATTTTGGTTAGAAAAACTTCAAATAAATCCATGCCTACGCCTACGCCTACAATACAATTATCAACGTCTCATTGACATTGTTCACCGTATTTCATCAAAATACGAATCAACTTGGAGACGCCACAATAAAACAACATAAAACATTGGGAAGTTGATGACTTAAAAAACCCAATGGTTTAAAATAATAAAACTATAAAAAGCATTCACAAACACTTGGTGCATAAACAAATGAAACACTTGGGTATCGTATCAATAACATTGCCAGTGGGTGTCATATCAATTGGGTATTATACATATACATTATACACTGCATTTTCAAACTTATTAGGCCAAGACTATTGTGAAATATCTTGGGGCCTATTACCATCTAATACAACTACACGAACAAAAAATTCAAACCTTAGCATTGTTCAACGAATACCTCGGTTGAGAACAGACACAACCGGTAGATTAGAACTTCACTAAGCGATATATCTACGATTCATACCTTTGGTTTAATCATCCAAGTTCAATTGTCAAACTCAAATTTAAAACATCAAACCCGCATCATTTATCCCCTAGGTTGTGATAAATATGCAAGTCTGCTTTACAACTTGCTTTGTTAGTCTTAAAGATTTAGCTAGTTTGCTACCAGCTCTGGCTCTATCAGATTAGTTCCCTGGCGTAAATAGAGTTAATACTCATATATCTACCTCCTAGGTTATGATAGGTATGCAAAAATCTGCGATATAGTTCATTGTGTCAGTCTCGAAGCAACAATGAATTATCAAGCTTGTGATATTTATCATCTAGGTTGTGATAAATACGCAAATCTATGATATAGATTACTATATTAGTCTCGAAGTGTTAATAAGTTATTCTTTTAAAAACTCGTACTATTTATCCCCCATGTTGTGGTAAATGTGTGAGAATTTGCGATATAATTCATTATGTTAATCTCGAAGCGACAATGAATTATCAAACTTGTGTTATTTACTCTCTAGGTCGTGGTAAATATGAAATAACCATGATTTGACTTTTTTTCATTAGTCTCGAAACAGAAATAAGTTCTTGATTTGTTATACCCGTATTATTTACCTCCTAGGTTATGGTAAATACACGAAATATGCGATTACTTTTTTCTAGGTGTTAACGAGTTATCTGCTTCGTCATATCTGAATTATATATGTTCATGCTCTAGCCATTGGTGAGTTAATTGCGTCATTCTTGTCCATTTACTTTTGGGTTTATCTTACAGTTTATCTTTTCCAAATCTTTCGGTCAAATATTGGGGTCTTCCATTAATTAATAACCCTCTGATTCGAATATGCGAGACCTTCGTATTCTTGCAATCTCAATCGAAGAGCAATGAAATAGAAGCAGTTGTCATACTCCAAATTTACCCTGATGATATTAATAGTCAATGTATTTATTTTTATCATTTTTTCTATTAAATTTTGGTGTTACTACGCATTTGTTTGAAATTATAATGGTAACTTCTATATTTTGTATTGGTTATTCTAAAAAAGTCATTGTTTTTTATCATAGGCAAGGATGTTTCTTATTATCTTGTAAAAGGGTGTGTGTTTCATAATTCATCAAAAAAGGCTCATTATTCTAATAGCTCATTAAGGTCTTTAAAGAGGCCCATTAAAATTAATTTTTATCTTTTTTATTAATGTTGACCGAAGTCAACATGTATATTAAAATATTATTATTTCCATTATCCATTATTATTACTTGTATATTATTATTATTTATTACTAAGATTATTGGGTTTTTTAATATATTTATTCTAGTTAAGTGAGGTCAATGTACAAAAGATATTGATGTTATTGTTATGTTATTTGAATTATTTTTATTATTTGTTTATTATTTAAGTTTTGTTGACTAAGTCAACAAAGGGTTAGAAACCATAATGCAGAGTTGCGCCCAATTGTTGTCATTAACCCTAAGTTAAACACAAAGCCCAAAAATTCATGGATTTTGAATCAAATATGAACATAATTTTTTATTCAGAAATTTGTTTTATTGATTTTGAACGAATACGACACATAAGATTGTCCAGATACAGAATCATTACAAACCCTAATTTCTATTTCTAAACTAAATCAAATCAAATCTAGAAATTGAATCAAATCAACTCCTAATTCTAATTCGTAACTGCAAATCACTAATATAAATTTCCTAATCTAACTAATTTCTAAAACCTATATAAACCTAAGACTACGACAGAATTAAGGACGAACGAAAAAAGTCGGAGAAACCCTTGCTTGCTATTGTGAATCTCCGTCCTATCACCAGAGCTCTTCATCATTGAAAGACTTAGGTTTCACAACTAAAACCCTAAGATCTTTAGAGCTTAGCCCCAGCGCCTTCACTTAGTACATGCCAACAAAAGCAAAATAGGGATTAGAAGTAGAATTCAAAGGAGGAAATCTAATTTTATACGACCAGTTTCACTGCACTGAGAGGTAAACGCTAAAACACTTAGCTTAGGGCTTTGATAATTATTGTGTGATTGTTGAATTGATGCGAATTTTGGTGTTTAAATTGTGTTTCTAGGAAATTTTGGCTTAGGGTTAGGATTCTAAAGGGTTAGGGTTCTATAAGATTCCTAGGGTTTTTTTTTTGGGTTGGGATGAAGTTCCCGATTGAGCTTCAATCGAAGCACTAGGTTTATACGGTGGCTCATAGTGGTTTGGGGTGGCTAAAGGTACAGCCACCGGCGGAGGCGATTTTCGACTGGCGATGAGCAATTTCTGACCCCTCTCTCTCTCTCTCTTTAAAATTTTGTTTAGTAAGAAGGGATGGAGTATAGAGAGATAGAGAGAGACGGAGAAAAGGAAAAGTGAAAAAATGGAACAATCGAATATATAATGCTCTTTGTACTCCATGCGTGCGTCTTAACATGCTCCCTCAGTCAGCTCTCAATCTCAGCCACATGTTTGTCATACTTCATATCAACGCCCCAGAGTTAACCTCTGGTGGCCCTTTGATCTGAATCAAACGCTCCTCGTGCCTTCAGCACACCATAATTTCCTACGCTCGCTCGTACCTTGTCCAAACGGACTCAAAACAACTATTTGGGCCAAACCCGTTCTATTAGAACCCTCCCTTTTACTTCCTCCACATAATTAACACTCCCTCTGCGCTTTGGGCCTTAAATGAGTTTTTGGGCTTAAGCCCTTGCTATTTTAACCTCCAGAATTACTGTGTTAACTAAAAATACACCTCCTTATTTTATTTAAATTATTTATATTATTTATATTATTTATATTATTTATTTTATTTGTTTATTTAGTTCAATTTCAATTAATTTATTTACTCATTATATTTAAATAATTTATTTATTTACATATTTATTTACATTCATTTTTCTCTACATCAATTTATTATTATTTGTATTAAAATAATTTTCTCATCATTATTAAAAATTATAATTTATTTTTATAAATGAATAATTATATTTTTAATAATTATAATTCATTTTTTAAATTACTAATCTTTTTTACAAATTCGTCAAACTTTTCCTTACTAATTCCAAAGATCGTTCAATTTATTTTTAAAATTTTATCATGCATCTAAAACAACTAATCCATCAAACGTAACACTTTTTTTTACTAATTTAAATTCAATTGCAATATCATTTTTAAAAAAAAAAGGATTGTAGATCTACTTTCAAATTAACTGTGAACTTCGTCTACGACTATGCTATTTTCAAACTCAGACAAGGTTCAAGGATAATTCGAAAGCATTTACACAGTTCATAAAAAAACTAATCAAGCACATACGAACTACGAATTTAGACTTTGATTCTTCGCAAGGAGATACGTAGGCACGCGGTTAAAACAAATGCGAGTTCATAATTAAAAATTAAACTATTTTCTTAAACATATGGAAATAACAACTTTTAAATAGAAATTCTTGATTTACCCTACGACCTAAAATAGGATCCCTTTGAGAACAAGGGAGATGAAGGGTGTCTAACGTCTTCCCTTCGCCTAACTAACTCACGAATTTAGAATCTCTGTACAAATTAGGATTACCCGTTATTTTCCTATCCTTAGGATAAAAATTAATGGTGGCAACTCTCTATTTTTTGCCGGTTATGAAGTATATCAGTAAAGAAGTGTCTGTGAATCCTCCTAAAAAAAGGTCTGCAAGTGGAACATCCTCAGCAACTGAGACTTGCGGTGTAACCGGAGTATCCTCATCATGGTATGCATGACTCTGGGATCCCGACCCACATGATAGTAGACTCCTAGCAACTGAGACTTATTGTGCAACTGGAACATCCTCAACGTGAGGCATAGGGACGACTCTAGTCTGTTCATGCTGACGAGTCCTCTTGCGATGAACATACATGGTTAGGATAGGTCGGTCGAGTCTCATCCTCTCGTTGTTTTCAATCATTATCCTTGAAAAAATATATAACAAACGATATTAGTATATAAAGAAGGAAAGTGTTCGGAGATGTATCTCCAAACACCTGAAACAACACACTTCAGAGATACATCTCTGATAAAAAAAAACTCTGTTCAGCTTCCATGACAACATTTTTTCTACAACTGCCCTAGCCATCCAAGTATCATTCAAACTCACTCAAATCATATATACAGAGTCTACACATAATCTATTTCAAATGCTAATGTTATTTAATGCATTAAAACTAACCTATTTGAGATAATACATTAATTAAAATCAAAATAAGTTAAATGAAAAACTTACTCAAAAATGTGTTGATGAGGGTGTAAACTGATCTGATGTTGAATGCAGTAGTTAGAAAGAGTTGAGAATGACAAGATACAAGCAAATGTTGTTTTCAAACTTGACTTTGAGTGGAAAATAAAAATGGATAGAGTGAGGTAAAGAGAAAGTTTGTTTCTGAAAAATAAAGAAAGAGAAGAGGGAGAGTCCAACGTGAGCTTTAAATATGCTCACCTACTTCGAAGATACGTCTCCATATTTATTTTTTTAATTTAAAAAAATATATTCGAAGATGTATCTCCGAACACACCCTAAAATCTCTTCGGAGATACATCTTTGAATCTACCTTCACCTAAAATGAAGAGTACATCCAAATATATATCTCCAAAAACAGAAGACGTTCTAAAATGAGAAATTGTCAATAATATTGCATACAAGTTATCACAAAATCAAAACTTAATACCATAATAAGTACGGTATTTTCACAAAATTAAAACTTAATATCATAATAAGTACAATATTAACAACCTTGATTCACTCCTTATTGCAGTGAATAGTCTGAAAATACACTTCCAAGTAGCAGAAATTATATTATTTTCAAATATTTACATCTAAAGTAGTGTTTAAAGGTGGGAAAAGTTTCTTGTATATAACATTTTTTGAGCAGGAGGTTACTAACGATGTTAATTATTTTCAAGACAAAAGCAGTGAGTAAAGCTATTTAATGAAATTACATATATACTTTCAAACAAAATGGTAACTAGTTTCTTGGGTTGGGATAAAGGATTTGACAAATGCCTGCCTGCATTATAAAAGTTTCATCAAATATTTAGCATAATTACAACATGTAACAATGACTAATAAAACAATTTTACAACACTAATCAGAAATATAATTGGATCAATTGCAACTTATACTCATTTGAAATCCAAACATACAATCTGCTCTAAAGATATCCATCATTAAGTTATTATACAGGGCTTGATAATCAATAATCCATCTCCACAGAACAGACAATAAAAAATGGGACGAACTTGATGAACTAAGATTCCAACAGTATCTGGATCCAAGATTGTATCTCAGTCTATTAGAATTGTAGGTACGAGAGGGATAACATGCCAACCATATAAAAATCTGGAAGGTCATGTAAGGTGGTGCTCTCTGAAGAAGTAAAAGTTGCCCATAAGCAATAAAAGAATCATAAGAATCGGCAGATACTACACATTTCACAACACTAGAAAGGTGATGGGTGATAATACTAAAATATGCCTTCAAGAGTACTGGTAAAGCTGGTATAACAATCCAACTTGTGCAGCCACTGTAGTTTTCAACCGTAGGTTTCCTACAGAATTTAATCGGGCTCGAAACATGTTTCCATCAGACATTCGTCTCACAAATCGAGCAAACCGATCCCAATTTCGGGGTTCAAACATATTTTTATCCATTCTTACAAAGTTGAATGAGAAGGGGCGTCTCTCGATACCATCTGAGTAATATTTAGACATCTTTAGCACCTGAGTGAATCCATCATCATCCAAATTGGTTGAAAAATTTTGGCCTTCAAGTGATATGTCACAGAGCCTGGCATCCAGCAAAAGTTGTCTAAGAAAGCCTTCGGGGCTACAGTCTGGGTTGATCTTCTTCATAACTATATCTTGCATTTCAAAACAAGAGCAGCACATCGAGAATCCGTATTTACTAAACATGCGTAAAATTGGTAAGTATCCGTCCCTGTTAAAAGTATTATAATAGCCTGCTGTTACCTCCGATGGATGGGATTGTGTGACATAGTGCCAGTGAATGGCAGCCAATTTTGCTGATATGTGGACTTCTGTGCCCCTAAATATAGTTTCAGCTTCCCTACAAATTCTCTCTCCGTGCAGTAGTAGCATATCTGAGTACCATTCGAGGAAAAACTTACCATACGGCATGTTCCAAGAGCCGCCCTCGTTTCTAAAGAATTCAGTACGCTCAGGATTTTGGATCAAACTTCCAGCACCAGATGGACCACCATTTCCCCATTCACGCTTTCCAATATTTCTTGCAGAGGCGTTTAGAGAAGCAAGCATATACTGGAGATTGGCAAACAAGAGAAACAGAAAGTTCGATATGATACTGTTACTAACAATACAAACAACATAAAGTATGCAAATAAGTTATCAACGGTTTACTAAAACACAAAGCAATAACAAATCTGCAACCCTACAAACTAGTAATAGCTAAAGCTGAATTTGAATTTGACTTAACAACCAACCTTATCATAACACTGAAACTCTCCAAGTTCGCGAGACCAAGCCAAATTTAGCTTTTGTAAAGACAATGAAGGATATCTTAGTTCACCACCAGGACCCATGCCAATCTGCACTCCCTGCAAAATGAACAAAGTTACAGAAACTACCATAAACATTTGATAACAATAGCTGGAAAATTGAATCTTTATTGGACTAAGTATCCCTAAATCATCATAGAACCTTACTGTAATGATAGTGCCAAGAAAAGGCCTAAAAGTGTCCCTGAAGTCCCTCATAAAATCTGCATATGCTTGAATGGGAGAACGCCCACGCAGCACAGGAAGAATATCACAACCGAGGGAAATGTATTCGGTATTTCTTCTTCCAAATCTATCAGAAAACGCTAAATCCGGATCCTTTTGTATCTCATCAAGCACCCATAAAGGAAGTGGTATCCTACACAAGGAGGGACAACCTTCGAGTCTGAGGCTTACGACAAGAAAAAAAATAGCTACCTACAAAAGTAGTAATAATTCAAAATAAACCAAATCGACTACACTCAGAACAAGACTGCCCAGGCAAAATCTCCACACAAAATAGAATAAAAAACTTACAGGCTAGAATTGTCACTTTCCCACATTATTAGCATACACTACTGAAAAATATTATCTGTATATATGTCTATGTGAAAGACAAGCAACTACCAAACATCTAAACTACTATCATACCAACAAGAATCATGTCTTATCCAACTAAGTAAAATAGAAGAACTACAAGGATCAAATAATGGCAATGAGCTAAAAGACGTGAAAGTGTTTTATGTGCTTGAATATGAATATTTCTTACTCAATAATGATAAGGTTTGTACAAATATTTACATACATGAGAGATGCAATCTAAATAGGAATATAATCATATCATAACCCTAAAATATGCTAACAAATATTATCATTATCGATATAAATATAGCCACAGTTGGTTGCCAACCGACTAAAACTAAACAACCCTTCTCATATCTTTTTAAAACCATGAGCCTTAAACACCTACCTACTTGCTACAACAACAACAACAACCAAGTCTTATCTCACTAAGAGCACCCATGGCCACATCCATTATACCCATTTGGGTTGTTTAAATGGGTTCCACTTAATTTTTTTCATTATTTTACAATTTTAAAATTTTTAAACAACTCAACTACATTCTCTAAATATCCATACAACTCATCGAAAACTCTAACATAGGTCCCACCAGACCCCACAATATACTCCACATTTCATTCTTAAAAAAAAGAAACAACGCTCTTTATTGTGAGAACGCTTGCAAATTGAGGAACATTTTTGCTATGCAATTATTCATCCATTCCTGACACAATCACTTTGGTAATAGTGTAGGAACGGTATATTTGAACTGATAATCATGCTTCGGTCGGCAACATAGATCAACTTTCGCCACAATGTTCTATGCAGAATCATGCTTTTATCCAAATTGTTAATTTTGATATCTTTCTTAATAACTTCTCTTTTAGTTTTTCTAGGAACTACCTACTTGCATCAAATTATTTACAAAAAGACATGGTGAAGTTAAATTCAAGCTACAGCATAGTTTGAACTGAATAAATGACTGACAAGAAGCTACTTATATCTACCGATGTTAGCTAAGTGTGTTTATTTATTTTGCTGGCAACAAATGGATTTTAGTGTATGGATTGAGAGTGAGTTTGACAGAATCACGGTGTTTTACTGTGATTTTGTCAAACAATGGACAATCCAAACACAAACTTCAGACCAACTTCCGACACAGATGATTTCAAAATGGAATTTTAGTGTATTGGATATATCATATGTTACATAAAACTTGAGTTCAGGGTAAATATCCAAACATAACTCTACTCCCATTAAACCTGAAGCAAAATCCACTTCACAAAATTGTTTCCATTCAAGAATCAATTAAACTTTTCAACAAAAGCTCGGCAAATTCGACACTAAACTACCACAGACACACTAATAACCTAAACAAAAAATTGAAATCCATTCGAATCCAATCACCACATACCCATTAAGATCATCACCATCTGAACCATATTGATGAAACGCAAGAACAGCACGAACTTTGAGACCACACATGCAAGCCATCATAACAAGCTCCCGATACCCTCTCCAATCATAAACCCTAGGCTCATTCCTCTCAACCACCCCCCACCAAATCTCCACCACAACCCCCTCCACACCCGCCGCCGCCAACGCCTTCAACGACAGCATCATCGCTTTCGGCCTCCATATCTTCCCCTCTCTCCCCACCGATTTCACCGGAAGCGTCACGAAAACCGGCGATCCGCGTCTCCGCCGCTGCGGCGAGAGATCATGGTGAAGCTCGTAGGTGACGTCGCCGTTATCCGGCGAGATGGAACCGCCGGCATCGGAGGATTTAGACGAGTTGAGACGCGAAGAAGCGGTGAATTGAGGGGATTGGGTTTTGCGGAAGTGAGTGAAGGTGAGTCGAGAGGGAAGACGAGTTGGGCGAGTTGAATCGTGGCGAGTTAAGATGAAGGAAGGTGAGAAAGATTGTGATGAGATCGCCATATTGAAAGTAAGGTTTTGTTTGGTGGTTTGAAAAAGTGTTAATACTGGAAAAGTGATTATTACATTAGAGTCAGGTGAGGAACTAAATGAGTTCATAGGGTGTGGAGGAGGATAGATTATACACCTATGCCTTTTTCACTTTTTTTTAAAGAAAAAAAAAAGTACTTTTTTTACTTTCTTATCCGTAATTCTTATGAATCAAGAAAAATAAAAATGCATAAATTTGCTCATAAGTTTCGTTTTCATTTCCATTAAAAAAAATATTATTTTTTAATTATTTTCCTTACTTATGTTATTTACATTTCAAAACAAAAACACATTATCTAAAAAAAAAATACTTAACATAACGGATCAATATACTTTTTTTTATATCAGGTCAAAAAAATCTGAAACACAACACAATAAAATTATATTTGATCTTTGGATCCATATTTTCCAAGCCCATATCTAATATTACTTGTCCCAAACATAACCCTAGTTAAGGAATGAGCTTCTTTATTGTTGTTTTTGCTAGTATATTTAAAGATCACACTCTTCATCTTCGATTTCATCGTTCACATGTTATGGCACGCTATCCCTCTGCTATTTCTCAGTAAGTCTTCTTCTCTACTCTTCATAGCTTCGATTAAGTTATTGTTATCTGATACGAATCTAACCTTCTTCCACCCTTCCTTTATCACCCTTTGCATCGCAGATTTCATGGTCTTTGCTTCCGCTGCAAAAACATCAGTGTTGCCAAAGACCTTGCCCGAGTGAGTCTCAACGGTGTTGCCTTTTTAGTCCCTTATGATTTCCCCTAAGCCTCGGTGTCCATCCTTTAACATGCTTGCATCGATATTTACATGAATCCAGCTACAATTTTTGCAGTTTCCATCTTCTTCATTGTTACAGTCGTAATCATTTTGATTATGATTCTCTTTCCTTTTTCTGAGGTTCTGATCTGCTGCATTGAGTTGTTGTTCTTCCTCTGTCTTCTGCCTCGGTAATCTGGCTTGCCCCATGGTTTTGCTATGCTACTTCTTCTCAGGTAGTGTTACATTATCTTGCTTGTTTGGCGTGTTGTTATCAGATGCTTGTTTTTCCTTCCCCTTGTGATTGTTATTGTTTCCTATGTGACCCTTTTGCTTTTGTTTCAGGTTTTGTGTATTATCATATATTTCCACTACTTCTTTGTTATCTTGATGGTGTTGAATCCTCCAGGTTTGATGTTGCTTTGTATCCTTGTGTATACAAAGGTTATTAGGGTTTATCTCATATACCAAGGGGTTTTTGTACCCTGTTGTCCTTATTAATGTTATTTGTGTGGTTGTTTTTATTCTTGTTCTCTGGATTCATGCAGGTATCCTGATTGTTCCCACAGCTAACTTGCTCTCCTTTATCCTTCTTTCAGTTGTGCTCCCCATTGGCCTGGTAATCAGTCTTATTGTCATGACTACCTACCACTTCCTCATTTCCCCTTATGTTACATTTCTCATGCTTCTGTTGATCACGTTGTTGTTTTACTATTTTTTTTGTTTCCCGACAGGTGTTTCTGCTTATCTTCCTTTCCCGTCATCATATTTTCAAACGTAGCAATACTTATGTTGAAGTTGTTGATCGTATCCTCCAACCTAATAACTTTGCCTTCGTGGACCACCTTGTTTCTAGCACCCCAGATGGCATCCAACGTGTGGATATATTTGGTAAGGACCTCATTGTTAATCTTGCTTATATTGTTTTTGTTCCAGTCAATGAATGTGGTCTGCTTGTGATTTGTCAATCTAAGACTTATCTATGAACCAAATCACGCCCTTTTAACCCACGGATACTCCATGAAGCAGTGGTCCATAATCTCAATCTTATCCATACACCTAGATCATAGGAGATCATTCTTATACCTCTAGCGCTTAGGTTGTCTTTCAATATTGTTAAGAAAGTGCCATAGCAGATAGAGTTGGCGATACATTTCTCTGCTCTTCCAAATTTTTTCCCATATCTCCTTGTAAGAATTGTCTTTTGAACTTCCCACCTCTTTCATCTTGTCCCATTGATTGATTATGTGATAACCAGATTTAACTATGTAGTGACCATCCTTGGTAGCCTTCCAATTAAGGCAGTCATCTGCCTCCCAATTGTTCAAGGGTAATTGAGTGATGTTATTCCTGTTCATAGAAAGGAAAGGATTATTAATGACCCTTTGGTTCCACTCTTTCGTTTCCCCATCAATAAGATCATTTACCTTATTAGGTTTAAGACCCCACTGGCTCCTTGGTGATAGTTTTAAATTCCTAATGATTAGGAATCCAATTATCCTCCCAAATCCTTATGTTGTTTCCATTTCTAGTGTCCCAGCAACTTCCCCTCTTGATGGTCTTTATATTTTGGTTGATGCTTCTCCACATAAAACTTGACTTTCTCCTCAAAGAGGCTTCAATAATGTTCCCATTGTTATAATATTTTGCCTTGAGAACCTTAGCCATAAGAGAACTTGGGTTTGTGTAGAGTCTCCACACCTATTTGGCTAACATAGCCTTGTTGAAAGTGTGGATTTTCCTAAACCTAAGACCCCTTATGGACTTTGATTTACACAGATGGTCCCACCTTTTCCAATGCATTTTCTCATTTCCCCGCCAAAAATTGGTTCTCATGTTGTCAATTTGCTTGCATATCTTCTTTGGCAGCATGGAGGAACTCATAGTGTAAGTAGGAATCGCCTAAGCTATAGCTTGAATCGGCGTGGCCCTTCCTGCAAAAGAAAGGCTATTAGTTTTCCACCCAGGAAACTTATTTCTTACTCTACAATGATAAAGTTAAAGCTTCTATTTTTTGACTTCCCTATAGTTGTAGGCAGCCTCAGATATGTCTCAATCTGGCCCACCTCGGGAATGCCCAGCATGTTTCTGAAGTGATTCATGTTCTTGTCCATTGTACCTCTGTTGAACATAAGTTGCGATTTTAGGTAGTTTATCTTCTGTCCAGAACTCTCTTGATATTTTTGAATGATGTTTTTTAGGGTTTTTTCCTCCTTCTCCCCTGCTTGGCAGAAGATAAGACTATCATCTGCAAAAAAAAGATGTGTAATATTGGGGGATTTTCTATTTATGGATATACTTGTAAACTTGTTAGTAGATTGAGCTTTTCTAATGAGGTTAGAAAATATATCAGCACATAGAATAAAGAGATAAGGATAGAGAGGGTCTCCTTGTCTGATTCCCTTAGTAGTTTTAAAAAAAATCGTAGGATGGCCATTGATAAGGATAGCCATAGTAGTAGTTCTAATACATCTCATGATTAGGTTATTTAACTTGATGGGAATCCCAAAATTAGACATACTTTTTTGAATAAAATTCCAATCCAACCGATCATAGGCCTTTTCCATGTCAAGCTTCATGCCCACCTACCTTTTTTTCTTTTCCTAGAATTATTAATATGTTCAAAAACCTCATAGGCCACCATAGTGTTATCTGTTATTTGTCTCCCATTGATGAAGACACTTTGGTTGTCACTAATCATATTAGGCAGCCACCTTTTAAGCTTGTTGGCTATGGCTTTAGGTATCACCTTCATGATCACATTACACAATGCAATTGTCCTGAACTCAGGGGGGTTTGTAGGGTTGTTGGTTTTAGGTATCAGGCTGATGTAAGTCTGATTGTATCTAGAAGGATTATCCTTATTATTAAGGATGTTCATAGTCATATCCATCATATCTTTTCCAGTTATGTCCCAATAGTTATGATAGAACCCTGCAGGTAAGCCATCAGGCCCCGGGGCCGAGTTACTTTCCATGCCTTAATAGCATTTTCCACCTCCTCTTGAGCGAAAGGCTTGTCCAGGTCTGCAGCCATTTCTTTAGAGCTGATTTTAGGGATACCCTAAAAACATTCCTCATGAAGTTTGATTTCCTCAGCTTAGAATTAATTTTGATAGAACTTAAGGATAATATTATGAATCTCCCCAATATTCTTAGTCATGCCCCCGATGTCTTTTCCATCTATTTGATCTTGTTCTAATCCCTCTTTTGTGAAGCTTTTTATGGAAAAATTTGGTATTCATATCTCCTTCTTTCAGCCAATGTGCCTTAACCCTTTGCGCCCACCAAGTCTCTTGCTGGTGGAGGAGATCATCAATGTTGTCATGTATTTTATTAATTTTAGTAATATTCCTATTTTTCTCATTATCCTCATGCATCTGCTTCAACTTTCTATTCAGATCATTTAAGATTCTATTGATCTATGTACCCTTCATCTTCCCCTAACTCCATAATTCTTCCAAAGTATGTCTGATTTTGTCTTTGGTATCTTTAAGGTTGATATCATTCCAGTTGGTACTAATGACTTTTTCAGAGTCTTGGTATGCCATCCATATGTTCTCAAATCTCTTAGGCTTTTCATTTAGGTAGATGTTATTCTCCTTCATTTTTTCTTCCTGAAAATAAAGGAAAATAGGATTATGATCAGAACGTGTCTAGGAAGGTGAATATTTTTAGAAATGGGGAACTTGTTGGTCCACTCTTTAGTAGCCAAATATTTGTCCAACCTGGATGTAATGCAGTCATCTCCTTGTTGGTTGTTAGTCCAGGTCTTCATGTTTCCATGATAACCTAGGTCCACCAATCCACAAGTATTATAAGTATTGTTAATATTGTTAGTTAAATTTAAATCTAAAAGATTCCCACCAGTAGTAGAACAATAGTAGAAATCAATAAGGTTTTCATTAGACTCAATAATATGGATGTTAACATCATTGGACCATAACAACAAAAGTCCCCCCGCTCTACCTCTACCATTAATAACATAATTAACACGGTGGTGATTGGTGAGATGACAGATCTCTGGTTTTTACACAGTTATTTAGCATTAATTTCAGTTATCTTTTCTTTTTATTGTCGAATGTTTTATTTCATTTTACCACTTTATATGCGTTGGTTGTGTGTTTTACTGTTTTCATGTTCATAGGAATAAATCGGGACAAATCAGTGTGAAAAAAGGGCAAAATTCAGAGTTTCGGAAAAGTTTCCAGCATGCTCCAACCAGACATGGGCCGTGTCAGACAATGCGCTAATTGATCAGTTTTCACTAAAAAAATTCATAACTAGAGCTACGGGAATATGATCGATGCATTATAATATTTGTTGGAAAGCTGAGAGAAAAAGCTACAACTTTCATTTTAAAGTCAGAAGCTAATTCAGACTGTAGAAGCCTCAAAGCATTCATTAAAGTTACAGACTTTAGAAATTTAGTTATTTCGGGTCGTTTTACGGGCCTGGTTTATGTTTCTGACCCAGTTTGAGTTAGTAGTGAAAACCCTTATTTGGTTTATAGAAATTTTTGGAGCGAAGAATAGTTTATACGACTGAGGATTGGAGAAGTCAAGGTTTTCAGAGAGCGGGAGATTTTCATGCGTGGAAGCAATTGAAGATCAAAGTTCATCCTAATCCTTGTAATGTCTATATTTTTTCTTGTGATTATTTTGAACAATATGAGTAGCTAAACCTCTCAATGCTAGGGGGTATCCCTGATTTGAATCTGTAATGATTATGAATTTTTGAATTTCTTTAATAAAGTCTTTTATATTCAATTTAATTGTACAATGTTTTTATGCCTTCGTGATCAGACAAATTAGGATTGATTTATGGTTAAAAATCAGCTGGACCGCGGTTGTTATGGTTTTTGTATAATTAGACTATAATAGATATCACCTAGGACTAGGGATACCCTATAGTTACCGAATTTAACCCTTGATAAAATAAAGGCTTGACTCTATCAGATATCTCTAAGGACTTAAGATTTAGGATGAATGGTTAAAGGTTTTCCCACTAAGGACTTAGGGAAGATAATCTAAAGGGCTGGTAATTTAAGGATATAAACTTGTTGAAGAGATCAAGAATCAAGATAGTTACATGGAAAATTATACACCTTACCCTAGCATGCTCCTCATATCTGTGAAATATCAATTTTATATTTTTGCTTTTTGTTAAGTGACAATATCAAAACCAAAACCCCAAATTAAGTTTTTGTTTAATTGAACTACGAATTTAACTCAATAATTGCAAGCAGTCTTTGAGATCGATATCTTAGGAATTTTCCATTATTACTGCAAGGAAAAAATAGTACACTTTTTATTTTTCCTATCAAGTTTTTGGCGTCGTTGTCGGGGACTGCCAAAATATAGAGTTTTAATTTTGGTTCAATTGAAATTTCGCTGCTCGTCAACTAAAATTTTGTTTTAGTTTTTTTTATTTTGAATTTTATTTTATTATAAAAAAGAGGGTCAGATTATTGTTTGTTTTATGAATTCTTCTATACTTTGCTACTAACCAAGTGTTTGAGTGTAGTAGTTATGTATTATCTCGGTACATTGCCACCTATATCTCTTGCATGTTGGTCGCTTGATTCAGGATTAACTTTGGAAGAGGCGACTGAAATTTTTAAAGCATATAGGAGGGAGGTAAGACTGTGGCAAAAGTTACAGTTGGAAGAAGATGTGAGACCATAAGAAGAATGCATAACATCAGATGACAAAGATGTAGTAAAAATAGAAGAATTTGAGGTAAACAAGAATGATGGGGAAGAAGAAATAAGGAAACTTGAAGATGGTCTAGTTTTGGATGAAACTACAAATTTCACAATTTGTGAAGATGTGGACATCCAACCAGAAAATCTTCAATAAAAGAGTCTCCCTAAAAATTATTTTCACAACAAGGCTGATGACACACAAGAAATTGATAAAGTATTGAATGTCATATATGCCTTGTTCAATAAAATAAAGCTGAAAATGATTTGGAAGCAACATCATCAGTATTTTAAGTTCATGGGATTACTATCAAACAAAATAAAAAATAAAGATGATGTGTTTTTTGTGTCATATATGCCATCATAATAAGGGGATGAACCGTCGAGCCATGCGACCTTAAATGAAGCGCTTCGTGGGAGGCAACCCAGATTTTAATAACTTAGTTTTTCTTTTTGTGTTTGTTTCGTTTTGTCTGCAAGTAATAAAAAGGGAGTCTTACTGGTGAAAGCTAGGAGGCAGCAGCTGGTGTTGCATTACCCTCTGTGAGTCACCTTTCTCGAGCTTATTCTGAAATATTGGGGTTAATGTTTAGTTCAAGTTTGGGGGGTTTTTACTGCTTTTCTTTTCGAGTTATTTGTTGGTTTTGTGTTAATTACTGTGTAAATCCATGAGTTGAACTCCTTCCCAATTTTTTATCGAAAATTTTTGTTTTAGTTTGCACAAGAGCTTGTAATTCAAAGAAATCAGGAAAGTATATAGAGATAAATGCTTGTTTGGAGGTAGGAAGTTCGAAATAATGTGACAATGATACGAGTCTAACGTGTAGATTTGTACCATAGTGCTTGAATCCTGAGAAGTACTCCTGAAGTAGTTTATCTTTACAGTCTGGCATAATATAGATTCACATGCATGTATGATTGGTGGAGAAATAAATAAATTTGGCACCAAATGATGAAAAAGCGGTAAAAGGAAACTGACTCGCTAAGTTGGGTAGCCCTCACCTGGTTATTCAACCCAAAGGGGGTTGATCTTCAAACGTCATCCAAAAGGACAATATATATAACTGCAAAGCTTGAAAATTTCATCGGTAATTAAAAGTAGCCAATGTTGCTTATTTGGTTCCTAAACAAAAAACTCTTGATTAGTCTTGTGCATGTGATGATCATAATAATTCCCATTGCCTTAATTTGACTGTCTGAACTAAAAAGGAGGAAAATCGAAAAGAGACTTAAGTACAAAGCATAGTTAGAGAGGTGTCCTAAGAGGAAGCTCGAGATTAAAAGGTTCTTACACAAACTCTCCGCATCATGTGAATATCAGACGGACTGTCTTTTGATCAATGTGAACGGATATCTCACGTATGAGTACCAGTATGCTGCGAATTTCATGAGCTCTTGTAATTGTCGCTTGAGGTCAAGCAACAATTTAAGTTTGGGGGAGTTTGATTAGTGGTTTTTACACAGTTATTTACCATTAATTTCAGTTATATTTTATTTTTATTGTCGAGTGTTTTATTTCATTTTACCACTTTTTATGCGTTGGTTGTGTGTTTACTATTTTTAGGTTCATAAGAATAAATCGGGACAAATCAGTGCGAAAAAAGGGCAAAATTCAAAGTTTCGGAAAAGTTTCCAGCATGCTCCAAGAGGCCTGACACGACCATCGTGTCACCAGACACAGTCTGTGTCAAACAATGCGCTAATTGATCAGTTTTCACTAAAAAAATTCATAACTGGAGCTACATGAATCGGATCGAGGCATTCTAATATTAGTTGGAAAGTTGAGAGAAAAAGATACAACTTTCATGTTAAATTCAGAAGTTGATTCAGACTGTAGAAGCCTCGAAAAATTCCTTAAAGATGCAGACTTTAGAAATTTAGTTGTTTCGAGTCGTTTTACGGGCCTGGTTTATGTTTCCGACTCACTTTGAGTTAGTAGTGAAAACCCTTATTTAGTTTTTAAATTTTTTTGGAGCGAAGAATAGTTTACACGACTGAATATTGGAGAAGTCAAGGTTTTCGAAGAGCGGGAGATTTTCATGCGTGGAAGCAATTGAAGATCAAAGTTCATCCAAATCCTTGTAATGTCTATATTTTGTATTGTAATTATTTTGAATAATATGAGTAGCTAAACCCCCCCAATGCTAGGGGCTGTCCATGATTTAAATCTATAATGATTATAAATTCCTGAATTTATTTAATAAAGTCTTCTCTATTCAATTTAATTGTACAATGTTTTTATACCTTCATGATCGGAGAAATTAGGATTGATTTACGGTTAACAACCAGCTGGACCGCGGTTGTTAAGGTTTTGTATAATTAGACTATAGTAGATATCACCTAGGACTAGAGATACTCTATAGTTATCGGGTTTAACCCTTGATAAAATAAAGGCTTGATTCCATCAGATATCTCTAAGGAATTAGGATTTAGGATGGATGGTTAAAGATTTTCCCACTAAGGACTTAGGGGAAGATAATCTAAAGGGCTGGTAATTGAAGGATCTGAACTTGTTGAAGAGATCGGGATTCAAGATAGTTACAGGACAAATTATACACCTTACCCTAGCATGCTCCTCATATCTGTGAAAAAGTAATTTTATATTTCTGCTTTTGTTAAGTGACAATATCAAAACCAAAACCCTAAATTAAGTTTTTGTTTAATTGAACTATGAAGTTAACTCAATAGTTGCAATCAGTCCTTGAGATCAATATCTTGAGAATTTCCCATTATTATTGCAAGGCAAAAATAGTACACTTTCTATTTTTCCTATCAGTGACCAATCTTCAAAGTATTCAAAAACATTCTTTCATATTATTCTTTTTTTTTTGTTTCAATAAGGAAAAGGGTATTATGAGTATAGTTTCTTATCAGGTTTTTAAGAGCTCTGATGGTAAGGGAGTTTCCTACCCCCCTGCAATTCCATGATATGATCTTCATACTTCTTTGGCAGCCACTTCCTTAAGGCTGACCATGTCAAGTTGATTGCTATTAGTAGGTTGTATTGTTTCTGTAATGGCGTATTCAATGTCCAGCATTCTCTTTTTTTGTTCTGGTTTTTAGCCTGGATTTTTTGGTCTTCATTGTTATTCTACTCTTGCATTATATGGATATTTTCAATTTTTTCCATAATGGCATTTGGTGTCTACTTATGAATCTGCAAATCTGATTTTGTCATAGGGCTGCAATTCCACGCTTTTCCAACCATTGTCCTTTATATTCTTCCCACTTGATTGGTTCTCAACCAAGGGCCTAACAAGTTCACATCAGTAATACCATATGTAGGTTCATTAAGTTTTGTACATAACTCCTCGCTATAGCCCATCATGCCACAATAGAAGTAAGTTAAAGGTAGTTTCTCATATCGAAACTTTATCCAAGTAACTTCATTAAGCTTGCTACCTATGTACATCCATGAGCTCATAGGTTTCATAATACTGACTTTCACCTTAATTTTCACTATTGTAGACCTGTCGGGCATTTCAAAAATTCCATCTTCCATGACATCTACCAGCTTTGCACCAGTTTTTGTCCCATCTTATTAGTCTTAACATTGATAGGCAGCCCTCAGATTTGCACCCATATGGGAGCTTTTGTGAAGTCAATATTTTGTATGCTTTGTAATTCATTCCACTCTTGTAGAATGAACCAGAAATTCTTGAACAACCATGGACTTCCTTTCAAAATGCGCTTGTGGTCTTCCTTTTTATCTATAGTTATGTGAAAAACATCAGGTTCCACTTCTTTAACCATGAGATTGTTAGGACTGCACCAGATAATCACTAGAGTGTTTTAGAGAGATCCGCGATGAATAGGCTTTTCAGTTGTAATTAGGAATTTGGATGTGCGACTTTTTTGTTGAGGGTAGTTCAGGTCCAGATGTTTTCTAGGATCTTGGAGTTTTTGTCCTTCCTTTTTTCCTATGATAACAACATTGTGTATATATTGTTCATTCGTACAAATTAGTTTATCATTGTTGTCCTGTACCGCTTCAGTAATCATGTTCATGATTTTTCTTGACAGGTACCAGATTTCTCTGCATATCAAAGTTGGGTCTCTGCCTGTCCGTGATGGTTCATGCATTATCCATCACACTAAGTTTCACAAGATGATACAAAGAAGAAAAGAACCCAGCCAGAGCAAATAAAAGGAAGGGAGGCGAGAACAAAAATAGGACGCCTACACAGAGGGAGCAAACATACACACACACAGAGGTGGAAAAGAAAGAGGAAAACACACACAAAAGTGGAAGATAAAGAAAAAGAGAGAGATCAGAAAGGAACATACTCAATGATATTCCTTTTTGTGATCGTTTTGCTCATCAGGAGAAAAACCAAACACCTGATAAGCAAAACGATCGTAAAAAGAAATATCACAAATGGCAATACGCAACTAGTACACGCATATCTCTTATTACAGAGACACAAAGGAACTCGTAATGGAGAACGTGGACATAAAGAGGTAAAGGAGAGAAACACCACGAGAATGGTGAAGGATTGAAAGAATCAACCAACTTCTTGATTGTTTTCTTGGAGCAATATTATCTCAGAATATTAACCACCAATTTATATTAAGAATTACTTTATTTGTTAACTTATTACACTTTTTAGGTTTTCATCAATTTAATATATATCAATAACCAATCACACAATGTTTGTTTAAAAAAATAACACCAATAATCTAATAATTGATATTTATTTATATTTATTAAAAATTTAATAACTCATATTCAAAGTTAATTAGTCTGACATCAAATAATTTAAATTTTCTAAAAATTTATAAAGAAAATAAATTTAAAATATATGAAAATAAGTGATAGTTATTTATTAATGGATTAAAGATGGTAGAATGCCTTGTATTATGTCAACTTATTTATGGAAGACAGAATCTAATAAAATATTTGTTAACAGCTGTTATAAGTAATTAGTAAGCTGTTATAAGTAATTAGTAAGTTTATGTCTATTAAGAATTCTCATTTTATGATTAAGAAAACACCTTCAACAAGTATTATGTCAACTATCAACTTATCCCATCTCATTATATTGATGAGAGTTATTATGACAAGTTAAAATTCTTCAACTCCTTCATTCAAGCAAATCTAAGGAGTTTTATCTGCAACAAACCATGAAAGATGTTTCTGAAACTGATGAAAATATTCTACGCAAATCTCCAATACAAAATGGGACAATCACGAGACTCAAATTTCTCTATCTATTAAAGAATTTGTAATTATTTTTTATTTACATTGCTTTGAGACTCTCTACACTTCTAAAGTCCCTAGGATTGTAAAAGATTTTGATTTTCTCTTCTTCTCAATCACTTTTAATTGATTCATCAATAAGTCACATATTTTCGTTATTGTGGGATTTATGACTCTAAATGTTAGTCTCATTCACTATGTAACTGCAACTGTGTTAAGTTTAGAAATTTTAACCTTACACAAATGTCAAAAATCGATGTAGAGATTATGGGTGTTCGCGGTTCGATTTGGATCAGTTTTAAGAAAAAAATATCAAAAATTGATGTAGTGATTAGGGGTGTTCGCGGTTCGGTTTGAATCAGTTTTAAGAAAAAAAAATTATTCGATTCAAAGATAAATTTGTTTGCGATTCGGTTCGATTTTGGATGATATATTAAAAAAATCTAATTCGATCCAATTTTATACGGTTTAATTTGGATCGATTTTTAGATATCCAAATTACACATTATATTTGTAATGATATTATAAAACTACTAATAAATCATAAACTTGATATAAAATATAATATAGTATATTAAAAGTTAATATTACAAAATGAGAGTAATTGATTATGGTTGAAATAACAAAAATAAATAGATTATACCAAGCTATCAAATATTATTAAAAAAATCATTATCATTTAATAATAAATGTAACATATCACACTAATAAAAAGTAAATAACTATAAAAATATATTATGCAATAAAAAGTAAATAACTATAAAAATATATTATGCAATTTGATAAAGCCAAATAACTTTCAGTATAATCTACTGCATTATTTTTTGTAATGTATTGTGTTAAAGAGTTCTATAAACTCTTTTAGCTGGGGAATAGTTTTCGATGTAGGACATCAAAACTTCACTACACAACAACAACATAATAGCTCTTGACATAGAAAAAGCTCTTCGATATGGCACACACATAGAAACTCACGACCATATCATTCGACATTTATACTCCTTGCATGAAATAAAGCACAATATCATATCATCCTGGTACACAATTAAGATTGTGTTTCTCAAGTAGATGCAAAAAAATTTAAGATCTAGTTCCAAATGAAGCTACTTTCGTTGTTGTTCTCTCTGCCTGTAGCCATGTTGGTTTGTATTATTCCAACTCTAGAATTATGAACCTATACTGTGTTCCAGCTTTTTCTTTCATAGTTTCAAAGAAAAATATTCTTTATTGATGAAAAGTCCGTTTTAGATCTGAAGAACAATTTGTGTAATGTAGACCAGTCACTTGATAAGGATGAATTGTTATAAATTTGATAAAATATAGCTGGAGGAAAATGTTGCTGCTGCAAGAGAACTCGCAGCTTCTGGAATCGATGAAGAGGCTCTGTTAGAAGTTGGAGCTATTGGTGGCTACCAACAATAACTTTGGAAGCACAAACATGGATGATAAAGACCAGAACAAATAGCATGACAAACATGTATTTTTAGTGTTGTAGTTGAACTTTAATGTCCCACATCGGACATTAGATAAAGCACAAATGTCTGTAAAATAATCAAAAGTATGGTTTATTATCTGTCATTAGTCCAATTGATTTAAAAATTATTTTGTTTGATTAAAAAATTAAACGAAAATTATTAATTAATAAATATTCAATAAAATAATTAAATTAATAATATATATTCAGTAAAACAATTAATATATAAAATATTTAAAAAACAAAATAAAATATACATGAATATAAAATATTTGGTAAAATAATAAATAAAAAAATGTTGAATATTTTTTTTGTCTCTATAAAAAAACATGGCATGTTCTAGTTCTTACAAAATTATTATGTATGTAGTTTTAATTCTTGTTGTTAAAATGATGTGTATTTTTGAATGATTATTTTAAAGACATGTTTAGAACGTTATAAAAAGTTTCTCGGAAAAAAAGAACTCAAAATTTGATTTCTAAATCGAGATTTTCACTACTTTCATCAATATCTTTTGAAATTTAAATAATTTATATTTAATTCATCTCATTTTAAAAAATTTAAACTTTTGTAAAGAAACATTTTATAATATTTTAAAACATGTATGAAATAAATTATTTAAAATTTTAAAATTTAAAGGCAATTAAACAGTTTTCAAATTTTAGAAAATAGTAGGATTAAAACTACATGAATAAAAATTATGTAAGGACTAAAATATGTCATTTTTTAATAGGGACTATAAATAAAATTTTAGATATTTATAGGGACTAAAAATATATTTAACACAATAAAAAATCAACGTGGATTTAAAAAAAAATAAAAAATAAAAAAATGTCAGATGGACTGCCACGCTAACAAATAGAGAGAATCTTTTTTGCTATCTAATAATCAAGGATCTATTTGACGGAATCTGGATATTACGAGGGGGGATTATAAAAAAAAAACTTTACCAAAGGATAAAAACAAATCTTGCTAATATTACAAAGGGATTTATATATTTAATCTTTTCCTATATAAAGAATAGTTCTCATTTCAAAAACATTTTTCATAT